>VCKU01000088.1:32132500-32732500 GCA_005876895.1 Drosophila azteca
ACGCGGTAGAGAGTATACGAGTATACCGGTGGAATTTGAACCAATACAATTGGAGAGACATGTTCAGATACCTTACCTTACCTGAAAAGACTTACAGAAAAGTATTTCAAATTATTTTTGGACCCAATTCAATTTAAGGAGGAAAATTCTAATAAATTAGAATATTTGGGGAGAGTGTTCGTCGACCAGATGGGTAAGATTTGAAAGTACGTTTGTAAATTAAAAAGTCTTATGATGGAATTCAATGAAAACCCGTGATGTGGGGTTAACTAAAATTTTAATTAGTTAAACAGACGCATTCAATAAAAACCATCGTTCATTAATGTAGGCAATGACTGCATCCTTGACATGATGAGCTGCACTTGGGGCAGCAGAACAGTGTAGATGGATCCCAGATTGGTCACCAGTGAGGAGAGCTGCTCCTAGGTGAGCGTGTTCAGTTGGGCTTCCGACTGTCCAGTGAACGAAAAAAAAGCTGAAACAGCAGAGGAGATCAGCGTTGGGCCTGTATTGTGCGTTAAACGAACAAAACTTACATTCAAATAAAATTTCAACTGGTACAATGGCGCGTCGTTTGTTGGTCTGGGGTCTGGATATTTTCAATATTGAATTTCGCGGGCAAATGACAGCGCTGCCATGTCGTTGAAATGTTGCAGACATGTCATACTCCTCAGTTTCTACGAGGTGACAAACCTTGTCAAAACGCAAAAGCTGAAGTGTACAGTGTAGGATTATCTGAATGACAAGAGCTGATATGTATGAAATTGTCACTTTTCGTGAATAGTCGTCAGGTGTCGCTAATTGAAGAATTGAAATTTTACATCAGACATTTTACGCAAATTTCAGCTCTGTTAAAGCCTTGTGAAAAGTGTCCGTCCTATGTTAAGTTTCTGAAGGAATTGTCTTAAATCTTTATAAATTTTTGTCTGCGTCGAGGTCTGCTAATGTCGAGCTAACAGCTCGACAGCTAACAGAAAAAGCCGCAAATTCTAATTTAGTAGCGAGCTTTTGGGGGGAGATTTTAAAGGATTATAGCAGGCAGCTGCGAGCTGTTAGCAAAGGGCAGCATTATAATTATTTTAAATTTCCGTATGTTAAAGAACATCGGCCTCGAGCTCGACAATGTGACTGGCTTAATAGCGGGCACTCGTGCGTAGTGGAGTGCATCCTCCAATCTATATCTGCCAGTGTATTGCATATAGGGACGTTTAGTGAACGCCGATGCCGACGAAAGAGGAATTTTGAAAATCAGGAACAAGGAGCGAATCTCTCGTCGTCTCCGATGCTGAGGCACAGCAGTCAGTTCCTCCTAGTGGGTTGTAATTGGAACTTCCTGTAGCAAATCTCTATGAAAAATATAGTATTCGATAGATCTCTACAGCGTACATACATACATATGTACATATGTATGTATGTGTAAAGTTGTTCAACTATTTCAATATTTTGCGCGTTCATTGCACTTCATTTCCAATTAAATTGACCCGCACAATTTCGAGTATCTTTTCGAATCAGCAGGCGGACTCGAGTCCGTTCCGTCCGGCAAAGCGGATAAACCAAGCTGAAGTAGGTCTCATAATTGGAATTTCGCAAATCAAAATATCGGCTTCATTGTAGAGGATGAATTATTGAGGGAAGGGACGGTGGTGCGGACCGGCCACCCCTCGCTCGCTCAGTCATTATCGGATTCTATGGAAACATTTCGCTATTTGTCGCCCATTTCTGAGGGATGTGTCTGACTTAGTTTGTCTTTTCCTTCTCTCTCTCTTTCTCCCTTTTTCTCTCTCTCTCTCTGTGATTTTTTCAATCAAAATTTACAAGCCAACTTAAGCTGAGAAGGATTTGAGGATGTGTTTGCCGTTGGCAGTGCTGTGGTCCCTGGGTTCTTGGGTCCTTGGGTTCCATGAATTTGGCATCCAAGAATCGCGAACCGCCCCGTTCCGTTCTCTTCTGGGATACTCGTATTTGTGTGTGCTTTGTCTTATTTTCATTTCGTTTTGCTGGTTTTTATTTGTTGTCTGTTATCTATTTGTGTTTACTTTCCTTTTGCCATAAGGCGACAATCGTTCCCATCATCATCATCGGCATCAGCATCAGCATCATCATCATCATCATGTTGGGCTCTGGCATGCGCATCATCAGGGGAGGTCTGGCAGTCGCTCGTTTGCGTTCACTGCGTGGTAATCCAAGGATGATGATATTCCCTAAACTAAACTAAATCAAAACCGAAATCGAATCGAATTTATTGTCATCTTCATTTTGCGCCTCAGATTATGCCACAGATTCCGCCCGGGTTTCAATTTCGGAGTGAACTTTCGCTTTTGGGTTCACGACGGGCATCCTGGCATCCATCCTACCATCCGGGAGTGTGGTGATGGTGTTTCCCGTTGGGGCAGAGGGAGGAGGGAGGAGGGAGGGAGTGGTAGATGTGGCAGAGGGAGCTTTGCATGGTTATGTCTCGCCCGAAGCTACAGGTTATGATGATTGCCCTGTGTTCCGTCCTCTGTCCTCTGTGTTCTCTGCTTTGGCATTTTGTTTTGTTTTTGCTTCGCCTCCGCAATTTTTCCTGATTGCTGTGTTTTGGAGCAGCTGCAATCAAAAATACATCACTGATGTGATGTGATGTGATGATGCTTTGTCCTTGGACCCCGACGGCCCATCACACCCACTGTTCACGCGGTAAGGGGGTTCGTGTCACCCATTGTCTGTTGCTGATGCTGACATCGCGGCTTACCCCAAAATACTTCACTTTCACCTCGAAGCTCGGTTGCATGTTGCATGTTGCATGCAACGTCTGGCATGAAGCCATTGAGAGAATTTAATTTCTAACTAATTGCTCGCCAAGTTAAGTACGGAAGGCGCTGCTATCAGCTATCAGGAGGCGTTCGTGCAGTTGGCAGCACGCGCTGCTTGCCCCCGCGGCTCTGACAGCAGTTGGCAGTGCGTCTGCTCCTTCTTGCCCCCGTGAGAGCCTCCTATTCTTGTGGCCTTGACAGCGGGACAAACCACGTGCGTAAGGAAGGGAGTGTGAGTGTGTGTGGCCCATATAGGCCGCGACAGCCACTGCCACTGCCACCCAGCTGGTTGGTCGGCCTCTGCCGCTGGGGTTGGACCAGACAATGGCTGCAGCTGACAGCAGCAGCGGTGTGCGGCTTTTCCCTGCTCTGTGTTCTCTGTGCCCTCTGCGTACTCTGCGCACTCTGCCACCATCTCCCCGTGTGTCTATGCCACCCTTTGCCCCCTGCAGTGCGTGTGTGCATTGTATTGATTTTGATGGGCTCCCTCCCACATTATGAAGATCCCACATTTTTTATGTTTGCTGCGTTCTCTGATTGCGGCTTACGATGCGTCTGATGCAATCATTTTGATGCATACCTGATTGTGGTTAGCCGCAGCTTGCAGCAGACGCCTGCAGTGATATGTGTCTCGAAAACGCACTTACCGAGAGCGGGTTTAGATATGAAACATTGCAAATAGAAAAAGCCTGCCATAAATATGCAATAAATTCAACTTTTACATTTATATTTAATATTGCCAATGTAAAAATGTTTAAATAAAGCTTAAAGTATATTTACGCTTCAAATTTCTCCTGGAATATATTAAAGTTAATTATAGCACCTTTGGTTGTTGATGGGTTTTAAATTTAGTTCCTTTCTGATTCCGAACTATAATACCCCAAAGGAGTATACAGAGCTGCGGAGCTGGGGGGCAATCTAGTGCCTTTGCTAGCCTCTCCTAAGTCCTTTCTGAAGGGCACTTGATTAAGGAATATGCATTTTCATCTTTCTTCTGCTCTCTGTTTGTATATGTTGCAAGCAAATTCAACAAATTAAGATGGCAATTGTCTCTCCATGTCGCACACTCCTCAATGCTCAGTGCCACGTCTGCCGCCGCATATTTGACTCGATTTGTGACATAAAACGAGAGGGCGATACAAAATAATAGGAGAACAAAGAAGGGCAAATTTGTATTTGATAGAAGGACATGTCAAAAACAATGTCCAAACTATTGTGTGTCATCCTTTTTTTGGCCCTGGCTTCGGTGTTTTTGGGTGCTTGGGTGCTTGGCCACTTGAAAATTGCGCCACAGACCCGTTGAGTTTGAGTTGACCCTCATCAAAAGCTAACTAAAAACTTTTATTTTTCCTGTAGTTTTTGCTCCAATCCACCCCCTCGTGCGCTATCTCCTTTCTCTCTATTTCATCCCCCATCCCACGGCCACCTCTCTTTCTGTTCCACACTTGGGTATCCTACGTTCTCGGGGATCTCCGTGTGTGTATGATTTTGTTGTTTTTGTCTTTTGGCCAAAGTGGAAAATAAATGGTTCCACAGGATGACCATTTGCGTGATGTGCATGTACACACATACATACATATGTACGAGTATGTCTGTATGTGTGTCTGTATGTGTATGTGTGTGGGGGCCTCTTCTTCCGTGTCCGTATCCGGTCAAAAAGTTGAAAGCCGAACGTCACTTTTTGCACATTCCGAATCCGAATCCGAAACAAGAAGCAGAGAAACAGCAACAGCATCTGTGGCCAAAACAAAAGTCAAACGGAAAGTCCAAACAAAAAATCCAATAGAAATTTAAACAGTTTGACGCATTAAATACTCATTGGGCGGGCAACTTGCCGACTCGGATCTAGCCACTGAGGGAGGGAAAGAGTGGGGATGTGGAAGTGATGCTTAGGTGTGGTGGGGTTCTCTTTGGATTCATTTAACCCACTAACGACTGCGGACGATGCTGACATAACATGCGGAGGTAGGTAACACATCTGTAATAACAGAAGGAAGCGGTATAAGACCGAAGAGGATCCAGTACACAATGCTATGGGTATAGGGGTTAGGCCAACACATGGCTTTGAACTAACTAATACGCACAAATCTGTTAAATGTCAGAGCAGGGGTAGGGGCAGGAGCAGGAGCAGTAGCAGGAGCAGGAGTGAGGGACTCTGTTGCGCCACTCAAATCTCTCAAATTCATATTTAATTATGGAATCCCAGGCTTTCGGCCTGTTCAGCTCTCGGGGTATTTCAACCTTTGCTCGACTGCTTGCTGACTGCTTAAACTTAATTAAGATTCCATGCTTAACGTGATCATAGTCATCATCACCATCACCGTCACCGTCACCGTCATCGTGGTTATCATTGTGATTCTGGCTCCGTTCGGGGGAGGCAGTGTGAGAAGTGCCACTTCATCAGTCAGTATCGACGCACGAGCACCGCCGGCAGCAGCTTTGCGCGCCTCCTGTTGCCACCTGTCCGGCAGTGTCCTGGTTGGGCCTCTCCAGCCCTGCCACTGGAAGGAGTGGTAACCCAAGTGTCCAGGCCCATTCGCTTATGTTTCTGGGTCTCCGTGTGTGGGTGTGTGTGTGTGTGTGTTCTGAGGCTACTCCCTTTTGTTTGCACTCTCGACCGGACCGGCATAGGCCCCAAAGGCGTTACACAGATTTTGTTGAACGTTGAACGTGGCGGCGCAAGGGTTCTGCCGTGCCGTCTGCCATGCCGTCTGCCGTGTGGTTTTTGGTGGATTTACTCGAGGGCATCTGCTCGGCTTAGCGCTAAAATGTGTGTCTACCCGCACACCCATTCCTCTGTTGTATGTATTTGTGAGCGAGTGCTGCATCTGTGTGTGTCTGCTCCATCTCTCAGTGTGCTGCTGATGGAATTTTAATTAAATACTCGGGTGTCTATGTTAATTTATATGCGCATATGCTTAGCCAGCCCAACAGCCAGCGTGGCTGGCAGACATCCAGTCGGGTCGGCTGCCGGGACTGGGACTGGGACTGGGACGGGGCTGCTCCTCAGTTTGGGCAATTCCATTCTCCGCATTGATATGATGCGGATGACGACTATGAGGATGGAGATGGGGAACGGAACTCACCTTTGAAGTGGCTGCGCATGTTTGTGATTAAGAGCTTTTTGGGATCTCTCGCGCGGCCTTCCCCCGAAACCCCCACATGCCCAGCCCTTGTCCTTGGCTCCGTTTCATTGTTTAAAATTTAATTATAATTTAATGCTTAGTAAGCACTATTTCTCGCATGAAGTTGTCTGAATCCCAGTTTCATCCCCATTCCACCCCATTCCACCCCATCCGCCCCCAAGCCTCTGTCTGTTGCTGCGGTTTCCCTTTGGGTTCATTTCCATGTCCTTTTTTGCTGAAGCCACTTGATATTATCACGTCTGTCTCTGCCTGTCTCTGGCTTTGTCTATCGTCCTAGCCCTGCGTTTGTCGTCCTTTCTTTGGTTTCATCCGTTCTGTCTGCGTTTTGGTAGCCACCTGGTCCTGGTTCGAGATGGCACTTGATATGGAAATAATTTGTTGAGCGTGTTTCGGCGTGGGATTCCTACTATCAGAAGCGGATCTCTGTCTGCTTGTGCAACAGATTGCCATTTTGACATGAGCACGGGCTGAGCTAATTCTGGTTACCACGAAACGCTTTAAGGGAGAAAAACATCCATTGGAATATTTCATCATGTTAAGAATTTATTTCAAAAATATACTGGACTCCCCCCAGCTGCTCCTTAATTAATCTCGAGTTCAGTTCCATCCATTGCTATCTACAATTATTTGCCCAGAGTCCCAACAAGTAAGGCTCTGTCTGTCTTCAGGAGGCCATTCTACGTGTTGGTATCCATGTCCGCCTTCATCCGTGCCAGATTGGACCGACTGGTGGAATGTCCTGGCTGCAGTTGCAGGGCCCTGCGGTAGCTATCCACAGCCTCCTGCCTCTTGCCCCGCATCTGCAGAATGGCACCCAGATTGGCGTGGGCGTGGGCCGCCAGCGGCTGCAGGGCGACCGCTTTCCGATACCACAGCTCCGCTTCGACCAGGCGGTTCAGCAGACGCAGGGCATCTGCTACGGCGGAGTGCAGGGCGTAGTCCTTGGGCGCCAAAGCGGCAGCCCTCAGACGGAGGTTGAGTGCCTCCTGGTACCGATCTTGCTGCTCCAGGAAATCGGCTGCAATGAGATTGTAGTTTATGACAACATCCAAATGTGAGACCATCGCATACTACGTACCATAGTAATGATGGGAGCTGGGCTCCAGGGGTGCTGTCTGGAGTGCCCGTTTGAACCAGAGCTCCGCTTCAGCATGGCGACTGCTCTGTAGGATTATGGAAAAGGTCAGTCAGGGCAGTCACTGTGGCCATTTGGCCTATCTGTACTCACATTCCTCGCCAGCGTCTGACCAAAGGTCACATAGGCAGCCCCGTGCTGGGGCTGCAGTTGCATGGCCAATCGCTGCTGCCGCTCAGCCTCCTCCCATTGTTGCATGTCCGCATAGATCTCGCCCAAGCGAATATGTAGCGTCGCTCGCTGCTCCTTTTGTGGCAGGAAGAGCGCCTCCAAGGCTTCTGTCAGCACCCCCCCTGATTCCTGTAGCCTGTTCCTAGAGCGGTAGAGGGAGCTCAGTTGCAGGTAGCAGCCATAGCGAGCGTCCTCATGGGCCACGCGATCTCGTACTCCATGCCCCTGTAGACGTGCTCCAGACCGGAACACTGAGACGACTTCCCCATTGTGACTGTTCAGGGAGAGCAGGGAGGTGCCCAGGTTCAGGAATGCAACGGCTAGCTGGGGACGCAGTCCGATGGCCCGCCGGTAGCTGGAGACAGCCGAGCTGAAGCTGAGCTGCTTCTGATGTACCACGCCCCTGAAAATAGATATACGTATGTATATACATGCACATTATCTTGGAGAATATATAAATGTAAAACGATCCCCGAAAATGTTCAAGCCAATAAAGCTAATTTAAGCCACTTCTCCTGCTCCTTTGAGGAACGCCAAATTGTTTTCCCCGCCAACAATGCAGCTAAATTTGCGAAGAAATTCACTTTGGGAACACTCTCTTTCGCTCCACAGTTCTCTTGCCTCCCTCCCCCCTTCTCTCGGACGTCGCGCGAGGCATCATAAAGCAAAATTTGTTAAAAATTCAGAAATGGCCAGGCGGAGGGGAGGAAAGAGGGCAGAAGATAGAAAGTAAAGTTACTTAGCTTTGGGATTGCAGTAAATTAACTCTGCCTCTGCCTCTACTTCTGCCTCTGCCCCTGGTTCTGCTTTGTGCGGTTTCCACTGGCTAATTGCAGCGAGTCCTTCGAGTGCTTGAAAATGCTGAATGTTGACCTTCAAGTAGATTTTCCCGGGCTTCATTTAATTAACATAGCTGCCTCTGAGAGGGCCCCGGCCCCGTAGTGGTGTATCCCAAACTGTGATGTATGGGACGTACTCCCAGACGCCCCAGAGTAATTCGGACGGGGGCGCAACCAAATACCGAATGTGATGCCAGCACATCTCTCCGATGACTATTCATACATACATGACTGGACTGAACTGAACTGAACGGTCGGGATATCCAGATATTTGGATATTTGGGCACTCCAATATACATACATCTGTATGTATACACTAAGTTTCGTCTGCCCGTATGCATGGATAAGTGGTTTTAAATAAAGGCAGCATTTTACTCCAAAAACAGTGCCAAATAAACCGAAGCACAGATTGCTCCTGCACAGCAGAAATATCCAAATAACTGCATACGAGTACAGCAGCATCCAAAAACAAAAAAAATATACATACATATATAAAAGTAGAAACGAAACCAACAAAGTTGTTCAAACAAACGGCGCGCTCTGAAATTTGTGTTGAGTTGCGACAAGGCTATAAAATCAACAAGAGGGCGGATTGTATAGTAAAGACTTTGGATTTTGACAAAAAGCAGCTTGCATCATGTGTTTCGTGTGCATATACATACATATATGTAGATACTACATACATACATGCATATGTACATGTACATGTACATTGTACATGCATTTCTTTGAATGGAGATTTGTGCAGCAATAGCTACACATTTTGCAGTATATGTAAATATGAATTGCAGCTTATTAAATATCCTTGCTTATGCTGTAAGTCTTATGAAGAATTAAAAGTTCTTTAAAGTGTATCTTTCATAGTACCTCGCGGGTCCCCGTTTAAGGTCAGGATATCGACGGACTGGTATGACAACTATTCAATAAACACTCGCACATATCGCAGTAACCGGAGTTGAATTTGTTTAAATTTTATTTTCGACATTCTCTGGGAAGAGTCCCTCGTTGGCCACAATTTCGCCTCCGCCCTCCACCCCGCCTTCCACCCTGGTCAGGCAGGCACACACAAATGCTTGCTGCAGTTAGGGGAAGCCCACAACTCGAAAGAGTAACACAACCAAAATGGAGCCAAGTGAATGCATACGAAATGGAGACGGACAACGGATGGAGGGATTTGCTCAACTGAATATTGAGTATTCTATTCTTTTCTATTCTATTCTATTCCATTTCATAGTATTCTATTCCATTCTAGTCGGATCTGTGCATATAAATACATACATATGTATGTATATATGAACATACATATGTGTGCACATATGTAGTATATACAGATGTATGTATGTACAAATGTGTGGATAAGAAAAACAAGCCATGTTGTTCTATTTATACTAAGGTTTTCTTTTTTTTTTGTTTTTTTGCAGGTAGAAAAACACAGCAGCAAAATAAGTGCAAAACTCAAAAATCACAGAAAAGGGGGAAAAGAGTGAAAAAGAGTGAAAAAAGAGAAATCGAATTATACAGCTCAGTGATTTTTTGGTTTTGGTGTTTGGTAGCCTGTTACTTTGACTTCCGCCCAACCACCGGCAGCACTTCCCGGACCACACCGAAAACACCACCCACCACTCAACTTATCCTTTGCTGTGGCATTTTGCAGCTAAAAATCAGAGCAGCATCAGCAGGAGCACAATAAATCCACGACAGTTGACTGGCGCTCGCCTAGACAGACGGGGAGCAGAGGCAGAGGCAGAGCCAAAGACAGAGCCAGAGCCAGAGCCAGACAGGATGGTGGATGCTTTACGTGGAAGAAGGCACGTGGCAGGCACTGAAAATTTGTAGCCGCAGGTAGTATCGGGCGCAAGGCACAGCTAGAGATATCCCGGCTATTGATGGCTTACGAGTAAATAATGTACAAACAGCTGCTTATCCGCGACGCACTCGCACTCCCAATCGCACCATCCCTCTGCAGCCGCCCCCTGCACCGTCCTCTGCTGGGCGGTTGAAGGGCACCTGACATTGATTTTCGATTAGGAATCGGAAAGTGCTGCCCTGTTCCGACAATGAAAACTTCACTGCTCGGCAATCTCTTAAAGCTTTCATAATGCAAATGTTTCAATCTCCTCTGCCGACTTTCAGGTCAGCTGGAGGACGGGAGAAGACACCGGCAGGGGCATGGACAGAGTCTACTGTTGCATTCTGCAAGTGGAGAAGGCAAAAATTCAATCAGACAACTTTTCGATAAGCTGCAAAGGCAACACTGCCGAGAGCCAGGCGGATAAAGCACAGTCCAGAACGACAGAGATTGAAGGCCAGAGTGGGAGAGAAAAGAGCCTTAAACTTGTACGGCCCTCAAAATGAATGCTTTGCCTTGGCTTCGCTTCCCCAAGCGAGGGCATCTTCACTACTCACCGAACGTCTCGTGTATCGTTTTGAGCCCAGTTAATAACCAGAAGGCGTGAAGCCCTAGTAGTTATGAAGTTCGCGCTTTGCTTATACATATGTATATGTCATATGTCATTGGCCCTATTTGAAATTCCCTCCAAGCCTTCAACAGATACATACCTACACACTTAGATTTTCCCTTCTTTTGATTGTTTCTCTGGTGTTCTCTGTTTTCTCATTTTTCCACATTTGCTGCCGCGGACTGCCCAGAGAATTGTACAAGATTTTCATAGTGTGTCTACTGGGAAATCTCAGGGTTTCTTTTAATCTTTTTTAGAACTAATATTTATTTAGAATCATTTAACAAAGCGTATGTTCTATTGAGCGTTTCTATTATTGTAAAAATATTTTGAAAGAGTTAGCTATTTGAAAAAGTTATTTTCCTCTTGGAATTTTTATTTCCACATTTTATTCAAAAATAAATGAAAAATTCTTTAAAAACAATTCAACAAAAGCTCGATTTTCAAATAAAATATGAGAATTAATGTAAATGTTTTTCATAAGCGGATAATCCCCTTGTATATAAACATGTACACACACACACACACATACACGTACACGTAATAAGTACACAAGTACGAGCATGCAGCATGTATGTAGTTTAAAGAGGCTTTTGGGAGCCATTGAGAGTAAAACAAAACATTCCGGTTAAGTATTTATTTAAATAGACAAACGAAGAATATATATAGGGCTATGTAGGGCTTCCATGGAAACAAAGCGCTTAATACACTCTCACACTTACAGAGGTAGATGCTGCTCAGTGCATTAAAGGTTCTGCAATAGTTTTAGTATTCGCTTTTCCGCAGCGAAGGCGAACGGAATTGTGTATGAATACGCCCTTCGTGAATGCAGGAGGGAGCTCTGCTTTTCTTCCCCTAAGCGCGTACCATTGTCCACAGCTCCCGGGAGTTCTGTGCAATTATTCGTATTGGACGCACATCGCTGTCGCTCTCTGGACTCCGTCCCTGTCCCCACTCCCACAGCAATGGGAGCAGCTTCTCGCAAGAACGAAGCAGTTGAAAAAACTTGGCAGCGAACTGGGATTTACCTACAATTTGCCCAAGAACCAAAGCGAAAGGACTTCTCGTGTGCGTCTGTTGCTATCCTTTTTTGGAGCGTAAAGCCTATTATGTCAAACACAATAATCAACGACAACGACAAGAAACAGGACGACGGCACCAGCAGCGGCTACAACAGGAACAACAGCAGCAATGGCAGCAACCATAATGACAACACCATACGCCATGTATGCCTCCACTGCGATTCTGTGTGTGTGTGTGTGTGTTTGTGTGTGTGCAGTGGAGAGAGGGAGGGAAATGACGTTCTGCATATTCAAAGGACGTGGAGAATTGGCATGCTAAGGCAACAGTGGATGTGCCTAGAAGAACTGCGGAGAAAAGCTAACTGGTAATAACTCTTTTACTATTATTTGTACGTACATTTTTTAGAAAAAAAAACCTATTACCTATATCTGAGCATATTCGTAATTCTCCGAAAGGTTTATTTATAAAAATGTTCACCCTTACTGATTTTCCTTAACTTTTGAGAAATCATTTGCCATCTTTAGCTCGTATGCCCGTTCGATGGAGGGGGGGATACCCAGTGCAATGCGTTAAGCGTTGGCATGTTAGCGCTTCTCTCGTAATGCACAGCACTCACCCAAATCTCCGTGGAGGGGCACTGGGCGGAGCACCAAGAGGCAGTGTCTGCTCTCAGTGTTCCCAGCTGGCGGTCGCCGTTGGCGTCGAGGCAGCGAAGAGAGTGTGTGTGTGTGTGTGTGTGTGTGTGCGTGGGATAGTCTGTTTCCCATATGTCCAAAGTAGAGTGTCATTGGCCCCACCAGAAATGGGTGGAGTGGAGTGGAGTGGAGGAGAGGAGAGTGAGAACGGGATAAGCAGGATGCCAGCGTCATGCGTCAGCAGTTTTCTTTGCTCATATTGTTGCATCAAGTGCAGCTTGTAAGCAGAAATGCCAATTTCTCTACTGTTGTTACAATTTTTCTATTCCAATCCGTATTGGCATTCTCAGCGATGTTATTGTTGTTCTATGCAGGACGTAAAATATGTCGGAGCTTTCGTATATTTATTGTACAATATAAGACAAGGGAAATGGCTCTGGGAATGCTGAATGAATGCAATCGAATCCAAACAGCTGATGCATTAGGCATTGATGTACGCTGGCTGTACGTGCATTCACATACCGAATATATTTATTGTCTTAGGAGCGTAAAGATATAAGCCAAAGGCGAAGCTCACACTAAAGGCTCAGACAATACGAGGCTCGTATTATCTGTGATGTAAAGTAGTTCAAGTGAACTTTATTTCCGCAGTATCGACGTATGGAGCCCATCCAAACTCATTTTGTGATCGATTCAAATAAAGCCTAATCATCGATAATCATATAAGCCGTCCGCCAAAGTAAAGTAAACCAATACTCGTACATGTGCTACATTTATATCTCAAATACTGCATGAACCCGAATCCGAGCACTCATTGCTCAGCAATCAAATCAGGATTTCCCCTTTTCCCGGCCGATTTCCTCCTCATTTAGATGGAGCATGTGCCTCGAATGCAAACAGAACTGACTGTGCAAACAGTTCTGCAGGATGCAAGTAGTACGACGAGTATCTCGAAGAATCTAGGCCCTGGAGAAACCCCATTCAGTTTTGGCCTAATTAACAGCATATCTAGAGGGGATTAGGGTGGAAAGTGCTTCTTGCATTCATTTGAGCCATATTGTTTCAATCGTTCCGCTCCGCTTTCAAAGGTACAAAGCTCGACAACGACCAAACAGAGTAAGGTTGGGTTGGAGCTGGGGCTGGTGGTACTCTTACTCACTCAGAGGGTGGTGCTACTGGGTAGAGAAAACTGCATCCAGCAGCTATTTGCAGTTGATGGCTGCCGAGTGCATGCAAATTGCCATCCAAAAGATGCAAAACATGTACCCGTCCGCCGCAGCGCGCAGGGGCCCAAGATCTGACCGGGGTGATTTGTATGCGCGATGCGCCTGGGCAGTCTTCGGTCTCCTCTACCCTTTTCTGCGACTTTCTCGCTTTTTTCCTCAGATGTTGTCCAAACGTTTTTTCCATGGACAGTACAGAGAGAACAGAACAGAACAGAACGGAAAAGAAAAGAGCAAAACAGAAGCCGAAGCTGAAGCAGCTGCCATTTGGCATTAGTTCCCTATCCGCTCCCTAATCCACCCACCTCGAAACGCCCAAGGTCGCGACAGCCATTCACTTTGAGCTTTTGAATTTTGAAAAGGCTTCCAGCAAAAACCGACATCATTTTGTGGATTCAGGTTTCGTGTTCGACATTCGGCAGGCAGCAGCAGAAAGGGGCACAAAGAGGCAGTGGCAGGGGCAGGCGCGAACTTCGCTTAAATTTGCAAAAGGGTTGCGGGCGTGACTAGCTACGGAACGTTTACTCACAGATTAAAGTGCGCATCCGCCATGTGGGGCCGATGTGCGATGGCCGCCATCAGAGCCACTTTCGCGTCCTCATAGCGTCCTTGGGAACTCAGGACGCTGCCCAAATTGGCCAGAGCTGCAGGAGAAACGAATATACATACATACTATATATATAATGGAGTCTGCAGAATGACAGTAATGGTGCTGCTTACCCTTCGGCGGATTCACGGGAATGGCACTTCGGTAGAGCTGCTCCTCGTCCCGCCAGTCCAGGTTGCGGCGCACGGTGCGAAGGCTAAAGGCGACCAGCAGCATGCCCAGGCAGCAGAGGAGCAGCATCCTGGAGCCCTTGGAGCGGTGCCACAGCTTGCCGAAGCCGTAGCCGAAAAGAAGGCAGTAGCCCACGCTGGGAAGGTACAGGACGCGCTCGGCCATCACGAATCCCACGTGGAAAACCAAATTGCTCGCGGGCAGGAACGGTAGCACCAGGAAGGCCACACCCATCAGGGGAACCGACGACGAGGAACCGTTGGATGCAGTGCCTCCAGTCGGGTGCTGACTTTCAACGGACTTTCGAGGTCCCTCCGCCAGCTGGTGATGGCAGTTGCATGCCAGGCCCAACCAGGTGTGGCAGCTGTTGCCTCCAATGCGCCTCAGCAGCGGTAGAGAAATACTTGCCACAGCCGCATAGTCCACGGGGGAGCACGAGCGCAAACGGGTGCCCCGCCAGGCCACGGCCAAAAGAGATCCGTAAAATCCGGCACTCACCAGGTTCCGCGCGTCCCACAGCGTCCTGATCCGCGGCACGGCCTCCATGCCCCAGTCGAAGCTGAGGACCTGTGGCCACAGCAGCAGTCGGAAGTTCGCAGCTGGCAGGTACAGGAATGTCAGAGTCCGCGTCCACCAGCATGATTCGTGGGCCGTCGGATTGTCTGCGGCCGCAAAAGGCGTGGCAGGGCGGGGAAGCAGGCTCAGGCGGCAGTATAGGGCACAGAAGAGGAAGGCGCTCAGGATGCCCAGCGAGCGCAGGCGGTACTGGAAGGAAGGTTGTGGGTTGGACATGAGAAATTAGCATCATGGAAAGTAGCTAGGAACAATTCCCGACGGCCTCATAGTCGGGAACCGAATCAACTTATGAAGGTTGGATCCGGATGTGAGAAAGAGTTTAGGTGATAAAACCAAAATGCATCCGATGCCATTACTCTTTTGACAAATTAAAGATTCTTGTTTCTTACTTTTTGGACTTGGGGAATAATTATTAGTAGGGGAAGGTGTAATCAAACATAAATACACCCTAGCTCAGGACGATTAATGGGTCCCACTGAGATAACAGTAAGACACTCACCTTATCGGACTGTTCCATGCCCCGCAGCACGTCACAGAGTCCGCAGAGCAGCACGGCCGTAATGGCCGTCTCCTTGCAGAGCAGCGCGGCCAGAGCGAGCAGGAGGGTGAGGGCCAGGGAGCTCCACTCCCGGCTCCGCATGTGCCGCTGATAGGTCAGGTACGTGAGCAGATAACAAACGCAGGCCGCCAGATCGGCACGGCCGACCAGGCCGGCAACAGCCTCCGTGTGTGCGGGATGGGCGGCGAAAAGTGCGCCAGCGGCCAGGATTCCGGATCGCGTTGGGAGCAGGGTGTGCCCCACCAGCACCACCAGCCATGTTGCCAGGCAGTGGAGCAGCACGTTGATCACGTGGTAGCCAGTGGCCGCCAGGCCACCCGCCAGGAAGTTGAGACGGAAGCTCAGAACACACAACGGGCGCCAGGAGCCGTGGGACCCGCTGTCCGCCAGCGGAGTGCCCCAATAATCGTTCTTCCAAATCCCCGCCAATGTTCGCGCTCCTGTCACGTCGCCGTTGGCCAAGATGGCACGCCTGCAAGGAGACACAGAGAGAGAGAGAGAGAGATATTTAGATGTAGGTGGATGTGAATGGCGGGGGAGAGGCTCACATTACTCTCGACTCGTCCCGACAACAACAACCTGTGGCACACCTGTCCTATTAATTAAAATGATTAATTGTCCGGCTTGGCTCAGAGCAAAATGAAGTCTGAAGCTGCTCGGCCCCATTCCCCAGTGTCTTTCTCCAGTCGTCTCCACTTTCCTGGTACATGAAACTCGAGCGCCTCATACTCCAAGGACCGCTTGTGTCTCTCCGCCTCTTCGCTTCTTTGTTATCATTTTACTTATACTGACACTTAGATTGACCAGGAGTATATCGGTTGGGTTATGGGCTATGCCTCTTTCATGAGATTGTGGTAGACCACAACTTGTTTTCAAATGCTTAAATCGATCCATACTAACCGAATCTTTCATGATAATACTATATCTCAATACTCAATACTATATCATAAAGCGTTCAGCGCCTTATGCAAATTAGAAATTATATTTTCATGGGACAAGTGTTAACAGAGACATTTGAGGGATAGTCGGAAATACAGAAACTTATTGACATCCTGAAGTGCTAGGATTTATCGCTTGGGAGTGTCTTAGGACAGATCTAATTACAAACGTAAGTATTTATAGGGTATGTGCGAGTTGGGTACAGCTACCCTCAGCTTTTTCTTACCCTACTTTCTGTATTGTCCTTTTGTTTCGGCACTCGGCATAAATATTGTTAAAGTGCCAAGCGACAGTTGACTCGACCTCTCCCCTTGCTGCTCCACTGCTTATCCTTTGCCACCAGCTACAGCTACAGCTCCAGCTCCAGCTCCAGCTCATGCTACTACTTCTGCTCCTGGTCCTGTTTCGCCCCCTACTATGCAGTTGCGGCTTGATTAATTGCCGATTTGTTGGCGTATTTTGTGCCGTTGTAATAGAACAACGCGTATACATACACAGACCTATACTCGTGTACATATACATACACCCTCATTGTCATTGTGTTGTCGAGGGGTCTCTGGTAATTGCCTCACCGTTGTAGCGCTCCTTGTTGTTCTAATCGATTTGCCCAGAACACTGGCTCTGGCTCTGGGTCAGGTGGACGGACGGTATAATCAGGGTTAGTTTGTTATCGGTGTTGTTCTTGTTGTTCGTGTTTGTGCCATTGTTGCACAGTTTGTGGAAATTTATAGTGGGCTAGCAATAATACCTTGGCCGTTTTATGCATAATTAGTTTTTAGATGTTCCCGTAAATGTCATTAATTACTTTTCTAACTTTGCACAGAAGCCAGAGGACGCAACGAGAACTGTGGCTCGATGGGAGCTGGGGGAATGCATCAATATATCCATCAATGTCAAGGTTGCAGATGGTTCAGATACATTTGATTCGAATGGCTACAAATGTCCACAGCTTCTTTCCTGAATACAAGGGCAGACACCAGATTCTACATAGATATGCACCAATGTACATATGTATCCCCATCGCATTATCGACACGGCACTCCAGAGAGAAACTCATAATTTTAAAAGTAACTTTTTGTATACATTATCCGCATTTCCCTCACAACACAATTCTGCAAAAATTTGCGTAGTTCAATGTTTGATTCCTAAAACAGCGCCAACTTTCTAATACATATATCACTTTTAATAAGGTTTTAATTCACTTATTTGTTTAATAACATTTATTTTCCATTGGTATACTCGTATTTGGGTATTTGCGGATTCCGCTCAGTTAAATCCAAATTGCAAGCAAATTACAATTTTTACCTTTTTGTTATCTAAATTGAAAATTTAATTTGCTTTCGTTAAATACGGATGGTATTTGCACAGATATTTACTTTATGTTTCAGGCGGCCTCGAGGTGTAGTTTTTGGGTCTTTGGGTACACAAAAGTTCAAAGGTTAAGCAAACACATACGCATCTGGTGAAGCTTGGGGCCAAATGGGGCAATTGGGTGGTTGGGAAAAGCTCCAAACTCCAAAGAAAACTCATGTGCAAACACATAAGTTTGAAACCATTCTGAATAAAAATTCGGTTTTCAATTTAATATTTCATTTCTTATTCGTATTCGAACGCTCTGCTCTGCTCTGGAATGGGTGACCGGAAATATGAATTGTGGCGAGGTTTAGTTCATTTGTGTGCGTGTCTGTGTCCGTGTTTGTGTGCAACTCTTTCAATGCTTGAATATGGTAATAAAAAGGATTTGAAGGGGAGTGGGTGGTGCGGTCGGTAGGAGAGTGCCACAAATTGGGTTTACAAATTCGCCGGGAGACGTGCCCAACTATAAAGCAAAGTTATTGGCCATGGACTGCGATAAAGAAGGTTCTTTTTGAGAGAGCCGTGGTGGCTGGTGAGTGGGTATGGGTCTGGGTCTGGGTCTGGACGTGGGTGCACACTCATCTACACTTCAATTCCAATTGGCATTCCGAGACCCCCAGCGCCAAAGCAGCCACAAAAATGTCCTCGAGAGCAAACAAATTCTTATCGGAAGAGCACAAAGCAAAAGCACAAGACGATGATGAAGGAGCTGCTTACTGAGAAAGCACTCATACTCATACTCGTACGAGTGCTTGTGGGTGGAGGGCAATGCACCTTCTATTTTTTTAGCTGCAAGCATTTCCCAATTTCTTAACCATAAAAAAAACGTATGAAGAACTTAAGTTTAGATTCTATCTACAGGGTACCCGCTATGGAGGATACCCCTGCCAATGACTTTTTAGGGCTGATAAAAACATTAAGGCAAACAAACTATGTAACTCATACACTCTCCAAGTTCTGTGGTTCAGCGGTTTATGCTGATCAACAACAAATATAGTCCTGTCGCATAACAATCTACAAACCCAGTATACCTTCATACTACGTGAGTGCCAGGTACAAAAACATACCAAAAATTGCTGTACGCCTCATTTGCGGGGTGTGCGATACGAAAGTAACGGGCAAATATTGAAAAGAAATTTCATTGCATACTCATACCTGGAGGCGCATGCACAGGGGGGGCGGGGAAGCACATTGTGGGAGAACACCTAGGTGAGGGCGTTTATGTAGATGGGCTTAATATCTGACAGTGTAGAGGGGCGCCATCGTCAGCGTCAACATTATCATCATCAGCAGAATTTCCGCAGCTCCCTTTTTTGTGCTTTATCATCGTAACTAGTGAATGAATAGCAATACGAGCACTCGTAGCAGGGCCAACATCCAAAACGTCAACACCCACCAGCAGCAACAACGACAAGAACGACAAGGACGACAAGAACAGCGCCACTTGCCACGAGCACAAGCGGAGAGAGCGAGAGAGATATAGAGAGACTGAGCAGCAACAACAATGGCAAGCTTGAAGCAGCTTACAAGTGCGGCATGTAGCTGCCGTTATCGTTCGCTTTTCACTCTCAACTCGAGCAGGAGCAGGACGCAGGCCAGGGCCCGACCCACAGGCATAGACAGGGCTAGAGGCAAAGACAGAGTCAGAGTCCCCAGCAATCGAGGAGGAGAGCCAGCGACAGCCACAACACACTCGATGCACACTGGGACGTGATCGTCCAATACCAACACGGAGATTCTTATTAAATTTCCAGGCCTAACTTGTTCATCAATTTTTAAAATAATAATACAAATATAGATACTAGATTGAGCAGAGTACCGAAAGCCACCGAAAGCCCACCCTCACCTTTGACCATCGCCTAGTAAAACAAGCATTATGGTATAATATATTTATACCTATATAGAGTGCTTTTTTGTACTTTTAATACATTTGGTATTTCGCGCTATTGAAAAACCCAAGAAACCAGTTAGTGACAAGTATATCTAATATTGTATTGAGCTATCAGTCTGTATAATTCTTCAGAGTGAACTGTTTTGACTTTTCTCAGTCTCACTGTTAGACCTACCTACACGCTCACACACATGACAAACAGGACAACGGTTGGCTTTTGTTGAAGACAATATATCATAGCATCAGTAACCGAATGTGGACACCATTCTTGCCTTCCGGTCTTTACCTCTACACCATTACTCTCTGCACCTCTCTTGCCCACCCACCATTCCCACCTTCCACCTCCTTTGTACTTGCTGTTCTTGTTTTTGTTGTGGATGTTGCTGTTTTGCTTATGTAGAGTGAAAATTTTCGATTTTATATGAAAAAAGAGCACAAAATACTGTTACTCTGGCTCCTTCGGTCCGCAGCCCCAGCCCCAACCCACTCGGCAGTGGTGAAGAGTGACTCCCTCCTAGACTTCCCGCCCAACGATTGTGTGCCATCAAAATTACGTATACGTAACGTTGCCGCTGCTGTTGCCGATTTTGCTGCCGTTTCGGTTGTTGTCGCTGTCCTTTTAATACGGCACATAAATTATTGTAAGACTGCAGATTGGGGGATATTTGGAAACATTTTGCTAAGGCTTTTTTTTTGAGAACGTAATATATCAAGTGGAAGGTGTGAATCGGATGACCATCATGGGGAACGGTATTATATTTATGTGCGGAATGCTCTTAAATATTTTTTATTCCATGGTTTTCATTTTAAATAGAGTTACCAATACTTTTCAACCCCCCTAGTACATATATCCTATTAGCACAATTACCGAAAAAATACATTTCGTGAGTAAAGCACTTGATTCATAAGTTGGCAATCGGTCGATTGGCTGGTCATAACTTACATATTAAAACCTCATATCTCTTAAACAATTGCCAACAACAGACCGTGCTGCGAACCATACCCCCAACCCCACATGGTCATTGCTCTTTTTCCACTTGATAGGAAACAAATTGAAGGGAATTCTGCCATTTAATAAATCATGTTTTGTCTGCTCCGGCTTGACAATAATAACTTGGGCTCGTGTGGTCACTGTGGCCATGTTGTGGCCAGGAGCAGAGCACAGGAGCAGGAACAACCAATAGGTAGGCTCTCGTCGGGGTCCTGGCTCTAGCTTTGGGCCTTACTTCTCTAGTCTCTGGTTACGGAGGGCCCGGGTGGTGTTGGCAACTGCGTGAAAGTGACCGCAGGAGCTTCCGTTCGAGCAAAAACATAAACTCGCACACAACTTTTTGTGCCATGAAGCGAGGGGATGTGGGATGGGGGATGGGGATGGGGCTGAGTTACATAAGTTGCGTTTATTATTTGTGTGTGACTGTGTTTGTGAGTGGGCAAGTTTGTGCTTGTTTTCTGGACAGCACAAAATAACGAGCTACAACGAAAGCTCCGAGCAGAGCACTTTGTGCATAACTTCCGAGCTCCAGTCCGAGCCCAATCCCAATCCCATCCCCTCTCGACAATTGTTCGCTGGCATTGTAGTTCAACCAGGAGCAGGAGGGGGAAGAGGAGGAGAAGGAGGAGGAGGAGGAGGAGTACTAGGACCAGTAGTCACTTGTTTTCCAGAACGGTCAGACGGGGTTGACTCTTGGCTAGAGAGCTAGACCAGAGACCAGAGCTGCTGATGGCATTGTGTGTGCGAGGACTACGAACTGTGGCCAAGTCCTTGGGGAAATTCCTGTCCATTGTACATGACTTTTGATATTTATGGGTAATTTCGTTTGCGTTTGCAGCATTTCAATGCGCCAAGGTGAGAGACGAGGCGAGATGAGACGGGGTGGGGTGGGGCAAGTAAGACCAATCCCGTTCCGATTCCATTGTGAGCGGAGCTGAACATAAATCAACATTTTGTTTTTTAATTTGCTTCGTCGTCCGCCGTCTGATTCTGACAACGGCACAGAGGCTGCTCCTATGCCCCCCCATACATTCATCCCGTATACCCAGATACCCGTACACCCGTATACCCGTATATATCAAGAATACTCGTATCCAGACGCAAAGCCAGCAACTGGTCTGCCTCAAGTTTTACAATTAGGCGGGCCGAGAATTTATTATGGCGATTTTATCAAATAAATGGCGGCACTTGGCGCACAATTAATAATAAACTTTTGTCTTTTTTCCCTTATATTTTTGGGTCCAATCTGGCGACAAAGTGTCGCCTCTGGGCATAACCGGCATAACAGTACAGAACAGAGCAGAACAGAAAAGAACGGAACAGAACGGAACAGTCCTGACCAAAGTCAAAGCCATTTACCTTCGTCAACGTGCTGACATATGGAATTTTTAATTCGGTTAAATTTTTCTCACCTGTCATCGTAGACAAATCCAGCGTTAAATGTGTTTAGGTACAGAACAAAAGCCAATGCGGAGCAGCCAGCGAGTCCAGCAAAGTCCTGGCCCACCATTCTGCAAGGAGACAGAGACAGGCAGCTGTAGTAGCTGTGCATTAATATTAAAGTTCAGTGTCATAAAATATATGCTGAAATTCATTCTCGAAGGTTCCTCCGACAGCCACAGCAGGAACAGGAACAGGTACAGGAACAGGAAAACAAAGCACTTAATCCCGGACTCAGGCAGGTATTTTTCCTCGTCCAGATGGGCCGTTCTCTGCGGCATTTTCATTACGCCAACATTTAAATATATTTTCCTTTTGATTTCTTTTTTGCTTGTAACTGTTTCCCCTTAAGCATGAATTAATTACTTATTTTTTAGAATACATCTACATTTAGAAATGTTGAAAGGGTTTTGTGCATACATATATTAAACGGACGGGTTTTCGGAGCTGTAATTATTAATAGGCTTTTACGGTAGAATAGTTAGTTGTTTTTGAATATAAACTGGAATTTTGGGATTGTGAAATCATATATGTATCTATCACAAACAGTGTATAAATATGAATATAGTTTTAAGTGCTTTTAACACTTAATTGTATCAAGAGTGCACCACAGTGTATATTTATATATACTCTTATTTGAATAAAACACACATGATACATATATGTACATATACATATGTACATATGTATTTACTTTAAGCAATAGATTTCTCATCTACGAATTATCGTATTGGATTACTAAGATCATATCACAGCAAATGTCGGTAAACATAAAATTACTATGCATTCTGATGACAAGCTATAGCCCCAGGGGCTCCCCATTCCGGACAGTCATCCCCATCCACATCCACATTGCTCAAGGACCAAAATATTCCACTCCACCTCCATGGACGCAATCAGCAATCAAAACTGTTGAATGCAAACAAACCCTAACGCACGTACCTAATGATTATTGCCGCATTGGAGCGCAACGGAATGGAATAGAATGGAATGGCTACGGCCGGACAAATGTCGTCATCATCACTACCATCATCATGCTCCACACCGTTCCGCCGTGGTCATCTGCTCTTGCTGGGCTTGCTGCAGCCCGTTTGTCACGGCATTCTTCGTTTTATATTAGCCACAGACATGTTGTGTCTGTAACCCAGTCCACCTACATGCCTCTCTCTCTCCCTCTCTCTCTCTCACACACACACTACCGTTGTCTTGCCTCTCTGTTCGGTGTTGACGGAAATTAAATGTTACGACGACATTCTGGATCGCTGCGAGTCGGCACATGGAAAATGCAATAGAAGAATACAAGCCGTCTGAAATGCAGAATTTGGCATCGCCATTGGTACGACAGCGGCATCGGCATCGGCATTCCCATTGTAATACTCGGATGGTTCCGCTGCTGGGGCATCAGTCGCCTGAGGGCACTCCTCTCCTGTTTTCGCAGTGGTCGCCATTGTTGCTCCTGCCACCGATGTTGTCATCATCACCATCAGCGCCATTACGAATAATGAGTGCGGTCGGTGGGTTGTGTTGTCTGGTGGGTTGTCGTTGTCGTTGTCAGTTGGTGAATGGTGGATGGGAAGGACTGGTCTGGTCTGGTCTGGTGGCTAGCTGAATCGTCGCCTTGGTCATTGCATGAAAATTGTTATCTCGCACATTGCAGACGATTTCCGGCAGGCATTTTCCCCACGTCTGTACGTATACATACATACATACGTACAGCTGCTCTCCGGCACTGACTCCGACTCCGACTTTGACTCTGATCCAGATTCCGGGTCAGATTCAGATGCAGCTGCTGGCGTGCACACGCAGGGCATTCCAGAGCAGGGACATCGTCGCAGAAATTAAGTTCGCACCGTTTGCAAATGACAATGGCCCCAACAATGGTGCACTGGATTCCTAGGCATTCGCTCTCAGTGGGTCGCGGCGATTTTGTTTGCACTTCCACTGAACATTCAGGGGCCACGGGCTGACGGTCCAGGTCCTGATCCAGGTCGAGGTGAACTTTTGTCTATACACTGTTTGCGGTTGCTCTCGTATTCATTTGGCTTTAGGTTAATTAAGTGAATTGTTTGGACCCAAGGAGCGGGCAAGGGGTCGACATGGGTCTTAGCTACGCTGGGATGCGTCATAATATGATCCAGAATGTGATAATCGTCGGCGTAGGGTTCTATCTAATAGGAGATGTTCGTTCAATCAAGCGCCCTAAGCCCCTAAACGCAAATTAGCTCACATTCAATAATTCGCTAGGGCTGGGTGCTTTATATATATAAATATATATATATATTAATATCCCATCCCTCCTTTTCTCCTTATATCTCTGATGATTTTTGAGCTATTTTCAGGCACACACGCATCAACACTCAGGCCACACCCTCGAACGCTTCAGTTTGGCTTCCTTTCGCCTCTTTTGCCTTCCCAATGACGTTGCTAATGAGCTCTAATAACGATAATGATGGTCGAGCGAATAGTAAATATGAATACATACTTATGTACATATAGTGATACGTATAAGCCCACCCATGTGTATACATATGTATGTATACGCTTATAGCGGGGACCGTATAAATAGCAGTCATTTGCCGGGTATGATAATGGGTCCCGGCCTGTGGGGATGCATGTGATTGGCATTGTAGAAGATGATGATAGCGATAGTTCGCCGGAATATGCCTCTTAAATATAATGATTTCCCCAAAAATATCAAAGCGGCTTTCATGCGAAAAAGGAGTGGGGGCTTATTCTTTAGTAAACCTATTGGTTCGATGATAGTTATACCCGTATATTGTCATATCATATGCCGATGGGTTGCGTTTACTTTGGAGTGTATCCCATGTACACATTTCAAAATATAAAAACTGTTTGCATAATACTTGGGTATTCATCTACCCAAAGTTTCCTTGGCTTTATCATATTATAACCTACAACAGAAAGCAACATTTCTATCGACATATATTATGTTAATTTCTGTCTATTTTTGTAAGAATTTCATAATTAGAGATATCCTGCATGCTGAAAGTACTGTTCTTGCAATCCATCCATCCAAATAAAATGTCACTTTCATAAAACCCTTGGACTGTTAAAATACATCCCCAGAATCCTTTAATTCCCTCTCAATAGCTTTAAATAAGCTCTTTAATTAAATTTATTGATTTTTGTATTTTAAACTTTGAGTTTGTTGTCCCCTTGAAGAGGGCTGAAGGCTGTGCTGGCGCTTTTCCTAAACGTTTCCCCACGTTGCCAGTGCCATTCCCAGTCTTTGTTCTTTCGAAAGTTCCAAACTCCGCGAGACGCCGTCAGGTGTTCGGCGAAAGTTGCGAATAAAGGCGAGGAGACAGGACCTCCTCCAGCAGTGCAATTAATTTCGATTGTCGAAAAGAAAGCGAGACAATACCCAGAGCGACGCGGGCAGGAAGGGGAGAGTGTATATTAATCAAATGGCGCCTGGGACGAGGTTAGACGGGACGGGCAGAGAAGAGGAGGACCACCCTAGACCTGTCTTGTCATGTCTGTTGACATGAAGAGGCCTCCAGCCCCTGACAGAATGAATGCTCGTCAGCGGGCGTCGGGAATTACTTGGCTAATTTTGTCAGCCAGACCCAGACGCAGACGTGGGCCATATGTCCTTGCTTATTGAGAGTGTTTGTATTTGTGGTAGTGAGGGTGTATTTATGTATGTACGTACAATGTACATGGTGCAGGGGTCGTATCTCTGTATAGTCTGATTGCCGGGTTGGAGGACGCACTCGAAAAGTCAAAGTGCAATTAGCAGCTGGCTCTGTGCTGCTCGAGCTGCTTTTCCCTTTTGCATTTATCTGTGCAAATATTTATTTTCAATTTCGTATGCAAATGTCGCAGCGGAGACTTTATCCATTAATCAGAGCTGCACGCGGCAAGTAGGTCACCCGGCACCCGGCACCCGGCACACGGCATCCGGACGAGACAAGAAAAAATAATTAGGTTGTCATGTTTACGGCGCGCCGCGGCGCTGAAATTAGCTGGCAGTATCGGAATCGCACATCTTTGATGTTGATCTCGCACCGAGCAAAGGCGAAAATTTCCATGACTTTTCACTTTGTACAGCTATTCTTTTCCCTCCTTCGCCGTCGTTGTCGTTGTAGCTGTCCCTGTCTCCGTCTCTTTGTGTTTTTTGGTCGTTATGAAATCAACTTAAGAGCAGGTTGACCTCATTCCTGTCGGCGGCGTTGTCGGCGTCGTCGACGGAGGTGGCGGCTGTGCCCGCAGACGGAAATTGCAGCATATACATGTACAAGCGCAGCGCACCTTAAACCGGAAGAGGAAACATTATTCCCAAAATGTCAAAAAACATAACAGAAACCCATTAGACACACTTTTGTTTCTGGGTCATCCTCATCGTTCTCCCAGACAGGAGGAGCCCCAGTCCAACTTCCAAAAGTGAAAGCACAAAAACGCAAAAAGTCAAAATTGTCTGAACGGGGCAAGAGGCAGGCTGGCCAGGCAAAGAGGAGACAGGAAAGGACCCAGCAGAAAGCTGAAACAAAACGACGTGGGAGGTTGACAGGAATCCAGCGGATCCGGCACTGACCACGCCACTCTTGGATCCTCTCGGAGCAGAGTCGGAGCAGAGGGTCGGTTCGGACGGAAATCAAGTTGTGTCAACAGCTTAAAAGCCAAAATGTAATAAGCCAGGGAAATGTAATGTAATAAAATATCAAATATAAAATGGAACTGGACCTGGACCTCGACCTGGCGGGAGACCATTTGTTGCCATTAAAGTTTTACTTTGAAATTGGAAGCAGAGGTGCGAGGACAGGCGAGCAGCAGGCGGGGCAATGTCCGACTAGCGGAGCATAGAGAGTGGAAGGAGAACCCGTGGTGGACGACAAGAACGTGACGGTGCTGGAATACCCTTAAACAATACCTGGAGGTATCACGAATTGGTATTTGTGATTTGAGATGAGTTTTAGTTGGAAAAACTAGGGGTAGGTGTTGCTACAACCTACGTGCTTGGGCTTTCATTGTTTCGTTTTGATATTATTATTATTTTTTGTAAATAAAATAATTTTTTTTAAATAAATATTATAATGATTGTCTCTTGCTTAAGAAAGTGAATTTTAGGATCCACAGCAGATATATCTATCGCCAGCCGAATGCAGGAGTTATATTTATGTTTGTCGCAAAGATAATAACGAACTAAAAGATACCGGATTGCTTTTGCTTGCCGTTGGGAATGCACAAAATATGCAATTTTTTATTATTGTCGCCCAGAACAGTATGCAACACTTTATTTCGGCGCTATTCAACTTCCGATTCCGCTTCCTTTCCACCACCATTCCTGCCCCCATTTCGGAGGATGTCTCTAGTTCTGGAACAGTTCCAAGTGCCAGTTCTGACTTCTTGGTGTCTGTGTCTCTGTGGGCGAGTGCCAAAAAATGCTCTAGATTCTTCTTACATGCGATTTGAATGAGCACAAACGGATATCACACTGTTTCTCCCTCTTTGAGTAGGTACGAGTGTGAGTGAGTGTAGATAAAGTAGCACTCGAAATCATTTTAAAGCTCTTCAACTTGTGGGGTCTACTAGGGAGAAGATTATTTCAGCATAAGTTTCTTTTGGCCAAGAGTCTGCGGTTCCTAACGAATTTGGATAGCCTTGGATTATGTTCGTGCCGGAGATATTTCCTTTGAAATGTTTGGCTGCGAAACCTTACCGCATTGATATCCCACATAATTGAGTCGACAAACGAAACTCGAACGGCGCGGCCGATGTTCAGGGGACATTGAACCAAACAGCGAACAAGTGATTGCAAACTTTTTCCACCAGGAGCCAGGTTTATGTTTTATTTTGCTCTATAGGCTGGTGTTTTTGTAAGGTTCCTCCACTCCACCAATAAAGAGTTCAATCAACCCTTTGAAAGTTGGGATTAACAGAAAGTTGTAAATAACACGAGTTGTGTTCGGCCACTCAGACTTTTTAATGACCGGCCGGGCTCGGCAGAAGTTTCTCCATCGAACGTTTTGCCCAAAAATTAAGCTAAAGGAAGAGGAGGTTCTGGAATAGTATGGTCTTGCAGCATGTTGCACGCAGTCTAAATGCTAATTAAGACCAGGAACACGGCAGAACAGTGGAGAAATGCAATAATGTGCGTGCGAGCAATGGAATCGAGTCTAATCGAATCAAAGGGGTGGTCCTATCTCTATGTTGCCAGTATTTGTATCTTAATTGCGTAAACCAAGCGTTTGATTAGTATTTGCCCAGCAATTGACATTAAACAGTTGAATCAATAAAAAATTAAAACGGAAGCCCCACAACAGCAGCAATCAAGTGCGAGTTTCGGCAAATATTTAATGTGAATGGGCTGGAGTCCTTTGTTTTACTCCCTCCCCCGACTCCCAGACTAATGACTAACTAAACAAGACGTTGTCGTCGCTGCTGCTGCTCCAATATTACACCAACAATATTATTATTAGCACAAACAGAAACGGTCATTGGCCTGCCCCCAATTGAAGAAGTCAAGAAACCTCAATTAGGCTGTCAATCAACACATCGCATCGAGCCTCAGCTCAGAGTCGGAGTCGGGGTAGAGCCGTCTACATTCCGCGAAATAATAGAGCTATTGATTTTCTACCCCATCCCGACCATTCAACCCCCTATAATGACTCGCGTAGGCGTATGCTGACAGGCCCCTGGCAGTCCTTGATCGTCTAATTAGTTGGCTGCCTTGGGTCCCGGATTGCCCCTGATTTTCCCTTCGCTGTGCGGGTAGGCGAAAATACAGAAAAAAGAGCAGCAGAATAATGCAAATATTGTTGTACCATAGACGATAATCTGATAGTTCCTCAGCAACAGTTTGTGACCCTTACGACCAATATCTTACTTAGGAGAGTTTTTAGGAAGAGCCAGAGTCCTTTATCGATGAGGAATTACTTATGTGCTTAAGTGGAAAGAAGAGTGTATTCAAAGCAATGGTTACCCAAATCGCAAATTGAGTTTCGCCTCCTAATACGGTTTATAGTCTTGAACAAGTACGGCGAGTAAAACGCAAAACAAATAAGAGTGTTATCTCAAGTACCAGATCATCCATTTGTTTATGCTCACTAATTGCTAAAAGAGGGAGACGTTGATTCAGTGTGCATTGACTTTCCGCAAAGTGAACTCCGAAAAGATCTACGAGTAAATGTGCATTGGCGAGTGCAAGGGTTTATTCCCCATTTGATATATGAGCGGAAGTGCAGGACTGTCAAATCGAAGCCTTTGTTGTTCGATTTAATTATCGGTTGTGGGTAGCACACCCTCTCGCTCTATCTCTCTCTCTCTGTTTAACTGGCAGACAGAAGGATAAATCTTGCCAAGCTTGAGGGGCAGGCAGCCTTGTGGCCTGTGGCAGGGCTGTAACAAAAAACCAATAATGAAAGTGGAGTTGCACGGTGGTCGTTGCAGCTTCCAGCCCCAAGCCACCACAGAGGGCGGGCGGACTCCCTTATATCGATTAGCGTCTATAACGGGTCTCACATACTCACTATAAGAGCCTGGGGCTGTGTGTTATGTATCTGTTATGTGTATAGTCAAACTGTTGCAGTTAGAGTACCCATGCCGCAAGCCCCCCATACATGAGGCAATCATGTGGAGTGGGTGAGGCAGAGGTGAGGGCAGAGGCAGAGGGCAGAGAAAATGACGCTGCAAATGAAAGCAGGAAACGTTGCCGCATTCTCATTCATTTTACACACAAAAGCCATTAACCGCTTTGATTCCATTGTTTTGTTTGTCATCATCAGGATCAGGAACACTCTCAATCCCAGCCCCCTCCTTGTCGCAGTCGCAGTCCCAGTCCCAGTCCTAGTACCATGCCCACTTCCAATCCAATTCAATTCCCCATTCTCGGTGAACAACCGGGTGGCACGGGGGTCAAGGGTCACTAGGGGACAAGGGTATGGATTCAAGTCAAGGCTGTGATTTACACGATTTACCATTTGATTTCGGCATCATAGAGGCTGTCACTAAATGCCAGGAATGTTGCTGCACTTAACTTTCTAGAATCTAGAGACGGATGTATCAATTGTTCAAAACTTTTTGTATTGTTAGTTTAGAAATGGAATTCAGTTATCAGTCAAACGATAATGCATTGAATAGAATTGATTCTAGTACATCTATATATATGCAATATAACACGATAATAAATGAGATAGGCATTCGAATTGGTTCAATAAAAGTAAGAGTTCTGATCCTTTATCGTTTTTCTATTACACCTATGACTTATTGTGCACCGCGCACTTTCGCCCATTTGCCTTTGTTGTCCCTCTTGCGCCCCAATATTATTATTATTGAAAGACTTTTGCTGAGCTGGGGGTTTTATAAAGTGCCTGCGGCACTGCTTCCGTTTGTTCCGTCAACGACCATCAGACCAAGGACCAAGGACCTAGGACCGGGAACGGAGGGTCTCCGTCAGTCCACTGGATGGCAAAAAACGACTCTTGCGGAAAAATCAACATTGCACAAAAGTTTTCAACGCTCTTCGTACCGCCAATCTCGTACACCTCTCCATGGCCAACCTCCGCCCCACTCTCCCAGCATTTCCTTTTCCGCCCGCCATCGACATCGTCCACTTCCTCGCCACCGCATCTATCGCATCTAACGCCCCCATCGGCCCCGCCGTCATCGTTCATTTTGCTCCCTTTGCATTGCTTTTTTGTTTTGGCTTAGCGTTGATGATGTATGCACTTTGAAAAGAGTTGAGCAAAGTGGTTTTTCGGGTTTGATGAGCTAACGTCAAGTCCCATACCCACACCCATACCCCACCCTTATGCCACGCTCCTCCTCCTGCTCCTCCGCCTCCGCCGCCGCGCTCTACACATTCACTAAACCCATCTGAGAAATATGAGTGTTCCATGGAGCCATGGTGCGAGTGTGAGTGTGTTTGAATGGCGTTGCACAAAGTTATTAATGGACTTCAATGGGGTTTCAATTATGCAATCTCTGCGATTTGAATGTGAATGATATTTCGATTGTTTGTCTGCGTGGGAAGCATTCATTCAAGTGCTCAAAATTGCGATGCGCCCAAATGCATTGTTTGAATTTAATCAAAGCGTCAATCGGTTCAAAGTGCATTAACTGAAGTCTCACGTGCTCGTCCAATTCAAATTTAATCTTTAACTGCATTATTTCTAACACTTTTCGTGGGTAAACAAAAAGGATTTTCGCGATTAAAATAAACATAAAAAATATAAATTTTGTAACACAAAGAAAATAGTGAGCGTGCGCTCATATCAAATGAAAACTTATCCCAAAAATGCACTGCTTAACGGAGGCTAATTTATTTATTTTTATCGGATAATTCTGCCCGAAATGCTAGTGCCGCTGTAGGGCAAGGTGATCCCGCGCAAGATGTGACCTATAATATTTACAAAGAAGGCAAAGGAAATTTCCAGCAGGTCACCACTAATGAGAGCGAAATGATTGATAAAAAGGCATGCAGCTGCAGAGGAATCCTCCACGGGGATGCAATCGGCACCCCGAGCACGCAGGACTATGTATGATGGTCTCCGGACATCGATGTGGTGAACATTTTTAGAAACTTATCGGTGCTACCGCAAATCGAAAGACATCTTCGGCTGCTATAGCGGTGGGTGGTTCGGTTACCCAAGCGCCCGATTTGTATAACCAAAGATTTGCAACCTCTGCAGACCATTTGTGAGCACGACCTCAACGCATTGTGTGAATTGGTTGCGAATGCTATGAATATGCGATCCAATAGGACTACCTTCTGCAAAGGCTATAGCCGGGAAGATGCAGTTTTTTAGTTGTTTTGTTATAATGCTGTGAACGTTACATTCTGTGCCGCTTCAGCTGGATCTGCACTGGTTTATTCTGGAGTCTTCCATATATGAACGTCACATATTTTCTATATTGGCCAAAACCAAAAGGTGCAAGGTGCCCAACGAAATGAAGAATGCAATCGCCTTCATCGTGCCAATTTTGCCTCGGTCACGGCAGGACCTGTCGCTCAGCCTCGGTGAGAAAACCTTCCTCTAAAAACAGAAGGATTTCTCAGTCGCGTGGTTGTGTAAATTTGCATCAAAAGCGAGCTGCAACACAATATTATGCTACGTGATTCCTCACGGCTGGCCGTGCTAAGATTTCTGATTTCTGAATTTATAAACTTTTATTTGTTATGAACAGAAAACTTTTCACATACTCGCATGCGTGTCCGTAATAAATGTCGGGCCGTTGGGTGTCATGTCGCCTGGAGACGCATACTTAACGAAAGTTTTATGTCTGTTTAAAGTGGCAAGTGCGGTTAATTGTGGAGTAAAGTTCGTCTGCCTTCAGAACTCTCGGAGCTATCCAAATTAAGCGAAATAACGGATCTCGCTCCGTCAATACGACTTTCACAGATCATTACCCATATTGGAATTCCCAAAATGTCAACCGATTCAAATTTGCAATCTAGATTTAAGACGGTATCCAATGTGCTCTGTTGCATGGAATGGAATGCTTGCATTGGCAGACCTCAGCGCCACCGGCATTTGGTTAGATTCCAATAATATTTTAAAGATGACAACTTCATGTAAGTTTTGTGCAAAGTCGGAACCTTTACGTGTATACGTGCAAGAGCGAGCCGTATCGATGTTTACCGTGAATATTGGACTTCAGGGGATAATGCTCACAGCCTTTGGTTTTGGATGGTTTATTCTTCCTGAGGAAATCTTTTATTTGCATAAAGCTTATTAAAATGTTATTTGGTATCCTTTCTGGCCATCAAATAACTAAGCGATCTTTTTTTGTGGAAACATATATGTATAGTTCCAACTCTCCTTTGGTCCTATCGGATTTAACGCTTAAATTAAGAAATATTTTCGCTAAAAACAAATTAACTAAAATCTGCTCATTTGAATTCCAAGCACAGAGCTAAAAATGCAAAAAGTAATTAATATTCTTGTGTGTCCAGAGGCAGAGCCAGACCCAGACCCGACCAGACCAGACCCCACTAGACCAGACCCCACTAGACCAGTCACCATGGATGTCGTTGTCCGCCTCCTCTGCTGAACCTCCGCTCCAGTTTCTGCTCCGTCTGTTCGGGCGGCAGTAGGGGTAGGAGTAGTAGTAGGGGGCTGCATTTTCATAATTTCCGCACAACAAAAACGAGCAGTACGACGACAAAAGCCAAAAGGAACGAAACGGAGCGCAGTAAATTCCAACGCACTGGAATTTATGCAGCAAATATTAACTTACCGCACACACAGATATCCGCACACACCCGTACAGAGGCAGTGCTCCACATAAATCCCAGCAAGGGCAAGGAGCAGGAGCAGGAGCAGGAACAGGAACAGCACGAGTGCCAGGAGCAGCCAAATGATGCCGCCGCCCAATTTCTGCTTGGCCAGCGAGAACTGACAACAAAACTCATTAGCAAACCCGGCGACCGTGACCGTCGCGAGAAGGCGTGGCCTGGCCCACCATTTCGAACCGGCCCCGCCCGGTCCGGTCAACCGCAACCAGTACCAGGACCAAAAGCCGGTCTCGGACCCATGGCCGCAGCCGTAGCCATACTCCGGGAGAGAAAAACGCAGCATGCACTTCCGTTTGGGAAAAGTTTTCGCTATTTTATTCATATTTTCGCAGGCTGCACTTTATCTCTCTGCGGCGGTCTTAGTTGGCGAAATTGTGTGCAACCACGAAAATCTAATAAGCGCGCAAATTTGTTGACATTGCGCAAATGTTTTTTACGGGCCTACGAGGAGAAACTTTCCCGCGACCAGGTCCATGTCCAGTCCGACCAGCAGACAGCGTCCGTTAAAGATGGCTCTGGCTCTGGCTGTGAGTCTGGCTGTGACTTGGCCTTGGTCCTTAACCCACTTGGGTGCCAGTGCTCTTTTACTGGACCCCACAATTGAATCGAAATGAAAAGTTAGTCCCAAATTTGGGCATAATTACGAGTACGGTCAGAAGCAAGAGGACATCTTCAGGTGGGGCAAATGGGATTCCTCCTTTCCAGCTGCTGCTGATGAAATTACCAGCTTGGTACAGCTCTCCACTAAAGAGCTAAAGCGCAGCCGGATACAGGAGTCTCAAAGGAGATGTGAAGCGGAGCAGGAGATGGCCAAAAGAAACTTTTCTCCCCGTTTCGCTACCTTTTCCAAGTCAGGCGCTATGGTGCGTAAACCTTTTGGCTTCTGCACTTTGCAAACAGAAGGCAACCGACTTAAAAAAATTGCACAGAGAGCTATCACAGAGGGAGCTACTACAGTGGAAATTGCGACTAAGGAATACCCGGTATTTAATGAAAATGTAAAAACATAGTGTGCCTTGTGCTGGTAGCTGTAGGGATGATTTCCTATAGGTACACAATATACCCAGGAAATCAGAATATCCTCAAAAAGTCGGCTGAGAAAAAAGGTAGCTACTGAGTTTTCGTTGAGGTTGCCATAGAGACCGGCAGTCATCAGCGGAGCTCTTATCGACCCGGACCGGCAAGACAATTTCATTATCCGATGCGGCATTCGAAGGCCAAGACTCTGGCGCTCTGGCCACCAGACGTGTCTTTGATTTTTATCGCCTGACCTCGACACAAGACCACCAGACTACGGGTATGCGAGGGTGATTGTGTGTCCTGTCTGACAGGATTAAATGCGAGAACTGCCTTGAAAGCCCCACGGCCCAGAGCCCGCACACATGACAGCGCGTAAAGTTTTTAATTATTTTTGTGGTTTGAAACTGCACTTCTCGTGCCCTCTGCTTCCACCCCCTGCCTGTCAAGGCGAAGGACAGACGGCACGGCCCGTCCCGGCCCGGCCCGGCCCGGCCCCGAAGGAGCACGAGGCGACCGCAAATACGCCGACTTTTATCAGCGCCTTGCAATTGTCATGTCGGGGCGGGACTACGTGTTCCCTCAGGGGAGCTTACTGCATTAATTTAAAAGAAAAGTGCAATAACATGTTATTTTACACGGAGCCGGGCCCACGAGGCAGGATGCAGGATGCAGCAATGTCCATTGGGTCTGCCTCTTCTGCTGCTGCTGCTGCTTCTTCTTCTGATATTTCCGGAATGATTGTTAACGGTAAGCGGCTTTAAAACATTCTCTGCCTTATTACGTAATTACAAGCGGATGACAGGGGCAAAGGCGTTCTCGTCATTGAATTATTGGAAATTCGCGAATAATTGAAAACACACAGTGACAGAAAATACACGCGGGGCGAAGGGGAGGGCACGAAATGCCTCGATTCGAGTGAAATAAATGAAAAATTCATTGATGTACATATGTGTACATACATATCTACACATTTCCATTCCCTGTTGCAATGCATAATGTCCGCTGGTTACGGAATACGGAATTCATTATATCTTACTTAAGGACAGTGTCTCATTCAACTGGTATAAGAATTAGATTGTGAAATGGGAAAGATTGAAATATATCCTTATAGCGAACTGAATATATTATTATTAGTGTCCTTTGTTCAATTAAAACAAAATTTTCTATGAATTGTCACCATTTATACAGAATTACATATACCTAGCGAGCCCTTAGAGGAAGGAGTTCAAAGAAAAATACGATAAACTGGGAAGAGTGGAGAAGAAATATTTGAAAGGAGTGGGAACTAATTAATATTGAGAAAAATTAGCAAACATAAACACTTTATGATTATATAAGTTGGAAGGGCCAAAGGGCAAGACAGATGACGATTTAAAAAATCTTTGTAAATTGTAGCAACTTCCTAAAAATAAGCATACGAAATTAAAAAAAAACTTTAAAATGTTCGCCATTGGATTTATTAAGAGAAAGTATTTGAAAACGTTTTATTAAAATAGAAAACGCATTATTAATCGCTACTTAAGAGTTTTCTGTATGAAGTTTCTGGTAGCTTTGCCATCAACGTTTTCAAAGGATCTAAAATATCTTGTTGTAAAAATATAGCATATTTTATGTCGAAATCACCTATTTCCAACCGTCAGAAGTCTCTATTTATACCAGTTTTCTTGTTATAGGTTTTCCAAGCTCACGTTCAATGCAGGATGGAAAGAATTCAAGCTACAACAACATTTTTCGGAGTAAGGCAGAGTTCGGACTGAGACCAGTCCGGTCTCACTAGCAGCAGTAACAACAGCAATACACCGAAAGGAGGGCAACTATTTTTCGAAGAAATATCCGTACAAATTTTCACAATTAATATGCACTTCCTGTGCAGACGACTTGCAACCATTTCTGAATGCAACCAGCAGCAGCAGCAGCAGCAGCAGCAGAGGAGAGGAAAGGGAGCTGCCTCCTTCACTTGGGGCATTCCTCGAGCATACCCGTACTTCTGCAGCAGAGTTCACATGTGGGTTCATTGCTGCCATTAATGAATACGTGTGCAGCAATAAAGCCATTTTTTATGGGCAAAAGTCACGTGAGAAACTATTTAGTACGTTTACATCGTACGGGACACGACGGGTAACAGGGGGAAACAGGAGAAACAGGGGAAGGTACTGGGACTGGTAGACAGGAAGGCGATGCAGAACTGGTGCAACTTTGTGCCTGACACCACCAGAAGAAAGCCAACTTTCTTTTTACACAAATACATATCAGTGTTACATGAGTGTGTGTGCGCCATTGAGTGCCTGTGGAAACCCCAAACGAATCACAGCAAAAAGTGAAAATATTTTCTAGCTACTCACATGCAAATAAAGCTATATATGAGCATATATTGCACACATACATATGTACATATGCATGTACAGTGGCTCAAAGCCAAAAAGATCCAGTGGCAAATAAAAAGTTTAAAGTGCTACAAATTTTAAAATAGACGAAAAACCAAAAATGTTTAAACGCCAATTTGTTGTATGTTTTATCACATTTAAAAAAGGAACTTTATTTGCAGCTTAAATGTTGCTCCGTTTTTAAAATAAATAAAAACTTCAAATATATCTTAAATACAAGTCAAAGCTAAAACTATGCAGCCACAAACCAGATTGATATTAGGCGAATAAAAAGTTTAATAGGTATTTTAGGACATAGTATGTAATCCCTTAACCTTTATTACGGCTCTTAGCCTACTAATCATGGGCCAGACCAGCTTTCCAGTGGTTTCCGGGCTTATTTTGCTCCATTCCTCTAACAGAGCTTTTTTAAGGTCCTTTTTGGTAGAAATCCTGTTATTTTGGGTGTTTTTCCCCACCGCAGCCAACAAATTTTCAATAATATTTAAGATTGGATACTGGGACGGGGGAATCGACAAGTGGGGGCAGTTCTAGATAAGCTTGGAGTGCACTATTCCGGACGAATGTTTCGGGTCATTATCCTGGTAGAACAGGAAATCACGAAGGATTTTTAGTTTCTCGGAGCTTTGGTGCAAGTTATCAGTCCCAAATTTACCCAACAGGTAAAGGACAATATAGGGAAGGAGTGCAGTGTGAAAGCTGTGCGCCGGGCTCTGCGCAAACATGACTTTAATGCCCGAGTACCCCGAAAGAAGTCTTCTGTAAGTCCGAAAAACAAAGGGATACGGTTGGCGATCGCAAAAACCAACTTGGTCAACGATTTGGAGTTCTGGAACACCGTGATTTTTGCAGACGAGTCCAAATTCAACCTTTTTGGGTCCGACGGAAGGAACTTTGTGTGGCGAAAGCCCAATACTGAGCTGGATCCCAAACACGTAAAAGCGACAGTCAAGCACAGCGGAGGAAGTGTTATGGTATGGGCATGCATGTCGGCAGCCGGCGTCGGAAACTTGGTGTAAATCGAGTCTACGATGGATAAGCACATGTACTTCAATATTTTCAAAGAAAATTTGCACAAAAGCTCCGAGAAATTTGGAATCCGACATGATTTCCTGTTCTACCAGGGTAATGACCCGAAACATTCGTCCGGAATAGTGCAGTCCTAGCTTATCTGGAACTGCCCCCACTTGATGATTCCCCGTCTCAGTATCCAACCTTAAATATTATTGAAAATTTATGGGCTGCGGTGGGGAAAAACACCCAAAATCCCAGGATTTTTACCAAAAATGACCTGAAAAATGCTCTGCTGGAGGAATGGTACAAAATAAGCTCGGAAAGCACTCGGAAGCTGGTCTCTTCCATGAACAGTAGGTTTAAAGCCGTAATAAAGGTTAGGGGATTACATACTAAGTATTAAAATACCTGTTTAACCTCTTATTCGAATAATATTAAATTAGTTTGTGGATGGATCATTTTGGCTTTGACCTGTATTTAAGATATATTTTAAGTTTTTATTTTATTTTTAAAACTGAGCGATATTTAACCAGCAAATAAAGTTCCTTTTTTAACTGTGATAAAACATACAACAAACTGGCGTTTAAACATTTTTGGTTTTTCGTCTATTTTAAAATTTGTAGCACTTTAAATTTTTTATTTGCCACTGGATCTTTTTGGCTTTGAGCCACTGTATATGTATATACCCGTACATAGATAGATAGAGAGTGAGGCATGTTGTGTGCTGGCTGAATTAATTTTTGGCATTTATCAACTAAGCAAATTGAAATCGTGTCGGGAGAGCCGACTCTGGCATTCCTAACCCAGTTTACTGTTGAGTTCCCTTTGATATGTGCACTCGAGCTGGAGCTGGAGAACCAGGAGGGGCTGTAGGAAGGAACGACTTTCTGATACTTTCTCAACTATTCTGGCACACCAGATAATTGATTTGCAAGTGGAGCGACTGGAGCGTTAATGAGTGACGGTTGCCCAAGTTTTTTTATAACTTTTGCAAAACCGAAAACGAAACTGAAAAGGAAATGGGTTTCTCAATATGCGTTTCGATCAAACTTTTGATGAACTGGACAGTATCTACGTGCAAGATGTAGTAATCGTTAGAGCAGCTTAGAAAAATGTATATGTACATATATACATATGTATGTACATATGTAGGTACTATATATCTTACTTACGGATGCATAGGACTGAGATTTTCTCGGTTAGACTGAATGGTATCAGTATTGCCGATGTTTCGGATAGTGTCTGTTAATTCATTCAACTTTTCCACTTTAAGCCTAGATTCCAATCATAACAGGAGAAATACCGAAAGACTCCTTCATATCAATGATACCACATTTATTTGTGCCGACACCCAGCAATAAAACCAGAAAAACTTCTGCACTTTATGGATTTCCTTCCAAAGGAACCGCATAGTTTGGGCATGTGTGTGTGGGCCAGTGGGTGGAGGCAATGCACCCATTAGGCCAACCGGTAAATGAGCATTGAAGCAATTCATAAAACTGCCCAAACAAAAAGCCAATTTTATTCGCTCCAGGCACGCGTAAGTGGTTGACCGACTCCGACTCCGTCTCCGTCTCCGCCTGCGACTCCGACTGCGTCTCACGGTCCGGCTATGTCTACGTCTCCGACTCTCTGTCGTGGCGCCATTGTAATGGGCCGAAGCCGGGCGGCTGGTCAATGGTGAAAACGTGTTTACGCTTTTATTATATAAGGAACCCTTGGTTCAAGGGGCTCTGCCGTGGCCATAAACCGACGGCCGACGCACTCTCCGACTCCACAAATCCGCGTGCAGTGTGTTAGGCGCGAGCTCACGAGTCCGTATCCCGTATCCCGTATCCCGTATCCCCGTATATGTGTAGCCGGAGTACGAGTACGGCCGTAATGTATGCAAAGTAATTGTGCGCATTAAATATGTTCTGTTTTTATGAACTTGCCCCGCCTGGTCGGCATTTGCTGGCGGTTTCGGTGGCTTCATTCTTTTAACAAGAAACAATTAAGAAACCCAGTGGGCGGTGGGGTGTGGGTGGTGGGTGGTGGTCGTTGTGCCGCCTGCTGCTGTCGAGTATCATAAAAATTAAAATTATGCAAATGCAAATTTTGAAGCAACAGCAGAAAAACGAAAGCAAACAATATGAGAAGCTCGTAAAGGAATCGCGCCGATATACATAGAGCGGGAGGACTGCGAAGGCACTGAGGCAAACTGCAGGCAATTTCTGCCCACTTTGTTGTTTCTCGGCTTTGCTTACATTTATTTCCCCATTCAGAATATGCAAATCCCATAAAAACTCATTTTTAGCCAATTGACTGCATTGTTCTTGCTCTTCTCATGCTTCTGCTTCTCCCGCCTCTATTCCTCCGATTTCCCTCTCATTTTCTCTCGCTTTTTCATAAGCCCAATGGGAAAACATCAGATGAGAATCAGCAATGGGAAAAAATGCAGACGATGTCTCTCTATCAGCTCCTCAACCACCATCCACCATTCACCATTCACCAACGGTAATTAACTAAAATCGTGTTTTTATTTGCCTGGAAACAGGAGAAAAAGGGACCTCTAGACAGAGAGAGAGATAGAGAGAGAGAGAGATACAGAGAGAGAGTGAGAGAGAGAGAATGAAAACAATGAAAAAATCCGTTCATCCGTAAAAATTGTTTAGCTTGGGAAGAATCGGGGAATCAGGGAACGAACAGCGAGAACAATGCTCTCCGTAGCTCGACTACAAGATACCCACTTTCTCTCTGTTTTCTATTTTTATATAATTTAAAAGACCATACATAGCTATCCAACCAATACTTATTAATTAGATTGTATCTTGCTGAAATAAGATATACCCTCGTGGTTCTCTATTATTGGGTGGATATAAAAATCCACTGCTGGGAAATGTAACTGTAAATGGCCACTAAAACCGCTGGTCTCCTCCTCCAAAGTGTGTACGCTTCGGTCTGGCCAACCTACGCGGAACGCACTCTCGATTCCATGTACACATGCCATTGTTGGTTTTTAATTTTATGGCCAAACAATATGCTTACAGATTTCGCTTGCAGTTTTTATTAAAAATCGATTTGCACACACACCCAAAGATGCACAGTCCCGCCATATAGTGTGCTCGCATAGAAAACTAAAACATCGAAAAAATTACATGCACTTGAACCATTCGATTCGTCGATGTGCAGCGGTTTAGCAATAATACCCCGTTTGGCTTGTGGCTTTGCAGCTTTCATATTTGTTAGTACTCGTACTCGTACTCGTAGGGACGGCAGTGCTGTGCCCTCCGATGAACTATTACAATTGGAGTCCGCAAGCGTAGCAATAAGGTAATAGCATTGCCAGGACCGCACGGATATTGACATTTCTGTACTCTCCAGGGGATGCCACAGCGCTCGCTGCGAGAGAAACCTATTCCATGGGTCCATGGGGATCTCAACTGGAGTTGATTTTAATTGAAGCTGAATTGAAGCAAGGACATGCCACAATAGTAATCCATTTATGACATTTTTTGATTCGTACCGTACGTGCATTAAAATGTATGCTTTAGTTATGCTTTAAGAAATGATTCCGTAGAAGATTAAGAATTCTGTATTTATATTTGCATTTTTCTACAAACTAATCTTAATTCAAAAGAAATCGATATCAAAAGACTTAGTTCAGTTGTTTCAAGTTTGAATCCAGGTTTAATCGGGTCTTAATAAAGTTTTTAACATATTTTTTTGATCTAATTTTTATTTATCAAGAGGAGGCTTTAAATGTAAGAAAGTATAGAAACAGTTCATCTTAAACATTGAATTTTGATCAAAATTAAATTCGAACATGAGGGAAAGTTAAATCGGAACTGTTCATATATCTAGCTTTGACTTAAAGAATATTTGTAAGCTGCAGCTGTGCCTTTCGAAGCAACATATTTACAAACGAGTGTGGCATAAGAATGGGTTATTGGAAAACATCGACGAGTATTCGATTTGGTTTGCAGGATGTTTCCTGGTTTGGATCCACACTAGTTATGCGGCTTTTGTTGTGGAGCCGCAGTGTTCGAAACTGTTTCAACTTCTTGCCACTTCACTGTGCACGCATTCCTCTAGCGTGGAATGCCACTAGCATCTATTTTATTCGCTCTCTCTCCCGGAAGATATTTATACATACATACATATGTACTTGTTATATGTTCATATGTATATATACATATAAAGGATATACTCCCTCCGGGGTCCACCCACAGATGATTACCAAAGTCACACAAAACATATTTCTAAAAAAAAAGCAGAAGGAGAGGAGTCGGGAATGACTGTGTCTAGAAAATAGTCTTGGAACGGGTGGAAAAAAAATGGGAAACTGTTGCAAGTGTGCTAAAGTTTCATGCTTCATTGGATGCCGACGCCGATGCCAGTTTCCTAGGGTCCTTGGAGCCCGTTTTCTTGGCGGCGGCGGAGGGGTACGCGCTATCCAAGAACAATCAAATTTGCAGCGAGCTGCAGCTGCCCCGGGGTGTAATATTCCGGTGAGCCAGTCAGACATGTGGCTGCTGCACAAGCACAAGCTCTAGCACCCGCAACCCCAACCCACATTATACCCCTCCTGCAGTGCTGTGGGGGGGTCTGGTTGGAGTGTGTGTATGTGTTTCCTGCCCGAGCACTTTCATAATCGAAACACTCGAGCTAGCCCACAACCGATAACTGAGCTGCAGCCCCCCCCATTCCCCATGCTCCATACCCGAACCCGGTTCGGTTCTGCTCGAAAACCTCTTGGGGGTCTTGGCCCATTAAAGCAATAATGGAACATTGGAAATTTAAAAGGAAACCTGCTCTCCTTCATTGTCTGGAGCCACTCAGGCACACATATGTTTAACGCTCACTTTTGGGAATATATGTATATATGTACATAGTAGATATATGTATGTGTTTATTTGGGTGTGGGGGTGGATGTGGGTGTGGGTTTGTTTTCCCCTGCCAGACCGTATAGTTTGGGGGCTTAAACGGTTGCTTCCTTTCTGTCTCTGTCTCTGCCTCTGCCTCTTTCACTTTTTTATTTGCATATTTTAATGCAAATTGTGCAGAATTAATTTAGTGCTGTTTAGTCTGCCGCTCCTGCTCCCCTCCACAGTTGTTGTTCCTCTTCCTGTTCCGACCTCAACCTTATCCATATCCTCACCCCACCACAGTTTACCACATTTTTCGTTCTTTTTCCGGGGTCCTGTGTCTGTTCGTGTCGCGTGGGTGGTTTTCGTTTCATATGTAAATATTCGAGTTTCAAGTTATTTTCCCTTCAAGTTCGTCGTCGCCGGCTTCATTGTCGTTTTACTTTATTGTTTATGCTCAAATTGTGTTTGAGGAGCACTGGAGTGTGGCCTAGTTTTGGGTAACGCTCGCTTTTTGCTCCCGACCCGACCCGACCCAAGTCCGAGTCTGAGACTGAGTCTGAGTCTGAGAGGGGCAATGAATGTGCGAAAAATATCTTATGAGCAATATTATGTAAACCGAATTTAGTTTTCGCCCTGTCCCCTTTCGGGTTGACATTATTTGCTCCTTCTTATTGGGGCCCATTGTGCAAGTTTGGTTCCCAAACATTTTTGGGGCATTCAAGTGGCAAGGAATTCGCTCTTTGTTTGCTCTTTTGGGGCAACTGGAAAATAAACTAATCCGGACTGTAATTTTGTTTAAGAAATGCACGAATTCGCCACAAAGTCGGTCTCATTAGCCCGCCCTTCACTCCCCTCCCCCAGTCTTAGAGTCGGGCGACATGCCCGTTCTGGACATGAATATTCATGCGTGAAAAGGCGACAACCAAGAGAATTATTACACGGAGTTGCATAAAAATGGTAGCTCACGTACAAAGGAAATGGAATGAATTTCTGAGCCGTCCTTCACTTTGTCCGCTAGTTATCTGGATTTTCCTTTCGTTTCCCTCAACTTTTTTGGGTCCACGCAGCAGCTGCATCTGGGCCTCGGAGCGCGAGAGCTCTGGGAAATTTATGCTGATCATTCATAATGTCAAAGACGCGTCCTCGGGTAGGAGGCTGCTGCTGTTCCAGGACTAGGCCCGACACCACCGAGAATGAATGGGCCAGGTCAGGTCGGGGCAGAGCAGAGCACAGCAGAGAAGAGAAGAGCAGAGCAGAGCAGCGGCAGGCAGCAGATAACTTGGCCCAGAAACGGATGCCTGGTAACTACCATTTAGTATTTAGCCCCCTTAGTCAGTATTCCTAGTGATAGAAGGAATCTTATAATCATCTAAGCATTATCATCGCAATAATACCAAATGGGTCCTAGCGAAAGTAAAAGTGAGATTTCGGTTACTCATTGTTAAACAAATGCCAGAAGCTGTCTGCCCCACCAAATTATTTATATGTAAAGCGTGTACTGTCGCAAATACGAGTATATACGTTTTTAGAATGGGAGAGACTGAGACTAGGGGAGGAAATTCGGGGTAGAGCAACAGAAACACGAAACACGAAAAACCGTGCACAATAAGAAAGGAAAATCAATTTCCGCTTTCGAAGTAATTCCAAAGCCATACAAAGGCTGATGCTGCCCCTGATGCTGCGCCTCTCCTTGTCCCTGTTGCATGAACTGGGCCAAAGCCGAAGCTGAGCCAGCGCTAAGGCCAAAGGGAGCAGAGATGAGAGAGTCCTGGGTGCTGGGTGATGGGAAAAAGTTGCCATTATCCTTGGCGGCAGCGGGATAAGATATTTGCACAAGAATGGCATTCAGTTGATAAAATCCGATTTGAAAATGAGCGAATGCCTGGCAATGAGCAAGACACGCGGCTCAAGGACCGCCCCAGGACGAAACAAAGCAGGAGATGAAAAGGGAGCTAGGACCTGGGACTGAGCATGAGGTCGCTACTAGGAATGGGACTGGGCCCTGGATCGGGACGAACCGTTTGGGATAACAATTTTATAAATAAATATTTGTGCGGGCGAGGCAACTGCCGTGGCTCCTGTCTCTTTGCGTTTCGCTTTTGAACTCAACTATCTGGCGATAAATCATTTGAAGTTCTGCTCTGCTTTCTCCGGCACAATTGGCCTGGCGAAAATCTCTGTCCCGTCTCCGTCTCCGTCTCGGCCTTTTTCCCTTCTTTACGCACTTTTGGCCCGTAAATCTGTATCCGGGTACACCAGAGGAGAAGGGTGGTCGCAGGAACAGTTCAAGTAGAGAAACGGAAGCGTGTCTCCGTCCGATAGCCTCAATGGCTTCCGTTCCTGGCGTTTAATGCTTTTTAATGAGTTGCTGCTGCAGAATGTATGTATGAGGACATCCACTTGGACGGTGACCCGGACGGACATGGGACACTTAATCGACTCCATTGTTGACTAGGCCAGGTCTCAGGTCAAGATGTTGTCCAAGTTCCTCGAAACTCCTCCTATACTTCAATGTGGCCACCATTTTTGTATTACAGCCGTACCGGTTTGTTCCTTGATGGCCTTCAGGGTAGACATGTTTTGGGAGATATTTGAATATGATAACTTATCCTTTAGCTCCCGCATATTTTGAGCTCTTCGATCGCATATCGATTCCAGAACACCCCAGAGATACAAGCAGATTGATGGTCCCTTGTCCTTGGCCTCTGATGTCCGCCTTCAGTCCGATGTGAATATTGTGTCCAAATCGTTTTCGGACGACAGTTTAGAACTCGATTGGCCTTCCCAGGCCCGTATCCGTACCCTGGACTGATTACTTATGCCGGTCAGGTAAATCTTGTAAAAATGGTCCCTCTCTGTCTCTGGCTCTGTTGTCAAATCAAATGTTCTGGCTTGGATTGCTATTGGTCTGTTCTTGTCTGCTCTCTTCTTGACTGGACTGGACTGGACTGGACTGGTCTGCACTGAGCCTTTGCCGGACGCTTTCTCTTCCATTTAGTTTGGTTTGTTTGGCTGGGGTTTGTTCGGGCCGACTTGATTTGTTGTCTGTGTCTTAAAGTGCGACTTTAATTTGTTTTGGACGGGATTTGCCTGTCGCATTCGGAGGGCGGCCATATGTCTTGGTTGTCTTGGTTGTCTTGGTTGCCATGTGCCCAAGATGAATGCCCGGGGCCGCGAGTGTTGGGCTTCCTTCCCGGTCGTCCTGCAACGCCCATTGACAAATGAGTGGCGCAAAGGTCGTTGCCAGGGTCGCGATTACTTCTCCTTCTTCTGTGTTTTTTTTTATTATTTGTTTATGCGTTGCCTGTCCGTTGCCTTGGCCTATTGAAAAATCTTTCATGGACTTCCCCAAACTCCAAAAAGTGGGAAAAGTAATTCAGGAAGATAAACAAGTAGCCGCAAACCAAATGGCGAGCACGGACAGTTCAGTTCAGTTCAGTTCAGTCCTGTCCAGCCAGTGCGCAGTCCACTCCTCTCTCTCAGGGCCCATTCCTGGTCGTGTCCTAACAAATTGTGGGCAATATTTTTATTTCATCAGGAGCGTCCTTGGCGGACTTTGCTGGGCAACGCCTTGGGGGCCGTTGGCAACTTTATTGCATTATTGAAAAACTTGTCAAAATATTTTGAATGTGTAGAAAAGCTCTTGGCTCTTATTAAATTTCCATCCTCCCTCCATATTTTAAATGGTATGAAAACATAAGACTTCGAGACGTGGGCAATATCTCTTATTTGGCCAAATATGGCAGCCTACACACTTACATACTAGTATACATATGTACATATGTATGTATGTACTGGCCCACTGGGGTCGACTCTGAATTTTCAAACAAGAGACTTTGTCTGACTCCCCTGATTGGAATTGCTCATGGTTTAATTAATTCAAATGGCAGTATTAAAACTTTATGAATTTCATATTTTATGCATGTAAAGAATTTTAGAAACAACAATGTTGGTTTCCATTTTTCCGTTTGCATGTTTTTCAATCAAGTGAATTCTTTGTGGTTTAATTAAATTGCCGTTGATCCTTGCTAGCAACGCCTGCTCGAGTGCAAGGAAAATGTATTAAATTCTCTATTTTCGATGCTTTTTTTTAGCTTTTTTCTGATAAGCAAATAGCCGTGAAGTGCATGGAAAATATATGTTTACGGACAGCCAGACGCACATTTTCCCCTCCATTCAGCGCAGTTTAGAATTTTCTGGTCGGGTTAGGTTTTTGGGAAATTTTCCAATTGGGGCTGGGTTAACTGAAAGGCTAACAAGGTGTTTCACGAGACCAAATAAAATAGCTATCTAATAAGAGGTCATACATACATATATGGTGTGTACTATATTATCAACTATGAATTTGTCTCCCAATGACGTAAAGCATATTTTTAAAGAAACAATGTGCACGTTTGATTTCATCAAGGAATATACTCTACTCACATGATATGTTTGGTTTTGGTAACTTACACATTTTCTACATTTATTATTTATTTTAAACTTTTGCGAAGATTCAAAGAGTCAGAGACTCTTGCCAATTTAAAAAATATTTCAAAGAGCTTCCAGCTTCCATTCTACCTTCCCCTTACATTAAAACTATAGACGCCCCTAGAGAAAAAATATGGAAAAACGGGGGTTCCGAGCATGATCACGAATTGGAGTACTCCGAGAACAGAGCAGCAACTAATCGATGGAAAAACCTGAGATTCCTATGCCATCCTCCCTCACTATCCTCCCTCACTCCGGGGAACGGAGCGGAGTTGCTGGTGGGCCACATTTTATTTTCAGAAATAATGAAGCTGATGCCTGATGCTGGAAATAAAAGGTACCTACATATTGATGAAATTTAATATGTTGAGGAAAGCTCAATTTTCCCGTTGCGAAAACCAGAAGGCAAGATGAATGGACAGAACAGCACGTGGAGGAGGGGCAGTGCGAGTAGGGGAATCCATTTCGCATCGAATTTCCAATTAAACAACAAATTCTAATTTATACTAAACCAAGATGAATGTTGTTTGTGTGTTTGTTTGTTTGTTTGTTTTATTCTGTTTGCTTTTCTATCTAATTCATAGTAAATTATTTTCGGGGTAATTATTTCGTGGCGGCATTGGGTGACCATTAAATATCTCCGACATGGCGTTGTTTATTTGATATCGGACAATTATTTTCGATTCATTAATATTGCATCTATTTTCTTTTTAGTTTTTGTTGCCAGCTGCAACGCTTATTTTGTTTCGTTTCGTTTCGTTTCGATCCGTTCCGTTTCCCTGCGCTTAATTGAAAAAGTGCTGCCTAATTAGTGAACGGCTTTCAGGCTCGTTTGTATCTGTATCTGCATCTGTATCTGTATCTGTGCGTGTTTGTGGCAGTTCGAAGCTCTGTGTGGGTGTATCTGTATCTATTGGCTGTCAAACCGCTTTCGCGGCTGCTGTTGTTTCTGCCAATTTTGTCAGAATGTCAGCGACTGTCAGGCCATGTCAGGCCTACATTCACAAGTACATATCCCTGGCTCTGGCTCTGGTTCTGGTTCTGGTTCAGATTCTGGTTTGCGTGTGTGTCTATGATGTGAAAATGCGCATATGGCCGTCTGGGTGCCATATAAATGTCGCAGTCAATAATACAAAATACCCCCCCAGTGAACACATTTTAAAATCTATATCGCAGGAGCGCGTGTTCGGGACATGGTGTCGACTTCAAGGTACCCGTGAAATGGTCTGATATTGAGAGATCTGTGCTTCTCCTTTGCGTGTTCCTGCATGAAGTTGATAATTGGATTCCTAATTTCTAATTTCTTCAAGTTGTTGAGAACTTTAAACAGATAATTTTCTAATGTTTCCTTGTCCTCTCCACACAAACTTTGTTTTATAAACATTACGCTGCGTAAGGATAATTCCTATGTTCGGTTAAAACATGTTCTCTTCTATTTTTCTTATATCAGTAGAACGAAGCCCAAGAGTTGAGCAAGCGTCACGCACATTTCTCCGCTCTCGCAGGACCCAGCACTCCCCCATGCGAACCCAATGGCAATTTCTATGCGCATTTTCTATTATTTATTGTGTTTATTGAGCTCCCTCTCGTGTGTGTGTGTGTGTGTGTGTGTGTACTGAAGGATGGGGAGAGGGCATGCCGTGTCGACAGCTGTCATTGATTTCGTTTAGAGGCGAGTAGAAAATTAGCCACGTTTTCGTTTCATTTGCATGCAGTGCTGAATTAAAATTATATTAATATACATAGAAATGTATATATGTACGATATATTTTATGCACATAGTTATACGTACACGAGCGTATCTGCAGCTCAGTAATATTTGCCACTGATTTGATATAATAACAATACCGCCTGTCGCATAAATTATGCATTGAACGAGCACAAGGAGTGTCATTTTTGTATTTGCTTATCGGACTTCCAAATGGTCTTTACTTGATCCAATTGCGCTCTGATCACACTTTATAAATCATCTTTAAACATCTTATACATACATATGTGTGTACATATTTTCTCCCCCTTTAAGTTGAGTTAATTTTGTTCACCCAAAGGAGAGGTCGACAAGTCAATTTCTGTATCGATACGATGCGGAGGAAAAGCAATTAAACAGTCCGTGGTCCGGACCGTATGAAAATGTTCTTTAAATTGAAAATTATAATTATTCATTGCGGAGAGAGCTTTATAGAAAACGGCTATAGTCAGTCAGTCACTCATATTGGCTGTTTGGCGAGCTCTTAAATATAAAACATTTAACGCTCGCCTTTGTGGACGGCTCGACTCATTCGCTTCATTTGTCGAATGCATAAAGCCACGGCCATCCCTTCCCCTCCCTTCCCTTCCCCTCCCAGCACTCTTGTATCCGTCGAGCCCATTGTGAGTGGGCTTTCCATTCCATCATATTCTCCCATCCGCTCGTTTTTTAACTTGTATTTTTTGGTTTTTCTTTTTTGGTTTGGTTTTTTCCATTCAGGCAAACAAGTAATGAAGTTCTCTTCTCCGCCTGCGGATCGCAGTTGCTTTGTTGTTTTTATTCGGCTTGATATTCTTTTTATCGATGCACGTTAAATTTTATTGCAATTGTTATGCGCTCACATCTTTGATGGGTGGTGGTGGGTGGTGCGGTGCGGTGCGATGTGGTGGGGAGTGGTTTTATATTTAATAAATTTAAATCACTTTATATGTGAGTTTTATGTGCGTTAATAATGCGAGTGAACGAGCGAAATGCGTTTCCACTTTTTCGCCATTCTTTATTGACAAAGAGCAAAAATTTCAAAAGTAATTTATTCCACACTGTCTGCGGCATGCAATACGGACATAAACTAGCCAGCATTTGAGTGGGCGGGCGGCTCTGAGCGTATGAGACATTAATGAGGCTTTCGACATTCACTTTAGGTGCGTGGAGTGCATCGAGTCTCCGGCCACAGGGTTGCGGAAGTTTAATCAATTAAATCGTAACAATTAAAAAAACATCCAAATGAACCTTCCATTAGTTTTATGGGAACATCCAAAAGAAATTTGATCATTATTGTGATAAGGCTATCTCTCATCAATTACCGGATCTAGAAGGAATGGTAAAAGTTCTTTCTTGCTTATTTGTATGCCAAATATGCCAGGGATGCCTTTAACTGTCGCCTCTATTTCGTCACGCTCCTGTCGCAACTCCCCATCTAACCGAATTTCAGAAGAAAACTGTAACATTGACCACACCATTCCCCTCCATTCCTCTCGCTTTTTCTCTCTCCCACTTCCGCTGTGCATCTTCAACTTGAAATAAAGTTTGTTTCTCTCCGTCTTTCTCTCTTTTTTGGGTGCACTTTTGGCTGTCAACACATCGACATAACGGCACATTCGTCCAATTTACACACAAGTTTCGTGCCGGGGCCGCCAGGCAGCGTCAGAGGCAGAGGCACTCGAGGCAGGGCAGGACTTCAGCGCCAGACAAGCATCATCGTGCCTCTGGCTGCGGCGGCGTCGGAGTCGGGCAAACTTGAACTTTTGTGGCCAGCCAGAACCAGATGGCTGAGACGACTCCTGCAGAGGGTCCTCTGCTGTACAGTACTTACATCTATACTAATATATGAATATATGTATGTATGTATGTAACGCCCTGCATAGATATACATACATACATCAAAGTGCCCACGCCCACAACATTTTTGGCAACCGCGCGCATTCCTCGCACTCTAATTACATGTTGAAGCAGGGCCAGGGAGGAGAGGGACTAAACAGAGGGAAAACTCAAACGGAAAACTCGGCTTGAGCATGCGTTGTGGTTTTTCATTTGCATTCGCTTGGAAGAACTTCGTTCTGGAGTTTTAAGTGAATGAAATTTCTTGGTTCTGGTTCTGGTACTGGTACTGCTGCTGCTGCTTCTGCTTCCGCTCCCCTGCATCCTCGACCACTTCTTATGGCTGGTTGTGGGGATAATTAAATTTGGTACAAGTACCCGACGCAGTCTATATCTACTGAAATATTTTATTTATGATTTCTTCTCCTTTTTTGCTCCTGTCACTGGCCCTCAAGTATGCCGAGCTGCGATAATTTCAGGCGAGCAGGCAAATTTCCAGAGTTCTCGCTTCACGGCTTAGTGAGCAACAACAATTTTGCTGCCATGAATGCATTTCCCCCGTCCTCCGTCCTCCGTCCTCCGTCCCCCGTCGAAGCACCACCCCTTCTCCTACTTGTTTTGGATTTTCTTGTGCTAAACTTTATGGGGGAAAATCATTTATCAATGTCAGAGAATGCAGCACACTCCCACTGCGCACGAGAGAACTTGTGTGTGTGTGTGTGTGTGTGGCGGCAGATTGCGACGGCCTAGCCTCCCATACGAATACGAATACGAGTGCAGTCTGAGTGTGCGTGAAACAAGTTGGCAAAACTTCAGACTTTGTTTCGCAAAATAGACAAGTGATTTTCAAAATTATGCTCACGCATAAATGGATCGATCCGTGTCCGAAACGAGCTTAACTTCTTATCAAAATTGCATTCCAGAAACAAAGTGCCTTCAAATAAGAACGACTAGAAGATGCCTGCTAAATTTGTAAAGAGCACAGAGGTAGAAATTAATTCTTTGATATTTCTGCCGATAAGTACGGATTTCCCCTGGTCTCTAGCTGTTTTATGTATGTAGTATCAGAGAAAAACATACATAAATATGTGTACGAGTAGGTGTTTATTCGAGGGTCGGTATTCTAGGGTGTTCTTTAGGTGTACTCGGTAAAAAACTAAAAGCAGTACATACTCTTGAAAGGAAGATTGACTCTTAATATGCTAATGGATGCTCTGAAATTCTAGGAGGAATATTAGAAAATAATTATTTAATCGTGTTTAATCACAATCGATTCGACCATTTGGTGGCAGTCCGCCATTTCTCTTCATTTTGCTCGTACTTGTTATGAGATATGGAACAGTGTTAGAGGAGGAACCACGATCGGTGTTTATGTGCTAATGTTAATAAATGCACTTCGTTATCCTCTCTCCACCTTATGATATTTTTTCCGCTCTAATTTTCGAATATATTCTGCTATTCTTCGCACCAACACCACAGGTGTTTATACTTTTCTTTGCGTTCCGCTCCGATCCGATCTACTTATGTAGACTTGGAGTAAAAGAAAGTAAAATACATAGTTATATTGAAGGTGGATGGATCGCCTCAAAGTATGATATGAATGCAGTGGGAAATATGGTCCGAGATATCATTTGAAAACAATAGTAAAAACTTGATTCTGCAATTCAAGGCACTTCCTGGCTATCTGGTTATTTCCGAATGAGTCGTGGCTTTGCCTTTGGCTTATGCCAGAAACTTTTGCACTTAGTGGCAGTTCTACCCCCGTCCCCGTCCCCGTCCTCTCTGTGTGAAAGCGGTCGAGCGAGTGTTCTAATCCTCTGGCCGCCACTTGTTTGCTGGCGAAACAAGTTTGCACTCAAAACTCGTAAATAATGGATGGAAAAAGCGCAACCGCACCATTCATAATGGAAAAAGTTGCCCAGCCACTTGAAACTATTGCACAGGCACTGGGCCGGATTCCAGTGGGTTGGTTGGTCTGGTCTGGTCTGGTCTGGGCTCTTGTCTGGTCTGGTTTGGTCTGGGGTGGATCAAGCCGATGGCTGGCCCCCTCAGCCCGGAGATTGCATGCCGTCACGCCTCTGCTGGGGATGCTGCACTCGCCGCCGGCGTTATTGTCATGTGTACAGTAAAAATAACAAATAACAAACAGGGAGTACAGGGACCAGGACCAGGACCAGGACAAGCCATAAAGGCGGACTCTGGACGACTCGATTCTGTTGCTGTTGCTGTTATTGCATTGGCAGCGGCGGCGGCGGCTGTGCTGTGCTGTGGCCTTGATGCGGTTGCTCTGGCCGGGTCCTGTTCGAGTCTATGGCATTCCGACAGGATAACCCACATTCGTTTCGGAGCCAAGGTTATAGTCACATTTTTAATATGCTGTCTCTTCCGGTGCTGGATGTTGTTTATGATGCGCATATCCAATGAAATTTTATATATGGATATTTGTGCAATAAATTTAAAATGGCTTTCGGCTTTAAATTCCGCAGGATGTATTCCAGTGAGAGAGATGGAGAGGGAGAGCTTTAACTTTAGGTATATTTATTGCATTTCTTATGTGGGGCATGAAATATTGTTCACTTCCTGGTCGTAAATCTCAATATGAACTTAACTGATATAATTTAATTATCTATTGCGTTGTGCTTTTTACAGATAAAGGCGGCCTGAACCAAAAATAAAGACTTCCAGGATAGCGCTGCACAAATCTAGGAAAAGCCATCTACCTGGAATGTTGCCAGGTTTAAAAAAAGCACAGAATGGAGCGTACAACATATTGAATTATCTTCCTTCTTACCTTTAGCCATTCACTGATTTATTTTCCGTTTGCAGGGCTGTCCCGTTCCGGCCCTGAACTTGAAGGAAGAAAGCCGATGGGGATGGCGGCGTAATTAAAATCGGGGCCGGGCCAACACGGCACGGCGGATAAATGCTTCTGAAAGCCGGGTACGGCGGAAATTGGATTCACACACACTCCTGCAAACAGATGTCGCCAGAGCACCCAAACAAACACAATCGTCCCTCCGGGCTGCGTCGGTGTGTGGCCGTGTGGCCAGTATGGCAATTATTGTAATATGCGTAGTATTTTGACTTTGACTTTAGATTGAATTTCAAGCGGAGTTCAATCGATTTAATTTATGTTGCACATACACATACATATGTACATATTTGCATAGTCTCTTCGTTGTGGCTCATATTGGTCATGGGTCGACCGTCTTACTGTTCTCACACGTGCTTCAAACACGTATATTCGTAGCTTTAACGGACCCGGCAAAAACCGAAGCCGGACGAATCCAGCAACCATCAACCATCAACCACGCGATTCGAACAACTGAGTGCGAGTGCGAGTGCGGTCCGGCAAAGTTCTCCAGCGGGAACAGCGAGTCGATGTCGACATCGGAACGACCCCCACCAATGAGAGTACCACACTCGCTCCCGCTCATGGGGCATTCGGCCCATCGTACGACTCGTGACGGCAGCGGGCTCTGCGCAGACTCTAGACCCGAGCTGCTGTGGTGTGGTGTGTTCGGTTGAAATGTTATGTATGTTCGGGTGCTGTTAGGGAAGCAACAGTTTGGTGTGGTCTGTACACATTTCTTCGGATAAATTTCCAGAGTCCCCCTCTTGCTATAAATCTGATTTTAACAGTCCCCCTTAACTGTTTTACCTCTGTTACCATGCAACGGCAGACTGTTTCCCATTTCACTGGAGACTCGACTGGAGAAAAGTAAAATTCAGAAATGCAAAGATGATTCTATAAAATAAGATTAAGAAAATAAAACCAAGTTACTACTACATTATTTCGAGATGTATGTATAGTCTTAATGTTAATTTATGTTGAAACACTATACATATGCATATGCATTCTCATTCAAAATTATAAATCTGCATTACGGAATAGTTTCCACTGTGTGGTTAATCCGCAAGCCCTCTTCCATTTCCTCCGCACTCTGACTGGCTGTCGCACTCTCGGCAATTGTTAAATTAAGGGAACAATGGGAAAGATAATGCGAATGCCAAATTGGATTCAATTAAATTAATTTGCATTTGCGGCATTTTAATGGGCACATTCGCATATGGAGCTCAGAGCTCCCTGTGAAAAGAATACGGAAATGGAGTTTGATAAGTAAGTGCTTTAAATTATACATATAAAACCCAATTAGCTCGTAATAGGTTTGCCCACAAAAACTGCAGAGCCATAACCGCGCTGTCAGCTTCTGCAGTTTCCGCCGTTCTCAGGCCTGCTGTTCGCCTGGCACTTGATTCAACATTTTTCCCACATTCTCAGATCTATTAGGGACGGGCGGCCTGGCCTTTACATAATGCAACAGCTGGCTGAGTGCTGCGCGACGCATCCCCCAACAGAAGGCCCGCCAAGCACCACCCCTAGAGCAGAGTCGTCCTCCAACAAACACAGAGTAGAGTACTGGCTCTTATGAAGTTCAACAAATTATTGTGAATGGGATTTTTTGTTTTTCGGGGTTGATTTGTATGCAGCGCTAAAAGCTTGAAAAATGTTTTACCCGCACGTGTTTCCTGCGCTTTGATAGAAAACCCACCCCCTCCCCCCACGCGCACACCCTTCCAGGGACACCCTTCCAGCAGACACACATTCGAAAGACATTATATAAATAAAATGGGAAAAGAAAAGCACAACAATGAAATGCCAACTCTGTGCTGGCTAGGGGGCTGACTGCGACAGTTACATTACAATCTGAGGCGTGGGACACCGAAAGGGAGTCAGAAGTGAAGGGATTGGAGGACTTCGTTCTCTCCGTAGAGCATGTGACATTTTTCAAGAAAAACAAAAAAATTCTTGCCAATTTTATACTTGCAGAGAAAAAGAGTGTACATAAGCGGCGAACAAGAACGGAAGTCAACCAACTGTGAGCCCAAGTTGGGTTTTCATAGAAATACTGCTATATAGCAAAAAACCCATGTATGTATGTAATGATCACATTAAACATTGTATAGAGCTAGTTTTGTTAAACTAGTTTAAGCATTTGGCATGTAACGATTAAAACATAATTCTCAAAATTAATTGGATCAATTTTTGTATATCATCTGGAAACTATATGTATACTCGTATACGAGTAAATAAGAATCACAGGGCAGAAATTACGTACGAGTATATACTTGGATTAAATTTGATTTGAGTGCTTTCTACGAGGGGTCTTAAATTGTTTAAAAACTCCTACCCATAGGGTAGGTAGGAATACATACTTGACCATACAAGACTGATGTTTGTGTTAGCTTTTACATTTGACTTGGGACTGCTTCAGGGCTCCCTCGACGAAAAGAAAACCCCATTGGGTGGGGGTCTTGGGTGCTGCCTGTTAACTTTGCAGATTTCCCCGGCTGACGGCCTGCATTTGCTCCAAATTGAATCCTGCGAGAATGCGCGAGACAAACATCTAAATTGTCAACGTAATGCGACAAAATATTGAAGTAAGCTTGGTCTCGGGGACTGGCTCTGGCTCTGTCTCTGTCTCTGGCTCTGGCTCCCAGCCACACCTGACACATCTTGTCCGTTTCTATCCCTATTCCTGTCATTGGTCGTGCGCTGCTGCTGCTGCTGCTCCTGCTCCTGTTGCTGTTGCTGTGCTGGTTTCCCGGGTTCCTGGATCTGTCGCTGCTGTGACTCAATTCAGCTGTGCGAAGCTTGCCAGGCACGAATTCAATTTCGCGTCCACAGATGCCATTCACCTTCGGCACGTACGACTATCAACGTCAACAAGTTAGCAGCGGGCGGATGCGGATGGGATGCGGGATGCGGGATGGTCGTGGGCGTGGGCGTGGGCAAGGGCTGGGCGCCTCCTAGGGATACTGGTGGGGGCGTGGCAGGTTAAAGTGGAAAACAGCAGTCAGACAATACAATTGCTTCCTTGACTGCATCTGAGAGGCAGCGCGGACTCGCCGTCTCGGTTGTCCTGGCCAACACTCCCAGTGCTCCTGACATTTTATACTGAATTATTTATATATGTACCCAGTTCTCTGTACTATTTTTCCTTATTTTCTGCCCTTCCTCGACTATCGCTCATTATTTTCTTTTGTCGTAGACCTCTCCATTTTTATTGCTCGGCGTTGTCAACAAGGTTGAAATCTAAGACGGATCCGTTTCGAGTCCCGCAGCCTGGATAGTAATTAAATACATATACCCGGCAATGTGCGAATCTTTGATTACCTCAGAGATTTAGGGGGAGCTAGTCCTGGGGCTCCTGCAAAAATAAAATATGACTGTGAAATAATTTCAAATTGTGGACACGGATAAAGTTTCACTCGCCAAGACGCCTCCGTCCATATGGCCGTACATTTTGTTACTTCTTTGGTTTGGTTTGGCCCGTGGGAAATCTGCTAACAGAAAATAAAAGTTTCTGGTCAAGTGAGTGCAAAAGTTTTAAGTGACGCACTTTTTCACCCCACTCTATCCCTTTCCACAGCCTCTCATCTGGCCAGCTCCTCGTGGGGCCACAGTTGGAGATTACTTTTGTCGTTCGAATTTGGCAGAGTGGAATTTTATTAGGCGTGACTTATGGGCCATCTGCAGTGTACATGTGTCCCAGCAAACGCTTGTAGTTCTTGATTAAACTCTACATCTGGGAGGGAAGTGGACATTAAGCTGTGAAATGATTGCTGCCAAAGAGGAATATATGTACATATGAGGATCTAACACACTTGAGACAGCACAGAAGCAACGAACATTCAGATACCCTTGCAGACTGATCGTTGATGAAGAGACTGCATACATACATATGTACATGCAAACGGAGGGACAAAAATTTGAACATTTATTAGTTTTTATTGAATTTAACAGACTTGTCTTACGGAGAATCATTCCAGCAATACCTATGTACATACTCATATGTTGAGAAAAAATCAGCTTCAATTTGCATTGAGGAAATAATCAAATTTCTTAAATCTAAAAACCTTAATATCAGTGCGGTTTTCGGATCATCCATAGACTTCACGGGAGTCTTCAAAAGCCATGGAATAATCCAGGTTACGGTCTAAATTGAATCGAATTTCTAAAGCTTTCATCCAGGTGTCCGAGAAGGAATCTATATCTCTTCTCTGAGGACGCGGGGAAGATGGATGGATGTGTGGCCAAGTGGCAACTCGACGAGGAGATCCAGTGCCATAAACAAATTCGTAATTGCCTTGTAATGCCTTGTGTTGACAGGACTCCGACAACCAGATAAGGTCCTAGGCTCAGCGAGAGAGGTATGAAGCTGGAAATTAGCATAAAACTTCAATTTCGCTCTTGCACATTGCGTCCGACGCAGAAGGAGCAGAGCGAAAGGGGGGAAAGCCATATTTTCCAACGGACAAACAAATCGCAATAGATTGCCATTGCCAACTTCATATAAACCAGGCAGGCTTATGGGGCCCAGGACTGTGGCGGGAGACGGTAGTCCCACACATACGGACCAATATACGATACTCTGCATTAATTAGTAATTTATTCTAACTTTTACGGCTTGGCCGTACACAATGGAGTGTGTAAGTGCGGGGATCCGAGCTTCGTGCCGAGCCAGTATATGGAGTGTAAATGAACTTTTTGTGCATTTGACTAATTTAATTTCAAAGTTCTGTCTGTTCAAATTTTATGAATATTTAAAAACTTTCGGCCCCAAAAATGATTCCCAGCCTGTGGCTGCGGCTGTGTGTGAAGACAAAGCCTCCTTCGAATTGAAAATTCATCAAAAAAGTTGAACAGTTTGTAAAGTGGATAAAATATTCATGCATGCAAGTTTGTATTAGTCAAAAAGTTGGATTGGCTAATAATTCACTAAAAACCAATTAGCCCGCTAGCTAGCACACCTCTTCTCCATACGAAAATTTCAACTGCATAACCACCCAAAAGCAATGAAAATTATTTGAGATGTGAATGAAGGCTGAGCGCTATCAATTGGAAAACTTTCCATCGATTGGAAAACTTGCAATCGATTAAAATTGATTTTGATTCCCAGTTATCCCTCATTTTACCTAATTTAATTATTTGTGGAGTGCACGTCGGTAATAAAACGCTGTGTGGGGATAGATCATGAGTGGCTAGAATAATTTACCAAATCTTATCGATTCGCAGACTTTTCCGTTTGCAGGAACCGAAGGGTTAAATTAGGGACTCATGAACAGGCATATGATTCTCTTCCAGCTCCATAATTCAAAGCTAAGAGTACTTGGAAGTAGTAGTCGCAAGTACTTAGTGAGGACTGGCTAAAACGAGTAGTATATAGTATATCGCACAAAGTGCTAATCGAGGAGCCTCATAAATATTTATAGGCGACTGTTTCAGTTGTTATATGTTAATTTGGGCCAGAAGTGCCGGCACAGTTACATCTTGAGCATCTGCCAGTGTGGTAAATAATATTTACATGCCTCAGCATTTGCATAGCTAACGACAAAAACTGCTCTTCGGGTTCGGGCCGCTTGAACACATGCGGACACCTCTCTCCCTCTCTCTCTCTCTCTCTCTAACCCGAACAGTTCCAACACCAGTTTACACAAATTAATGCGAACTCGCACGTGTTAATTCAAGGATGTGCTCTACTCCTGCCTCTGCTGGGGCTGGGGGTTAAGGGTTGGGGGTTGGTGCTGGAGCTGCTTTATCCTTTCCATGGTATTCGGCATGAATTTGCATATTAGAAAAAGTTTTCTGCTTGTGAAATGTCAGTTTAATATGCGTGAAGTAGTTCTGCCCGCCCCCTCCTTGGAAAATGCTCTTAAGAAAGCTGAGATAAAACTTTGCGCAATCTAACTTTTGGCCCAGCCACACCCGGCCCGACTCAACCCGCACTGGGGCGTGGGCGGCATAAATAATTAGGGCCACACTGCAACTATGACAACGCTAGACGGCATCGCGATATTCTTTGTGTTTCCCAACACTGCTCAGGGATAGATTGTTTAAGTTTGTCTGATTTCAATGACGTGTGGTGACGGGATGGTATACTGCCATGAGGGATGTATGCAAATAACTTTTATAATTGATTAGGAAACTTATCATTACTTTTCATTTTTCTTAGTCTGGAGTTCGAAAGTGTGACAAAATGAGTCCCTTAGTGTTTGCCAACACTGCTCTAGGATTGAATGACTTGTGGGATGTATGCAAATAATTTTTAAAACTGGTTATCCTTATGTTTAATTTAAGTGTTTTATGTTAAGTGGAAATAGAATAGACACATAACTTATTCATAAGATCATACATACAATAGGTACTATATATGTACATATATATAAATATATGCATTTACATATACAAAATGAGTACGGATAGAGTAGTGAACCCGGTATTGGGAGCTATCCCAATGTCAGAAATGGTTTTGCTTTTGCTCACTGTGAACTCATAAATGTATTTTTGATATGTTTAAATTGCCTATACGCATATAATTTTTGTATGTGATTTATTTTTGAATAACTTGAGGTTTGGCATTCCACAATTACCAAACAATTGTTATACCACCGTGCCATTAGCAGCTCCTATCCAGAGTATGCCTTGGCACTCCTCTCCGCAAACATGAACTGTATGAGAATGACCAAGTAAGTGACCACGGCTGCAAACATCTGAAAGAGATTGATTGAAGCTTGTCCACCACTCGATGGATGCAGTCCACTCACTTACACTACTTAGCAGGTGGAGATTGAGGCTGAAGAAATCCTTGGCTGTGACCACAAAGCGCTGATGGAGCGTCTGCAAGGAGAACTCGCTGACAAGATTGTTGTAGCGCCTGCTGCCCAAGGGCTTCACCAACTTTGAGATGAGACAGCCAATCTGACGACCCTGGAATGATGATGTTGTGAAAGTAAATAGAGGGTGGAATCTGGAGGATATATCCTCACAAGGTTATAGCTCTGCTGGCAGTGCCAACAGGCTGTCGATATCTGAAGAGCCACATTGAAGATGAAGCCCAAGTTCTGTAAGATGGGATATAGCCCAGAGGATGTGGTTCGCACATCGACAAACAGCCAGTAGGCGTTGCACACAAACCCCGCGAAGAAAACAATGAAGATGATCAGCAGACTGGCGCCATATCTCTCGTTTATCCGATTGTACAAGTGATAGAGTTCGTTATAGCGCCGCTTTAGGTCACTTAGCCGAGTCGTCTGATGCTCCAGATAAATGGCCTGCAGCTTGCTCTGTGGCCAGCTACAAGTTGACTCCCTGGCCAGCAGCTGCAACTGACGACGGGCAAGGCGAACGCGAAGATTCACGTTCATAACCTGTGACACGAACGCTATGATCTGAAACTGCAGTCCCAGGAAGCTAGGTAGGGTCTTCCAGATAAACGATATGACTAGCGACGAAAACTTATCCAGATTTGACCATACCAAGTACTGAGCTCCAATGATTGGCACCAGGAGTCCCATTACAGTGGTACCCACCAAAGGATCGCAGCCCTCAAGCATTTCAAAGTCATCCTGCTGGCGACAGTGCTTCTGCAGAAATGTGTTCATCACAATAATGGCGTGCGACCCGGTTTTACACACGAGGAGGACATATCGCAGGATACAGTCAAGATCGCAGTCCTGGAATCGTGTAGCTTTATGCAGAGTTAGTGCCCAAATCGTTGTGTACCAGCACAGCCAGCAGCAGAGCTGAAGCCACCGGATAGGACGATTGTGTCGCCCAGAGCAAAGGCCAAATGCGAAGAGCGTCAGGTGGAGAATTTTGAGGACCACTCGCGAAAAAACTTGCTTCCTGCTTAAGTGAAACATGACGACTAACACGAACCCGTATAAGAGACAGTATAGAGACAGGCAGACGTGCACAGGAGTGCACCTGGAGTAAAATTCAAATCCATCATTGTCATTGTTAATAAGTAAACACCCATTATGACCCAAATAGGTACTCGAAACTTCTCGGATGTATCCACATACTTACATTTTCAGCCCCCGCATCGCCGTACCAGAAGAGGGTGGCAATGGGAGTGCCAAAGTCGATGGCGGTGGCTCCGTTAAAGGTGAGAATCAGTAGGTTCTGTTCCTCGTACAGTCCCATGAGCATCCAGTATGCGTTGGTCACAAACTCGAAGCTGGTCACCAGGTGCAGCCCGAGCATACCCCAACCATAGCAGTCGCTGAACACCTCGTAGCACTCGAAGATGCGTTCGTAGGTCTTGCGGAGGGTCTGCAGCTGGCCCCACTCTTGGACTCCGTACGGCTGCCAGAGGTCGTTGCCTGCGGCCAGTGCGAGTAGGGAACGGCGCAGCTGGAGTGAGCGTTGGTTAAGATCCATAACATGCTGGACCAGCTGAACGTACCGGAAGCGGAGTAGCCACATGAGCGGCAGGGAGATGAAGAACACTGGGGATATCATTGGCTCCACTTCGGCGTTGATCAGGACTCTTGTAAGATCGCAGGCGAATTGGGTTCCAATGAGGGGCAGCAGGTGCGGTGCTTGGCGACCTCTACCAAACATGCCAAGCCGCTGTAACTGAAGCTGCGACTGGAAGCGCAGGTCTTCCAGCTGCCTGTGGGTCTTCTGCTTCAACACGCTCTCCAGGAGGAGCAGTAGACCCAAAATGGAGCTGCCCATGAAGAGCATGGTGCCCACGACATTGCCCACACTTTCCATTGCCACCGACTGGAAGCCGATTCCGATTGACAGTAGGTATACAAGGTATCCAATCCAACAGCAGCGGATCGTCCAGGACAGAAACAGGGAGAAGAGCTGGGAACTGGGGGGCAGCGGCACTAGTCCCATTAGCCAAAACACTCCGGCCAGACAACGTCGCGTGAGGCACTCCAATGATTTCATACTGTACTCAGAACTTGAAGTGATTGGTCTGAACGGTGAGTTATTCGAGTGAACCATTCACCAAATGGAACGACTGTAACTGTCATGACAGAGAAAATTCTACATTCCATTTATAATTATTAAATGACTCAGCTTAACTTATTTCCTTACAAAACAACCTCACAAAAGCTGGAGTCCCTTCTGATAAAATACTGCAGTGGCCATATCGAGTCCTTTTATCTCAGAGAAAGTTTCAAATCGGAAGTGAGTGCTTCTGATGATAGCCTAACTGCTCAAAATCCCGGCGAATGCATGCCGCTAATGGGGTACATCTTCGCATGATGTTTCAGATCCAATTGCTTGAACCGAATGTTGGCTATGCCATGGAGCAGCAGGTCGAAGCTGCCATTGTCATGCTCTGAACAACTGATACCGCGAATGCCATGAGTTAATATCGCGCATACGCAGTGGGATCCAGACCACTAATAGAGGTAATTAACACATTAATAAATGAATGGAGGCCCACCCAAGTCAATCGATTAATGTAAATGCAAATTAGATAAGTGCGTCTGCGAATACATTTAGAGGTAAGCCATGGATTAGCATTCGCTGGTTTTTCATTTGGAAAGTTCAGGTCGAAAAGCAATTTACAATTATCCACACAACGCGGAATTATTGTAAAAACTAGTTTCCTTTTTCACATGCATACAATCGGCATTAGTGGTGCCATTAAATTTTGGCCAGCTGCCATGCAGAGCTAAAAGCCTCCTCTAAGCCCTAAAATAATATCGTCAAAAATTATGCCAGCATATTGGTCACGTTCCCCGCTTCTTGCAAATAACAAAATCCATAATTGGCATAAACAATTCTTTTTGTTTAGAACAATATGAGTATATGAGATTACTGAAGGAGGGGGCCGACGTGATGGGACAAAGTTGTTTCAATTTAATTTGACTTTGATCGCCAGCTGACGCAGATGTCGGGCATGATGACATGTGCCCATGCTGCTCCATCTCCTGCCCAATCTCCACTCCTACCACATGCGAAAATCAGCAATAGTAGAGGGACGAGACGAACGATGTCTCGTTCTGTCTGTCTACGGGTTTACATCAGCGCAAGCTGTGGCCAAATGGCAAGCGACTCAAATGACATAGTAATTGAAATCGATGATTTTTATGAAAATTGTATTAACAGATGAACAGTTTTTATTATAATAATTTTTATGGTACTCTAACCTTTGCTTTGCTCTTAAGGAATACTAAAAAGTTATTTGTTTTGACACTCAAGTTTTTTGCGAGAACTTTCTGCTTTTATGGACAGAAAAACACTCTTTAGCCTCATAAAGATTAGTGAATGTTACATGTATCTTTTTTTTTGTGTTTGTGAGAATGGAGTCTTTAAAATGTGAATACTGATGAGCATGAAATGGAAAGGGATCGCGAGACATGGGAAAAAAGTTTTGTATCGTGTTTATAGATGGCTCTGATGAATTTGTGTGTTTTATTGCCCAAGGAGCAGGGAAGTGGCCGAGAACTTCATAAATCACAGAAGTTTGTTTTTGGCCATGAAAAGGCTTACGGGGGCTTATCAAAATGAAAATTTATTGGTGCTTTGAATTTTAGATTTATGTGTTCGCTCTCAATCCGAAGGAAACGACTATTGACAGAGGACAGAGGACGAGGCAAAAATGACTTGTACTGCTGGCATGTACCGAAGAAAATTTCCAATAATCATTCTCTTTGCCTTCACCAAAAATTCTAGCAATTTTCTTGCTCGTTTGTAATTGCTCTACCTCTAGGCCTAATTGACAATTTTCCACAGAACGGAACATTGGGAGAATCGGTGTCAGCTTTGATTGGAGAGACCACTCAGAGCTCTTTTCCATGTTAATGATTCGTTTGTGGTATGCACAATTCTGAAGATGGTAGAAATATAATTCTGAAATTCGGGCAAGCTCTTCAGTGTTCCCACATCTTTTTAAATTTGTGGGTTCATGAAAAACGAGCAGTATCGTTTTGTGCCGCTGCTTTCCTGTGTTTATTTGTAACATACATATACAATATATTTCACACGAACGGGCCGTATATGCGCTCTGTTTCTCCCTCTTTCTCTGTCCTTCGGGTCTTCGTCAAAGGGACGAATTGATTTGTTGGCTAATGGCTAATGCAGGGAAGGGGTGGTTTATTTTGGTAGGATTTTTATCGCACTTATCATGAGAGATGGGAGAAGCATAGGGAGAAATAGAGGAGGCAGGACCAATAGTTTTATTCTAATCTGAATTCTAGCACTCCGTTTGTAAGTTTCCGTTCTTGTTTTTATTTTGCTACAACTTATTGTAGTTGCAACTGTCCCATTCCTGTTCAATCTCATTCCCCTCCGTCACTTTTCCCCAGTTTTCACGAATATTTAAAGCTGTGGACGATGTGACTCCATTTTCGTCCTTTGTGGTAAACACGCGAGGTTAAAAAATTGATTCATTGCGGTAGCTCAGGAGTCTGGATGTAAAATTAAATATTTTTTGAGGTCGGAAAAGCTTCCTTTTACTGTTTTATATACAGCTACACAAAGCTTTTATGTACATATGCATATCCCTATAACCTTTCAGTATCGGTTTTAAAAAAGATCATATGTGGCCTATCGCAAAAAAAGAGATTTATTGGATTCCAGTTCTGAAATATTAATTTGATTTATTTTGACCATCTAGCTGATGTGGTGGGCTCTGTTGTACTGTCAGATCAAGGAGGCGTGAGCACAACCGGGATTCAACGAGCCATTACCTATAAAACCTTTACTACAGATCAGGGGAGGATTCAGGAACCACATTTGCATACGGAATAATTATATATACATATCTCTGGCTCGGTACTGAGGATTCCCAGCTACAGCTTCTGGATTAATTTCCATTTAAATTCCAGCATGTGAAATATGCAGAAGTCTTTCCAGCTGTGGGACAGCCCGTTGATAGTTAACAAACCAGTTTGCCACTTTGAGCAGCTATTAAAATTGCAAAAGTCCATTTGCGCCACTTTTTTGGGTGAGGAAAACCGCCAGAAGACAGTTTTCACTGTTTTAAAACCCTTATTTATACAAAACACTTTTCCCACAACCTCGTGAGAGGTTGTTCCAGAAAGTGGTCAGGTTTTCCCCTGAATTATTACTGGGAGCATTTCGAATAATTTCAATAAGGTTGTCTCTCAAAATTTGGCAGTTGATGTGCACTCATAAATGCGAAAAATGAGTGGCTGCCAACATAAAGCCACACCCCAACCAGAGTTGCCTAATCTTCAAAGGCAGCCGCAACCCTTTTCGTTGGCCGGCAAGCCGAGTAATTTGTAGCTTTGAAGCAAAAAGTCCTTGGGCAAAAATGCATTATTCATAGAACGGCAAGTCGCTCTCCCCTCGCTCCCAATTTTCTTATCCTTTCTTAAACTTTGATGGTTCAACTTTTTAATCGGATTCTCCGGATTCCCGGGCTCGATTGCCACCACATCAGCCCTGCACCATAGATTTCTGCATCATATCTATAGTTTTTCACATTTTCTGGTGCTTTTTTCCAGCCAATAAGTACTCGGGGGCAACTAAGTTTAATTCCTCAACTTGAAAAAAAAGGATTGCGTACTATTTTGCTATTCCATGGTGTAGGTTTTTCGGTTCGTCTGTAATGTATATTTGATATCCACAGGCTTCTTATACGAGAAGTTCTTAGCTTGGGGCAACTTTCGGAAACTTCTGAGTAAAATTCTACGTACACTCGAGTGCACTCGTACTCGTATATTTAATGAAGGAACATGTAGTTATCTTTTAATGATATCCGCACTATTTGTCCCATACATAACTATTTTTTATGAGCTTGTGTTTCACTATTAAATACAGTTAAAACTACAAAAGTGAGAAATTACTTACTTAGTTTTGAAACATCTAAATCACCATTTAGTTTAGTCTGCTTTGCTTAAGCCTCAGGGAATACCTATTCGAAAAGATGACCTCTTTTTTTAAATCATAGTATCGAATAAATATGGAAACATAAAAAATCCTTGGTTTCCTTTTTCCAAAATTTAAGTCGTGTAATTACGCATGGAAGATTGGTAGGTACGAGAAATGGGACTTCCTGTTATAATTTTATGCTTAGAGTTCAGAGGCCAGGCGCAAAGCATTCGGTTAGGTGCCTTTACCACGTCGGAAATGTATTTGAGGAAAGAGGCAACTTGTTCCGCATAATGTGACATCCTCCCTGGAAAGTTGCGGCAAGTATGCGAAAATGTTTCGTTATTTATGTATGTATGCGCCTGTTGCAGTTCGGTCCTCAGTTGCCACCCAGCGGCAACTTCTCCAGCAATTTGTTTGTTGTTCTGTGTGTTTGGGGCAACTTTGGCCGGGTGATGTCTGAGGCGACTCTGGTCCGGGTGCGGGTCCGGGTCCGGGTCCGGGCCCGAGGCCTGGTCCAGGCCTAGCCCTATAGTGTTTCGACGGTGTCCCAGCAATACAGTGTCCTTGCTCGGGCTGCTCGGTGGTCGTACAACATCTGTAGCTGGAGCATCTGGCTGGTAAATAAATCACGTATTTAAACAAGTTTCACAACTCCAAAGTGTAAACAGTGCACGTGCGGAACTTTGGTTTATGACAAATGTTCACGGTATTTCAGAGCAGAAAAATGAAATTAAACATAAAAAACTCGACCCAATCTATGATCAGGGAGCAGGAGAAACTGGCAAAATGTTCTAGGAGTAAAGGAGCAGGCCTTCCTTGTCCTCCTCGATTCGGTGCTCCCAGAACAGCTTGTAGGAAATGTCGCTGCACAGCCGGCCTTTCTCCTCGTACTTGTTGTCCTTGTAGTGGGCCAGGATCGGCAGAACCGAAGCAATGGCGTCTCGGGTTTCTGTATGCTTGGTCGAGTGCAGGACCAGAACGAATCCTCTAGAAAAGACAGCAAATACTATGTTTTTCCCCTCCGGCTTGTAGGTGATAAAAGGCCGAGCGCCAAAGTTGCGGTTCACCTTCGTCGGGTGCTGCTCGCACAGACGGTTTAAGTCCAGGCTAAATGGCATGCAGAAGGAGGCGTGGACAATATTGCGTTTGAGATTCTTGACGTCCACCTTTAAGTCCACCTCCTCCACCATCCGAATCACCTTAAACAAGCAGACCCGCGCCGACTCGGCGGTCAAGGCGGTGGAAACCATCTTGCCGCCCGCATATATCTTGACGAAGCCAGTGGGGTTGATGGTCCTGACCGAGACCGATGGATGGCAGCCCGGATCGTAGCGGGAGTCAGAGATCAGGATACACAGCTCGAAGACGTTGAACCGACATAACATATCTATCACACAGCTGAATGGCCTGTATAGCAGCTGGAGGTGCTTTTCCACAGCGTAAAGCTTGCTCACATCTTTGAAGATATTTTCGTAACTAATATCGACATCGGGTTTGTCGGGCTCGTCCTCCTCCGAGCTGGAAGCCAACATAAAAACGGGAAGCTGCCCAGAGCTATATCCCATTTGCTTTTTGACATCATTGTTCTCTGAGTCACTGGTGTCAGTATTACAGATTGGATGCCCAGTGAGCAGGTCCCACGAATCGAGAATGTGCTGAATACTGGGTACGGACTTTTCATCCTTAGGTCCATTGTCCCATGTATCAGCAGTCTTGGCCTCTGTCGCAACTTCGGCAGATGTGTTGTTTTGTGGTGACTGATCTAAGCTTTTCTCCGGCTCGGCCCTGGAAAAATTGGTGTAAGCAAATTAAAATAATCTTGCAGAACTTACATCTTAATATAATCGGTCTCATGGGTGTCTCGTATAGCCATCATATCACATATGCGCTCCTCAGATACGCTTTTCTCTGCCTTGTCTCTGAAAACAGTACAGCAGGTTTAAGACATTCTACAGCGACAGGAGTATCTTGTAAAACCTACTTCTCATTGATGCCAGCTGTAGTCACCTGGGAAACCAGATCAGGTATACACTCTTCAGATGAACGCTGTTCAGCCACATCCCTGCAAAGATTATAGTGGGTATAATAAGTATGATCGCATAATGTATAACTCACTTCACACCAACAACGCTCTCATGAGTATCAGTTATAGTCAGCTGGGACATCATATCGGATAAGCTCTCGTCAGATGAACTCTGTGCAGCCACATCCCTGCAAAGATTTTAGTGGGTATAATAAGTATGATCTCATAATGTATAACTCACTTCACACCAACAACGCTCTCATGAGTATCAGTTATAGTCAGCTGGGACATCATATCGGATAAGCTCTCGTCAGATGAACGCTGTTCAGCCACATCCCTGCAAAGATTTTAGTGGGTATAATAAGTATGATCGCATAATGTATAACTCACTTCACACCAACAACGCTCTCATGAGTATCAGTTATAGTCAGCTGGGCCATCATATCGGATATGCTCTCGTCAGATGAACTCTGTTCAGCCAGATACCTGAAAAGAGTATAGTGGGTATAATAAGTACTACGTTAGCTTGCAGAACTCACTTCAAATCAGGGACCATCTTAGGGGTGTTTCTTTTATCCATCTGTGTTCACTTTAAAATTCAGTTTCCTTAACTTCACAAACAGAAGGTATTTTCTTTTGCTTGAAATTTTATTTTACTTAATTCTATTTCACTATTAATGTGAACTAAATTCTGACAATAGTCTGACGTAAAAAGCGTCTCCTTAATCAAGAGTTGAGTAATTGGTTTTCACATTTGATCCTTACAAAACAGCAGTTATCTACAAAATCGAGGTGGTTTTTCGTTTCCTGTAAGCACATGACAAACTGCAACAAATTACCAGTAACAAAGGAGCCAGATAAGAGGACACCATCGAGAGCCATTTCAGTCAACTTATGCGCTTGTCAAGCTTATATTTACACACAGTTGACCATATTTTATGTCGATTCCGGTTATGAAATTTACAGAGCTGTCAGAAAGAGTTCGGCGACATTTTAGTAAATATTGAAATTTAATCAAGCAAAGTGCAACGCACACAGAAACACATACTCGTCTAGCAGGCCGGGTCTAGCAGGGGACGGGACGGGATGGGACGAAACGACAGCGATATGAACACGTCCACCCTCAGACACCTGTCACCGTCGTCGCTTGGCCTTACGTATACTCGTACTCGTACTCGTATGAGGACCAGGACCAGGACCAGGACCAGGATGGTCTTCTCTCTGTGTGTGTGCGAGGTTTCACAATGGCTGTGCAGTGTGTGTGTGTCTGTGTGTGTGTGTGTGTTTGTCGGAGTCAACAATCAATTGAATCGATTTCATTTTACAAATTGCGTTGAATTTTGTGGTGCAGCCACCAGCCACCAGCTGCAATTGACGGGGTAGCCAGTGGCAACAATAACCAGCCCTGGGTGGTTTATATCGCACGAGTATGGGTACGGGTACGAGTACGGGTACGAGTACGACTACGGGTATGCAGATGGATAGGGAGAGACCTTCTCGTATGGACTGATTTTGATGATCAATTGCTACATGCAACAGCTTCTAATTGGAAGTAACCCCCAGCTGCAGAGCCAAAGCACAGATGAATGGAAAAATATCGATTGAGCTTCCTTTTGTGCGGACTCCTACGCACGAGCATGGCCAGACCAGGGCCAGACCCTGAGTAAAAATACCCATTCAATAAACTCAATTTAAAGTGCGAACATTGCTTCCTTGGCCCATCAGTTGACTGCTTTCCAGACCCGAAACCCATTTGTCATACATGAAATTGCAATTTAGACCCTGCCCACATAATGCCCATGCTTAAATCGATTATATACTATTACAGGAGACGCCTACGCAGTCCGCAATTAATATGCCTTTGGATTTGGATTTCCAAATGCCATGTCCATTCCCATTTGGGGATTGGGGAATCGGGAGTGGGGCCTGTGCTTACAAGGGCTCTAACAGGCTTTATATGGGTTTGTGGTTGTGAGTGCGCGCTGCATCTGCAATTTTGTGTGGCTGTAATTAAAAGTTGTGGCGCCAACTGTGTCCAGGATAAGGTTGGGGCTAGGACCAGAGCAACCCTTGCAGAGGGTGGTGTTTCCGCGCCCCCACTTATTCTAATTCAAATTGAAGTGGCGTTTTTGTGAGGGGCAAGTAATTAGAACATAAAGAGGAATCGAAGCTCCCCCAAGCCAAATTACGTTTGGTCCCTCCCGATGAACAATCGGAGATAAGTGCAGGCAGGCATGAAATATAGCAAATAAAGCACTGGCCTGCCCTGGCCTGCCCTGCCCTGCCCCCACTGTGGTGCAGACCGCTGTGTTGCGCTGTGCTGTGCTGTGCTCTGTGGTATGGAGCACTGGTGCATGGCCTCTCCACTCAAATAAAATGTCGCCCGCACGCAATGTTTTCATTTAGCTAATAGTCATTAGGCAAGCGACGAGTAACAATTCGAATAATTACAATTCCTTTGTGGCGGCCGGGAACAGGAATAGGAAGGGGCTGCGATTGGGACCTGGATTGGAAGCAGGACTGGGACCTACTCTGGCTGGGGCAGGGGTCATGTACTCGTTTTGTGGCTCGAAATGTTTTCTCTTTTTTAGAAAATTGATTAACGTTCGCGCAGGGGCAGAAAGAGCACGCTTTACCCTGAGCCCTGAGCCCTGAGCCAGCCGGGGTGTAACTTTGTCGTTTTCCTCTGGCTGCAGAGGTCTTCAATCCGATTGACACATTAATAAATGTGTTGCCAATGCAACTGACAGCTTTTCCTCCATTCCGTTTTCCTTTCTTCGGTTGGGAAACAGAGTGTTAAGTGCATTGGAAAGTTTCCCCACTTCCTTTGTTTTTTTATGAACTTTATTTTTTTCCTTGCACTTCCACTTCCACGCATGGTCACCAAGGGGAGGCCCCGGGCATCGCTGGCCCCCAACTTAAATTGAATGCCCTCCCACCTTCCAAAACTCCTGCGACAGCCCTGCTCAAAGGAACTTGGCAACTGTGCCACTCCCGCTGTCGCCCCCTTCCTGGCTGTCTTCGTTGTTGCTGAAGGTGTTCATGCGTGCCAAGAAATCAATAGAAAAAGTTTGAAATTACAAAATTGGAAAGAAAACAAATAGTGGGACGTACGAACAAAATAGGCAAACAATCAGACGGACGGACCTATTGAGGGGGTGGCTGTGGGGAGGCTAGATGTAGGGGGTTTCAGTCCGACTAGATGGGGAGCGTGAGCCATGCCATCCCCGAGCCGGGAGAACGTTGGCTTTGGCCAGCCCCAAAGGCAAACAAATCCTCTGACTCTGACAAATGTTGAAAAGTTTAACTGCAACTTTTTATGGATTTTTTCCACCCTTCCCATCTTCTTCTCCCTCTTCTGCTTATACTCGTGTGTGTATTTTTTCTAGCTGCACATGCAGTTTAGGAGCACATGGGGAAAAGTATGTGAAGTGCTGGACTGAGGGATTATCAACATGGATGATGGTCCATGGGGCTGAGGATGGAGGATGGAAAGAACTGTATTATACACATACATATGTATGCTCGCACGAGTACATGAACTTTTTTACAGCACAATAGACGAATGAAAATGTTAGAATAAAATATGCTGAAAGTATGCCCCGGCAGGAGGTACGAAAACATTTGTTAGAACTCCAACAGAAATTATGAATTGGAAGACATGTGAAAATGTCTGTGTAAATAGAAACAGAAGGAGATTACCATTTCTATATTTTCGTTTTCCACAGCAGCGACAAATTGTCCCAATCAAAATTTAATCTACACAAGATACTCCAATGCGTAAGCAACTAAAAATCGATTTCAAAATATATCTATATACGTATACGTATGTATATAGTGACCATCATCTTGGTTAGGAATTCATCATTTATCTAGTAGTTCCGATAGTCAGAGTTAAACAAAGATAAGGATGCTCTCAGGCACCACGATGTCAATGCTCACGCCTGAAGGGCAGGATTAATGTCAAAATGGTCCCTGCTGATGTCACATGTGTATCCGGGTCCGTCGCGGTCTGGCATCCGCGCGTACTCATAAATTATGCCGTCGCGTCGATGGTGTTTAACGCAGGGACATTTTGTTGCAAGCAATCGGTTCCACAGCCCTTCTGGTTCGGTCCACCACCTAAAGGCAGCCCTCATGTGTCGTGATTTATGCCCGTCGAATGCAACGAATTAAAATCGGTTGCAAGTAGAGGAGAACGAATATTGACGCGATCGTCTGTCAAAGAAGTAATTTATAGGCCGTTTATTGATGGGTGTGTTGCACAAAATGCAATTTTGGCGGTAAGCCCATCCGATAGATCCATGGATACTGTCTCGTTAGAGATAAAAATGGTTTAAATAAATTTCACCATTTAATATATTTACCAACCAAAATAAGAAACGTTCCTTAAGGTTTCTTAAACGACGTAACTGGGTCCTATAAACCAGCAGCCCCCAACAAAATACTTTTGAAACGAATGTTTGCGTACAGCATTTTTCGTTTTCCACTAATTTCCCCAAGGCATTTTCCCCTGCATAACTAAAAACCTGAGCGTACCTTCACCTTCACCGGGGACATGCCGAGCGAACGCAGGACTGGTGCGTGTGTACGTGTACGTATGTATGTATGTATATGTATGTCGTAAAAGTTTCCGTTGCCTTTTATTTTGTATTCCTGTGGTTCGGTTCCACAGGCGGAACGGATGGAATAGAGTGTTGGAGTGTTGTAGAATGGCAAAAAGGATTTCTGTTGCTCCTAATTGCAACTTTAGTTGTCAATTGTTAGGTTCCAATCGGCTGCTGCTGGTGACATCAATGCGAGGCAGCCGTAATCGATACTCAGGCGATGCCTTGGGGGCCTTCACTGGCTGATGAATGCTCTGCTATATCTGTGAGTGCAGATTCGAAGTGGGAAACGAATGCGATTTTCTGCGGCTTATATTCTAGTCTGGGAACAGATTCGCTACACGAGGAGCAAAAACATTTGAAAATCAATGTATTACATTTGTTTTCCATCCATCATAGTATGCATAGTAACCAATTGTAGCCAAGAATTTCACACATGTACTGTTTATTTCTATTTCCTCCTAGCTGTCACTTTTTTCTCTCAGTGTTGTGGAGCTGCTGATGCCATAGATTTGCAGCTTTCATACCTCGAATGGCAAAGTGGCTGTGGCTTCGCCCTGAGAAAGGATGCCCGAAATCACCATGCCTTTGGCGTGGCCCCAGTCCGAACGACTTCCAGATAAAAATGCATAATTAAACAGGTGTAAAAAACTGCTACGAGGAGAACGCAGCTGGGGCCAGCACGTAGATGGCGACAGTGGCAACCGGGCACTGGCAACGGCAACGGCAATGAGTCTGGGTCTGGGCAACGGCTACGGGCCGCATAAATTCGCATTCACCGCATCATAATGTCCGCAAATCCTGGACCTTTGCAATTTTAATAAGCACTCGAAAATGAAAAGGAGTCACCTGGAGGGATAGGGATCCGAGCCCCCTGCAGCAGCGTGTTAGGGCTCGAGTCGTTCAGTCTTCAAGGAATTTTAATGGGCTTTGGCCGCAGTTTACCCTTTGCATATTTAATGGCTGAATTTTAATGAAAATTAAATCGAAATGCTTGTCGCCCGGCCACCGACACCTGGGCTGTCTACGCACTTGCGATATTATATTTAATCCTTTCTGGCTACCATCTGTCTTGTGCCCCAGATCCTTCTGCATATGCCGCTGGCAGGGAGTGGGCGTAGTCGGGGGCGCGACAACAAATGGCAAATGGCCACGAGCGGCAAATAAAACATGGCCCTCTGATTGATGACTTTGACTTTTGGCCATAATTTATCATAGATAGTACTACGACCAGCCTGCCATTGTTTGGCTCTTGTCAATGCCAGCGAGAAAAACGCAGTCGTGGCAGCCAGAGGCAACAGATGACGCTCATTCCGGTGAAAAATGTGCAGAAAAGTGTCATAAAAGACGAGCAGAGGCCGCTGGGCCCGGCCTTGTCCTTGGACCCGTATCCGGCGGAGGCCGAGAAACTAATTGCAACAAATAATAAAAACTAATAGGCTGTCGAAAATGGCCCTTTTTCTCGAACTCTCACTCCGCCTGCCCGCCTGCCCGCCAGCCCGACCGCCTGCTCTGCCCATGAAAAATGACAACGAAAATGGCAACGGAAACAACAGGGAGAAGAAAACTGCAAGGATCATCATCATGAATCATCATCAGAGACGTCACACACTCATCCACAAGCAGTCAGGCAGTCAGACAGACAGTCAGATGGGGCGAATCCGAAGATGCTGCTCCTGGCAAGGAAGTTAATGTCCTGTCAAGAAGTCGCTGCCTCGTTGCCTCGTTGCGCCCCTAAGCGTCACAAATTGCTGGCTGGCTGGATCGCGGTTGGGGTAGAATGTGGCGCCACAAGTTGGAGTATGGCTACACGGGGCTACATGCACATTATCTTCTTGGCCCGAGTCGGAGACACTAAGTTTTCCTCCACATGTGAATACATTTCAGAGCGCGACAGGTCTGGAGCCAGGTGGCGTGAGACAGCAGCGCTCATTTGAGACGCTCACATGTCAAAAGTTTTTACTCTGCTAAAAAAACTTTAGAAAACACTGAAGTGGTTGGGGCTGGCGCCTGTAGACGCGATGTATCGGAAAAACTGTTAATTGGTTCATTTTTCGATTTTAACTATTTAATATATGCACCTACATATGTACGTATGTGCACGAGTGTTTTTTTAGATAAATCAATTAAATATCAATAAGCTTCATTCCACGAGATTGATACATGTTGTTCAGAAGCTCTCGTAATCATTTCAACTCGACCATTAAATGAAATTGCAAATTAATTTCCAATGGCACGCACATTACGTGTGGAGCTTATTGTGAGCCCTTGTAATATGCATAATTCTATATGAAAAGTGTTCACCAATATGTTCAAAACGAAGTATTCGAACTGCATCTAGGAATTTTATTTAGAGTTTTATTTATTTGCCTAGGCCAAACCCCAAAAACCAATAGTTTCCAGCTTAGATGTCAAGATATCCAACTAGGCTAGCTTGGAAAACCATCAATTCTTTATTCCCAGTCTTCAATCATATCATTTGAAACTATCGGCCCTTGGATACTATCCTTTCTGAAATGGTATCCGCCACTCATTGCCTTTCGTTTTGTCCCTGCGATTGTTGACGTTTCACGGTTCCGAGGACCAGAGGACCACGTCAATTGGAGATACTCTGTCATGTGCGGCCAATTAGCAATGAAAACTTCAACTGTGGCGGCTGGCCGACACACAGAACTGGCTAAATCGCTGGGACTCCATCCCCATCTCCATCGTGGCCAGTCCAGGCCAGACTGTAGTGGCAAACCCTCGACTCAACCTCAGCTAAACACCGCACAACGTCAGTGCATTTTTGCAGCAATCTGTGCTCATTTTTATGAGTTTTGCTGACTGCACCTCCACTCCACTCCACCCCACCCCACCCCAGGCCAGCCCACCCCAGCCCCTGAGTCTGGTGGTCTGTCAGTCTGGCTGACTGAATGCTGTTCAAATGGGAAATAGAGACATGTTGGCTTTTCTGCTTCCGATTCGCAACAGTTGACGTTTCATGCAGCAGTTGCCAGTCCATTTCTGTACGAGTATGTGTCATTATTGCACAAACAAAACCCAAACCCACTCACTATCACTGGTCCAGACAGATGGCATGTACGAGTATGTACGGCTGTGAGAACAAGGGGATGCCACATATGCTAATACATGGACGCAGTCAGCCGTGGCATGTACTCGTACCAGGCAAATCCCCACTCTCGAGAGGCTTACCCACTCTAAGCCGAGCTGGTCACATCGACTAATCCCAGGGAAATTGTTTGAGCATTAAAATAAAAGTTTGTCAAACTGAAGCGCACAATTATTAGGTTTTAAGAAACAGTTGAACACAATTTAAGAGAAGTTATTGTTTCGTTTTACCAATTTAAGCTGAGAACATCAAAGCTCAGGGAGGCTGGGTTGATGCTCTCCATCTGACGCATTCCACTGCTGTCCACAACGAACACGTCCCAATTTCGCTGGTTGATGATTAAACGCTTCTGGATCTCGGCCACGCACTTCTTTAGGGTGGAAACAGCTTCCTCCTGGGACAGATTCTGGTGCCAATACCTTTGCAGGATGCTGCCGCAGAAAATGCTGCCCCATCCGTGGCCAGCGTGGTTAATGGACTGGGCAGCCCCGTAGGAGTCGATGTAATGTAGGTCAGGTCCCTCGGTGGCGTCGTAACCGGCAAGCAACATGGCCACCTGGTATCTGGTATTGGTGCGTATATAGTCGGCCAGATTCTTGCGGGTGAAATGTGCTGCGGCACGTGGGCTCAGATGGTAGCCGTTGGCTATCTTATACAGATGCAGGTTCTTAGATATATAGTCCGTAAACTGAAGGGTGTCGCCCCCATCGCCCACTGTGGCCATCATGGAGAAGTCCGAGAGTCGGTGTATCTTCGATTGGTCTGAAAGGGACCACAGGATTGCTATCAGGCTATATCTGTGAGGTAAGGACCCAATACCCTACCATCTTTCATGAAGATCAAAGACTTGGCCTGCATTGTGTCAGAGGCAAGCATCACGAAGTCCGGTCCCTTGATTCCCAAAATTGTTTCCATAGCCATGTTAACGCAAAAGGATTTACACAGAGGATTTACGTGCGAGGTGAAGGTGTGTATTTATTGAGAAACTATATTTATGTTTGGTGTGCTGCTGGTGCCCGAACAATGTGAGTTATAGAACCAGGTAACTAGCTATCAAAACTGAAACAAGATCTAGTTCTGACTGTGAAGCGACCCGGCCTTGTCGCGTGTGTTGCCGATCAAGGTGAAGAAGGAGTAGGCCGCCTTGCAGCTTGCCTGAAAGGTGCTCAGGTGTATGGGGACTAGATTGCCCGCTAGCAGTCGTGGGTGCCCCTTGGTTCGCTCCGCGAGGATCCTCATGTTGATACGGTAACTACGGCTCTGCTGCACCCAATTGCTGGAGAAGACAGCATAGTGGAGACTCTCGAACCGCTCTTCCAACAGGCTGCCGCAGTAGCAGATGGGATATGTCTGCTGAACGAGGGCTAACAAATATGAGACAAAATACATTCGGTACGGCATGGTCTCGGCGAAGAACACCAGACTGAACATACTGGCACCAAAGTTGAGGGCCATTACGAAGAATTGAACCATCATGGGCCACGAGATGACATCGCTTGTCAGTTGAAGTAATCTGATACGAGATTAATTTCCGTTGTAACGCACTAATTATCGGGAAAAGGCGGGGAGTTGCTATGCTTACCCATAGAGCCCCTTCTGGTCCTTGATGCAGTTGATGAGTTCTGCATCGTTGGCGTCCCGATCGTTGCACCCGTGGCCAATACTGGCGATGCGCAGGATCAACAGCTGACAGTGCTCCGCAACTAAGTATAGGGCCAGCGGCGGAAAAGAGTCGTCCGCGAAGTTCTGCAGAATCTGACAGAAAATTCCGACCATCTGAAAACTCAGGGCTCCGATGTAGTTTATCGCTGAGCTCTTCCAGTCGAAGGGGAACCACGAGGGAAGTGGCAAGCTCCGCTCGCCCCTGAATAGGAACGAGACTTCTGAGGTCAAGAAGACGAAGCCGTACGTGTAAAGGAATAGGTTGGATAAGTGCCGCAACTTCTTGGACATCAGGCGATGGCATCGATGCTGTTCGGCTCCCTCTACACGATCGTCCAGTTCGGCGATAGCCTTCTCCAATTCCTTAAGCTTTCCTAGCTGCAGCACGTACAGACCAAACTTCACTGTAGTGGCCGACGAGGTTATGCACAGACAGAAGTTGGTGATATTCTCCAGCGCCGTATCGAAGCTGAACATGGACAGTAGAAGCGACGGCGGCAACAGGGTCACGAAAAGGTTGAGAACCATGGCTCCACTCCAGTAATTCCGGGCATTGAGCTGCAGGGCTCCAAGAATTCGCCAGGCTCGCCACTGGTCGCGAAAGTAGTCGCTCCTCCTCGTCTGGATCTGCATCTGGATCGTGTTAGCTGCCATTCCGTAATTTTACTTATACTGAATGCGGTTCAGGAAGAGGTGCGTGGAGCTTTTATAGCACCTTCACCATTTGATTCCATTCGCACTATTAGCGACATCAAAGCGCCACGCTATTGGCAGACAATTAAATAATTTGCCAGCTGCATTTCCCCATGACCAAAATACACTGAAAAAAGTTATAATGGCTTCTGACTGGGTCCTAGTCAACAGTCAGCAAGGATTGGTGCTGTACAAATTTTTCACTCACTACCGATGCAGATGCTCCACGATGGAGTCTGTAAACTGGATCGAGGCTTCGGCAAGGAGACGTGTTTGATGAAATTGATCTGCGGTTTGTATGGAATATTAACTTAAATGCATATGCATTCCAAATCAGAATCACCCCATCCAACAGAAGTATTCAACCTGGATTCGATTGCAGCTGAGCTGCGGCAAGCAGGACGGCAAGAAGTCCTTGGCCATACTGGGAGAAAATGCATGTGCAATTACACTACTCAACAAAATGCAACTTTTTTTTCTGCTGTGGCCAAAAATGACTTTTTCTGGTAGATTTCGAATTAGGTTTTTTTTTTCATAGTGTAGTCTTATTTTTAAGAATTTTTAAAAAATTTGGTATTTTTGTCATGGTAGTGCTTCTATTTTTCACATAACTTAAGTTTCCTACAACTTTGAACTTTGCAGTTAAGAAAAGCAGACAAATGCAGCTATAAATCCGACTCAGACACTTTGTAGCTGCAACTTAACGCCTGGAAGATATTAAGCTTCCATATTCAAATATCATACATTTTTTCGGTATTTTTTCAAGAAATTTTGACTTTGAAAACTCAGGAGAGTCGAAAAAAAAATATTTAAATGTCTACATTTTTGCTTTTAGATAGATATATTAATTACGTGTCGTTTAAGGTATCGCTTATAAAAATCGATGGATAAACGGCTAATTGACAACCATTTGACCAAACTTTCGTTGCAGAATTTCGCCGATAAATTCCATAAGCCGACTAATAACGTTTTTTTTCGTACAAAAATACCACAAATCTGTGTTTGTAACAGTTTTTAACGGTAAAATCATTTTACTAAAATGGCATTTGGAATGGTGCCATACGGCATATGAAGTTTTGGTGAAACGGTTATAACTTAGCTTTTTATTTTTATAAGCGATACCTTAAACGACGCCTAATTATTGTGTTTATCTAAAACCAAAAATCAAGGCATTCAAAATTTGTTTTTTTGTTTTTCCTGAGCTTTTAAAGTAAAAATTTCGGGAAAAAATACCGAAAAAAATTATGAAATTTCAATTTGAAAGCTTAATATCTTCCAGACGTTAAGTTACAGCTATAAAGTGTCTGAGTCGGATTTATAGCTGCATTTGTAAGTTTTTTTAACTGCGAAGTTCAATACAACCAGTTGTAGGAGACTTAAGTTGTGTGAAAAATAGAAGCACTACCTATGACAAAAAATACCACATTTTTTAAAATCTCTTAAAAAACAACTTCATTGCGAAAAAAAAAAATTCCTTAAAAAATTTTAAACATCCAAATCTATCAGAAAAAGTCATTTTGGGCGACAGCGGAAAATTCGTGTCGACTAGTGTTATTCACAAAGTTCACAAAGCTGGCGTAGTAAAAGTTAAAAAAGTGTGAAGTAATCGTTGTAAAAATAACCTTCTCTAGAAATTATTTATAATCCGAAATGATTAGTATTCCGTTTGTACAGGATACCACGCATTTGTCGCTTTTCATTGCATTTTATAACGCCGGCTGCTTGGAGTGTCCGTGTCCGTGTCCGTCTCCGTGTCTGTGCTCGTATTCGTGTTCTCCCACCGTTGGGGCACTTAAAAAGCACTTAATTCTGTTTCATTGAAATAATTTTCAGCATTTCCGCACTTGAACACGGTTTCATTATCCGCTAGCTGCATTTTACTATCCCCATTGTCTGCACTTTTAATGTGATGGAAATTTGCGCAATTCTGAATAATTATCACATCCATTTTTGAAATGGAAATATTTCCGCAATTAAAAACATATTTTCTAGCACCCTTGAAGTAATGACGACCGTCCCCACCGATTTCGCTCTATTCGCCCTGGCTTTTACATCCTTTGTTGTTGCCACTTGGGGCGTAAATGCTGCAATTAAAAGCTGGAGCTGCACAGACGGGAAATTTGAACCGAACCAAACGCCAGCTCGCTTCTATTAAATGTGTCTCAGGGTCAGATCCCAGGAATACTTATGCTTACCTTTAACCTTATCAGTAGTCCTTATCAGGACTATTTTCGTTTCAATTTGCTCCCCGAATATCTCTCTCAAATCTTTCTGCAAAAAATTTATTTCCTGAAATGGATTCATCAATTTTTTTGAACCTAACTATATTCCAGTTGAATGTCTGACCCCAGCCAATATATTCACTAAGCTTTGAAAGCGCGATGTCATTTGGAGAACCAAATAAATTGTATGCCCAACGTAATGGTAACGAGGTACCCTTCGAAGCAATTCCCAAATACATTGAAAACGATGGGGAATGTTGTGAGCCGCGGCAAAGTCCGCTGCTCTATTTTATACCCGGTACTCAGTCAGTATATGTATACTGATAATGTATGAACTTACTATTTATGTAATTTATTATGTTCGCAAAAGAGACGAATTAAATTTTGGCCAAAATGCAAAATTTTAAAATGTTATGTCGAACCATATGCTGTTCTTTTATATTTTAGAAGTTATCTGTTTCCATCTTTATTTACATATAATTCTTACATCGGCTGCTACATTTTTACATACACATGTATAACTACATACAAGCGACGTGGATGTGTGCGAGAAAGGCGTTGCGTACCGACTGAAATTTAATTTGATCCTTCTGGCTATAATAATGATTAGACCTTATCCAGATTCCGCAATCTGGTGGATACGGTCATTTCCCATGATTATGCGTTTTTGCTTTTATTTTATCTTAAAAATTGTGGATTCCGCAGATTTTCGTCATTTTTTGGAGCGGAACAGGGCGTGTCAAAATTTTTAAATACACTTGTATTGAAGTTATATCACAGAAGCTTGGATAGAAAGTTTGGTTGCTCTAGCTTTTATAGTTTCTGAGATCTAGGCGCTCATACGGACAAAGGCAAAGAAGACAGGGTCGCGTGTGAGAGAGAGCGAGAGGGAACAATGACTTCCGAAATGGTTTTCTTCATAGTGGCTATATTAATAATCAGATCTAATCCACTTTCAACACTCTGATAGATATGATCATTCTCTATGATTCTGCGCTTTTAGTTTTCTCGTATCTTTAAAATTGTGCATGCCGCAGACTTTCGTTCTTTGTGTAGGCGGAAAGGGGCGGGGCGAAATTTGGAAATACACTTGGAGTAGTGTGATAACACAGAAAACTGGACCCAAAATTTGGTTGCTCTATCTTCAATAGTCTCTGAGATATAGGCGCTAATGAAGACGGACAGACAGACGGACGGACAGACAGACATGGCTATATCGACTTTATGGGGTCGGAAACGCTTCCTTCTGTGCGTTACACACATCCGTTATCCCTACAAATTTAATATACCCCTATACTCTTCGAGTACCGGGTATAACATGTCGATGCACATACATATTAGCAAGCTGTGGGATGAAACGTGTCCGTTGTTTGTACTTTACTTTTTTTTCAACAATCCCCACACCTGTCACTTAATAGACAAAAATTAAATGTAACAATGTATTTAACAAATTCACTTAAATATTAGCTAGTTGTAGTGGCGCGGTACGGCTGGTAGAAAATGGCATTAACTATGAGCTCCAAAAGCCATATCCGCATTGAGGGCACCGAGATGGAGAACGATTGGATGCGTTTCAATATCGATATATCGGAGCAAGTGCTATATCACCAGAAAGACGCGGTAGAGTCCTTGAAAAGCAATGCCATAAGTAAGTCACGAAGTAATTTTACTCGCAAACACACAAATATAAACATATTTCCAGGTCGCAATCCTGGTGGGGGACTGCGGAAGCGAATTGAGGAAAGCGCGATGTCGCTTGAAGAACCTAATAAATTCTATGCCCAAAGTCGTGATATTTTGCATAGCGATCATAAACCATGTACCACTGGATGCGATCGCCATAAAGAGTACGCCAAAAACCTCAAACAATTTCATAATCGAACGAATCAGACTGCGTGGAACCATGAGGGGTCTCCTGAAGGGAATGGCACATGGTTCGAGGCCCTGGGACAGGGAAGAACATGCGACAGACATTATGCACCCCAACCCCAACCGCAATTGCAACCGCAACGACAAGTGATAAGGGAGCCAAGATACGAACCAGACCTAAGAGGTCTTTATCCTCAAGAAAACGACACACTCAGAGCTCAGGCATTTGTCGATCCCAGATATGGGTACCCCCATCGGTACTACCAGAATAGATCAGTGGCACCCAAACAGTACCACGAATCACACTGTCCAGCTCGACCGCACAATGACCATTCATCGTACTCAAAAGTTCTGCCAATAGCACCTCAGGTATCGCCTACTTATGGAGACTTTAATCTTTACTCGGAGGTCCCATCTCGCGCTGTGTGCAGCAAAGAGTACTTAGTGCCTGGGCCCAATATTCCCGTTTATAGACAGCTATGGGAGCAACGCAGACAAGTCCCGGGGGCAGTACCTACCGAATATCCATCAAACTGCAGAAAAATATATGGTACCAGTGATCCGCATGGACCAGTCTACGAGTATGATAACGGCGAAAAGTGCAAGGAGCAGGCACCTGGTGGCACACCCAGAGAGTTTTCAGGCAACGATTATTATGATGCAAGACATCACCCACGAAAACATTCCCCAAAACGCGCCTCCCCTTATTATGATACCTATGAAACCTCTTCACTTCAATACAATGCATACGAAAACGAGAAGAGTCCTACAAATAAATCTAATAAATATTACAAGGATGAGGTGGATGCTGAAGACGACGGCGACAATTTCCCCGCTAATCAATTTTATAGGTATCACAATAAGAGGAAAGCGGGAATGCAATGCCATATGTATAATTACACGGACAAGAAAGCCTCTCCGAAAAGAGAAAGAAGGTATGACAAGAAGAACCGGAAAGACTCTCCAGGGCAGGGCATGCCAGTTTTCAAGGAAGAAGTTCCTCATCGAAACCCTAACTATGAGGAAAAGAAAAAACAGCAATTAAGAAGAGAACATCCCTCTAAACTATACAAATACTTTTCCGACATTCCTCAGCCACTTAAGTACTCCCCAGATTATACGATTAATCGTCAAAAATCAAACAAAATTTCCAAAACCTCCCCTATTTGGAAAAGATCGGTAGACGATGGTTCAGAGATACCCCACAACATTTTTAAATACAGCAAGATCGAAAGTCCCATTGTGCCCATTTCCACTGTCGAGATACCCTATAAGCCCCATAAAATCAAATCGGCACCCAAAGGCTTAGATGCAGGCTGTGATACTATACCGTCGTCACCTACCACCGAACATGATGCTGGAAGAAATCGTGACCGGAAAACATTAAAGGATCGAATATCTCGGTTTGTTAAGAAATCGAAACCTAGCAGATCCCATCTTTTTAATAGAAGATCTCTGCTACTAAAAGGTTTCAAGCCGGCTAATGCCTTCAACTTTTCCAGTACAGGAAGCCGCTACCCCACCGTATTTAGAGGACAGGGCCAGGAACATCCACATGTGGACAATGGAAGAAAATTCCAAGAATATTCAATGTTCAACGTACTCCAGTCAAGTAAACGCAGCAGGGTGAATACCGCTCAGAGTGCACACTGTCATACCGAAAATTTGGAATCTTCTGGATCCTCTAATTCTTGCTCTATATGTGACAAATACTCCAGGACCAAAAGTTGTGGCAATCGTGACGACAGCTCTATGGACAATTTTAGCGCAAACGGTCGCAACAGTAGTACCCAAAACTGTACCGAAAATAATAGCGCCAGCTCTATGGAAAACTCTAACGCAAATTATCGGAACAGTAGCAACGAAACCTATACCGACAATTACAGCGACAGCTCTATGGGCAATTGTAGCGCAAACCGTCGCAACAGTGGTTCCGACAATTATGGCTGCAACCGTTGCGGCAACAATAGCGCAAATTTGAGCAACAAATGTATGAATTGCGCAAATTGTAAACGCGACGAAAATGAGTGCAACACAATTATCGATCCCATCCAGCCTAGTCAAATAAATATCTGCCTAACTATTCGAGCAGGGGATAACCCAACGCGAGGTACAACATCTGAGTCCAAGTCTCCCTGCAATAGTACTCCTATGTGCAGAGTGAAACCCCAGCCATCTTGCCAAAAACGTGTGTCCCAGCCGCCCAAGCCATCCCAGTCGTGCCGCACAGGAGTAAGCTCCAGATGTCACAAAGAGGAGCATAGGGACGCACCACGAAGTGATTGCGGGGAAAAGAGCTTTAAGAAAGTAAGACTCAAATGTCCGACACCATCCAACATTCGGAATCAATCGACCACAAATCAATCTTGCCACGAAAAGGAATCCCCCAATAAAAGGGGTTGCACTGGTAACATTGAAGGCAAAAGTTCAAGGCCCCAAACACGAGGCGGTAGCCAATGCGGCGTTCGGAATCAATCGTGCCTCAAAAAAACAGATTCTACTGGTAATATGGCAGGCAAAAGTTCAAGGTCCTTCCAACAAAGAGGAAGCCCACGAAACAGCAGGGACGTGGGTACAAAAATCCTGGAACAGGAGAAAAAACAGTCCTTGAGTTCAAATATAAAAACTTGCAATAGAGTGCAGGCAAGATCAGAGCAGAGAGGGGTTGCAAGTTCCTCGAATGGATGTTCTTCGGGTCGGAATACTAGATCGTCCTGTACAGGAAAAAGTATGCTCAAGAATTCCACAACAAGCTTGAGTAGTGGTTCGAGTTCATCGAGTCATGGTAAAAAACGAAAGGAAAATCCATTAGAATATGTTTGTTACCCTCCCCCCCTCGTGGGTGACAATACATGCCCTGAAGGTCCTCAGACTGAATACAATGAACATTTTTCAGTGCCCGCATGCTGCAATACCACAGGACCCATTCAGTGCGGGGAGCTGTGCTGCCCTAAGCTCGTCGCTGAATGGGATCAGAGGAGCTGCCGCCGCAAGAATACTATTGAGGATTTGAAGCAGGAGTTACTACAGAATTTGAGAAATGAGCAGCAACCGGATGGACTGACCAGAGCCCTTGGAGCCACTCAACACATGATGTGCCCCATAGTATCATGTGTCCCCGGTGCTCCCTGTCAGCCGAATGCTAGTCCTTTTGCCTGCTGGAGTCCAAGCCCGGTAGTGTCCTGGTCACCTTGCTCCACGCTACAAGCACCTTGCTCACCTTAGCTTCGAATGAAATTTCAGTCTTAATTTAATAAATATGCCAAATTCAAAAGCTAGTAACAATAACAAAAGTTGTTAAAAAGTAAATGTATATTTAACGATTCTTTTCTTCAGGAATATTGGTTTTGAGAAACACGGAAATAGTCAGAATGCCACTGGATGACATTTTGCAGGATATTTTCGACTCGTCAACATTCTCGGGTAGAACAATTTCATTATTAATTTCCAGAGACTCTCCAGGAGACTTGTGGATCGCACGAAGATGCAAGGAACTACCCTCGTGGTGTAGCGTAATCTCCTCCAAGGAAAACTCCTTCATGTCATACTGCCAGGATACCGCCATTTTCTTGTCTGGGTCGCTGTCGCTGCCGTTGCTGTGTTCCGATTTCACCTTTCCAATTTTCTTGGCCTCGTCCTGAGAACAGAGCCATTCGAAGACGTCATGCTCTAATTTCTTCACCCGTGACTCGTATTCGGCGCGAAATGCCATAAATTCCTTTTTCGTCATATTATTCTTCTGTTTTGGTGTAGCCATTTCAATATTATATTTTTGTAGTGTATATGTATATAATTTATATTTTATTTATCGACTATTGACTGAACGAACTCTTCTCTGGCGCTAGACTCAATTCAGAAATTCACTAAACTATATTTGAATGAACGTTTCCCCTTTGGTTACTTGTGATTTTATTCACAGTTCTGAGAAAATTAGAATCCCGCACTATTGGGCCTACTTTGAGTGTCTACTACTACGCCTATTCGGATTCGTCCAGTAGCGAGTTGGTTATGGAGATTCTGTGACGTTCTCTGGGGGACCTCTTCGATTACTGCTCGTGCATAGGAGCATACCAGCACTCCGGAGCTGGAAGGGCCGAAGAAGATCTTATCTAGATTTTACCATTTGTATTCGAATAAAAACTTCTTGTTTCCACACAAGAAAGCTGTCAGTTTTCATTCGGAATCAGCTTTCCAGAGCCTGCTGCTGTCAGAAATGCCAATCTAGGATACACAGGATGCAAGTTTTCCGAAATGAGTCTAATTAACAGAGCTCAGATTTGTGCAACGTTTGCATTCTCTGCAGATTCCTGCTGCTGCAGCAGCTGCCAGCAATGTCCGTCAGAACGGACTGGCAGCAAAAGTCAATGGAAGCCCTGGATCTTCCTAGGGACTGGCACCCACACAGGGGGCGAGAGCGAGGCGAGCGAACAAATGAAAACGTACCAAATGACAGCATCCAATTTACGTTTGCAATTAAACTGACACCGAACAGACACTTGATTTAGTCGCAAGCCCTCGAACCCAGCTTCCCCCACCACAAACGACATGTCGATTCATGGTCGTAGACAGTTTCCCAGCATGCAGGCAGATTTATGAATATGGAAATACATATTTGAAATGGCACTTTAATTGTTCTCCGCAGCTACGGAGCTCCTGTGTAGGTCCTACGCGTGGGCCGAGCACATACTCCAGACTTAGTATGTGCTCTGCAGTTCCAGTAACATCTCAACGCACTACTTGCACAATCACCAGGCGACGGCATCGGAACACGTTCGTGCAGTCCGCCATGTTTGTCTCTTTCCGCAGCTGAAGGGGCGTTGCTTCAAATTTTGATTTGGGTTTTTGATTATAGTTTAGAGCAAATTATATTTCATTACTAAATTACATATATACCAAAGCCGCCCATACACCCACATATGTACATGTGCCTTTCAAGCATCTCTGTACATCGTGACTGCGGCCTTCAAACTTAACCTTTAGGCATACGAGTGAATAGTTGTGTACGTTAATTCTTTTTGAAGACGGTGTAAAGTTAGTCTGTGTATTATGCCATGAAGTCAGAGCCATATCTCAATGACGTGGACAGAACGGTGGGAGGGAACGCAAGGAAATATTAATGCGGACTGCTTATCAAAAATGGCAGCAATCAGCACGCTCAGTTAGCACCTCATTAGACCGCGTATGGGAGGTTGCGGGGACCGGACACATGAACCCAACGTCCCCTTCACAGACATACATTAATCGTGTGAAAGTGTGGAGCAGCTCCAGCACCATTTCGTCTTTTTTTTTGTTTTTTGGGGAACAGCAGTCGAGTGCGAGCCGGGCTAAAAGCCCCATCAAGGCCAAGTGGCGTGTCAATCGGCCATTAACACGGGTCTGGACTCGCTCTCTTTGCCACCGATAAATAAAAGCAAACACCTAGCACCTCCCACACACGCACTCTCCGAACAGACCAATGGAAGAAGAATTATTGGAGTCCTAAACGACGACGAGACTGATTGAAGAACTCTCAGGAGAATGGTCAATTTGAAAGGCTTTCTGCTTTTCCACGAAAAGTGGCTGCAGGATCCGAAAAAGAAATTCTTAATTAAAAATTAAATGCGGCAACACTTGGAAATTTGTAAGAAAATTGCTCATTAAAAGTTTTCACCTGGAGCGGCTCTCAAGGCGAATCTCGACACTAATTTTCTTTTCGTGTAATTATGTGCGGCAACTGAAGAAACAGCACAAAAAATACCATACAACCTCCTGTGCTTTCGTCCTCCTGCAGCAATTTCGTCCCATTTTTGTTGCCGCTTGTTGTGCGGCAGAGGCTGCACAGCAAGTTTGTGGCACGAGGCAGGCACTTGCCGAGCTACGAATGCGGCAAAGTTGAGGTTGTTTGGTGCAAAGGACACAACTTTTTGTAATGCAGCAAAGTATATGCTCTGCACTATACATACATACATATGTATGTACGACATCCAAGGCTTTTACCCATCAGAATGGTGACCACAGCTCGCTGCTAACAAATATTAGCCATCATCATTTGGTATTCGCTTTGCACTTGGCAACTGGGAAATTGAATTGACTTTCGCCTGCATTCCCTGGTGTCCTGGCAGCACAGCGTGCTGCATCCACATCAAAGCTTAGTATTGGAAAAATAATGTGCACAAATTGAACTTATAAATAAATCAAATCAAAATGTCTCGTCCTCTGGTGGCTGCTGTCTTGCAAGTGGTTCCAAGCGCATATTGCGTTCGGAATTGAGTTACATTTGAATATTTTCCCCATTTTCCCACTGGCAAATGTTGTCAGGCATTCAAGAAGTCTAAACTGCCCCCACACCCACCAGGTCCTTTGTCCCAGTTGCGTTACCAGCGGCTGTCTGTTCGATATGTGTCTCGATTGAATTGCCAGAATTTCCATTTTTCATAGTTAAGCTTGATTGTTTTTTGGCAGACTTTTGGGAACAAGCCCAAGCCCAATGTCAGACCAATATGAGTATGTGCCTCGCATGGAATTCATTTTATTTTATTTTATTTGGCATCAATTAGAATTTCTCTTGATTTGGTACTCCAATTGACGAGATTTCTCACCAAATATTGCTGCAATCTTTATTTATTTTTGCACCTGAGCTCACTCATACACATTTATATCGATGTTCACCATAGTCCCAGCAAGGATTCGGAGTGTGAGCTGTGACTGCCCCCCAAAATGTTTAATTGCATTAATTTATACCAAATAATTTCAGTTTCCTTTCGTGCATCGAGTGTCTAACAGGGCGTATAATTGATTTCACATCCGCGAGTTCCCGAAAGGGCCGCCGGCCATAAATCCCCAACTACACAATAGGCCCGACTTAAAATTATTCGGATAAGATCAGGAATAAATCTACATAGAACTGCAGTTACATTCGCCGCAAAAGCCAGCCACAGGCCAATATCGTAGTCGAGTTCGATGCAAAAATATACCATTCCCTGGTAAGGTACAGAGCCCCCCTGAAGAACGCTCCCGGTGATTAATTATCTACATGAAAGCGTGCAATTTACGGCTTACCTTGAGCAGTGCTCCGTTCTGCGCGCCCCCTCGGTTGTTTTGTGTTCATGGAGTGTTTAGTTGTCTGGGCCCGATCAGAGCTCGGATAAGCCGCGAAAGTTACAGCGAAACTGATTTCCATAGCGCACTTTATCTAAATTAAAATCAAAAACTCTGTCGGTGCCGACCATTCGTTCAGCTGCGAGTTGCACGCCAATGGGTCCTAGGACCATCAGGATAGGCAGGCGGCAGCCCTGACTGGGTTGCTATATTTAGTTTAGCTGATTGAAGCACTTTTTTGATTGCCTAGTGCCTACGTTCTTTGAGGCTACACACGAGTCTATAGCTGTAGGTGCTCAGAGTTCCATTTACTTTTTGTTTAATTACCAAGATGATCGAATCACATATTTTGAATAGGATTTTTTTTCTGAGAGACAAAAAACTCCAAAAATATCCCTGGAAAACACAGACTTAATGGAAAAATTAACCTTCTATCATTGTACCCAGTATTCCCTCCAATATTTGGAAGAACAGTTTGACCAATCTGACTACTGGTCGCAGAAAGATGATGTCACGATCTAACCCAACCCATACCATCCAGCAGATTCCCACCCGGACCCGGTTTGTCAATGTCAGAGGAGTCAGCGGCTGTGCCGCTGTTGTCTGCAGGTAAATGGTGTGTATTTCAATTTAGCTGCGGATAAATTGCCGACAATAAAGCGAAAGAAAAAGTGTAATTTGTTGGAGTCGTTTGTTCGCAGTGTCATATCTGCCAGAATGTATCTTTCTCTCTGGGTCGCCGTGTCTTTGTCCTTGTCTGCGGCTGAGCGATGAGATTCTTATTTTAATTTTGATTATGTGCCTCGCCCTATACTTCCATGTCCTCTCCATGTCCTCTCCGCCAGCTGCAGATGTATTTCCAGCAGATTTGTATCTGTTAGTTACATTTACAAATTGCTTAACGCATTTACCCATCCTGCGGTGCCACACGCAAGAATTGGATTTGAAAATAGAGCTGAAAGCGGACCTGCATTGGAGCTGTATTTCGAAGTATCTGTTTTGGTACACAACTAATGGCGCGCCTTTGCAGCTTTTAGCATTTGATGGATACTTGAATGACTCCCCATCCTGATGCAATAACAGGACACAATTGCTGGCCACTTACTAAAGCATTAGCCACAAATATCCGAGGCGGAGAGTTCGAACGCGTTTTTGTGGCCACAAATAAAAAAATAAAAAATCAAGCGGCAACATTTTAAGCCGCGGCAAGGGCCGATGGATGCCACATGTGATATGAACGTGCACATAGCACGTAAATACAAAATTTTATGAGCGAGAAAAAATGTAAAAATATTTAATGGTTGATCTTTTCAATTTATATTTATATAGTTGGAAATTTAATTTCGTATGTAAGTATATCCCAATATATTTAATAAATTTATTTCTAATCACACCTACAATTGCACTTCAACAAATAAAAAAAAATAAATAAAAACAAATTGGGAATTCAAGTTGAATTAATCGACATCAATATCTGGAATTGGTTACAGATGTCGCCTGCTACTTAATTCACGAATATTAATTTTTCTTCTGGTTTCATAAAATGCGAATGAAAAAACGAAGGCATACTTAAATGAATTATTTCAATTTCCAAAAGAAAAACAAGCTTTTTTTATCAAATGAAAAAAGAGGCGCACTTAGTTCGTACTAAACTTTCCGTTCGCATTTGTCTGATTTGCGTGCAGATGCTGGGGATTTTCTTACCACGCAGATGAGTATTCGAAAGTGTCCGAATGAAGGGAAAATACTCAAGTTGGTGCCTTGATCTGCCCCCTAAATAACTTAATTTGCCGGAATGCATAACTGCACCACCCCAAGGAACTTCGGTTCCGGTACATGTTCCTTTCCCAGCCAAAATGGCTTGGAACATCCTCCCTTGGATTGGAATAAGTGGGTCTTGGGACGGCTCGGCTAGGCAAATTTACAATGACCAACTTGTGGGCCATTAGCAAAAATGAAAACAGGGCTGCAGATACATACATATGTACATACATACATACATACATCGAAAGAAAAAGAGAGAGAGGGAGAGAGAGAGAGAGGGAAAAAAGGTGATTCTACGAAGCACTTATTAAAACGACACTTTAGCCCCGTGACAGGATGTGCCGACACATCCTACGGCGCACAAGCAGAGGTAATTTAGATTGCGTCCCGTATCCCAACCCATCCCTATCCAGACCCAGTTGACATGGAGGTTAAATAGATTAAGGATATCGCTTTCACCATGCACCTGCCGCCTGCCGCCTGCTAAAGGCCGAGTTTGGGTCCCTGGCCAAACAGAAAGTAATTGCTAAATATTGGGGCAACAACATCCGTAGAGAACGTGGCAGGGACGTGTCCGCTTCATGGCTCTCCCTTCCTTTTGTGGGGCAACAAGAAATTGAATTATTAATGTTGTCATTGGGATTGGGTGCGTTGAAAGTTTGCCGCGAACTTGGCTCTCACCAGCTCGTTAATGTCCAAAATATAGAACTTGTTTGTCCAGGCACCACAATTAAGTTGTCAGTCATCCGTCTACTACGGTGTCAAATGGCGGGTTTGACCCCGAAGGCGGTGACTTTTGACTTTGATTAGAGCTGAAGGTGTGTCCCTTTGGGTCTCCTTTGGGTTTTCTCGTCCTCCTCACTAGCCTAGGCCAATTATGTACATAAATAGATATTTTATCATTACACCTGATTCTCAAGGAGTACAGGGGTATACCAGAGCAGGAGGTTTTCTGACCCCATAAGGTACATATGTAGTACATATTATGTACATATGTATGTCTGACTGATGAGCTATAAGCTATAAAAGTCTATCCAGATAGACGAACAGCTTTATTTGTAGTGGCTATGCTGCCGTAAATATTTTAAAAATCGAAAAAGTCATTAGGTCGGAAGAGGAAAACTGGAGTGCAAGAATTAACGAGATAAAATACTTAAAATGAGGTGAAATGTAAAAAATTCGAAATGGGAAGACATCAAAAGGTTTATGGTTAATTAGTGCCGATAATTAAAACTGATCGTTTCTAATTAAACATATGTAAAGGACAGAAAAAAATTCACAGTGGATCCTCTGTGATTTGCAAATGCATATGCAGGAATTTCAACAATATATAAAAGCAATTTCTTTGACGTATGGATGGTTGCAATTTAGCATTGTCATTTCATTAAAAATGTAAATTTCGAGCACAACTCATGAACGCTGAACGACTCTACAAAGGTGCGATTACGCAGTTCAAGGAGCTGGCCTTTGTATTACTTGGAGCCGTCGTCGTTGGTCCTGCCTTATCCTCGGCAGCCCCTGCAGGTCTCAGATGGTGAGTTGGCGGGGCGACAAAGTTGTCTTCAAGTGGGCACTCGAAAGGATGTTGCCAAACAGGGGCAGCCGTAGAGGGGCTCAATGGAGAGGTGAACGTGCCAAGTGCCCCAGCTGCCGGAGCGGGGCCAGTGGCAGGCCTGCCTGCACCTGAGGCAAACAATAGGCAAATGTGTGGGCAGCAGCCCCAGCCCTAGCCCCAGGGAGTGCACTCGGATGCGGTGGCCTGGCTGTGGGGGTCTGGCTGATTGTGTATGCTCAGCACTTGGTTTCGTCTTTGAAACGAGATGTGTTTGCCATGTGTCAGGAATTGCTATTAACTGCATGTCAAGCGTATCCTCTGGGCAGCCGCAAGTAGGTAACGTGTTGATCTCTGACTTTCGCAGTAGCAACCAACTCCGGAGTTGGCGTTACTGCAGCACATTCCCTGGGTCACAATCGTTGCAAATAATAATTGCAAGACCTTAAAGCAGTACGTCAGTGGCCACTTCTCGCAGAGTGCCAAAGGAGCTCTTGGCAGGAGCAGACCCACCCGCCATCATGGCAAACTAATTACGCGCCTCTTTATGAAATTAAATGCATTTCGGCCTTGCCATGTCGACGGCTGGAGAGCCCCTCTTGGCGGCTGGGTGAGCACACAATTGCCACTTGCGCACCCCTTGGGGCAGGTTTCTTAGGCGCTTTCAAAAAAATACAAAAATAAAACTGGCTACAAACAGAAATCAAAGGAGATGAATAGCAATTAAAATGAAATTAAATATTTAAAACATAAAATGAGCTTCACCTGTCAAAGGCTGCGAATGCAGGAGCTAATGGGAACTACTAGGATCCAGTTTATAAATACATCAGGAAAGCCCGGCTTAAAATGTGGCTCTTCGCCAAATCTTCTATTGAAGATTACCATGGATTATATAGACAATCGTATGTTGGGCAAATATGAAGAAAAAATAAACATATTGAAATTGAACACGTATTCTAATACGTGGGCTATTCCATCGCGGCCTACCAGCTGTCAAACGGAGCATGGGAGTCAGAACAGGAATAAGCATTGGAATAGTTTTCAACACAGTTTCGTCTGAGACTCGGAGCTGGAGATACGTCGCACGCTTTCTAGGTATGACACATGTTTCCTGGCTATTTTATTAATCACATTTTTGCCACATTTGGAGACGGGGCCTTCCGGGGCCACATCAAATATTAAAAGACATGGAAACAAATGCGGATTATGAGGCTGACTTGGCGTGGCGTGGCGTGGCGTGGCTCCAGGCTCCAGGTCGGTTTAGTTTCGAGTCGAGTTGGGGCGGCCAACATGCACAATAAATTGTATTTAAAATGAGACAGTCAGACAGCATCTTCCATTCCGGACACGTGCGAATTCATTCAGAACGTGTACGGTTGGCACTGATCTTTGACATGGCAGGCGGTTGGCTGAGAGGAGTGGAGAGGAGAGGAGTGGAGAGAAGAGGAGAAGAGGCTGAGAGGAACCCAGCCGAGCCGACAGGACTCGATGTTTGCCTTTTGACGTTTACAAATTACCCACAGCTGGCGAGCAAAATCCTCGGCTTCCCCCACACAATGCTTGTGCTTCTCCTCGTTGCTGTATTAAACGTACATATGTTTGAGGTCCCGGTCCCTGTCCCTGTCCCGGCCCCTGTCCCGGTCCCCACGAGTACTCGCACCGCTCTTTGCATTCCGTATGCTGCCAAAAACAAGTACAGCACCTGGATGGATCTGAGTGGTTCGGAGGTTTAGTTTATTCCTTGCATGAATTATTCATCCGGCTTTGTCTCATCAAATTGAGCGACCTCGTTAGTCTCTAAAATGTCAAAAATTCTACTGCCAAACATTTGCTATTTCAATTATTCAAATGTAATTTTCCAAATTGCACTTTTCAATTTGTGCTCATGGGTGGACGACTCGGTGTGATATGAGAAACTTACTTGATGGGTAAGTACGGATACCTATGTATGTATATTTTATTTATAAACAATATTTACATATGTCATATTCCATAAGCATATTCGAATATTTTGGAGACGAAAAAAGCTTCAGACTTCTACAATTCATCTCCTTGTTGCCTTCATTCTTATATACGATAATTGAACAGTTTTGTATATTTCCACAGCATACAAAATAAACACTAGTGCATAAAAACTGCAACTTGTGCTCAGTTTTGACCTTTTCGATTGTGGAAATGATGGCCAGATTAGCTTTCTGGCTTAGCCTTCCATAATTGTAATTAATTATTTGTCAATTAATCGTAAATGGCTCTCAAGACCAGCTTTGGATGTTTCCGTTGCTACCATAATCTTTTCTCCCTTCTGCTTGAGATTTGTTCACACGTCGTGTGCGTCATAACCTCTAATTTTTCCTAAATTGCTGCATTAATTTACGAGGTTGGTGGGGGTGGAATTTGGGACTGGTTTTGGATGTGACCCCGAGGCGCGGTCCTGGCGTTTATGCGAAAAGTTTTATCAGCAAACTAAATCGCTTACCAGAGCCAATGTAACTAATTTGCTCTGCGGGCCACATCCGTGTGAAAAAGTTCCCAACATTTGCGCATCATAATGATAAAAGTTGAATATCCCTGCAGCTATCTGTGAGCCAGCACAGAACCACCTGGCAGATATGCAAAGGGTTGGGATACACAATAAATAATCACGAACCGCGCTGCAATTGATTGCTGCAGTAGAATTGATGAGCCAAATGGCGGTGTACTAATTAAAAAGGCTCTAGCACACTGGCATTCTGAATGGAGGGGCTGGTGAATGGCGAGCGGCGGGTTGCGGTTGGCGGGTGGGGAGGACACAGAAAAGCACATAAAAATACGGGGAAGCAGCCAGTGAAGGAGCTCTTCAATGGCAACATTGAATACGCATACGCTCGAGAGGCTCACATGTTAATTAAATAGAAAGTCCCAGAGCCGGCTGACGAGACCCAATGCAGTGCTCTCAAAACTCGAGTCAAGTCGCCTCAACTCGAGTCGAGGACTTCTGGTTCTGTGTCTGGTCGGGGAATCGTACAGGCACTGACTCTGACAGGAGCTACAACGAGGCCATTCATATCAATTTGTTTGGCCTACGCATTGAATTGCGGTTTGTGGATGAGCCGAGACCGAGGCCGAGCCATCGTACATACATATGTATGTATGTATATGGGAATACTAAGCAATATGCCTTGTGCCTTCTGATCTGATATCTCCCGTTGTGTCGAGTGCTACTCAGAATTTACAGAATTCATTTATGCAAATGAAGTGCCTTTTATGAAGTCGCTCCTCGGCCTGCCCGAAAGATGAGATGCGGCTAAAGATGAGGGTGATGTGAAATCCGAAACCAGAGACCGCAGCTCTGCGACGAATGGAATCGCCCAGAGATACAAAAAGAGCCAGTGGCAAAGAGAAGCCAAATAATGAATGAAAATTAAGCAAATTACTTTCGAGTTCTCAAACCTTTTTGCTGACTTGTTACCCGAAAATCTTTGAAATGCTCGTGGTCCATTTGGTACTGATAAACTGAAAACTGTCCGAATGCCTTTGACGAATTCGAGGAGAACTATAATAATGCACAAGTCGATTGCTTTAAAATGAGGAATGCAGCTTAGCGTTCAATCGTTCGATTTCGTTAAGCCCTTAACTCTAACATTTTATGTATGTATATTCCTCTTTCCTGAGAGTTGAGAGCTTTATCATGGAATTTAGTTCTTCAAATCAAACAATTTCGATTGCGCTTTATATTTTCGGGTTTCATCGGATGTGGGAACATCTTTAAACTGACGACTTATTCACACATGTGTATATTCGTAGTTGTTTATCTTATTCATCCGACTATTCACTTGTCAAGCCATAAAGCATGCCCTGAATGCCCTCAAAGTCAATCTGTGCCCATCAATAAAACAATCAATGGATGCTGACAGCTGAAATCCCTTCGCCTGGTCAAACAGATACGATGCTCGCATAGATAGATATCTCTGCCGGCGCCCGCATTTATAAATTGACACATTATCGAAATTTATGGCGCCAACGCCGCCGATACAAAGGCGTGATATGATGCCAGAGGGCCCAAACGGAGGGCGGGAGAGGTCTGGGCAGGATGCAGGCAAATAACTGTACAGAATTAATGATGCGACCCACTGGAAAAACAAAGGACCAGCCAGACAACAGAAGCAACAGTTGCACGGAGGCACAAACAAGTCGGCGCTGAAAAGCCCGAGCAGAGTGCCAAGGGGAGGGAAAATGAAGTAGCCACCCCCTTGTTGCACACCCCCAAAGCGGTTGGACTGTGGGGTAAGGGAAAGGGATGAAAATGGTTAACCATAAGCGAACAAAATTGCAGAAAACTCGCTCCGAAAGGGCTGCAGGAATGCAACTTTAAGAGGTGGCCATGAGCATAGCTGAAAATCAGGTGATAAGTGATAATGATATTACTATACTCTGCATTGTACTACTACTCACGAACTCACTGGAGATATACCACCGAGAAATACCATTACCCATTACCATTACCCTTCTAAGAACTCATTCTTTTGCATTTAATAAAGTGGCATATCGATTGATAATTGCTAGCCACATTTGTTTGCTATTTACTTCTACCGATCAGAATGAATGACTCTTAATCCTAAGGAGGAATATATAAATATGTATGTGTGGATGTATGTATGTATGTAGCATATTGAAGAAGAAACTGTTCCATCTTCCTGTTACATCCACTCTTTGCCTCTACGAGTACCGGGTGTATCGTAGTAGTCCCAGTAATCGTCGGTAGCCCCTAATGGTTCTTTCTCGTTCTTTGCTCTGGTCAGAGTCACGGTTTGATGCCATCTCTGGGCACAGACTGTGGGGTCTGCGTTGAGGGTTGTGATACAAGCCGCAGGCTGCTACCGGGTTCAGTCCTGAGATTTTTATTAAATTTTGGTGGCGTTCAACTACCACCCTCAGTCGTTTCGCCTTCCTCCAGTTGGGATCCGGCATTAAGTTCACAAATTTTTTAATAAACTGCCATCAAGTAATGAATTACAATGAAACTTCAGCCCAGATGGGGGTTGGTCCACTCGTTTTTCCGGAGGGGGATCTGGGGCGGACAAGGGTGGTGGGTGGAGTGTCGAACGCCCTTGCAATTTTCCTCCACTCTTTATCTAACTCTCTGATGGAAATTACTTGTTTTGCTTTGTTGTGGCCAGCAGGGGAGTGGATTGCTGTTTGATGTATTAATTCTGGAAGCCATAGAGAAAGGGGATGATGGGGAAGGGGGACTTCAAGAAGAGCCTGTGACTGGGAGTATACATTTCCAGTTGCTGCAAATAATTGTGACGTGAGCAAACTCCAAGGGGCACTTGGCAGACAGATGACGCCAGAGTGTGAAGTGCCACTTGAATTGTCAAGAGTTTGAGCTGGAGTCAGAGCAGGAGCTGTAGCTGGAGCTAGAGCTGTAGCTGTAGCTGGAGTCGTCTACAAATGTTGTTCACCTTTTTACACGTAGAGAGCATCAACGTCAACAACTTTTTAACAAAGGCGACGAGCATTGAAGACGCTGGTAGGACGGATCAGGATGGGGCGGGAATGGCCCATCTCCATGCAACGGTACGTCCTGCCAGACAATGGCAGAGTTGACTTATTCATTCTTCAGAGTCCCTCGCATAGACATAGCCGGCAAGGACTTCCGCTGAAATCATCCCGACACAACGCTGTTTGACATTTCGGCCTGAATTATTTATTCGTTGCACTTTCTACATTTTACCTCTTGTCAGTCCCAGTCCTGGTCTATGCTGTTTTCCCAACTTTTCCGCTCAGAACTGCCCAGGGAATCGATGTGAAATGTAAACTTTTTCAGTTTAGTTTTTATTACGATTTTGTTGAGAGCTCACCCCCTGTCTTTTTCTCTGTCTGTGCGGATTTTTTTGCGAGGACTCTTTTATTTAATCAACAACTGACATCGCCACTGGTCGCTCCCGTGACAATGGGAGTCCCCGCTCCATTGTGGGGCACACATGCCTGTAATCCCCGCTGGCCGAATCGTGAAAGCTCTGCTCCGGAGCCACATTATTCCATGGATTTGTTGCATTTATATGCATTTGCCAGACAGCCCCGACTCCGGAATCAGTGTGCCGCACAGGTTTGGCTGTGATTGGAGCCCGGCCGAGCGGGGCATCCGCACAGGAGGGAGCCGGCAGGAGTTCTTTATTTCTCTCGATTTCCTGCTGACAAGCGGAAATCCTTATGGCTCGGCACTTAAGCAAATGGCAAAAGAAATAAAAAAGAAGCTTCTATATTAAAATTCGTTCGTTTGTGTGGATTAGAAATCCATTAAGTGAACTTCTTCCACAGGGAGTTCCACAGGGAGCCGAGTTCGATATACGAATGAATATATTTGACTATCTCTACTCGCCGAAAGATGAAAATGGGATCGAAAGCTTGATATCTTTTGCGCGACTACGCAGTTGGGTACAAGTGCTGTACATTCTCTATTAATTAGTGCCAATATGTAAACCTCCAATGAATTGCTACCTAACAATTCTATAATCAATCATGATTCCAACCATTTAATGAAATTAATACTGCCTAAAAAATCCTAGTCGACTAGGAGTTAATTAGCTGCAGAATAATCTAGCTGGGAAATCATTCATGTGAGTCACGTTGGCAGGCCTGGCAATCCAATTATGATTGATTCTTAATTAGGCAAATTAATGTTTTAGCCGAACCTCAACCCCAAACTGTTTTTTCTTCTTCTGGGCATGCATAGGTCTGGGTCTGTTTCAGTGGAGTGTGGTTTTAATTTGCTATTCCCTTGCAATGTTTCTCTAATTAAAGCAGTGCTGGGGGCGGACTGGGAGCCAATTAAGATTACTGGGAATGCGTCGAATCACCATCACCATCACCATCGAGGCGTAGGGATATAGGCATTTTCGCGAGTATTTCGACTAATCAAACTAATTAGAAATTATTTCCATTTGTCTGTGGGATGCGTGGGCGGAATGCGCCCAAGTATTTGCATGTTTTTAGGAATTCAGATGAAAGCCTATGTACCCGGAATAGGCGTACATGTACATATGTATTAATGTATTGTATATAAGGCAAGGAAGGCACTGTGTGGAAAAATAATTTATGTATGATGTTTGTTGTCTGCCTCAAACCGACACCGTGGCTGCCACAAAGTCTACCCAGTCACAGTAACGGGGAGGCGAGGGGCCCACGCACATTTGGTTCCATTCATTTGTTTGTAATTAGGGATTAAATAAGATTACAACCATCAATATCAATTATTGGAGCTACCATTTCCCTTCACTGATTTCCCGTTTCACGTTTCTATACCCCACCTACCCACCACACATGCCGATGTATTAGTGTCCATTAGAATTTATGCACAAGAAAGAAACACGAGACGGAAAGGACACGAAAAAGTTGAACCCACAACAATGGCGGCACTGGAACAATACATTACATAAATTAATGTTAATTTAATGAACGGAATGCATATTCATTAGGCCGTGCCAAAATCGCTTCGGTTTTCCGTGTATTTAGTTAATTGCAATCGAACTATGTCAGTTCGGGTGTTCGGTTGTGGGAGGAGGCTTTCCTTCGCGGGGAAAGCTGTGTTTTGGATTCTGTTTACTTTCCCACAAGTACGCAAAGCTGATTACGGGGAGTGTGTTAAGCGGATGAGCGGACAGGCCGACAGGTGACGGGGGACTTGAGCGGGCACCGTATGCACACATACATATTTAAAGCGGTAAATATTTGGAGTTGCCTCAACACGAAATTCACTGACCCCACCCATCATTTAGGATAAATTCAAAGTTAAATTTCATTTATATTTCATTAATGACGACAGCTGTCAATTGCAGAAAATGTTATTTTTAATTAAAACTGAAGCAGAATGATAATTCAACCAGCTAAATATTCTACAAAAATACATTTTATTTTATTTTATTTCGAACATTTTTATTGCATATTCGTGTCATATACAGAATTATAATTATGGATGAAGAACTCCCACACTTCGGTATTCACAAAGACTGCTGGCAACACGTCTAAAACAGGTAGTCCCATATTATTTTGTAGAGATGACTATGCGATAAGAACCAGCTTCTCCTTTTTCGACTCTCGTTGGAGCACATGGCAGAAGGCTCAGACTAGAAGACTACATCTACATATGTAACCTTGTACATTGCACACAATAAGCTCCAGTGAGCTTTATATCATTTCAATCATCACAAGCCGTAGCCATCACAGAAAAGAGGTCTTCTACTAACTTATTGAACTCTTTCAATAGCCATGCCCCACAATTTCTTAATCTTTTAATACTTGTTGTTTCTTTTCCTTAGAGTCTTAAGAGTTTGAATGCTATACCACAAATGGATGAATGCTAGTTAAACAATAAATTACATTAATTATTGAGAATATTTCTTCCTTATTACAAGAATCCCCCATACTTACATAAGATACTGTAACAAAGCTGTTACACAAGCTGTTCAAATGTCGTCTTGTGCCGTTTTTTCAAATAATTTTGGCAAGTGCAGGCCAACGACTTCGCCACCCTCGAAACGCCGTTGCCACTTGCTCCCCACCTTCCACTGTGTGACATTGAAATATTACAATAACATGTATGCATGTGCATGGGTGTGCGTATATCGATTTTACTTTGCCATAGGCAGAGTTTCCACTCCAAAGGAAAACCCCGAAAAAAGCAACCAAAAAGTCAAATTTTCTGTGAATGTTTTTGTCACAAATGACTTTTCCGTTTTAATTGATTGCTGGCAATAAACCGAACAGGCGCCCATTGTGAGTGTCAGTGTCAGTGTGAGTGTGAGTGGGTGTATGTGAGTGTTTGAATGCTGGTGTATGTGTATGTGTATGTGTATGAGTCGTCTCCCCTTCTCCCGTGCAACCCGCAGCTGTCGCAGAAAGTTAAAATGGAAAGCGTCAACGTCATGCATGGCAAAAGCGAATTGTGAGTGTGGATCGCCCTTTTCCGCTTCCGCTTTGAGCCTTGCGGAACATTTTCTGTTTTATTCTTAGAAATTTCTGCGCGACAATTTCAACTTTTATTTGCTCAGCCCTACCCTACCTCCACCGCCACATCCAGCTCACCCTTGCTCCACCACCCCTCATAAAATTCTCAATTACATTTATGATTTCTTTCGCTGTTTGTCCCGCTCTTCTATAAGATTTGTCCGCTGCTGTTGTTGCGAATCCAATTGTGCGATACACATACAAACATATGTACATATATGACTGTTTCTTTTTTTGTTTCTGGTTTTTATTTTTATGCCAGTTTTATTGCATTATTTTCAACGGGGGCTGCCGCCCCATTCTATGCATGTGTTTATTTTGGAATGTGCCAGGAAAAATGGAAATGGAGCCATTTCTCCGTTCGGCTCGGAACGTGACTGAAACGCAATTTGCCGAGCTTAGTTTAATTTGCTCGTATTAAGCCCTGCGAAATGGTCTGCAATAAAGAATCTGCCATTTCTCCACTCGATCTTTTACCCTAGACGGTAGGAAATTTTCAATAATACGCATACGCCCAGTCTGTTTGATTTTTAACGCCGACCGTCTACTGACATGAGCATTCCCGCAAATTCGCTCTCCTAGTTGGAGAATGTCGAATCCTGGCCATTTGTTTCTGATCCTACTCCTGCTCTGGGGCCCCTCTTAATCCCTTTAATGGACTATTAAGCGTTTTTACGGCCACAACAGACCGTTGTCCTGGTCTAGGCCTGTGCACGAGTCCGAGTCGCAGACTGGGACTGGGACTGGGCCTGCGCCTGGGTCTGCTTTATGGTCCTGCTCGAGTTTACGATAATCTCATCATTTGATGTTGCAGCACGTTCGTCAATGCCCGTTTTATGCTCTTCAATATTTGCATTGTATGTGTGCCCGTGTAGAGATGTAAATTTGTCGAGTCCACTAGGCTGTCCGTCCGTTCTCGGTCCCGCTCTCGCTCTCGGTTCCGTTCTCGGTTCCGCTCTCGGTTCCACTCTCGGTATCAGTATCGGGGTCTGTCCCCGGCATTTCCAGAACTTGTCGGCAGCCGTGTGTAATAAATTGATTGTGCCAGCGGGGGGCTACTTGACACACCCTTCCTCCTCTACTTTTCTCTTTTGAAATTGATACCCCTAATGGCTGGGACTGTGGGTCTGGGCTAGTGTGCTGCGGTGCGGTGTGCTGTGGTGTGCTGCCCTGATTGACATGTGAATAGGAAAAGACGCAGCCACTTTCTGTTAGCCGCCCAATTAAGAGCGCTTTTTGCCTTTGTGCCAGCAAACAAAGCCAAACACAAAGGATATAGCCAGAGCCAGAGGTGGAGCTGGAGCTGGAGCTGAAGCTAGAGGCCAGCCCCAGACATGGCCAGTTTACACCGGATGTGGATGGAGACGTTCAAGTCCTGGACTGCCCCGGCATGGCGTGTCAGTCACGCAGTTTTTTAGACTGACGCCGTTAATGCCAACGACCACAGACAGAGTCAGGGCTCAGGTCAGAGACAGTCTCTGTCTGACTCTTCTGGAGGCAATACCCGTAGGAATGGCCGTGCAAGAAAAGATGGGGCGTGGCATCGGCTGAAGGGCGTTTTGTGACTTTGTTGCGTGATTACCCTAATTGATGGGCATTTCCGCTGAACAAATGAAGCCACTCAATTAACACCTTTCACGAGAATAAAAGCCGCACGTCAGCTGGCCCCGAGCTTCCGAGCCCCCGAGCTCCCGAGCCCCGAATCCTGATACCAAGCTCTTGAACAGTCTGGAACCAGCCCTCGTTATTTATTCAACTATTGTACATTTATTCAAATTAAGTGCCTGCCTGCAATCTGTGGAAAAATTGTCCTTGGTGAATATATATTCATATTTTAGTTGCTCCTACCTGATGTCGCTTTGCCTCGTTTGATTTCACTTCGAAAACCGATTGAAATTGAAGTAGACTTTGCCGTCCTCCATCGGAGATAGTTGTGCTCGTCGCTCCGTGGGAAATCGTGTTCCCCCATCTGGCCCCAAATAGTATAATGAAGAAAACTCTGGGAAAGCTTTCGCTTTCCACTAAAAAGAATTGCAAATTACATGTGTAATTATTTTGGCCACCAGCGGCGCGACTGTCAAAAATGGTTCGTGGCGCGTATTATAATTCCATTTGCCATTCTCTTTCATTTTCCTTTCTAATTTAACGAAATTAGCAAATAAAAAAGTTTTTTCCGCAAAATTACACAAATGTAATTCAAATGCCATGAGACTGCGCCACCAAGCTCCATTCTGGCCCACCCCTCCTCCTCACCCTCCTCCTCGCAGTCCATCTCCATCTCTATCCCGCACCAAATTGCACAAGTCAAAATGGCAAAGCGCCCAAATGAACCCCGGGAGAAAGTGGGCCGTAATGACTACAGAGAGAGAGAGAGAGGGGGAGCCTGGTGGCCTGGTAGCCTGGGGGTCAGGTCAGCACTCATTTTCAACGAAACTTTCTGAAATTGTATGATAATTTAAATATACAAACAAATTGTGTGGCGCTTTCAATAAAACTTTGGCCATTTCTTATGCTCTTTGCTGGCCGGGTCCTGGTCCTCGTGCTCTGGTCCTCCTCTGGCCCTCTGGTGGTCTGGTCCACGGCTTTCTTGTCCTGCCCTGGTTCAAGTTCGGGCTAAGTTATTAGCGTATTAAGTGTGAAAATTTGTGCTGTTCGTGGTGACAGTCATAGACTGAAATTGTTTTTTCCGCCCCAACTGCCAGACGAGTCTTCTGTGCTCTCGTTCAAGTGCCTGTCAGGCAGCTTTGATTGATGGAACTGACAATTGCGGCAGCATCCGTGCAACAATAAGTCACACACACACACACACACACACGCTAGTCGAGGCATACCATATCCACCCACAACTCCGGGGATGTGCCGGTGCCAGTGCCTGTGCCAGTGGTTGTGCCCGTGTCAATTCCTCAAACTCGATGTACGATGCTGCAATTTTCGAGGCCTGTCAACTTCAAAAACAGAAATGCCACATTTGCATGACAGCTCAATTCGTGAAATATTCACCAAAAACACTCACAGAGATACTCGTACATGTGTGCGAGTGAGTTAGCCGAAAAAAGCTACCCTGCGCTCTCATTCTGCAACTGTTGGATGCTGGGTGTCATGGGTATACTCATGCTGGTCATCAAAGCAGTTGGTGCCATATAACGATATATGGATCGGACATTCTGTTGCACATTTCAGATAAGTAGGTGTTTCCACAGCAGATTCAGAGCAGATTCTTTAGTATAAGTGTAATAAATGGTAATGGTAATTCCCAATAATCTGATGTTTGGGGTTTATTAACCTGCAATCTGCAAACCAGCCACCTGAGCTTCGGTTCCACGCTTTCCTACAAAGTATTTCGTTTTCGTTATTATATTTGAAATGGATATGCGATTTTTATTCGAACAAACTATTCTAATAGGGTAATTCGTAGTCGGTCAATCCTCGGTAATGCAGAATCTTGATTTATTTAGCATTCTGCAGGTGTGCTTGCCAAAAAACGTTGCTATCCTCCGACTGGGAGTGTCTATGTGTGTGTGTGTGTGTGTGTGTGTATGGGCCGTTTGCAATAAATATTTGACACAGAGACTTTTTATGGCCTTAACTGGAATGAAAACAACGTCAAGCCGCACTTAAAATGGCAAATGGAAATTCTCACCAGTCGAAACCACAATTAATACACCGTAGAGCCGGTTTGGTCTGGCTTTGCATCCGTTTCTGTCTCTGTGTCTGTGTCTGGGTCTGGGTCTGGGCCAGGGTCCGAGTGGGCAGTCCATCTGGCCGGCAGTGGCATTGGCACTGCGGTTACTGCATCATCATCTCCGAGTAGCGACAGAGGCTGCACTGCAATTGAAGCTGGCCAATGCAATCAGAAACGATTCGCATCCGCAATATCAGCGATGACCTCAAAATCAACATGGCAGTCCGGGCTGATGTCCGGCCGGCCGGCCGGCCGCCGCTCAGCCAACCAATTTATTTGTTGACCCGTGGGCAATGCAGTCAATTTCTGCGACTGCCAGTCCTGGCCAGTCCTGGCCAGTCCAGGCCCTGGCCCTGGCCAGGCTCCCTTCCAAACCGAGTCGAGTTGAGTCCCAATCTGTGCCAGCTGTCCGTCCGTCCGTCCGTCCGTCCGTCCATCTGTCCAGCAGTTTGTCCGTTTTGCTGGAAATAAACCTTTGAGTCGCAATTTTTACGTTCGACTGCGGAAGACCACAAAATAATGACAGGAAATTATCTCACAGAGCACGATGGACCCAGAGGTCTGGCTACGGCTCCGTGTCCGTCTCTGGACAGCTCGATTGGCCAGCATCCAAAACAATTTCACTCTGTTGTGATTACGACTTTTGACTGTGACATCTGCAGCAAGTCATTTTCCCTCGGACCTATTGGATTTCGTAATCCGATCGCCCCGGCCTTACTTCACCAGGGTGGATGACTAAATATTGCACTTTCCACATGTCCAGCTTCGACTAATCCAGAGCTCACCAGTAGAAGGAGCCTTTGGCATTGGCCCTTTCCAGGCGCACTCTTAGCCCACTGGAAAATTTAGTAATTGAAAAATTAAACACTGTTCCTGGGCCGCGGCCCAGGCAAAGTTCGGCCAACAACTTTTTACACCTGAAGTGACGCCGGAAGAAATCGGGAAAGTTTTATAATATTGTTAACATCAAAAAAATACAAGATGAAAAAAGAAAATAACGAAATGGGGAAATGAGGAAGGAGCCAGCCAGGAACCAGCACACGTTTTGTAAAAGAGAGTGGAAAAGTTTTGCTTTGTTTCTGCTTTTGGTTTCTTGTAAAAAGGTTTCCTCATACCTTGCCTCTTAGTTCTTTTTTCATTATTAGCCAATTTGCAAAGTGCGATTAAGTTTTTGACAAAGCCTAGCCGACATCAAATGAAAACTTTACGATATTTTGCACTGAGCGCAGGTCAAATATGTATTTGACTTTTTTGTGGAGAATCACTTCAGCTTGAGCCTGGAAAAGTCCATAAAAAATGGGGCGGACGAACGAAAACTAAAGCCACTGAATATCGGCCTTTCCTTACAGGCAATAATATTTGTGTCTGAGAATATCAGATTTCTCCAAAAGAGCCAAACCCGGGAAGCCTCTATTGTCGTCAATGTTATAGATAACATTACCGATTCGCTTTCATGTCGGGCAAGGCACAGCATTATTCGTGTGGGATGTGTAAGTGGTTGCAGATTGACAAGGAACACAGCCTTACCATTTGATCGTCTGTATCTTCTCTAATAGATCGTATTTTTTTGTATAATTTCTATCTACATTTCGGCTTTAGTTCTCTTAAAGAGCCTCTGATGGGCAGGCTGGGGATCCCAGCCAATTTAACAGATTTGAGCAACACGGAACCTTGAGTGCATCGACCGCATCAAAGTGAGTCATTAGCCAAAACGTTGGCAAATATGTGCATACGTATGTATGTATGTATGTAGGTTCCGGAATGCACATTGCCATTTGCAGTTTGTTTGTTCAATAAATTGCACAGACGCATAAGCCTATATGGAGCACATAGTAATTTCAAAATCTAAAATAAACATCGAAGTCAGGGCCTGTGGCACAGTCCTGCGCTCAGTCCGGAGAGAGTCGGCAAATCAAATGGGCAGCAGCTAATACTAAATGCACACGAGCGGAGGAGTTAATCCTTATCGACAATTTGACATCGGCAATTTTCGATGCTTTTACTTTCGACTAACGGAAACCATTAAGTTGTCACATGCAGGCAGCCAGCACAGCGCCATAAAAAATCTGTACGAGTATCTGTACATTTGGCTGTGAGTGAATCGGATCCCGATGCAGGCGACCATGGCGATGTGGATGAATGGGTGGATGGGTGGTTAGGTGGCTACGAGTGCGGGCATTGGAAAAGCAAGCCACAAGTGGTCATTCAGACAAATGGCCAAATGGCGGGACTCATGAATAATTCAGATTTTAAATTGCATTTATGCAAATGCGGATGCTCGCAGATTTTCGCCACTGGCTGTCGCACTGGCCATCGCCGGCTCGGTCCGGGTCAGCTCCGACCCGACCCGGCCCGACTCGACCAGGAGGTGCCACTGGCGCCTTTACCGACCCCTGCCCCACGCTTTTCGGTCTAGTCCGACGCAATGCATTTGCAACTTAATGCGCCGAAAGCTGCGAGTTTTTCGCTAATGCACAATTTGTATGCGTCAACACTCTCGTCAGACCTGGGGGGGGGGGCATGGGGAGTCGTGCGGCATTCACAGGGTTTCATTTTTATCAACGCAAATATCAAAAACCTTATTGATAAGCTTTGCCACCCTCATCCGTCCCATCCGCCGCATCCCCCATCCGCAGCTGGGCATTCCTGGAGAGAAAACCCAGCCAAATGGGGGCCAAGTAAATCAGTGACCTGCAAGACATAAAATGCTCCTCCACTGACGATGTCGGCCTGGCTGCAGTGCCAGTCCTGCTCTTGGTCGTAGTCCTGGGCCGTAGTCCTCCTGGGCCACCTGTTTTGTGCCCAACTCTTTCGCAATTTGTGTGCATCGCCAACTGCAGATGTTTTTCCTCTGGAGGTCTCGGTCTCGCTCTGGCAACTTGCAGATTTATTGCCCAGAAACTTTTATTGCCTGCAAGAATATGTAGAGGCCAAGATAGAGGCGCAATCTGGAGCTTGTTTGGCGAGTAAAACACTTTACCATCTGCCATCCCATCCAAAAGTGTGTGAGATAATTGAAGTCACTCAGGGAGTCAGGATGTGTCATTTGTTCAGGCCCAATTTGTCAATATGTACTTTTCCTTCTCCAATTCTTACAGGTAACTTTTCTTTCTTACTTCACCCCACCACGATCCTTATTGTGCTGGTTGCCCAAGTACTATAGTTGGGCTGTGGCCCAAATAAGTTAAAAATGTTGTACTGTAAGAAATTCCGAGCAGATCGGTTCCAATGCCACGCAGCTGGTCTACAAGTATATTGACTGGTTCTATACGATATTTGGCACGAAGATGATACTGTAACTGATTGCATACGCAAGTAAGCAATACACTAGATCCTACTTTATCGAATCGGGCCTCTTTTACGTGTTGTATTTGGTGTCATACGTCAGTGCTTTGACGATTCGAGCAAACAAAAAAAATATTCCTTGAATGTCAGTTTAGCTTACCTCTGCCGGGATTGTTAACCGTCTGGGACACATTAATGGGGTCTCTTCAGGCGAAATCAATCTAATGGAAGTAATGGACCCTTCGACAATAACTGTGGTCCTACCAAATGATGATAATCGGATTTGAAAATGAGAAGCGACCGGACTATCACACGCCACAACAACGGTGCCAAGAGGGGCCTTCTTCCTCTTGAACGGGTGCAAAGAAAAGGCGGAGCTGGCTTTGTCCCCCCGTCCGTTTTCGGGAGTGGAGGGAGGGTCGAACACCCCCATTTGGCCAATGTAAACAGTCGACACGGACAACACAGAGATGTGGGGGCTCTAGATGGGCTAGTCTGTTGTTGCTAGGCAAGGCTGTTGTTGCTAGTCATTGAATGGAAATGGAAGCGAAACGATTCGATCCGACAGGATTTGATATTCATTTATGCGCCTCAGAGATAAGCACTAAATAAATAAATCCCCTTAGGGAGGGTCAGGCGGGAGTTGGCGAGAAAATGTAAATAAATGACTGCAAAAATATGGCGAAAATCGAAGTCAATCGCCGGCGGGCGATTCATATGGAAATTATATGGCTTCTGTCCCGAATGCCCGACTTAAACATCCCTAAACGACAGGCAGCGACTGTAAATTGTTCACGGCCTGCTTTAAATTACAACTGTCAATCGAGTCGAGAAAAGGCAAACAAGTCCTGAACAAGCTAGGGATGGATCCATTTGCAGGACCCCGTGGGTTAGGGATTCGGTTTCGGTTTCGATTCCGGCGTGTTTACGCACATATGGTGGCTGAAATCAAAACATCATGAAATTGTTTTTCCAACATCATTTGCTTGGAAAAATTTCCATTTTGTTGGATACACATTTCCGTGCGTTTACAGAAGGGATATGAACAACATCCGGCGTATTCGGGCCATAATTTCTAACATAACAGCATTTTACTACTCATTGCATTTGACCAAACAAGCGGGCAACGGCAAAGGCAACACCAACACCAATGCCATCCCCAACCCCAACCCCAACCCATCCATCCCCATCCCTTTCGGACAAAGGCCAACCATCCAACCATCCAACCGATTTGCTTATTACAAAATCATATGTATCTTGCGTTCCCGCTGCCGCTGCTGCCGCTGCCGCTGCCGGTCGGGCAAAACCAAAGTGACCGCAGGGCGAACGGAATGGAATGGAGAGGGTGGTCTGGCCTGGGATATGGTCCCGAATTGGGACCAGGGGGTGGCATTCAGCAGAGGTCTGACCAATTTCAGGGCGCTGCTAAAAATTGTTCAAAATTTGCATTTTATATTAACGGAAACAGTTGTTGCCTTGAGCACACATGCTCCCCACTCCCCACTCCCCCTCCCACTCCCACTCCCACTCTCTGTCCTGCTCTTGTCCGGCCTGTTACACAATTCTAAAGCAAATTTGACGCGTTTATGCATGTAAATTAAACAAATTTGATTTTAAATATCTTCTGGCAGAGGCAAAGGCAACGGCAAAGGCAAAGGCAAAGCCATCGTAGCAAACGGACATGACCAGACCATATGCTGGGCAACCAGACCAGCATCATAAATAAAATAAATTCAACACATTATGCCGGGCGAAAGGAAATCCCTCAGAGACAGGCCGGGATGAGGATGGGATGGACTTGGGAGAGCTCAAGTCACCGTGTTTTATGCGGTTCCTGAACTTGAGGTCCATTAATGTTGGGCACATTGAAATGCAAAACCCTCAAGAGAGCCAACCACTTGTTACGCTCCATTGGAACTGTCTAATCTGGACATCGAGTCTTTGCGCATGGGGGATTATATGACAAGTGCTGGAGAGGCAAGAAGGCTGGAGAGAGTTTGATATTGATTAATTCACGAATGTGTTTTGTTAATTAGTGGCAGGGATGTATCATTGATGTCCACTCAAATAAAAACTAAAATTCCTGGGACTTTATAATTTCTGGCACAAATGCATATACATTTTGGTTATTTCCACACAATTTCTGGAGATTACTCCTTAGATTACGTCGACTTGAGCCACAGTTATTGATAATATTTTACTCTACGGATACTTGGAGCTTTATCCTAAAATAACTTAGGAAGCAGTTTTTGATCAACAAAACTCCACTTTCTATGCATTAAAGTTTCACTACAATCTTAAAATTTAAACTATTTAATTTCGTATTTCCACTTGCACCGAAAACTGCTGTGTTTTGCAGGCCGGAGTGGAACAAAAACAAGTGACGAAAAGTTCGCACGTGTCGGAGCATCGAGCCAAGGGATTATTGGCTAAATGTCGCAGCAGCAGCAGCAGATGCAGGAGCAGCGTCAGGACCGTCAGGATCAGCACCTCGAACCACAGTGGGGACAGACCCACTCGACCCGACTCATTCGGTGCGATGGGGTGGTTGAGGGGTCAGGAGAGCCAGTTCCATATGCATAGCGGAATCGGAGGAGAAGAACATTTCGCCAATAAAGCCAAACATAGTGGGAGAACATTGTTGGCCGGCACTTAAAAGTCCATTAATGGCATTAAGTGGACATTGTGCGAGTTTTAAGCACATTTGCTCCACAATGTTGGCACATTCTGTGTGGGCGGAGAAAGAGAGACAGAGAGAGAGAGAGAGCCTTACTGCTGGAAACTAAACTAGTTTTAGCTAACCAATCGGACGACAAAGAATCGTTGCTTTGGATTTTTCAAATTTAAGAGTCAGGCCACACATAATTTTGATGGTCTGCTCACGTTGTGCCGGGGATTTGCATGACAGGCAACACCGAAATCTGACAATAGCAGTGAAATTTCAATGGCTGAAAAAGGTTCTCCTTTGGTGGATGAGGGTGTGGATGAGGGTGTGGGTGTGGGTGCGCGTGTGGGTGCGGGTTTGGGTCCTCTTCTTGATGGCGTAGCTGGTGGGACCTGTTTGGTTGTTCGATTTTGCGCCGCTGGCTCTGTATTCACGGTTTCGGCCGGGAATAAAACGCACGAATGCCCCGCCATCGCAGCCATCGCAGCCATCGCAGCCGCCGCAGCGCAAAACAAAAATGACAATGGCAGGCAGCAAATTTTTGCAATTCCCAACAGCACTTCAACTTCCGGCCGCCGTTTTTTCTCCCCCGTTGACAAAAGTTGTGCACAGCCATTGAAAATGTGACTCCATTTGAGATTTGCCCAACAACTACTCGTCCTCGTCCCCGAACTATGTATTTGCGTTGAGGATCGACACAGAGGATCGACCCCATGATACCTAAATGTCGGAAAATTATGCTTGAGCCTTTCGCTTTCCAAAATTGTTGTAATTTGGATGAACAAGAGGCTGACGATTCTACTAATCAAACAATGTACTGTACTCTTGAATAAAGTAAAATTAAACAAATATTTTCTAAATGTTGAATACGAATTAAAGACAGCAATAAGGATCTTTGACAATTTTATGTGTTTATTGAAAAATGTACGTAATGTAAGTTATAGTATAGTAATGTAAAATGTAAGTTATAGTATAGTTGATATTTGGAAAGAGTAAAAACTATCTTTAATATCAAAGGCATAAAAATAAATCAAATTCAAGCTGCATCCGGCTTTCCAATCCAACACATCCTCTCACCCACTCAAATTTGGGCATAAAAGCAGGAAAATATATTTGTTTTTGCTACATTTTAGAGCCCGTGGAGTAATGGCCGTTGCACTTTTAAAGCGCATGAACCTGTTAGATACACGTACGTACCACCAGGATGCTGACGGAGTGCTCGTCTTGGTCTCGCATCCGTATACGTATACGGACACGTATATATGGACATACATACGTATGCAGTGCCGCAATCAACTTGCAATCGAATGCAATCTGATGTGCTGATGTGTGGAGTGGGTCCGGGTTGGGTTGGTTTGGGTTGGCATCTGGGGGCTGGCGCTGGGGCTGGCGCTGGGGTTGGGTATTGAGTGACTTGTTCTCTGGCTTCCCCATACTTCAGTCACTCTTTGAATGACATCCGCATTGCATTTGCATTTCGCAGAGCTCTCAATCAAATGTCTGGAACAAAGTGCTGTGCTGTTGGGAAAAGTTGTTCAGCTTTCTAGAGCACCAGACCCCGAGCAAGGGGCTCGACTTGATGTAGCTGCAACGACAGGACCAGAACTAGAAGCAGAGGCAAGAGCAGAGGCAGGCGGAGAAAGAGAAAGGGAGAAAGAGCGGAGCATTAGATGGACACAAATTAGAATCAGAGCACGTCCAACGTTTGGCCATCAATCAAATCCCGATAAGGAGCAAATTCAATTTTGACAAATCACAAATAGGCTTTTGCAAACCGAAATTAATGGCAATCGCCCTATCTGGGCGGCCCTGTTGACGAATGCCTGCCCTGCCGTAATTAAAGGCACATATACATACATACATACATACTACATATGTATGTGTCTTAGCAAGACATTGTTAATTTCCACTTAAACTGGACTACTTAATTACTTTTAGATGGAATTTGTTTTGAGGCTCCTTAAAGATCTGTATATTGATTAAGCTGTTCCACCAGAAGTTACATATAAGAGAGCCCAGACAAGCCCATGCATTTAATTTTCGCTTCCTCAGTCGCAGGTAATTTTGTGGATATTGGATATTATTTGTGTTTGACTCAAATAAATATTTCATTGTGGCAAAATTAAAAGAAAAAAGAAAACCATTGTGGCTTAATGCATAAAAATACAGAGCCGCAAATGCAAATGCAAATGCAATGTTCATGTGAATGCTGTGCAAATATTTACAGAAATGTTCTTGTGATTTATTTGAGTGGAACTAATTGTGGGCGTTGAACTGCAAAAAAACCGAAATAAATCATAAATTTGCCGCAAAGCGATAAAGATTTGTTATAAAAAACAAACAGATGCAGATGCAGATACACATACAGATACACATACAGATACACATACAGATACAGATACACACGTTTTGACTGATGGATTTCCATATGCAATGTCATATTGAAATCCACTCTGTTCGACTGACACGGACCGAAAATTATTTAATTAAACTATCATCAGATAAATGGAAACAGAGAGCCCGGCCAACTCTCTCCGCCCGGAGAGCTTCGTGTCTATGGAAAATTAATTTCAACATTTACCGCGGGGGGAAGGCACTACGAAGGCAGTCAGAAGACATTTGCGTGTTTGGGCGCCATTTGTTGTTGGCAGAACAAAGAAAGCGCCAGAAATTTAACACTTACCAAAGTCACATGAGACCTGCGAAGACTCTGCGGAAATTGCAATGGGAAATGGAAGGGGAGAGGTCAGATACATGTCAGGTATATGAAATACATATTATGCGGGGGAAAGTCAGGGAGATTCGGGCCGTCAGATTAGTTCTTGGAGGGCCAAAATCTAATTAACACGTGCTATCAGACCCCCGACGGAAATCCTCGCCCCGAGCAGGGGAATATTACAATTTAAAAAATAATTATGAAAATGTCTGTAATGAAAACTGCTGGAAGGCAGCTTCAGAAGGCGCTAAATGTTAATGAACATTATAAAAACAATTGCAAGTAATTATAATTTGAATGATAATAGCGCAACTTCTTAATCCCCGGAACGGTAATTTTTATCGCTCCTCGTTCCCCCATTTCCCCATTCGCACTCACAAAGGAGAGTCGGAGACAAAAGCAGAGAACGTGAAAAATGCATATTAAAGGATGCCGAAAGGAAAACACGAAGCCTGCAGACGACGAAGCGGGCAGCAGCTCCCCCGTTGTAATTACATTTTTTAAATGCAATGATATGAAACCCCAAAAAGAAACGCGAAGCAGATCTGAATCAAAGATACTGGCACAAGGAACTGGAGAAAAGGAAAGTAGAGAAAAGAAGGGAAAATGATAAGCTAGCAAATTGGGACTACTCTTGAGCTACGCACAGTCCTGCGAGCAAGAGCCTAACCTGAATCTGAAATGGTGACACGTGAGTCAGTCATGGCTGGGAGAAAAGGTAGATCAAATATATTTTGTAAATATATGTATTCTTTTCATTTTCTTTATACTTTCTTAGCAGTAAGAATTACTTGCTCATGCTGCTAATGCTGCACAATATTATTTTGGTATTATTCAAAAATATATGACGTTAGTCTAAAAATTGCTAAGATGCGACACATATCGATGAGGTACTTGAAAATGATCACTGAAACTGATAAAAAATATTCTGTTGAATTTCAGATGATAATGCATAATGTGGCATAATTGGTGGAGTTTGGGAAGGTAGCTGTTGGACTTTAAAATCAATCACATCTCTTGGGCGCTTTCAGAGGGCTGTTTCGACGACAAGAAAGAACAACTCCAAAGAATTGGACATACGAGCCATAGGAGTCCTATAATATTACAATTGTATGTATCCCAACTGCCTCTCAATTCACGGGTTCAGAAGATGTCTTAAACCAACATTGTCAGATGTCAAAGGTCTCGAGCAAATGCTGGTTGCTTTAGTCTAAAGATTCGTGCTGTCACGGACGGGGAGACATACATGACTGAATCGACTCTACTATGTCTTTATGGCCATATAGTATAAGATATGTATTTGATGTAATAACAATAATTAATCAATGTACTTTAAGGTTGGCCTGACCGTTCGTCAATGGTCCAAAGGATCCCGATGCTACAACGTTTCCGCATGTATGGGAACTGTCGAAGCATCATGAAAATGAATTCTAATTTGAAGTTTCGCCCACAGTAAACCACACGCCCACACTGGACGTGAAGCTCATCAAGTTTTCGCCGCTTGGTCCTGGCCGTCAGAGACTTTGGCCACTTTGCAGCTAATTATTCAGATGGAAGGATCCGGGGAAAGGGAAACAACGGCCACAAGAAGGACGCAAAAAATCGAGAACGGAGAAATTTGCTGCGAAAAATCAAACAACGAAATTGCTACTTGCAATTTCTCGTCACGTTCAAAACTTAATTAGTACATCAGGCTATCAGCGAGGCTGAGGCTGAGATGTGGCTGGAACTGGGGCTGGAGATGGTGCTGGAACTGGGGCTGGAGATGGTGCTGGAGCGGGATCTGTAGATGGAGCCTGGTGAGGAAGCGGCTGTCATAAGGACGTCATGTTTCTTAATTAGTTCTTTGTTATCATAACTTTGCGGAACAGTTTGGGCTCGGTGAGCTCACAACCACTGCAGTGGGCAGGGTCCAGAGTCTGGCGCTTCATTAGCGCGGCCAGTGGCAGCCTTGAAGACTTCCTTCGCATTTAAATCCAACTTGCATAAATGATGCTTTACCGTTGCTGTCCGCACAGTTTACCTTGAACCCCTCCCCAGCATCCCAGATCATTTCCGATGCGGATTGTCAGTGGGAGTAGGAGTGGGGTTCTGATTCTGATTCGGATGGGTTCGTTCCGGCCCGGGGCGCCTTTCTGTACCGTGCACATATTTCGGGTCTTGGCATGCCGCACACGTAGCAGATTTCCGCACGAATTCGCAAAGCAACTCTTGATCCCTTTGACTCACTCGGCGACATGTTTTCCCTGCCATTCTCTTTGATGTTTACAAATTACACCGAAAGTTGGCAAACAAATTTTCTTATTCACTTTTTCCCGAGTGCACACAATGAAATGGCCAAGCCGCACTACGACCAAGCCAACGGATGGAATCGGACTAGGACGGGCTCCCTCCCATGAAGGGACTGTTGAGCCAGGGGCATGCTATGTGGAATTGGAATGCCTGTGAATGTGCCAAGTGAAATTGCGACCGAGAGACAAAATTGTGTAAATACATTTACAGTGCATTCTTGAGCGTTGGCCAAATACGAAGATACGAAAACTTTGGGCGGCATTTGAAATCGATTTGGCAATTGGATTTGCTCAAGATTATGCTGCAAAACCAACGATACGAGTATATGTATCTGGCATTCATCCCTCCAAGGGAAGTGCTGGAAAGGGTCCTTTGACGGCAGACTAAAAACTAAAACAAAACTTTTTAAATTTCTCCAATTATATTTTTACGCTATGGAAAGTTTGATGATTTTTCCGTGCAGAGCCCTCTCCGTCGGTGTACGCTGTGTATGCTGATCTGTAGCTAGCCCCTGAACAAGCACTGAAACACACCCCAACCCAACACACCCCCTCGCCCACTCATAATAGTACACAAAAAGGCGTAAACTTTCTGTGCCAGTGTGTGCGGCAGGGTGTGGGGCTGGGGATGGGGCTGGGGCTGGGGATGGGGATGGAATGCCGTTTGTGCAAACAACAACGATAAAAACATCTTGAGGTCTAAGGATGAGCAAACTTTTTGTGCACTCATTCATAAGTTTTTAATTAAATTGACGTCACATTTTTTAATTCTTTTTTTTTTTTGTTTGGCTCAAACAGAGAACATTCTTTTTAATGATGACGACCCAGATGTCTCACAGCCCTTTAGAAAGGGTTGTGAGAGGAATTTCAAAGATAATAGTTTACTTGGGAAGATCAATGTAGAGTGGAGATGGAGAATTCTCCCCAGATTGCCCAAACATAAAAGGATAAGACAGTTTCTAAGGGGAAACTTTAATTTTCCTACTTTCAAATATGTACATTGAATCTATTCAAAGGATAATTGTCCGCACGCAAGATCAGCAGAAAGGCATTTATCTTATCTGTCTTCCACTTAGAAGAACATTACTTTGTCCAGTATGCGGGAGCCTGCACGAGAAGCGCCTGAAGGTTTGTTCCAAGTCCTTTCGCGTTCATCAACGAACACTAGCTCCTTGGCTTAATTTTACATTTGCAATTGTCGCACAGTTGGCCATTCGGCCAAATGAATGCTAAATGAATACTTATGAACAAATAAAGATATTTTCATGAAAGAAACTGTATTTAAATTCATTGTGCTTGAACCAAAATACCAATTGTAAAGATATTCAATATTCACATATTGTTGAAATTACAGTCGAATTAACTTTTTGCAGTTATGTTTTAAGTCACATCCATGCAACTTATTTGGGGATTTAATCCTAAACAGAATGCCCAGAAAAGCTTACACTCAACATCTTATCCCAGACATCAAAATCAAATATCTGAAATCTGTTAAGAGTTTGAAAACTTCGCATACGTAAGGTTTGTTTAATTCGTTGGTTCTCCACACCACGGCTAAATATATGATGATATGATGTCAATTGAGATACATCAGTTCGTCCAATACCACCGAACTGTTTTGGATACATTTTGTCGAGGAAAGCGCAGGAGCTATCGAACGCTCGAAAACAGCCGAACGAATATTCATAGACCCCAATACCGAAAGCAATAAAAAAAACGAACAAACCTAAAGCTAATGTATTCTATTGTTTGTGGTAAGATTTCCAGTCCTTAGCCAACGGAGCTATTCAAAATGGGGTATTCTAATACCCCTAATACCCCTAATTGTTTGGAATGATCTTTTAGAATCGATCTTGCTGTGTCCGGTTTTATTTTGATTTGAAGAATTTGCGTTCCAGGATCACGAAATTATCGAGGTGCTGGTCGCTGATATAAGGCGCTGCCGCCGCGTGGTTCATCTGTCCACAGCAGCTGGGGCCGAGAAGATCGTATCAGGCGGTTGGCAAACATCTCGTAGCATTCCTCACCGACGTCGTGAATGCGTATCAGCTGGTCGAAATTGCAGGCTGCAGGAACTCATCTATGTTCTGATCGTCATAGGTGCAGCTCACATAGCGATCGTTCGAAACGACACCAGTATATTACAGCAGTCTATTGGTGCGGCTTTTGTAATACAATCATAATAAAAATATCATTATTTATGGTCCTTTGTAATATCAATACTATATTAACAAATCGAAACGATAATAATATCAATTTTTAAGAGATGCAATGACCTAACCTAAGGATTGAAATGAACGTCAGAAAAGGCGAGTACTGTTGCGAGCGAGACGGAATGTTCTAGATACGTCCGTTCTGTCGAATTTGAATTTCTTGCTTTTTCCATTTCCAAATGTTTTTGATGTTTTTTCTGTGAATACATCAGAGTCTGAGAACTACATACAACAAAGTGGTGCTCTATACTTCATCCACGTTAAGCTTCTTTGGAAAGTTTAAGGTTTCATTCTTCATTTTCATTTGATGGTAGCTCAAATTGACGAAAAATATAAATCAAAACCTTGGAACATAAACTCTTATAGTTGGGAACTTTGGTACCAAAACCATAGCGGATCTATGCAGCAATCTTAATTGTTTGTTTGTTTGTTCTTGCTGCCGGAGAGGCTTCTGCTGTTTGCCTAATGGTTTGATAAGCGTTTCGTTTTGTCCAATTGAAAGGGTATTTTTTTTTCTCCGACCACAGAGCTCTGGAGGTCTACGGAAAACTAATTGCACGCGATGCTTACACGGAAGGTGAAACAAATTTCGATTGGGCCACGCCTTAGCCAAGTCAACCAAAGTCCAGCAAGCGGCGGACAAGGACATGGAAGGCAATTAAACCAAAAAAACAAAAAAATTAGCAATGAACATAAACGTAAATGTTTTTGGCACCCAGTGCTGAACGAGGCGTTAATAGTAATTATTTACACAGCTGCCAGGATAAGTCTGAGTTGCTAGGACAATGCTCATCATGGCCTCTGTAATACTTTGGTAATACTGTTATGTATTATTTTGTGGAATAAATCGGACTGGAACTCGCCATACAATTTCGGTTAAATTTCAAGATGGTTAAAATGGTGGGCTAACCTTCAGTCGAAGCGACTCCGACTCTTTTTGATTGTGTAATTGAGATACCGCATTTTTCAAACTGCGGCTCGAGTTGACAGTAGTCCGTGACATGACATAGGCCAAGGGGATTCGTGAGCGCCGTGGCAGCAGCGTGGGTTGTGGCGGGAGGTGGATGGATGGATACTAACGAGTACCAGTCCATGTCCATGAACAGTAGATATCCCCTCTCGCAGTGGGGGCCAAACCGTTGCTATGGCGGCTCAATTGTCAGTGCCATCAATCACGTGATTGACATTTGGGTTAGCATTTCGAGAGCGGCATCCAGCACAGCGCAGCACAGCACAGCACATCACAGCACAGCACATCACAGTCGATGCTGTAATTGATGCCGAATGCCAGTAAGCCCCTAAGCCCATTTAAAAAGAATGGTATATGGTATGGTGCACTCGAGAGAAGAGCATCGCAGAGGGAAGGCAAAATTAGTAACATAACCGGATTTAAAATGTTCCAAACGCAAAGTATTTTCGAATTCCAACTGAAATCCTATCATGAAAGCCGTACAGCGACTGCCACTGCCACTGCCACTGCCAATGGCTATCGTACTGGTACTGGTACCGGCTACTTCCGTGGCCCATACAATGCGGACAAAAGCGAAAAGCCAAAAGAAAAGGCACCCAACAATGGAGGAGGGCAAAGCAAAAATAAAGAAAAGCTCTCACACACCGAACGAAACATGCCCGAAACCGTATGGCCAAAATGGATAAGCTTCCCATGGGGAATCGGGACGGAGACCCGGAACGGAGACCCCCCCTATAGAAAACGGGGCATTGCCATTGCCCCGTTCCCCAGCACCCAGCATTCTACATCCTTCCTGGCTTTCGACCATTTTGCTTTTGTGCGTGGGCCACAAAAAAGGAAAAAGAAGAAAATAAAGAGAGATGAAAGAAAGAAACGACTGGGAAAAAGTTTCGGGTAGCAGCGAGGCGCATCCTCTGGGTGACTTAAATAAAATTTGTTGATTTTATTGAAAAGTGATGATGTGTCAAATTTTTTATCGCATTACCAGAGCGCGGCTCTTATTTTGCTTTTAACCTTGCCATTTGCATAAAATTCGCATTGAATAGACACATTAGCATTCTTAATGGCGTGACCGCTGGAAGTCATTTTGTTCCCCGGCTGGGGGCGGGGCCAGGTCCCGGTTCCCTTGGGCCCCTGGACCTAGGACCTCAGTCTCCGTCACGCCTGCAAATTTATCAATGCTGAACACGTTTGGGTTGCCAAAGGTCTGGGGCAGGCAGACCCCAAAGACCGGGACAGAGACCCCAAGCCCAAACGAAACCCAGACGCAAGCCGAAGCGCATTCACTGAAGTGACAAGTGAGCAATATGTCTGGATCGCTTCTCGTTGGGGGTTATTCCCGGCTTATGTGTAGGTCTTGCACTGATTTTTTAGACAAATTGAACAGCGTGTCAAATGGTTCGTCTGGAGTTGAACTTTTTGCTTGTTTAGTTTCTGGGATAGTCGAATGAATTATGTGCTTAACAAATTTGGAGTTCGCTTTGGATCTGTTCATTTGGCTATCAGGGCGAGGAACGGACGCCTTTCCAAACCACAACTCAGCACATACCTACATAATTGATACATTTTACTGTTCTATCTATAAACCTATTTGGAATATAGATGCGATTGCCATGGTCCACTTACTGTTATCCACTGCATAGTTCAGGGGAAAATGTATTTAGCCTTTTTCTAAAACCGTAGCAGAATGACAGAATAGGCAAGGAAGGCCATCTGCATCTCAGATACAGCTACTTCGGAATGTGTCCCCATTGAATACACGTCCTTCGTCCTTCGTCAAGCTACCATTTTGTTTTACTTCAGGTCAAGTCACGAACTTTACTAAATTTATACGATGTCTTACATAGGAAGCACACACTTCTGATACAAAAGTTGATTGGAATTGCAGTCTGGCATGAAGGAACCTCGTTATCAGTGTTGCCTATTTAGCTTTTTATAGCTAGCTCTGGATAAATTTAAAATATTACTTAAAATATATATGAACCTATGTTCTGCTCTAATATGTTGGTACCATACCCGATACTAAAATACTATTGTGTTGATAGTTAGATGGAATCGCTTCCGATTCATAGAATATACATTTTCTTCATCAACACCAATACCAGAGTCTAACTATATTGCTTTCTCTGTCTGTCCAACCAATTTGTTCACAGATACTATGAAAGCTAGACCAACAAAATTGCCTCCCCTGATTTCACACTGGAAAAAGTTTAACTCAAAGTTTTCCTAATCCTTTCCACCTCTGAAACACATTCGCGAAAAAGTGCGTACATATATTGTTTCTACTCTCAAATATGTACAGGTTATCGGTATCTTTCCCTGGTTGACCAACCGCTTGAAGTCAACAGAATGTGGTGGAGAGACGAGCGTCAATCCAGGGGGACGGGACCACTTACCCAGGAGTTGGTCGGGGACTTCTCTGTTGCTGTTAATCTCCTTCACGTAGTACTGATCGCCAAAGAAGTTAGCCAGATCCGTGGGATTGTGTGGGAAGATAACCTGAAAGCCGTCGTTCTTGTCTAACGACAATGAAATTTTGCTGCTGCTGAAAACACTCACATTCCCACTGTTGTTATTCCTGCAATTTAAGTTGGAATACTGATGGATCCAAAAGAGATTTGGCGACACTTCCTTGGTTTTATTTTTAAGCTTTTGCTTCACCATTTTGGTCTGATTGTTGGATGTATTTCCAGTAGACGCTTCTTCGTTAATTTCTTAAGTTCACTTGGTCTGCTTGTGTTCTGCTCGCCAAAAACCAGTAATATCTTAGTACGTACGAAAGTCACGAGCCCAAGGGAAATCTCTCTGTGTAATGGATTTCTAGCCAGTGCTAAATGAGAAGAAATGCGTTTGCATTAGAGCGCATCGCAGCCATAAATAACATGACGTTTCATTAGCCGGGCGAAATGAAAACCTATGTACATATGATCACCCAGCCATCCGCCAGGGACAATCACGCGCTGACTGCGAGCCAGAGGCGGAGAGCAGTTGTCCCGGGCAACTCCAGTTACTAATGATACTGCTGTTGGCTGTGCGGGACCCCGGCCCAGGTTTAGGTCCATGTCCTGGTCCTGGTCCTGGCCCTGGTCCTGGTCCTGGTCTGCTCCTGGCAGCTGTCGGCACAGGTGTTTTAATCACACGGACGCGGCCACTGTCCCCGGACCCGCCCCAGAGCGTATAAATTTTCATTTCCATTTTCATGGCTCAACGCATGAAACGCAGTAAGAGACTGGGGACAACGACGACAACGACAACGACTACGCTCTGCCATTTGCCTTTGTCGCCTTTTATTGCCTGCACTTCATTTGTTGCGCAATTCGGAGCCGCAATTCGCAATCCCCGTGCCCGGGACCGGGCCTAGAGGAGAGGCCCGTAGCCTGAAACCAGAAGCACCCAAAAAGGACTCATAAACCGGCTGCGGTTGTGCCAGTGAGGTCGGAGGTCGGACCTCTTTGGGTTAGGCGGCCGCAAAAAGTTAATTAGAATTAATGCGCTGGGCGGCCCAGAATCGCATTTGCCTGCAGTGGGTGCCTCCCTCCCCTGAACAAACAACATCTGTAGCTATTCTTCTATATACATACATATACGCCCCAACTTTAAGGGTATACATTTGTAGCTGGTATATAAATGTATGTATGTATATGTATGTTTCTATTTAAATGTCAATGGTTTTCTGCAAAGAGCGAACTCGGCGCCATTTGCCAAAATGGTGTGCAATAATCATTTCTGAGTGCGAACAGGCTCACGTAGTCGTCATCGCGACGCTTTAGAGAGCGGAATGGGGGACGTATAAGAGCAAAATATTAAAACCCAACATCCGCAAAGTCACGAAGCGACAGCAGCCGCAACAACAATGATAACAGCAGAAAAAGCAAAAGCAAAAGCAACAGAAACAACATCAACACCAACAAAAACAACAATGCTAAGCAAATAGACAAAGTAATGAAAAAATGCTCGAGCCCGCATTCATCAAAGGAAGTTTCGACTGATTGATACCCAGTGTGCAACCAGCAGGGAAGAGCTTCCCACGGAATACATTTCTCATCTCTGGAGTTCCACAAGAGATTGGTCTCAGGAAGTCATTCTTTCACTGCAATCAAAATAATATCAAATACTTTTAAGATGGTATAACACGACGATGTTGATTCCAGCGTGATTCCACCACTCCGTGAATTTAATTCCAGTCCTTATGGGAAGGACACGTCCCTCCCAATCTATCAGCCAGGGTATATCGAAAAAACAAACAGAGAAAGTTTTACTTGCAGGATGGGAGACGCAGAAAAAAAACTCATCAGTCGGAATGGAGGTCGCCACGGGTGCAGTAAACGTGGCTAATGAATGCTTTTGGCCCAGTCCTGATGGTGGCTCTGTGTTTAATTTAATAACACGCACACACACACACACACACACACTGCGCAGACATTCGGGTCAACACCCACACGAAAGCAGAGACAACATGGACATATGTAGACCTCATCCATACACATGTACATATGTACATGTATATGGTGGCATCTGTTTGTGTGTTTGTACTATATTGAACAAATAAATTTGAAATGTTGACAACATTTTGCTGTTTGTTCATAAACGAGGCCATCGTCACCTGTGGGAGCTCACGTGCCCACACGTCCCACCACAAGGCCTGCAGCAGCAGCACCACCACCACCACCAGTTCCCCCAGAACCGGAACCAGCACCAGCACCACCCTCGCATCTCTGAGACAGCCGTCGGCAATAAAAACTTGAAGCCCCATACAGCGGTACGAGAATGTTGTAGCTACTCTGCCCCGTGGGGGCTACATACGCATAAAAAAAGGAAAACTTTTATCCCGACACATGACCATATAATCGTAATGGTACTCGCACTCGCACCGCCAGCACCCCACGACAACCCCCAGATACAGTGCCGACCCATTTCAATGCAATAAACCGTCATGTAAAATCCCAGAAACTTTCATTCGCAATTTGCTTCAAGTTTACGCAATAGATGTGCCATAATACAAAATTCAGAAAGGTAAATAGACAATAACAAACCAAGAACTGCGCACAAAGTACAAAGTATTTCCATAGACATGTTCCAGGAAAACCATGAGAGTCCATTGCAAAGCTATAGAAACATGCACTTTAGTGCAGTATTCCTTAAAAAAGTAATTTCAGGACAAACGTAGATCTTCTCAATGGAAGCCTTTGCCTAACTGGCAAAAAATTAATTGTAAATGATCTGACCATCGAAGGATCATTTACAATGGATTAACTCCTGTTAGCACTGCCTTTCCATGAATGAATCCAGTAATTTATAGATATTATTCACAAACACCTATGATAAACATAAAGTTAATAACTACTGGTCACTGGACGTAATCAGATTTGATTTTAAATTAATTAATGTAATGTTCCTTGTATGTTAATTGTAATAAGTATTTTCAATTATTATTAGTGGATTCACAAATAAACTAATTTTGGAAACATTTAAATTTGCATATGTGTATGGCTACTGCATATTGGGGAATCACAATAATTCACTAATAGTTTCCCTATACAGCCTGCACACTACATACATATAAGCATTATTGGAAGTGATGCTCCATGAGCAAGTTTTAAACTTATTGATCCATGCAAGAGAAGTCGAAGCTGGGGAAGGAAATATCGATTGCTTTTCCTTCTGAAGCGAAGAAACATTGCCCATGTGGGTAAATAGGATTTAATTTCCAGTGTATTCAAGCGTGGAACGCCTTGACGGTCATATAAAAGAGAGGAATGTGAGCTTCCAATCAATTCCAAAGTCATTTATTACAAATTTTAAGTGCAACCCTAATGTTAATCAAAATGGAATCCCATAAAAACAACAAAAACTTCTTATCGGCCGCCGCCAGGCGGCACGGAACTCGCTTGAGTACAGGACGCGCATTGCTGCCTTTGCCATTTGGGGTAGGGGGTGAGTTTCGGGGTAGTGGCATTTGAAGGAGGGAGGGGTGCCAGAGCTCAGAAGCAGATCTCGAGGAGCAAGGTAATGTTCCTTCATATTTCAACGTCACAACGGCATCGTCATCATTTTTCTGCGGCCAACGCAACGGCGATGACATCCACAGTTCTGCATAAATTTGCACCCGATAAAAATTTCAAATGTTTTCATCAAATCATTTTCGGTGAGCAGAAACGAGACCCCTCAAAGGAACCCCCAGACCAGACCCAACCAGTGAAGAGGGGTGGGGTGGGGGGAGGGGGACGCTTAAGCGGTGGAGAGGTCTAGTCGACTCGAGTCGTCATCCATCATTAATGGAGCGCACGAGGGCTGAAGGAGTTGAAACGGCAACTAAGCGCCAGAGGCTACTGTGGGCAATGTTGGACGAGGAATGGGGGGATGGGGCAGCGCTGAAATGTTGACGATGACATTACTTTTTAATGACTTTGACTTTCTGCAGCAATTGCTGTGCGTCTGGCCACCCCATATCCCCATCTCAAAGGACGCTCCCGGTCCTGCCTTTGTTTCGTTTTATGAGCCTCATTGAAGTCGCTGGGCGTTCGCTCAGATTTTATACCCCACTTTTATGGTTCTCCTTTAAATTCGTGCCCTTTTCTTCTCAGATTTCTTTGTGTCAAAATATATTGTGAACAAAGATGCACAGATTCTTTTTGTAAATGTCATGGAAATTAATGCGGGATTCTCGATTTTCAAAATGCCTCGTTATGCGTGAAAATCGGGACGAAAGAGCAAAGAATATGTTTCGGTTTCCATACCCATTCCATATCCCCACATACATATGTACACAAAATGTAATAAACAAAAGACAGTTTGCAAATAAATCTGCAACAAATGCAGTTCCCCACATGTCCAAGGTTCCCTTTGAAAAACCTTTACAAAACCGAAAAGTGAAACTGAAGATGGAAACTGGAAATTGGTAACTGGAAACTGCAGCCATTCAATACTGTGGCACGCTTCAGCGTCAGGTCTTCCCGTGCAATTAAAGTGTTTGGTGATGGGGAGGCGGCACTTAAATATGACGGCCACTTCTGGGTGTAAGTTTCTTGCAATATGCGTTGGAACGGCACAGCTACAGAGGGTACCCAGAGTGCCGCCCCCAGTGCCCCCGGTAAGCCACTCAAAACTCGGCCTTCCGTTTGGGAGTCAGAGACTGAAACCGCCGCCGGCTGACGGCTGCCAATATTCATATAATATTTTCACAGTGAAATATTTTCCGCTCATAAAAGAAAATTGACTGCGAAAATTGTTTTCACCGACGCGCTTGCAGCTCCACTACCGCCCCTCGGCCCGCATTCACATCCCGCGTGCAATGCTCCAGCGGGGGCTTTGTTTGCTTTTTTGCGTGTGCATTTTTACTTTTTATGCGTTATTTTGCATGCATCAGAGCGTTATTAAATTCCGTGCTCCCCCGGAACACTGCCGAGGAGGCCCACGAGCAGAGAGACGCAGCCCGGCATCCGGCAGGCGTCTCATTTAACCGCAAGCTCCTTCTCATAAAAGCCACAAAATAAAAGCCGAAGACGAGCAGAAACATATACTCCAGCGCACGCCCTCCCACACCCACACCCTCCCACGCCCACGCATCCGTTACCCCATGCAACCGCCCATCAAATTCGGGACATTGTTCCGCGCTGAATACCCGATTGCTCCACCATTCTCCTTTCTACTCCGATCCGTTCCCACGGAGCCATCTCCGCATGCAGAGTATACGACACGCAACTGCTGGCCTGCACCTATGTACATACATATGTACATATGTATATGTATGTATAAGCACCGATGCCTGCTCCCCTTGCCGCTACGGCTGGTAGTAGCTTCTTCATTACCTGTTCTAAGCAAGGCTTAGAGGAAGTTCTTCTATTAAGCCAGCATCCCGTAGGATAAGGCTTGGGTGTTTGGTATAAAAAACTTATTCTCAGGTTCTTCTAATGCCCAATAGTTCTGTGGAACCCAAATCCGTCTATTGGAATAGAAATAGATGAAACATCACTTTACCAGCTCACACTAGACCTATACGAGTATATACCAAAGATTTATGTACATATATAGAACACGGCAGATGGTACTGATCTTCATTTGTTTTTTAAATAATCTACATTCACAGATCCTGAGTTTTTAGTTTCTTATTTTAGATTTAGTTTAAATATTAACAAATTGAATAAACAAACAAAAGTCGCACACAATAATTCGGACCATTTCTAAATATGTTTTTACATAAAAAACCATATGCTGGCACTTCCAACTCAAACAGCAAGTAATATCGGTATATGGGAATATGCTACATGGGAACTTGTCCCCATTACTCCCTTCTTTCTACAATATTTGTTATGGTGCGCAGACTTTTCATTTCCTCAATTCATTCGTAACTATAGAAAAGCTAAAGATTTGTCCAAAGGTCAACGGTCAACAGTGTACAAATATTTTTCGCTAATATAAAAACATTTTCTTTAAAATAATTATTATTAGTTATATTATTATGCGCACTGATTGGTACGGGAGTTCAGTACAATGTGTTCTGTTTTCTTATACTTTTTCTTTATACTTTTCTTTCTAGTCTGCGTGGGGCTTATTCAGAAAAACGGGAACACCCCTTGGTTTAACAGAAAATGTTAAAGCAATATTATTTTAACATATTCTTGTCCGTTAGTTCAAAATTACTGTTAAGTCTGCGTCAACAGACGCATATGTCTGTTAGGATACAGGAAATGTTATCTTCCCCGCTAGCAACTTTAACCGTTAGCATAGTTTTCGCTCTGGAATCATTTAACAGACTGTGAACGAGGCGACATGTTGTGTTTACAGTATGGGAATAACATTGCTACGCTGTCGATGAGCTGTTAAAAAGTGAATGAATATTATTGTATTTTGAAAACGATTTGTTAGCATAACGAAAAGTATAACTTAATATGGAAATATCGAACGGGTTAATTGTGATAATTTCATATCATCCACTATATAGCACAACCGCCCACTTGAGCAAAATCTGCTGTTGAATTTTGTACCCATTTAATTGCTTAACTGCTATTCAATCCGGGATCAGGTGTGATGGATGCTCACCTTTCAACTCGCCAGCAAATTTGCAATAAATACAAATTTCAGTGTACCTCGATAAACACATGCAATGCAATTCATCATTCAGACAGACACACACACACACACACACACACTCAGCTACACACTGACACAATCAATGGAAGCGATGGGAAAGGGATGGGTAGGGGAGGGTGCAAGGATATACGAATATGAACACTGAGTATGAACACTGGGATCGAATCTTTTTCAAAAGGACGAAACCCCCCGCCAAAACGTCCCATTAACAGAAAGCCAATGCACAAAAAGTCAGCTTCCAGGGCCAGGGGCGGGTGGCAGGAGCCAAAAAGCGAATGTCAACACTATCAATCATCGCTTTGACAGTTTGAGTGCTTGTTTTAGTATTTGTGCTTTTGATTATGTGACGTACTCCTACACTCACGTGGAAAACTCACACTCCTACGTGCCACTCACACGCATGCATCACAGGGGCGCATCAATTGATACACTTACAACAAATTGTTTGTACGCGAACACGTGGGCGTAGCGTAGCCCTCCTCTGCGGGTTGTGGGATGTGGGTTGATGTTGGGATCGGGATTGGGATTGGGATTGGGGGCCACTTGATTGATGGAGCCACCGACCCGAGCCATTTTAAACCAGAAAATAGGACTCGCTTTGTGGCTCGAACTTTTGAATACCCTTCAAGACCGATTGCCTACCGACATCCTACGATAGCCAGTTTAGAACTGTGGCTACTGGTAGCAATATCCAATTTTTGGCCAATTTTTACTTTACGGGAAATGGGACCCCTTTCGGCATACGGGAGTGTAAGCGACCAGATGGTCGCAATGGGAGTATCCCCGGCTCATACACCTACGTATGGGTATGCGCTGCTGATTATAGTAATTTAATTTCTTCAAACAACAAAACAAATTCGAAAAAAAATTTAAAACAAAGTAACAAATACAATTGAAAAACGGAAAACGAAAGAAGGAAGACCACATTAACGAGGCGAGGAGCCGAATGGGTTGGGGCGAGCCCGGAACGTGGTCAGCTGGCGGTACTTCTGGTAATCCTCACGCTCAGCCCGGAGGCGCTGCTCCTTCTGCTGCTGAATACGGGCCTCCTGCATCTGCGCAACTTGGGCATTGTAGAGCCTACGCTTCTGGACACGTTCTTCGGCTGTCAAGTTAAAGGGCAGTATCTGTATACGAGGCTCGACCAGGGGCTGGCTGTTGAGGGGCTTTAGAAGTGGACGCGCGCTTTTGGTGCTGCTGCGCGGAATCGGCTTCGCCTTGGGGCATTGCTTCTGGACGTCCAGTTGGAGTTGCTTGAGGGTCTCCTCAACCCGTTGGCGGCGCCTGATCTCCGCCTTAACAGAGTTTTTGAGCACGTTGGGCGTGATCGGCTGGGTAATATTGTGGACGATGGGCTTGGCAGCCCGGCGCTCGTGACACTCGCGAAAGTTGGGCGCTGGACGGCTGTGGAACTCGCGCTGCTTGCGCTCTTCCTCGAGGCACTTGCGCAGCTGCTGCTTCTTCTTGACGTCGTAAATGTCTTTGAAGCGATAGGCCTGGGGGGTACCTCTGGCCCTGGCCACCACCCTCTGCCAGCTTGGGTCCACGGCCCTGAGCTCGTTCTTGGTCAGTGCCAGAGAGTGTTTTCCGCGACGGAGATCCACCTCCGGCTCCCGCTCGTGCTGTACGAAGGTCCTTGTCTTCTCGTCCTTGGCCATGAAACCCTCCACTTTGACGGCCATTGGCTGTAATGTCCAATCGGACTGTTCTACCTTTATGTCGCCGCCATTGAATTCCATTTTCATATTATAATGATTTTAATATTTTTCCAGATTTATTAGATGTGCTTCCTTCCAATACTGACTGTTTATGTCGAATGGCTAGGTGGGGTCCTATTACGTCCAAATACCAGCCTACTTCGGCTGTTTGGGTTCGGGAATTAGGGAACATTTTATTTGAAACATCTCACATGAATAATGTAAAGTGTCTCGGGATGACACTTGGACACGGACGGCTGCGAGAAGACTCTGGTATTTCCTGCTACACTATCAACCCACACTCGGACATACATATGTACATACATATGTACGTATGTGGAGGGGGTGAACGGTGTCGCAGTCGGTTGGCGCTGTCATTTTCCTGTCCAAGTGTCTGTCCCCGTCAGTCCTGGATGTCTATGTGGTGTCAATTTGATTGCAAAGGTAATTCAAATAATCTCATCATACACATTCTGGCTGTCTGTCCACCTACCTATCTGTGGCTCTCCGCTTTCATCTCCATTCCCACCCACGTTCACATCATCAGCCCCAGCCTCCTTCCAGCTTCCTCCAATCGGGGAACATGCTGCATGACAACTTCAAAGGGAGTGCTTCAACAAATCAAATTAAATTTAACATGTTTTTTGCATCGCAGTACGCAAAAATTTAATTTTCAGCATCTGATTTCCTTGGATTTGATTAAAAGGTTCCCTCCAATTAAATTGATTAAAAGCTGGAATTTAAAAGTGTGAAAAGTATATATTTGACATACCTCTGATACGGTATGGAATGAGAGCTGGGATATTTGAGATATATGTACATATGTAAACAGTGTAATACAGACCAAACGAAATGTAACACACCGTTGATGTAGTTATGCAGAGTTTTATCTCTCCGATAAACCGAAAATTCATCGATTACACTTCGAATTAATTCTCTATCCACTGTATTCAACTGATTTAGCTCAGAGCGACTATTGGCCGTTCCCAAAACTAAGAAAAACAGTCAAGGGCATACAATATGGATCAAATGATGAGCTGATTTCTGTGATTGAAGAGTTTTTTGGGGAGCAGGATAAGACATATTACCACAGTGGACACTATATTAAAGACTATGACTAATAGCTCTCTATGGAGAACAGTTCAAGTGTGCGGATAAGAAGCGTTGCTTCTAATTATGCCATTAGCTGGACTTTTGTCTGCTTACAATACAAATAAAGGCTTTCACACACTCTTAATAAGTAGGCAAAGTTTGCTAATCCAGCAAAAACAAAAAAAAAGAGAAAGTTCGACCGAGAGAGCATGTGGCATAATCCACTTGAATGGAGTTTGAAAAACACCCTGAAATACCCAAACTGATTAGAGCTATACATACATATGTATATGTATATGTATATAGAAACAAAAGTACTCGTACATGTGTGTTCCTTACGTGGACTGGCTTCAGAAATGATAAGTTTTAAAAAGCTCTTTCCCGAGCCCCACACATTGCTTACAAAATAAAAGTTTAGCCTTGTATCTCTGATAGACATTAGTAAGGCAAAAAGTTAACAATGGGCAGGGCACCCTCACGGCCAGATACTCGTGTGAGTCGTGTGACGGAGAGCTGGGAGTGGAGGCGGAAACTTACGGACTGATAAACGTGCCTCACAAACAGAAACCAAAAGTTATCCCCCAAACTTGCCGCAAAACAAAAACTCTTTTGCCCTATCTCTGCGATAATTGCTCCTTTAACTAGGATATTTTTTTCCTCTGCCACTAGCGGACATGAAGGTCTTCCAGTCAGCCCCCCACAGTTACCCTCGTGCTCCAACCCCAATGCGTACATCCCCTTGATTAGTTTGGGCAAAGGGGTGGGGCTGGCTCTTTGTGTATTATCTTTCAGTTTGCAATTAGTGGCTCATTTAAAACAGATTTACAGCAGCGACTTTTGCTGATTAGATAGAGTCTTAGTCCAGATGGAGACCGGGCAGCGGAGACCATCCTTCCCCTCGAAATGATTGAAATTTGAACTGCTGGGGGCTGGCCTTGGAGTGGTGTTGGATGGAGTGTAGCCTGCAGGATGCGGCATGCAACACACACAATGCCGCCAGCCAAGCGAACAGGTTTACCGTGCAAAACATTAAACGCTACGACTTTTCCTCCCCACATTCTTCTCGAATCATTTAACCCGAGCGCCATTTCCATAAAACGAAATTATTAAAACTGTTCATTCGGTCGGGTCTGGCGATGTGAGAACTCATGTGTGTCCATGTGCGAGGGTCTGCATTCTCGTGTGTATCTGTGTGGGCTTAATCGCATCTGTGTGCGCATTACGCCCTGGAAAACGCGACCCCAAAACCCCCAAAACCCCCAAAACATTCGCCCGCCCTGACATTATTATTGAGCCCTTAACTATACAGAAATGAAACTTTAAATTAAATGGAAAAATGCCTCTCGAAATGTTGCAAGCGAAAACTGTTTACAGGGCCCTAAAATATTCATAAAAATTACCTTTATCGTTATTCTCTTTGCGGAATCGTTTCTGGTCTGTAGGCTATAAGCATGATTGGGCTCTCTGCATATTGATTATTGAATGCTTGAGCTGAATATTGATTTCTATAAGCTCACATCCTCTTGAAATTAGTTCGTCGAATACACTGACATTTCTTCTCAACATCTTTTTCTCGAAAAATATACAGTAATAGCTCATAGAGCAATTATTTGTACTAGTGAAACAATGTGATCGATCGACAGTTTTTTGCAATTCTGAAGGACAGACGTGCAGTTTCGTACAGTAAGCACCAACCGATGAGAATACTACGCAGAGGTGCGAGAGGTGTTTCTAGGTTCATATTTGATAGCCGAACTGCAGATGCGGTTGAAGGCTGCAATGGAGAGAGCATGTTTCAGGGGCTGTCTCTATATGAGGAGGAATACAACATTTCATCGTTATTTTAAATAATTATATCTGAATAAAACTAAAACTCATCAGCACTCAATTGTGCAATTCAAACAGTGAGCAATTTAAACAACAAATCAAACGAAATAAACAAGCTTCATTCAAGTTGATGTCAAAGCAATGATTCGAGAATATAGATATTGAGGTTTTTTCTCGTCAAATTAATGGAATTTGCAATTCATGCATTTTTCACATTATTTCGGCCACAAATCCTCGTCGAGCATACATATTTAAATAGAAACAAATTTCTACACATCATTTACATACCGGGAAATTCAAATCAACATTTATTCATCAACGTGTTTCTGCCAGAGGAAAAGCGAGCAAAACCGAGCACACTACACTCAATTCAGTGGGGTCGTGGCGTTGGACCGTCGGAGGGGGAGTGGCAGATGAGTCGGAATGAAATGTGTCAGGACATCAATTAATGAATATGCGACAGCGACCATATTGTCAATCATAATTATTGATTGTCCATTACGACTTTAATTTATTCATACCGAACCGAAAGTGTTCGTGCTGAAAGGCGATAAAGAATCGATTAAAATGTTTGTTGGCGACATCCATTCGCCATTTACATTTGAGTCGGGGAATGGACCCCGAAATGGTTCTGATAGATGGTTGACACGCCCTCCGAGACGGCATCGTGCTCCGCTGGCATTAGTGAAATTTTACATTCCATCTATTTTGGAAATTTATGACACTGCTTTGCCGGGATTATTTATGGCAATTAATACTCAGCTCAGCGCCACCTCCTCCCTACTGTTTGGGGCGTTGGTCCGTAGAATGCAAATTTAATTTGTTCGCCGTGTCAAATGTCCGGGTCGATTCGCACTCGCCGCGGTGACCGGCCTCAAAGCCAAGGGCCAAACAATGCGCGCTTTCTTATCGTGTGTCAGCAGAAACAGCAGCACCGCCAGCAGAGTATCCCTTTCGTAAGTCCCACATGTCCTGGCATATCCCTACCGCCATGTCCGAGCACAAGCCCAGGCCCAGGCCGAGGCCCAAGCAGAAGCCCTGCTTGACGCAACAGCAGACCAATAAACAAAAGCATTAAACCCATAAAACAGGGAACATGGCACTCTCGAGAATTAACACTACATTATTCAGAATGCAATTTTGGAACAAGTGAAATGGGGGCCAGGACAAAGCTACGACCGGTTGATACTCTGGGAAAACAGCGAAGCAAGATACGAAAATGAAATGATTCAAATAAATAATACACAAATAGGAGTCTTTTGATAGATGATAGATCATCTAAGGCCTAGCTCGACTTTCAACTCCTTAGCCTCGTATGTATATACATCTACAATCAACGAATCTTCTACAGAAAATTCTTGAATTTATCATTTTATTTTGTTCTTGTTTTCCCCTACAATGCCATTGCAATGGCTTGATTGGAATACAAATATTTGTATAAAATTACTGATTAGAAAATAGATATAGAAACATCTATCGATCCATTTTATAGAGGTTATTTTCCAGAACAGATATTCTCAAGAAATATTTTATTGATTTACGACTGGAGTTACAGCAGCTAGTTATAATCTGAAAATCTATATCTAGTTTCATAATTGACGATACAATATTGCAATCTAAGTATCTTTCGAATATTTGAAACCAGTTTGAAAAAGTTTCATTAACCAGTGCAGTCCACCAGCCTGTGGGGGCATCACAACCCCACCAATTGCATCCTATCGATAATCCAGTTAGGCCATGACCTCGATCCCAATATACCCCTCGATCCCCTGGGTAAATTTTGTAAAAAATGTTTCAACTCGAAGCGGCAACGTCGGATGCGACTCTGAATGTGAATACGAATGCATATGGATATGGATATGGTGGCTATACTCGTACACACACACACACGTATGTACATGGGTGTACCTACATATGGGTGTGTGCGTGTGATTGTCTGTGGCGGTATTGGTGTTTATTCGTACGTGTGCATGTTTCCATGGCTGTGTGACCCACATGGGTGCCGTTGCTGTGGCCGTGCCACTGCCTCCGGGCGGTCTATCGCGCTCCGTAGGTGTCTCTGTGCTGGCCGGGCTTTTGCCATGCTGCACCTTTGGCTTGTCCGCTGCCGTCGCAGCTCTCCTTTTTTCATTTGTTAAAAAAATGTGAAAAATTAAAAATATTGTGTGCGTGCATACATATCAGAGATCTGCAAAATTCACTTTTTTCGTGATTTACTCATACGCCCAAATTCTTACTCAACTCCACTCACTGAACGAAAGTCGGCGTTGAATGAAAATCAGCTCATGCTGATGAGCATATGAATTTTGTGTATGTACACGAACTGAGGGTTGATTTAAATTCACTCTCTTGCGCTCATATTTTTTCTCTCTCTGAGTTTATTCATGCTCATCAGCAAACCGATCATTTGGGCGTATGTTCATTCGGCTCAGCAATGATTTTTTTTCTTGATTTACTCATACGCCCAAATTCTTACTCAGCTCCGCTCACTGAGCGGTGAATAAAAATCAGCTCATGCCACTCATTGACTCAACTCGTTTAGATGCATTACCGTTATGATTTTGTTTTTGTTTTTACTGTTTCTTTTTGTTTTTGAGAATGCTTGGGGTTGTTGGTTGAAATGAGCACAATTAGTGTAATTTTGTCATCTCGTTGCTATGGAGCAGGTTATCTTAGAAAAAATACGCTTAAATACCTATACATTGGCGCCCCGACATAAGGGAAGAAGCTTTGTGTGGAACATTTTAGCAGAGATTTTGAAGGAGGATGGCACTGTTTTAGATGGATTTGTGTACTGTCGATCGTGCAGTAATATATTGAAATATTTGGCAAGACAGTCGTCCAATTTAATTCGACATAAATGCTGCAAGTCGTTAAAGGAAAGAAAACTCTTAAAAACTGTAACGCCGGAGGAAAAAAAAGCAGCTATAGATGTTTGTGTAGCCTGGGTTACTGAAGATTGCCAACCCTTTTCAGCAATCAATGGACTTGGCTTAAAAAAACTTGCAAGATTTTTAATTCATATTGGATCAATTTATGGAGAAGATGTAGATATTGATGACATGCTGCCTGATGCAACAACGTTGTCGCGAACAACGCACAAGATCGCGGACGACAAAAAACATGAAATACAAGATGAATTAGCCGACATTGTGCAGAATGGTGGTGCAACTGCAACTATTGATTTATGGTCTGACAACTACGTCCATAGAAACTTTTTAGGAGTGACTTTACACTTCCAAAAAGAAAAACAACTTCACGATATAATTTTGGGCCTCAAATCCATGGATTTCCAACGCTCAACGTCTGCAAACATTTTGAGCAAATTACATACACTGTTTGGCGAGTTCGGCATCCATAATTTGGAGAAGATAAAGTTTGTAACTGACAGAGGTACCAACATTATAAAAGCCTTGGAAGGAAACGACCGACTAAACTGCAGCAGTCATTTGCTAGCAAACGTATTGGAACATGCTTTTAATGATTCGTTGGAGGTAGCCGAACTTGTAGAAGCATGCAAAAAAATTGTTCGCTATTTTAAAAAAGCAAACTTGCAACATCAACTGCAAACTTCCTTGAAAAACTATTGCCCAACACGATGGAACTCAAACTTCGCAATGTTTAAGTCCATTGTAGACAATTGGTTTACTATTAACGAAATTCTAAAAGAGAAGCAAGAAACCCAAAGACTGTTGCTTATAAATATATCAACGCTTCAACAGTTAGTTGATTTAAGCAGTGCTTTTGAAGTCATATTTAAAAAGCTACAACTTTGCAGTTCTCCATCACTATGCTACGTCGTGCCATCAATTAACAAAATGCGACTTCTTTGTGAGCCACAAGCGACAGACGTATTTCCTATATTGGCCTTAAAGGAAAAAATAATTAATAATGTTGAGGAAATTTGGGCCCAAAATATCAATATATGGCATAAAGCAGCATTTTTTTTATTTCCGCCTGCTTTGAACATGCAATCAATTGATCATGACGAGATCAAGCAATTTTGCATGTCAAAAATGAACTCCTTCGATATAAATCCATCAGGGTCATCTTCTGTTCTAGCAAGTCCAAGCACGCCAAATTCAGATATCGTGTCCCAATTTTCATTTGAAGACTGTGGATCAGTGGACTCGCCTAATTCAACAAACACCCCACTAAGTAAGGAAAAAGACGTTCAATTTTTTTTCCCCCAACTTTTTAAAGCGTCCGCATTAAATACGTTTAAAACAGCTACAGATGAATTGGAAAGCTACTGTAATGAAATTGTGGAAATAAATAATGACTTTAATGTGCTAGAATGGTGGAAAAGTAATGAAAAAAAATATCCAGCACTATCCAGTTTTGCTTTGAAAGTTCATTCGATTCCGGCTAGTAGTGCAGCTGCAGAACGCGCATTTTCTTTGGCAGGAAACATTATAACTGACAAAAGAAATCGTCTTGGTCCAAAATCTGTGGACAGCTTAATTTTTTTAAAATCTTACTTTAAAACATATAATAATAATAACAATGTACAACAGAAATAAGTATATATTAAGTATTAATTAGCATTCACTTATAAAGTCAAAATGTGTTCCTTTTTTATGTTAAACATATTTATGTATACTTATGGATATATATATCAAAATCAAAATGAAATTATATAATCTGTTGTGAAATAAATTTTGATTTCTTTGACTTCGCCCATGAACAAACTCATACGCCTTGATTTACTGCCTTTTGAATTTTTCTTTACTCAACTCAATCATTGCTGAGCCGAATGAGCTGATTTTTATTCACCGCTCAGTGAGCGGAGCTGAGTAAGAATTTGGGCGTATGAGTAAATCAAGAAAAAAAATCATTGCTGAGCCGAATGAACATACGCCCAAATGATCGGTTTGCTGATGAGCATGAATAAACTCAGAGAGAGAAAAAATATGAGCGCAAGAGAGTGAATTTAAATCAACCCCGAGTTCGTGTACATACGAATGTTTGATCGGTTGAGCCGAACGACACGATTATTCGGCTATTTTTGTGTATGATTTTTTTTCCAATCACGCCAAGCCGTTCTCTGATACATATATATTTTCCTCGTCTCCTCTGCTTTTTCCATGTCACTTTGCCGTGTTCCTTTTGTGCATATTTTCCACAACACATTTTCGAGTCGAGGCATTCGCGTTTAAATCATCCAACGGGTGGATGGGATGTTGCTCCGACGGCGATACGGTGGTACGGTACCGTTCGTAGTTAGTTCTCCGCCGAAGTTGGGCTTATCCCATCAGTAGCATCGGAGCAGCACAGAGTAGCAATCCCAGCCCCACTCCCAGCTCCAGCTCCAGCTCCATTCCAGGCCCCATCCAATCCCATCCCCTTCCACTCTGTTGATTTATGTTCAGAGTTTGCGTTCATTTATCATTACAGTTGAAAGCATTGCCGCCGCTTTGTTCTTTTATTTTTTATTATTTCACAATATGCACAGCAACAATAAGAGTAACAGCGAATGGATAATACTTTTAATGCAAGACATTTTTTTGTTGTTTTCCAGGTGCCGAATGTGGTGCTTATCGGCGGAATGGTATTCAAATTTACATTTTAAATCACTCCACTGGAACCGCTGCAACTGGAAGCAAATGTCTGCTTTTTAGGTGCCACCATAAAATCAGGCGAAAGGCTCGCTTCAGCGAATTGAATGAAGTTTTTCTTACATACATTTAAGCTCTATAATACATAGATTATAATTTAAGCTATGTATATATATGTATTGACAAGTCTATGACACAACTTTTAGTTCATACGATATTCTGCCCTGTATGCGTGACTCTTAGGCTTAGTATCTGAATTGGCAGATGTTCTCTATTTAAATATTTAAAAATTGTTACGAAAGAAACTACATATTTGCGGCAAAACAAAAGAAAAGGAAAAAAAAATGTCAGCCAGATGGCTTTCCGTGCCCTTTCCGGAGCCATGCTTAATTAAAGTTTCAGCAATTTTTTAATTCCATAAAAACAAATACGAGAAGAGGAAAAGCCCGGTTACAGGAGACAACATTGCGCCTTTTACAAGAGCCGAACAACGAGCTCGGAGCAGACCAGGACAGGACAGGGCAGGACGGACCTGGTCCTGGACCTGGACCTGGATCTGGACCTACACCAGGCCCGGACCAGGCAGAGCCATCATCAGCAGTCAGTTGTGTTTGCGCAGCCGTGAGTAAAAAATTCAAAAACATAAACGGAAATTACCACAAAATAGAAACCGCAGAGCCCCGAACCAACCCCAGGGCCCCACCCCATGCAGCACTCGAGGACACACTCGTATTCGGTGGCCCCACCACACATTCTGTGGGGTGTACGGGACCTCATCGCCTGCAATCGTTTGCTGCTGTTGTGGCCGCAATCTAGCAGGACAATCTTTTGATTAACATTCTTGGCTTTTTTGGGGGGGAAATTAGTTTTTATGTTTATTACCTGGACCATTAAAGGGCGCTGACAATGCTCCGAGGGAGCACGGAATGAACTTGTCTCTGGCGGAGGAGATATCCACTGTGTTCCGTTCTGCTCTGTCCTGTTCAGTTCTGCTCCCTCTGCGGTAGATGATGGCGATGATGTGCCTGGAAGTAAGGGCAAAGAAATGATCCCAATCAATACTCTTGGCTGCTGGCCAGGTCCGACTTAATTAATGCAAATGGTAGCCACTCGTTGATTTTAATTTAGATTAGAGACTTATTATGTAAATCGAAAATTGTGAAAACGAATTCAAAGAACCAAAGAACCCACAGTCCTTACGGGTATCTCTGGGCTCCGTGTGTCCATCTTCAATTAAGCAATTAAATTCTGTGTCAGCTTCGATTGCACAAAGCCATCGGAGAACTGACGCTACCTGGCCAACGTGTCATTACCAAATGTTATTCGAAATTAATAAATGTCAGACACAAGCCCAACAGGCAAACAGAACCATACTGTGTGGGACACGGCCGGACCGGACCGGACCGGACTGGACCGAAGTGGACCGGACCGGAGCGGACCGAACGTGAATCCGAGTTCATTTCAAATGAAAGCTGACGTTTTAATTAACTAATCATGGGGCAGAAAATATTTCCTGCCCATCTGTGGCCTTAACTTTTGTGCTTGGTCGAAGCCCTGGTCGTGGCGCGCTCACATAAATTGAATTTCGTCCTTTCGGTAATCGTGTTTGGCAGGGAATGAATGCCCAGCCGCCCGGGGACCCGGGAGCGAAGTGTCCTGGCCGAATGCAGCTGCAGTTGTCAGGAGCCCCCTGCTATGCCTGCTGGCCATTTTGACGGTGTTTTGTGTGGGTCGCACACCGTAAATCAGACGGCATTACGGGTATTTGTCACATGCACACACACTCGTACAACTTGCGAGACGATAACGAATATTAATTTTGCACCCGACCGACCAAAGGTAAGCAAGAATTCAAAATGAAAACTGCCGCAAGCAAACTTATTATGGCTCTCTAGCCAGGGCGAGGGCGGGGCTCGACCCTTGCCATGGGAATGATAAATTCTCAGCAAAGTCCAGACCCAACGTTGTCCTAGATGGTGAGATGGTGAGGGTGGGGTCGGGTGGGGTGGTACTCGTAATTAAATCAAAAGATTCCCAGACTCGTAATGGAAAACAAATATTTTCTATAATCACTCCAAATTTATGGGGGATTTATTTGTCGTATGTGGATGGATGATAAAGAAATATATGACCTATTACTACTAAATATAAAGGAGTTTAGGATCAGGCGAACAGATAGATGAAGAGCTGCGTAGGTGGGAAAATGTTTACTTTAAGTGCAAGCACAAGGAAAATGTATAAAGAACAACAGTGTTTGATTTCCATAAAATGTGTTTTCCTTTAAATATTTAAAAGTTATCTAAAAAGAAAATGCAGCTAAGGGATGAACGTATGCAGATTGAGTTTTGAAAGTGTCCTTTTTTGTATTCCGACCACAAACGAAAGTGTTGTTGGCATTCTCGCACACATCAGACAGTTTGCGGTTGGCCAGAAAAAATGTATTTGGCCAAAAGAAATGGTAATTTCAAATGCTGTGTATTAATTTAGGTGTGGCAGCATAATGAATAAGTTAAAAGACAGAGACTTGGCTCTGGCTGTGGCTCTGGCTCTGGCTGTGGCTCTGGCTGTGGCTACGGCTACTCGTACTGCAGCTCAATCAAGTCCATTAGGGGCAGTGGGTGGGACATCTTGTTTGAAATTTGATGCCTGCTGGCAGACGACAATGGCAATTAAATGTTTGCCACAAACTGTACCATTTGACATCGAAAATAAATTTCAAGCCAACAACTGGCTGCAGCTTTAACATTTGCATATATATGTACATATGTATGTATGTAAATATATCGATAAGTCCCCGGCCGTACTTACCCTCTATCTAAATCCTCAGCCCCGCATGTAGACTTTTTGTTTATTGTTAACAACTCTGTTGAGCTGGAGCACGAGTAAAAGTGTTGCAGACTGGTTGTATTTCCTTACCCTGCGTTTAGTGCATTATTTTGTGACCCGACCCCCGTGGCTGCCGCCCTCGCTCCTGCCCCTATGTCGGTTTCCGGCGGAAGTGGCTGCTACCTTGCTCTGGCGCCAGAAGTTTTGCCCAAGTTGTCGGCAGGCGCTTCTCGTGTTGCCTAAACAGATTAAACTCCAAACACATGTGATCTGCAATTTTACGCGTTGCCACCGCCGTCAGATCCGGGACCGTGTTTCTGACGCCCAGCCCCTACCCAGCCCCCACCTAGCTCCAGCGCCGACGCCGGATCCGGGGCCGGAGGCCTCACATAACCGCCGCATTAATTCCTAGTGCCAGACACCTTTCTCGTTAGCGGTTGCCCAACTTATTTAATTTCACAGAGCCTCGACCGCGGTGCCTTAACTTTGCCTGCTCTGTATTTTGCGTGTGCGCAGCAGCGGCTGCGGGTTAGGTTAGGTTAGGTTAGGCTGGATTGGCCTGAAGAGTCTAGAGAGAGAAGGAGAGAGAGAGTTATGTGGGTCACACTCGGGCGTACGGCCAAAGTTGAATGAATAGCTTTCGTGTGTTTATTTAAATCCCCGATTGTCGACATCTTGTTGCCTTATTTAATTACGAATGCAGCAGCAACAGTTTCCCCAGTGTGGGCTCTGTTCTCCGAGCGACATTTGCTCAAACTTCTCACGTGCAACGTGACCTCCACCCCATGCGGGCTCTGAGGATTTTTCCAAATCCAAATATGTTCGGGGTATAATTTATGGTCTACCGGGGATTTGCACACAGCCTTAGTTGGGGCTAACGAATGCGCATACGTGCGGCCACGTAGGGCCGAGATAGGAGGACAAACTATGCCGGATGGATATCGGGCGGCGATATCTCAAGTGGAAGCCCAGATCCGTGTTTACACGGGCATTTCATTTAGTCGAGGCGATGGAAATTTAAGCCGGAATTAACTTGTAAGTCACATTTTAGCTTAGGTCAATTTCAACTTGTGTGTGTCCTTTATCCGATAAGTGATTCGTTCATACACCTGGCAAAGACCAAAAACTCCATGAGGACTGTAAAAGAAAATAAAATGAGCCGATCTGCTCATAGGATCGCTAATGCGGATGGAGTCAATGTGGACTTTGCATTTACAGATTGAATTTTCCCCGCCCCAACCCTCATCATGTGGCCTCCCGATTCGTTCGTAGTCTGTCACATATTCATTTTATTTTCCATTTATATACATTTATATGGCAGAAGCAATGCGAATGCCCGAATATCGTCCACCAGGATGCACTGGAGACTGAACAATTATAATTCCCTGAACGTACAGTCGATGTCGATATCTGATGACTCTGTCTCCCACGAATCTCTCACATTTAGTCGGAGAGATCGCTCAGCCTCTTGCTCTTCAGTCTAGGACCCTATGACAGAGGGTGATCGTGATCAACATCTACGATCGAGTTGCCATAGCCATGTCTGCCCATAGTACGCTCATCAAAATCGCCCGAATAGACGATAAGCTCCTCCAGGATGAGCTTATACATATGTACTGTTATTATCTAAAATAATTGACAGAACCTCTGGTAATCATGTTAATGAAATTCCATTAAAAATATTAATGCACACTACACAATTTTCGTAATTGAATGAAATGGCCTCCAACCAAACGGCCTGCACATGGCTGATGCCTATCCAGATTCGATTGCCTGCGCATTCTGGCATTCGTTGTGATATTTTTACAAATTTCATGCCGTGCTGAACTTCGACGGCGTTAATGCTGAACAAAGTTCGGATTCCATAGTCAGATCATACGACTTATGGCATGAAGTGCTCCGGGCGTAATTAAACGCTGTGGAATTTCATTACGAAATTCACAGACATTTGCCAGATGCTAGCAGTTCAGTTTTCCATTTTCCCTCCACAGCCAGCGATGCCGATTCCGATGCCTTTCCGTTGGGGTTGGAGGCTGGCACTCAACTCCTTGGGGCCGTTCATTCGGGAGTGAAACAAATTTGCTCGCTCATTTCTTTTCGTGGCTCTTGAATGCTCGTATTTTCTTCAAGTTTATTTTATATTGAAATTTGCTCGTTAAGCGGCAATATTCGTTGCGAAAGTCAATTTTCCGTACAGTAACCCCCAGACCTAAAAACAGGAGAGCTCCCCGGCTCCCTGCACTGTGTGGCCCTTTGACCGAGTTGATTTTTCACAATTTCCGGTCAAGCGAGAGCTGCCCAGCCCCGAATGGCGGAAACGTAATTTGGCTCTTGGCCATTATTTTTGGCTCTGACCGCAGACCCAAGCGACCAGCGAGGACCAAGGAAGGGTGTGTGTGTGTGTGTGTGTGTGTGTGTGTGTGTCCAGCGCCTCATCATAATCGAAGCCACGAAATTGAAGTACTGCGGCACAATGCGGTTTCCGCTGCCAGCTGATTGGCTTCCGTTTCCGCTAATTTTTGGAAAGTTGGCGCCGAATTACGGCAGCTCTGGCTTTTCCCAGCTGCCCTTCTGGTCGGCACTATTTGTATTTTTAGAGCCGGACAAGCTTCAAAGGCGCTCGGCCCCGGTTGATTACATTGGTAGCTCATTCCGATGATGCAGTCCCGCTCCAATGTGAAAACAATAGAGAACGGTACTGAAAGGGAAATTGGGTGATTGGAAAAGGATGAACAGTCGGATTCGGATTGCTCTTGGCCGATGTTCATCAGAGAGATCTCGGGGCTTCTCAGTAGAATAGAACGGTCTAACAAAACCAAACAGATTAACTTCCTCTTACGACAATAGTTTGATTTCCCATAAGTACATACTGTAGTGCTCTATAGCTGTATCTTTCTCTAAGCCATCGCCATCTGGTGGCTGTGACTGTTCACTTTAATTCGATGTTGAATACCTTTGAATTTTTACCGTGAACAGCTGAGACAATCTAAATATTTCCTTCCATAGAATTATAGATCGCTGAACGACCAGTCGATTAATATTTAAAGATCTATCAAAATAGCCCAATATTGTTCCAGAATTTTCCAACATTTTCATTAACACGTTTCTAAGAGGAGTTGATATTATATACCACTGACATCAGCTTAAATTGAGATTCGGAGGGAAAAATTAAAAAGTATTAAGAGTATTAAATGCACTTGCATTAAAAATATGAAAGATTAGGTTTATATGAATGAATTTACATATGTATTTTATCTTAAAATACTTTTTCTATGCGAATTATGATTTTTACAACTTTCTGTACTTTCTGTAGAATTATTGAGAGCTTTCAATGTTTATTTTTAACAAACTTTCTTTTGTAAAGGATTCATTCCATTCTGAATGGGGAAACTGTGATGGGATCACAAATATGTACGTTCTGCACTCAAATCATTAAGAAGCGAAGCAATTCCAAAGCCCTGCGTTTCATCCCACATATTCGTACCTACCCTGGATTATTTTACTGCCGTGCACATTCACTGGGTCCGAGCATATCAAATATGTATTTCAAATGGAAATTTAAAACCTTATTACTTGGAGGGAGGACAGAGGAAAATGTAAATATTTTATGCCGAAAATATGGCAGCTAGGACAGGGACAATGTATGCACAACTGACCCGAGCCCGAGACCGAGCCCGAGACCGAGTCGAAGCCCAAGCCCCGGCAAGGACACAGCATGGACTTGGACTAAATCTAAACCCGTGGCCTGTTCTCCGTCCGTCCGGCAAGTTTCTCACTTGGCATCTTTCTCCTGCTACTTCTTTTAAATTGTGTAACAAATTGTTCCCCGGGGACGAATTCGAATTAAGTAAAAAAAGGGTTTATTTACGATGCCATACATAACGGCCGTCCGGGCAGTTCGGGCTGGCTGTCCTGCTGTCCGTTGCCCGGCCAGGAGACTCCGCCGGGCCTTAGCCCTTTTTTTATTACGTGCCCAATACTCAATTTGGCCGTATTTAAATTCATCGTCTATTCAAGCCAGCCGGCGGCCATTTCGTATGCACACGAGCACAGAGGGAGGGAGGTATGTGAGGGAGAGTTCCAAGGAGTTCCTTGGAGTCTAGATCTATTGAGTGGTTATTTGAATTGAACTTTGAGGTTGAATTCGCTTCATTTTTATGTTATTTATTATGCCCAAAGTTGGCCCCCAGGCACGGCAGCGAGTGTGTTCCTGCCCTTTCCTTTGCCTGTGCCTTTTCCTGTGCCTGTACCTTGGCCATGCCTGGGTATGGTGTTGAAATACATGCCACAAAAACTCGAAAAACCAAGAACATGCACCGAAAATTGTTGGCTGGGATACGAGTATAAATTAAGGTCCTACATAGGTGGATAAAAGTTGTTTTGAACACATCTCTACTGCTGTTGTCGCTGTCCAGAAGGCGCCACTTGGTTGGTCTGAAGAGAAACAATTTGGTTGCGACGCGACGAGCTGGCATCTTGATAATTTTTCGATTTATACCCCTAAACTCTTACCAGCTCACCACCCACTCGCCTTGTCGACCAGTGGCGTAGATAGGCGAAAATTACAATACACTACAATGCTCTAGGCCGTGAATAGAACCGTTGCCCGAGAGTTGATCCGATGGGGGTCTGCCTTCCAGCTCCACTCAGGCTCCCCACAACATATCGAACGTACGCAGCCCCAACAACGCTTCCTACCGGTCTCGGCCAGAAGTTTCTGCTCAACTTTTTTGGGGTTGGCCACGCCTGCCGACCCAGCCTGTCTGTCACACACTGTAAACCTCAAACTGTAACGAGACGGAACTGATGTCACGTGAGCGGGCTGCCAGGGCTTTTGCGCTCAATTTGACAGACAGCCGTGAGCGAGGGGCTTCGGGCAATGCAATCTTTGCGGATGAGCCCGTAACTAAGTTCGAAACTGAGACATCAGTGCGACACGGTAACCCAGATGGACTCCAATTGCTGTCAGTCGAATGTATTTGATGTATAAGAGTGCACTGCAAGATCACAAACTTCGTAGAATTCGATCCCAGCATGTGGAATATATGTTCTCTTGGTCCAATGAAGATGCAACAACCCTTACAGTCCCCCCCAAAAGGGTATTCCTTGAGTGTGCGAAGTTCTTTCAGATCATTTGGAAAGCTCGCAGCTCCAGTCCATCTTTTCTACATAGAAATTATCTAGCAATTATCCATCAAAAATCATTAAAACTATAAAATTCTATGTTGGTTGCCAGCACAAAATGCAGTATTCGGCCAAGACCTCGTCGGTGGTTAAATATGGTTAAATGTTTCAGGACTAATCTGATGTCTATCAAACGAAATCTACACCCCAACGTCTCCGATAAAAGTCACAAAACTTGGTGGGGGTTTCTATGTGGGTTGGCTGTGTGACCGCATGAAAGAGGCTTAGGCCTTCTGGGCTGTTGATGATTAAGTAATTAGCCAAATCCAGGCGAACGAGGCCAATTAGCTGGAATGCGGAAATTAAACACACATCGCATTAGCCAGCGATGCGATCAAGAACCGTTCGAGAGGGCTCCCAGGTTTGAAAAGGGCTGAATGCATTTCTTTCCTCGCTTTTTGTGTGGCAATTAGCACGCCCCGCTGCACTCTTCGCCGTGAGGGACCTTGGCAGCCGCATTCCCGCGGTAAAGCCCGGCCACCCCACCCGACCCCACCCGACCCAACCCCAGCTCTGGAAGGAGCTGCATAAAGCGCACATTGAAAATTAATTGCGCCCTGCCTCATCCGTGTGGGTGCACGAATGCTTATGTCTGCGAGTGTTTGTACAGGTAGGAGTACGTGCGTGTGTGGCAACCGCGGCAGCGATGCTCCACTTGCTCCACTCCCCACTCTGACGCCAGGCGCGGCCGCTTGCGCTTGCCTTTTATGAAAAATTAATTTGCTCTTTGTACCGCAATAATATTCCCCTTTATCCGCGCGAGTTCCCCTTGACGCGGCTGGCAACCGGAGCGTATGATTAATTTTTTGTCGTAGCCCCAGAAAATTGTTGGCTTAACGGCGGTAACAGCGGTGGAGAGGTAGAAGGGAGTAGAATCCTAGAACGGACTCTCGCAGTCTTCAGTTATCGTTTGAAAACTCTTCATCATTATTATTAACCACCAGGAAACGAGACATCCTTTCATTGCCAGAGGAGAATTCGGGAACTATTACCTTATTACTTGGGTAGTTGGATCGTTCAGTACAACTCTCCACGAGAAATAGGAATAAGTGTATGCAATCCGGAATTCTGACTTGAATGCTTCTCAGAAGTAAGCGCTATCACCATTTCACAACTTCCCTTTCATCACATGCCACAGACGAGGAGCCTTCCCCGCCCAACCGTCTTATGCCATAAAACTTCTCGGTCTGCTTAGTTTTGGTCCGGGGAGTGGCGCCGGGGCAGCCGTGCAGCAGCTCGGCGTACACTTTCCCATCCAGAACCGGTTATTTGCACCACAGCAAACAATGCACATTCGGCACCGCAATGCTGCAACAGTAACAACGAACATGGAACAACGACCGACGACTAAACTACGTAGTTTCCAGAAAGTTCTTAGGAAAGTTTGCACAGTGTCGGGTGTCTGGAGGGTTTTTTATTTCCTCGCGCGCATTTCACATTAGAGGAAAAACCCCAGAAAATTATGCAGCACAATATGAAATGCATTTGAAAGACAAGTGAATCTTGTCAAGTGGCGTGCAGGGTTGGGAGCCTGCAAGCTGCAGCCAGCTTCCAGCCTCCAGTACCCAGAGCCTCAGCAGCAGAGCAGAGCACTTGAGTTGGTGCTTTAATCAAAAGTCAAATATTTCATGCCATGCGTCGGAATGAGGACCGGCCATCCTTTGGAAGGCCCACCGCCCATCCCCACCGCCGAATGTGGGTACCTACGAGCACGAGCAGCATCTGCTGGCGGGATGCAAATGCAGCCGCTGCTAACCCGCACAATAGACACCGCCGCCAACGCCTCGCCTCGCCTCGCCTGTCGCCCGGCAAAAACTTTCCCTGCCTACAAATTTGAATACCCTACAATCGTATAATAAAAGGGAATATTTAGTCTGTGTCGATGGGCTTAACATCCATATAGAGTACGCATAGATCCAAAACTCAAACAATCAGAACTTGGTGATCTCAAACTTGGTGAGTCAAACAAAATAGATAGAAATATAAATCAATTAGATTGAAAACATCTCTTGAAACAATTGAAATCCGACTAGTGGGTATCCCCCGAGTACAGACAGGACATTTACTATCCAGTTTGCGATGGGATCAGAGGGAAACTCATGGCATATCCCGCATGCCTGCGCACTTGCAGCCACTCCGGAGTCCGGATGACTCCTACTTGGCTCATGACTCCAGCGCCGTCGACGGCTCCCACTGTGCCTCCGACAGCTGACTGCCGACTGCCGACTGCCGACTGGCGGTCCGTCTGTTGGCTGCTTTCATGGAAATTACATTTTTGCATTGCCGTTGTCGTCGCTGCTACTCAAGTAAATGCAAATATTTCTCATTTCTCTTACGAAAATTGTCAAATGTATTCAAAAATGTGCGCCGCATGCGAAATCTTTCTGAATATGTATGTGCCAGTGTCTATCCCCCTTCTGGGCTTGAATTCCAATGCAAATAAGAGATGCAGAGCTTTGAGCTCCTAAAATCACACGACCAAATCACACGAAATTGGCTTTAGCCAAATAAATCAGAGCTTGAGGGGAATGCAGTGCCTATATCTCTGTCCTCTGTGGATAGAATGGATCGACTGATGAATTTAAAACAAATTAAACAGTTTCAGGGCTGAATGCACACGGCCATTTATACAATCAATGCTCAAATAAATTTTAATAATTATTTTGACCACTTGACCCTTCTCCCTCTGTCCTTCCCTCTCCCTCTCTCACCTTTCGTGCGTTCAAGGACCAACAACAGTTTCGAATGCAATTCAAATTCAAAATTGCGGCTCTGTTGGCTGACTTCTTTTGCGGGGCATGTCGAATTTTTAATTAAAATTTTAATTAAACTAATTGCCAGTCCGCCTGCATGCATAGAGTTTTTAATCAATTAAAAAAAGGGGAGAATGGAAAGAGGAGGATGCCATTTGCTAATTTATTCAATTAATTGCTGGAGGCAGTAATGAAATATATGATTTCTATGAACCCACCTGGCGTATACACAACACAGTCCTTAAGAAAATCCCCAGTTGCACTTCAGTAACGACTTTGGGCTCCAGTTTATGGTGCGGCTTAAGGGTTTTCGGTAACCTTTTTGGGGGGACTCCAACTTATTTCCGCTAAAAGGGTTTCGCTGTTGGGCCATGCATAATTATCGTAATTAAAACGTTAAATGACTTTTTATGCAATTTAATTTAAAGCCTGTTGAAAAACCTTTCAATCTGCGGATTTGTGATATTTAATGCATTTCATTCGAGCCGAAAATATTTGGGCTTAGCTTTGAAATTTTTGCGATTAATTTCAACTCAATTTATGATTATTTCCACACAATTAACTATCGTAATTGATTTCCCCGTTTGTTCTGGACCTGGATGGGATTGCAAAAACTATTTGCGGACACGAATGCGTCATCTATAATTGACTGATATTTTTATTCGATTTATTATTCATTTCGTTTGGCGATATGAAAACAATCCAAGTCCAGCATAATGGCGGCATTACCAACTGTTTAAAAATGAATGCAAATTCGTATGTAATTAAATAAATTAATTAAGCGACCAGACGGCAAGACAAAGGCAACACTTGGCCCCAGACAACGGCCACCAAATGAGCCAGTAACTGACACAACAAAATTGTTGTCTTTAACAAATTGGAATCGTTCGAACTCTGACTCCAATACCTCTCCTATAGTAAGCATAAAGAAGGTATATCAATTTCACTCTGATCTCCAGGTAATAATTTCCCAACCAGTTGTAGGCCAAGAATGTAGACAGCAGTTTCGAATTTACAATAAAAGCCATCTAATCAGTCTAATCAATCGATGATTTCTGTTTCAAAGATTCAGCTTCTCGATTGTTAATCGAATTTTCAGTATTTAAATAGACAAACTGAGCTTACAGGTATTCTGGCCAAGTCATGTTACCTGTAGAAAATGTATGGCCACAAAATTGCCTCGAGAGAGAGAACAACAGTTGAAAGCAACCTGAACCGAAGCTGAAATATGTATATGTATTACACACACACACACATACATAAATAGATATATTCAACTATATTTGCGATATATTTTTTGCAGAAAGTGTAAAATGAAATACGATATTGTGCTTGTTTTGCACCATAACATTGCCAAATGGCAAAATTTCAATATTCTTATTTATGATATTCTATTCCGCATTATTTATGGCACTCTCATACTTTGTTTTTACTCGAAAAGTATGTGTGGGGCGGGGCATCCCTTGCATGGTGCCACTTCCATAGCTGCAACTTGCGGCACCGAATCCAAAAAATATTTACACTGCTGCAGCTTCCTTTGGCAAAGGATTGATACACATTTCTCATATTTTCGCACTCCGAAAAGCAATAAATATATTTTCAATGCAAATTCTTATGGGATTGTTCCGTTATGCTGTTATAAATTTCCGCTTTGACTTTGCTGTTGGGGATGTACACACAAATTCAATTAATTTAAAAGACTTTTCCAAAGTAAAAATAAATCTAGTAATGACTTCTCTACTCTCTCGTAGTTTTCCTCATAGACCAGCTGAAGGAACTCCTTGAAACTTTCAAGCTCTTTTCTCAGAAAATAAGTAACCAATTCAATATTTCATTCAACATACATAATTGGAATTGGTAGAGAAACTATAGAGGCACATGACCGTGATTGCAGGAGAAAAGACAATCTAGAAAATAACGCAAACTATATTGTAGCTCTCTCCTCCATAATATCCAATGAAACTGCACAAAAATCAAACTATATTCTCGGTGCAATACAATAATTGCTAATACAATAGTCAGAATTTAAAATGGAGGAAACTGTTGTACAATTATTAAAATATTTAAATTTGTAATACAAAGATTACAAGATTAATCTTGTAAAACTATAAATATTATCTTTTAGTTGTACATATGTATGTATATGTTCTGGTAATTTCCGAATTATCGTTCCCACACCTACACAAGCTTAATCTACTACTCTTATACGGTGAAAAGCTATCCCCAGCCAACATACAAACTCGCAATCCACACAGCCACACGGCCACAAAGGCCAAAAACGTTTGTAGCTTTGCCTCGGCTGTTGCTCAGTTGCACAGTGCGGCTTCCCCCGCTCCTTCTGGATTGGTGGTGGATTGGCGCTGAATCGGAGTGGAGAGTTTTCAAACTGAATAAGTGGTATGTAGATAGCAGTATCTGTTAGCGGTAGTGTTTGGTGTCTTGTGTGCTCTTTCTGGTTCATTGATTGCCTGATTTCTTAGGAGTTCTTAAGACAACTTGGGAAGATGATTAAAAGAAAACAATTTCCGTCCAAATTTATAGTCGGTTTATTACAATGCGATAGAGACCCAATGGTACCATTGATTTTCAGCACATTTTGGAGACAATTATTCGTTTGATGTTATCCTTTAATTTAAAAGCATATTTACAAGTAGATACACTCAGAGAAAAATAAATATTATTTTATTTCGATTTTTAGTAGATATGTATTTAGTGAAATTAAGTATAATTGTCTCTTACAGCAACATTAATGTATTTAAAAGAGTTTTGAATACGGTTCATATTTAATTTAATCAAAAAACCTTTGAAATGAATCTTAAATAAATAAATTCGTTGGAAATATATTTAATCTAAATGTGAAAGGTATTTATTTGAAATATGAAATATATATTTCGATAATTGGATAATATTTCATTTCATCTCTCCCACTCTCGCTGAAAATATATTTGTATATATTTTCAAATCTAATTTCGATTCATGGGTCTTTTTTTTTCTTATTGTACTATATGAATACATACATTCGAGTATGTATGTATGTATGCATATACTCATGAATGTGCATATGGATAAGCCAATTATTGATGATTTTTAAGTGGCAGACCGAACTGTCCGCATTTCAAGCTAGGCATTTCAATATTTCAGCTCCATCTGTCTGTCAATCAACATGAATGAGAACGAGACATTTTTATTTTTCCATCCTCCTCAGCCTCCGCCTCCGCCTCCGCCTCAGCCTCCTTTTTTGCCTTCTGTATAAGAGTATCGCACGAAGTTGTGTTGTCCCCAGCGGATACAACGGCTCAGCTTGAGCCGTTCAGGCTAGGCCTCCATCCGTCACGGTCCTCCGATCAAATTGAATTGACATGTGTGACTCGGTTTGCATTTCAGAATTTGGAAAATGTCTGGTTTCGTCTGGTCTGGTCTGGTCTGGCTGGCTAGTCCCTAGTCCCTAGGCCAAAATGAGCAAATGGCAAATGGTAAATGGCAAATGGCAAATGGAGGGCGTGTCCCTGTGTGTTTGTGTCGCAGTGAATGAGTCATGTAGCCGGAGCTTTAACTTGCCAAGTGAACGAACTCCGGCCGCAATAAATTTCAAATTGAACCGAAACTAAGGAATGGCGCTTCTGCACTTAAGTTTACTTCTCTTCTCTCCTTATAGAGTCAACACAATCAAATCAGTGTGTCCGGGTGTGTGGGTTTCTCCTCTGTGGTCCGGGGTCTCTCGGTCTCTCGGTCTCTCTGGTGATTGTAAGTTCGATTGCCCTGCGTTTATTTGCGGAGACTCCACTGCAAAAGTCAATTGACTCAATAAATTATTTTTAAAGCAATCAAAGCTACTTCTGCGACAAAAATGCAATCGAAAACTTTGGTATTTTATGTCTTTCGAGAATTTTCCTACGACTAGTTGCCAATGAGGTACAAATGTGCTTCAGCTTCAGACTCTATACACATGCGTATGTACATACATATTTGTCATGCATCTTCGAATTGTAGAAGTTTCTCAGACCAGGAAAGTCTTTTCAGAACGGGAGAGGGGAATAACTCAATGCACTTATTTTTGCCATTTATTTAATTTTGTGCTCCTACCAATTGTTCCAATGGGAGGTGTATGTTTGCCTATCAAACTCAATCTATATGTTACCTGCAATTTCGAAGTGCATACGGAAGTAAACCCTATCGAAGGTGATTTTTACTACGATCTTCTCTTCTTTTGCTACTACACGAATGATGCCTTCCAAAAGTGCCACCTCAAGCATGTGTCATATTATAGAAATAGTTAAGTTTTGATCAACTGGTCGAATGTTTGAGAAAACTATCAATTAGCTTCCATCTTTTTGCTGCTGAATGCATCATACATGTGTGTACACTGTACATACGAATGTCTCTAACAAAATTAAACTTATTCAAGGACTAGTTCTGACTATCTTATGCCTTTCATATCACTTAAAAATAACACAATCGATACATTTTCTAAAGAGTTTAACTTGATGTTGATTCGGCTTTCAGATTTTCAAGCGAATTTCAATTGAGAGCAATTCATCCATAAGCGAAGACCCATTGAAGAGCTGTCCGGCGAGATGTCATTTGCGGTTGAGACGAGCAATGTGAAGCATTTTCAATTATTATCAGGCTGCGACTGGGGCGAGGCAGCTCCGGATCCCAAGTGAAATTAGCCAAATTATGGAGGCAAACAGGGGCAGAGCCGACAAGTCGGCTTGTTTGCGCTTAAAATTTAATTTCACGCACAATTGAGTCCGTGCATAATTTTGGTCTGGGTGATAAATTATTGCTATTATTGCACACGGAGGAGGAGGCGCCACACTGCACTTCACAACACCGCACCGCACGGCACCGCAAGGCCCACACAAACAAAACCCATAACTGACCATACCACAATGTGTTGCAGGAGTAGGAGTAGGAGCAGGAGCAGGGATACGGGCAAAATAATGACCCTTCCTGGTTGCATCGCCACCGTTGTTGCTGTTCCTGTTTGCTGTTGCTGCTGCTGCTGCTGCTGCTGCCGCTGGTTTGCTCGTTGGCTGCGTTCATTAATTCGCTGCCATAAAACCCGGCCAGGGGCACATTTCGCCTTGCCTCGGAATTTGCATACTTTCTGTGTAGAGGCACCTGTTACCGCGCTGCACGACTCGAGGATCCCGGCCAGACGCCTACAACACATGTCTGCTCATAATTAATGTGTAAATTGTAAAGCCTCACTCGCCCATTTCCCCCTCGTCCTGCTCCTCCTGACTCTGCTTCCGCCTGTTGAAAAGGTGGCCCTGTTCGAGCTGCTGGTGCTCCGGCCGGCCCAACCGGTCCCGGCTTCATTGCGGCTGTGCACGAAAGTGAAGGGAGCCAGCTCGACAACAGCTAGGCAGAAGGAAAGTGTGGCTCCCAGCCCCCAAACATCCCCAAATGCGTGGTGACGCTGGACAATACTTAATTGCATTTATGAACTGCACGTTCACCTGTCGACTGGGCCTAGCTATGGCCCCCTGCAAATGAGGTACTTTGGAAACGAATTAATAGATTGGATCTGTCCCCAGAAATTGACAGAAAAGGTTGCTGCTCAGGTTCAGTTCTATGCGCTGAGCTGAACTGAACTTCACAGATCATCAAGTAAAGAATACAAGTAGAAGGCAGCCTTCCCGAAGTATGGTAACCATAGAATCACTGAATCGCGAGAATCGAAAAAGCAACAATTTCTTATTCCAACGGCTTCGCTCCATGTGTTATCAAATACTATGCATCGTATATTGTATATGTAAATCGAATATGCACATAATTCGAAGAAAACCTGTGACTCTTTCGCAGGATGCTTCATGAAGCTGGCACGTGGAGTAAAAGCAAGCACTTTATAGCATTTGATATTTTTTTAAAGCCTCGGCATTAACCTGTACATGCACCTAACTATTGCATTAAGGATGGCAGAATATAATTGCAATGGTCTTGAAGGCTGAAAAATAATAAATAAAAACCTGAAGTGCAGCCTACCAAATACTCTTTCACTATAAAAAAGAAAAGTATACTGAACTATTCTCGAATGTAGGTTATTCAGCTTTTGATGGCTTTGTCTAGTGGGTCTTTTGAGCGGGGAGAATGGAATTGTCGTCTGCAGCAAGCGACCTTTTTGACATGAGCTCGAGAATCTGCTCTATTGTGCCCACATACCCAAGCCCTGGCGACCCCGGCACTTTCCGGTCCCTACCGCTGCTGTTGCTGCCATTAGTGAGATTAAAACTATGACCAAAGCGAAGTGCTCACAAGGGGCACAATGTCGCAGAGCTTTGGCTTTGTTTCAGGCCAAACAATGGGCGTATCTCTCGCAGTGACGCAATGCGTACATTGTTCCCTGCCGGACAACTGGAGCGGGAGCGGGAGCGGCAGAGGGACCGGGACGGGGACGGGGTAGGGGAGGCCGGAGTGCGAGTACATCCATTGAAAAAGATATATTGCTCACTAATGCAAACATCCATAACAAAACCAGTTGACACAAATGCAGCGACAGTGGGCCGCACCGTCCCCTGAAAGCTTGAGTGAATTGCAAATCGTCTTTCTAATCCGTGCTTTGTTCGCTTGGCAGCCATTCATGGATTTCACCTACCCCCCTCCCCTCCCAATAGTTCCCAATGCAATTTACTTAATTTCTATTCGAGAAACAGTCGGCAAGCAGAGATCTAAGACAGCTCCTTTTCCGACTCTTCCTTGCAATGGACAATCGATTGTTCAATTCATTGAATGCCATCTCGTATTGGATAGCAGTAAGCTACAATTTTTGAATGGTGTAATCCCGAACAGGTAGCAAAAACAGATTCAAAATTTATCAGGATTGCGTACCTACATCTCAGATTAGTCTGTGATAACACTGTCCGACAAACCGTGAGTTGGGGACTTTTGACTTCGTTTTTGCTTATACTAAAGACCGTCTTATAATCCAAGCCACTTTATATATGTATTTACGAATCTACATATGTAATCACAGAGGTATTTTGAGTGCTCAAAGACCAATTTATTGCTTCATGTTGAGATTTGTTCTTTCCGCTGCGGATCTTCTAATGGGACTCTGAATAAGAGTGGGGGATATTTGGTAAACTGCGAAAAATGTACGTCTAATGCGCGCATACTGCGGTCTACATAGGTCTAGCGCCTGAGTTAGGAGAATCGAAAATATGACCTGAGGCACAATGTGAGTGTAGTCGGGTATGGCATCAGTAATTAAATTTAATTTTCACCTCTTCCACTTAACCGAGAGCAAAACTTCTTTGAACAGCGTGAGGCACTCCAGCTGCCGAGGAGCTGCCTTTATTGTGGTGACTTTGAAGCTCTCTTCCGGCCACGTTGAGAAGCAGGGAGTCGAAATATGTACAGATATACTCGTACAAGTAAGTGTGTGTGTGTGTGTGTTGTACGTATTTCTAGGATACTTTGCTGCGGTTTTCCAGCAACACAAGTTTGTTATTTATGCTTTGTGCTTTGATTTTGCGCGTAGTCAACCTGAAAGATGCTCATGAGTTATGCGGGAATGTTTCAGGTTTTTGGCTGGCTGAAATACCTCACAATTCGCCAGCCCCTTGTAAAAGCACAATCAAATGGATCTCATATCTCACGTTAAACTCGGCAGAACGTTTCAATAAATTCTACGGGAATAAAAGATGAAGGGCACTCTGTCAAAGAAAGAGAGTGGGGGATTCCCTGCTGACGAAAGAGTGGATGGACGTGGACCATTGTGCATTGTTTGCTCGGCAATATGGTCGCAGCAGTTTTATTAAATTCCTACAAAGGTTTCGCAGCTCTTTGCCCGCCTGCGTGCGCTTTCTTCTGCGCTTCCTTCTGTGCCAAAGAAAGGCAATAAAAATCATTTAACAAAGTCAAACAACAATAAAAATTAAACTTTGCCGTCAACACAGAAAAGAGCGAGCGGCACCAGCAGCCAAGCGGAAAAGTACGCCAAAGTACACAACGGGGCAAAATTAAATAATAAATACTCGCATAGCACATAGAGCGGGGAAAGCCTGATTTGAGCTGGCAAAAGTTTTTCGCAAATTAATTTTCAAATTTCAAATCTGGGCGCAACAATTCCAGCTCCCTCCCACCAGCTCATGTGTGTGTGTGTGTGTTGTCATCGTGAAGGGACCTTCCCGCGACCAAGCGATTTATTATGTCATGCCCCGTCAGTCAGACAGAGAGAGAGAGAGAGAGAGAGAGAGTGAGCGGGGAGGAGACTCACATCATCATAAATCAATCCATTTGATGAGAAACAGCAGGGGGTGTACGAGTAGCAGAACGAATTTAATTACACTTAAGCAGCAGGACTCAACTCGAAATCGTCACACACTCCCCCCGTTCGAGGGCACAGGACATGGAAAAGTCAGCCCCTCCCCCCAGGTGGGCGCTGGCAAATAATTCCCTGTCGTTCTAACCACTTCGATCCGATGCTGGCTGCAATTCAATATTGCTAAGTGCTCAGGAACAGGCTCAGGCTCAGGCTCAGGCTGAGAGTCAGTTTGCCAGGACAGGGACGCAGACTCGGACACGAGCCTGAGCCTTGGAATGACTTGACAAAAGGTAGGCACACAACAGAGATGAAAGTTTGTCTTTGTCGTTAGTCCGATATTGATTTTGATTTGAAAGGCTCTGATGAACGGATTGCTGTTAGTTGAGGTATTGCAAATTTACAGATTCTGTTACACATGGACCTCTCTGCATTGGCGTGGGTCCTTCAAATGATGTCCTCTTCTGCTCTGATTTGTTTCCGTTAACATATGTATATTGAGGGCAAGGATACTAAGGTTCTCTTTGCACATGTCCTATAGCGTTGGTGCACTCCTTGATTTCCAAAACGCCTCTGAATACCGAAACGATATACTGAAGAATTTGCTGTGGTTTCCATAATCTATTATCCGTTTTTCTACTTCTCATCGAGTACAATTAGTTTAAATTCGAAAACATATACATACATACACAAATATGTGTATTGCCATATAGGTGCATACATATGTATATATGTATGTTTACGTTTGTAGCAATTTCAAAGAAACTCTCTACGCTCGTATTGCATCATCCTCGCAGAGTTCGCAAAGTATTAAAATATTCGAAAAACCAATCAATGAACTAGAAACGCATTCACAAGAAATTCAAATTACTTTGCCCGGCTCTGCCCCACCATCAGAGAGTCCTCCCAATTCCATTTCGATGGAAAGCCACATGAACTACTCCGAGTATTCCGGCTCCCCACCTTTTTGATGAAACATGTAAAATGCAAACGAGTTTTTTATCACGCACACACAACATTTGGGGGCGCTGCTCGTGCAATTACACTTTAAAGGAAGCAAATACTCTGCGAAAGGAAGCAGGTTCAGGCACTCGCTTTTGCGTGGGGGTGGGGGTGGGACTGGTTGGGGATGAGGATGGAGGAGTAGAGCCAGTCCTAAGTTTGTCATGCGAAAATCATACAAACTTGGTTTTCGTGTGCTCGCGAAAGTAATTGAGGCGGAAATCCCTAATTGGCACCTTCAAGTCAGCCTCGACTACGAGGGCGAGTACCAGGACCAGAGCGTCGGTGACGACAAAAAGAAATAGCTGCAGCCATAGATGAGGGAGCAGCCAAAGATGAAAACTTGCCACCCACTCGCCCTGGAGAAGGAGATGGGCCACGTAGCCCCATGTAGCACCATGTAGCCCCATGCAAATGGGAAAACTTTGCTCATCAGCGCACACAAATTGAGTGAAATTATCAGTTCAAGTGAAATTTACACTTGGCTGTTGTCGTCGTCGCCAGGCAGCTGCTTGCGGCTGCGATGCTCCGAGCGAGGCTCCACTGCTCGAATATGCAAATATAACTCTGTCCCCCCTTCTGGCTCTCTAATTCAGCTAAGCCCCAAATCCAATTAAACATAGAGTGAATACTGCCAAAAAAAATAAAAGAAAAGCAAACGCGGGACATGTGTGCGACACTTTCGCACTCCCACGAACATCTGGCAAAGGCGTTCCCAAGCAGATTAATGGCCAACGGGTTCTGTGCCAAGAAAATGGCAACATATGCGGAATGGTTTCCTCTTGATTCCGCCAAGATCTGAGCAAAGCCAAGCAGATGGTGCTAATATTTCACGGCTCTTCAATGGCCACAAGCCACGACATTTTATGGCCATTTAATGAGTGGCTAACGCTAATAAGTTTCCTACAAATGTAACTACTCTATTGAATACTCTAATACGGAATATCATGAGAAAAACTGTAGTTCTTGATCAGCATACGTCACTGCCTCATTGCGGTTTATTGGGAATTTCCGAATGATACTAAACTTAGAAAATTGTAATTCATACGAATCGTCAGATGAGTAATCAATACAAAAACCTGCATTTCAGATGCATTTCAGATGCATTCCCGATGCAACGATTATAAAATGTAAGAGAGACAGAGCAAAAGCTTTCCCGCAAGAGAGCAAGTGGCCCCCCTCCCTACTGTCGCGCATTGGCGCTGAATGGCGGCAGAGCTTGCATCAATAGATCTCTGACCAGCGGATCAGTGGGATCAGTCGGATCGGGTTATTGCCGCAATGCTCATACCACGGAAGTTTGGAATACTCGTGCTCGTTTGCACACTTACAGCTCTCGTCTTTCCTGGTAGCTGCATTGTCCGTAAGGTTTACTTTTTGGGTATTTTATGGATTATTTGATAATTTGGGTCTATTTCAGATCCCAGACCAAAGCCAACGTACAAGCCCGATTTTGTGTTTCCCTCAGAGCCCGATCACGACAGTCGACGACTGCCCACCTGGGATTTGAGCATATTCGACCATAGCACCGGACCCAGTGAACAGAGGTCGCAATGGATAAAACCCCAGTAGAAGCCATGGCAAAAACGGCATGAGCAAAGACTAGTTTTTGAAATGCCAATTGCCAGTGATACCCTTCACATTCTCAGAAGCTATTCCCATGTATTCGAAGCCATAACTGAATAACAGACACTCAAGTGTCATGTCAACACTCATCTCTATTAAAGCGTTGGGAAACATCAACATTTATTTCGATTTTGTATTTGCTTGTCGTTAGCAACAATGATATATATTTCTTTATATTTATGTGGAGCATAAAGTACCTCAGGTCCAAGTACACTTGGGGATTTTGTAATGCTTGGCTAAACTGAGAACAGACCGACCTTTCAATTCGCTTCCGAGTGCCTCTGAAGCGAAGGGCTTTAAAAGTTATCAGTTCAAACCCCTAACATTTTCTTCCATAAATAAAATTATAAATGTATGTACATACGTAGTGTCATAGTATCAAAGGACCCTGAGACGTTCAGGTGAGGGCAGGGAAGCTTTCATTTTGGATGGGCTGTAATTATCCCTCGTGGAAAATGTAACTTTCTTTTACACCGCCGTTTCAAAGCTGGCTGAATCTCGGTAAATAGTTATCAGGAATTGCAATTTTCGAAAGTGCTCCATTCCTTGTTATTAATGCCTCTTCTTGCCAATAGCACCACAACAGCATCAATCAGCAATTATATACAATTTCTCTTGCTCCCTCCCATTCCTCCCAGGGAGGTTCTGTGAAACAGACTGTAAAACATTTCTGGTCTAGTGTGGGGGACTGTGAGGGCTAAATCAAAGTTCATTATTGCTGCAGTTGTGGTAAGCACATTCGAGGAGACTTCCTCGCTATCTCTGCCTCTGCCTCCGCCTCTGTGACTGTGTCTGTGTCTCCACATGGCGTATACGCAATATAAATTCGTAATTGCATGAAACACTATACCAGGACAGGCAGGGAGCGGACAGAGCCATTGATCAACTTGCAGCCAGAAGAAAGATGTGAGCGGAGCACTGGGGCACAAAGGACCAAGAAAATGAGCCATTGGATGGAGAAGAAGGGGAAGCTCATCAACTAAATGCAAAGTTCCTCCATGGCCGGGCTAGGTCCTCGGCAAGAGTGCTGGCTGAAGCTGTAGAACAAGAATAATTGACGACGACACGATAATGAGGGGAGCACACATACAGTACAGCTGCAAGGAGAGCGGAGTGGAGTGCAGCACATGACAAGGCAACGCATCATCAAGTGGATGCAGACCGGCTCCTTGCAACGGCTGGCTGGCAGCACTATAATCCTGGGGAAACACTTGAAAATGATGGATGAAAATTATCGTTTTCTGCAACGCATGCAAATGCGCAAAATTACTTTCACATGATTAATGCTCCACTGGTGCGAGACTGTTCAGTGGCAGCCACAGAAAATGGCTTCAGGCTCTACATACATATGTATATCCATCTATGCTCCCCCCTTCGATCATCGTTCTTCCATAATTAATCCAGTGCGCCCCCACAAAAAGAAAGCGCAAAATGGAGCCAGACAATTGTTGAACTTCATTTGAAATTCATATTTTAAATATTCGTCAGTCAATTAGGGAGCAAAGGACTCTGACACCGAATTTGCATTCAACCGTAAAATTATCAAATTAATATTCCGCCCAAGAGCGCGTCCCACTGGAGTCTGATGTGGAGCTTTGTAGTTGTGCCCCTGTCCCTGTCCCTGTCCCCATCCCTGTACCTGTCCCAGGCAACGGCTGTCAAGAACTTTTCGTCTTCCAGCTTCAAGGCGCACATTTCGGCAAGTTGTCAGGCCAAATACGAAACTTGTCCGGTCCAACAATGGCAATTTGATGAGAAAAATTTCGAAAGATATCTGAAAGCCACTCACTCCGGAGAGGTGTTCCTGCTCGGTTTCGCACTCGGGCTCATGGATGGAGTTCGACTCCGAGCTGTCCAAATTCGTTAATTGGAAGCCAAAAGTTTGTCAATGGAAATGCAAAAGAACTTCACAAAACTGTATAACAATGAAGCAAGAAATTAGGTTATTTAGCATTTGAAGAGCATGATTAGGCCGGCAATGAATAAGACCTTGTTTGCCTTTCTAGCCTTATCAGCGGAGTGCCATGAATCGCGCATGGCGAATGGTTTCTATTCGCCTCATTCGAGTCGAAGGTGTCCGTTCGTTTATGTGAAAATCTCACAGCATCAACGTGTCATCATTCAACAAATATTCTCGAATGTGTGTTAGTGGAACTGTTGTATACTCTACCCAGTCAGACTTCCCAGAAGTACATACATCTGGCACGCTTCCTTTTCCACTAAGAACTGGTTCCGGTTTAATTGTATCTTTTTTGGTAAAAAAATAAAAATTATAGAATCCTTCTATGGAATCTTCTATGGTATCGATTATAAAAAGTATTATAAAAATCGATATAAAAAGGAGGTGACCTCACATCTCCTTGTTTCTTCCTATTTGCACATACATTTTTTTACCCCGCGCAACGACTACGAGGTTGTGGTTCCCGAGCAGGAGGACAGCGAGGCGATGGACACCAGCACAGAGCCAGCCATCGAAGACCAGGCCGATGTCGACGCTCGCCTCCTGCTTCGCCAGGAGTCATCTTTAAGTCAATTTACTTGCAAATACTGACTGGATGTACTTCTATATTATATTGCTGCATGCGTTTTTCCTATCTTGAAATGGCTTTTGCAACAAGAAAACTTGTTACAAAATCACTAAATTTTCTAATAAATTCATGTAAGTATGTACAAGTCTGCAGACCATCAAACCGAACCCGAACCCGAACCTGTATTTGATTGTCTAACCGGAATGCGAATGTTTTACAATAAAATAAAATGATAGATTTCGGTTCAATTTCATTGTCAAAATATTAACACCGACAAAAGTCCCATTTTCAGTTCAATTAAAGTCACAAAAGTGTCTCCGAAAATTCAAAATTCGCAGAGGGAAAGCGGGCGGCGGGAGACAGGCAAACAACAATGCCAATTGTTATCGAATAACTCACATGCAAACGTGAATGGTCGCCCATACTCGCACATTTAATATTCTCGTCCGTTCGGAGCACTATAGAGATTTTGAATGCTTAGTGTACCGGGCGGCAAGTATCCTCGAACACTGATATAAAACGATAAAATCGACAGATGAGCCCATCCTCCATCCATTGGTTTGTCTGTGGTTGGGAGTGGGGATGGCATCCAATTTATGTAGCAACCGAAACGGGCCACAGCCACGCCCGTATCAGTACCAGTACCAGTGCCCACTCCTACACCCACACCCACACCCACACCCTTACCCCTACCATGGCCCCCTGGCCACATGCAAATCTCGTATCGGGCACTTGAGGCCAGCCCTATTGTCCCTTTTTGCTCCCATTCTATATTCTATTTGTGCTCGGAGATGGCTTCTCTACGAAGCCTGACCACTTGGCTGCTGCTTCCTCCTCCTTCAGAGTTTTTATCTATTACCCTGGGCGAATATATTGAGATGGTTTCGACAATCCATTGTGGTGTAGTGCTCGTAGTTTCGCTAGTTGAGGGACAGGGGCAGTAGTTTCGGCCCATATCATTAAGTTTGCACAATGGAGGACACACATGCGCATTTTGTTTGTCAAGCAATGGCCAAAAAATAAAATCCTTAAAAACGAGCTATTGCTGGAGTGGAGGGAGTGGAGTGGAATGCAGCCATCTATTGTAGCCTGGCACTTTTGTTCAATTTTTCAATCGAGCGTTCTCGTTGTGGCTTTTGCCAATGGAATTTTCAACAGAGTTAGGAAGATAAAATCGGCTAAAGATAAGAATGAAAAAATGTTTAATTTGAATACCTTTTATGCACCTACAATATATGTATGTATATTTTTGTGCAGATGTTATCGATTGATGAACGTTCATATGAGAATTGCACCTCTTCTTTTAACCCGCTCTGCGATGACGATCGCCATTTATTTTTAGTTGCAACCCGCCTTGCCTTGGTGTGTTTTTAATAATTATAATGAAGTGCTAAACTCGAATTAGATTTGGGATATGATTGGGATTGGTAACCAATTTAGTAAGCGATGAAAGCTATAGTAAGCGATGGAATATCCTAGCTTAATTTAAGTTTTTTCTCATTCAAGTAGTGGCAATATCTGTATACGATAAGAAAAGGGCTACAATTTATCTTCCAATCAGTTTTCAAACGTGGACTCGGCCACAATTCCATGCATATGTAAGTGCAATTATTTTGAATAGGTGCAGGTACTGTTTAATGACCCTGGAATGTGCAAAAATTATGAATATTAATTATCCCATGTAGTATCCAATTTAAATTTGTTGTATATTGTATAATAAGAAATAAGTCGAGCTGTTTCAATGAATTTGTGCTTTAGAAGCTATGATTTAAAAATGTTGTACATAATTTAATTAATTTGAGGATAAAATTGCAGGATGATATATTACGTAACATTTGTGATTACAAAATATTTTCGAAAAATAATTGAGAAAATTCTCAATTTGGAATGTAAAAGCAATCAAATATTTTAGATGTCCGGAATGGCTTTTAAAGGCATGTCTGACTGTTATAGTACTAGATCCATATAGTACCATCGACTGTAAAGTTCTTTAAATATACATGTATGTTGCCCGGCTGGATTACTATGTTTAATTGGGTTATGTACAATATTTACACATTTTTGTTGTTCGTCTAAATAGTATGATTCTATAATCTTTCTTTATAAAACTAATTCACTATAATTTAGAAGTCTCAACATGTATATTTGTTTATTTCAGATATTCTGTTCTTAGTCGTATGTTTTCCGTGAAGGTATTGATTAAGTACTGGTTACTATTTGGTTTTTTAAGATATTTTGTTTTATATAGCTGTTTCTGTTTGTCTGCGAACGCACCGAATCAGATCCTCCCAGACATGCACATGTGCATATGCTTGATCTTTGGGAAAGCCGAAGAGCCACCCAGCGCCAGAGGCTTGCTGTTGGGCCGACTTTCCTTGCTCTGGCAGTGCCAGAATCTTCAGTACAGCACCACCGATGCATGGACAGGGTAGCTTCACATCACACATGGCACATCGCACTGTCGCATGCATACGTTGACAGTTCGTAGAATCCTCCGTTGCAAGCACACTAATGAAATGCTATTTGTAAATAAATCAATCAATCAAGTGAAAATGCTCACCGTCCACCGTATGAGCGCCACGGGTCGTTGGCTAACAATGGCTAGCGGATGGCCTGAAGTTTTGGCTCCGAGAATCGTACTGTTGAATTGCATTGGCTTGGTGTACTTGATGAAGAAGTGAGCGCCGTGCCCGCATGTCCTTCGGTGCTCGACCACCAGTTGATGCGGAACTTGGCGCTGCCATTGTCTAAGCCAACTCCTCCACCGACGTTGCTTAAGATGTCTGTATTTTCCTTTGTTTACATTTCGCAATTGTGATGGCAATCATTGAAGAGTTACCCATGCGCCAAAAAAATATCTCGCTGGTGAATGAACAATCGATAACTTAAAATGTACGGACCTACACTGTCTAAATTCACTGATGTGGCAACACACGTGTGCTGTGTAGCCCTGGCGTCAATTTGCAAAAAAGAAACAGCGTCAACCAAAAAAACCAACAAGAGCTCACTTTTAATGTGCGTGAAATAAAGAGTCAATCGAGTCGAAAGCGATCAAAGGCACAGCCAGCACTCAACAAACAGAATGGAAGCTCTAATTCCAGTTATCAACAAATTGCAAGATGTCTTCAATACAGTCGGCTCTGACTCAATACAATTGCCGCAAATTGTTGTACTCGGGAGTCAGGTAAGCAGTGCAGTGCCAACAGCAGAGCGGCAGCAGCAGCGCCTCCGCATCGTCAGCGGCCGCCCCTAAACATTGCCCAGGTCCCAAAATGACAGCCTTCCCGGGGCGGTCCCACATGGACTCTTTTTCCGTTGCTGCCCCTTTCTTCGCCCCGATTATTGGGCGGCCCTCCTCAGAATTATATAACGGGATAAATAAATGTTTGCCGGCAAACGGTGTTTTCCATCACCACTCCCCCTCCCCCACTATGTTTTCATCGGCTTGCGAATATATGACCCGTTTATATAATTGCTCATTTTTGGCAATGTTTCGGGTCTTGTATGAAAAATCAATATTCCGCAACATTCCACAAAAGCAGCTGTCGCTGTGACACATTCCGGCACATACGCGTACCCATACATATGAACATAGCGTGTTTATGGACTGTCTGCTTCGATCACAGCTTTAATTGCACTTTGATTCATTCGCGCCGATGACGATATTTGAGAGCTCTCAAAGCCAGAGCTGGTCATTGAGTTGTGGCTGCAAGATAACACTGCTAATCTGTCGGGCACATTTCCCTGATCTGATGCACGCGTTATCATTGAACAATCGTTTAACTCTACCTTACTGATTGCAGAGCTCCGGCAAGAGTTCGGTTATCGAGAGCGTGGTGGGACGCTCGTTTCTGCCTCGCGGAACGGGCATCGTCACCCGCCGGCCCTTAGTGCTGCAGTTGATTTACTGCCCCCTGGATGATCGCGAGAATCGGTCAGCGGAGAATGGTGAGAACGGTGGCTGTCTATAATTATCGAAGACCTCCGCTAAAGCAGCATTCCTGCAGGTACCTCCAATGCCGAGGAGTGGGGCCGCTTTCTACACTCGAAAAAGTGCTTTACGGACTTCGATGAGATACGCCGCGAGATCGAGAACGAAACGGAGCGTGCGGCGGGCAACAACAAGGGCATTTGCCCAGAGCCCATTAACCTGAAGATCTTCTCCACGCGAGTGGTGAACCTGACGCTGGTGGACCTGCCGGGCATCACCAAGGTGCCAGTGGGCGATCAGCCGGAAGATATCGAGGCGCAGATCAAAGACTTGGTCCTCAAGTACATTGAGAACCCAAACTCCATTATTCTGGCTGTGACGGCGGCCAACACGGACATGGCCACCAGCGAGGCACTGAAGCTGGGCAAAGATGTCGACCCCGACGGCCGACGCACCCTGGCCGTGGTCACCAAGCTGGATCTGATGGACGCCGGCACCGATGCCATTGACATACTCTGTGGACGTGTGATTCCCGTCAAGCTGGGCATCATTGGCGTGATGAATCGCTCGCAGAAAGACATCAATGACCAGAAACACATCGACGAGCAAATGAAGGATGAGGCTGCCTTCCTGCAGCGGAAGTACCCGACTCTGGCCACCCGCAATGGCACTCCTTATCTAGCCAAGACACTTAACCGATTGTTGATGCACCACATCCGAGACTGCCTGCCCGATTTGAAGGTAGGAATCTACTCTTCCCTTTCCTTATTAAATGCATTAATGGACTAATCAATGCTCGCCTCCATGCTCCACAGACACGCGTCAACATCATGTCCACGCAATTCCAATCGCTGCTTAACTCTTACGGCGAGGATGTGTCTGACAAGAGCCAGACCTTGCTGCAGATAATCACGAAGTTTGCCAGCGCCTACAACGCCACTATTGAGGGCACGGCGCGTAACATTGAGACCACCGAGCTCTGTGGTGGTGCTCGGATCTGCTACATTTTCCACGAAACCTTCGGCCGTACCCTGGACTCCATACACCCGCTGGCGGGTCTGAGCAAAATGGACATACTCACGGCCATACGCAATGCTACAGGCCCCCGACCAGCTCTGTTCGTGCCGGAAGTCTCGTTTGAGCTGCTGGTGAAGCGGCAGATCCGTCGCCTGGAGGAGCCTTCGCTGCGCTGCGTCGAGCTGATACACGAGGAGATGCAGCGCATTGTGCAGCACTGCGGAAACGAAGTGCAGCAGGAGATGTTGCGGTAAGATAACCATACAGTACAGATCCAAGTGATCCATGATTGATTTGTGATCCCCGTTGCGCAGCTTCCCCAAGCTGCACGAGAAGATTGTGGATGTGGTCACGCAGCTGCTGCGTCGCCGTCTGCCAGCCACCAATGTAATGGTGGAGAACATTGTGGCCATTGAACTAGCATACATCAACACCAAGCACCCAGATTTCCACAAAGATGCCGCCCTGGTGCCGAGTCTGCTTAAGACCGACAACGATCCCTACGCACAGATGAACATGGGGCAGCGTCGCGCGAATACTCCGCGCAATCAACCGTCCCCACAGGTCTCGTCGCACACCACAAACTCGCAGCAGCAACAGCAGCAAAATAACCAGCAGCAGCAGCAAGATGGCCATGAGCAGGTGCTGTCCCATCTTTGTTTTATATTTAATCAAGGAAAGATGCATGTTTTTTATACTCTAGAACCACATTGGCGAGAACTCGGCCCATTCGATGGCCAGCACTTGGCTGTCGAACATCTTACCACCGGCCCCGACGCGTCCGGACAGCATTGAAAACTCGGCCAGCAATACGCCAGTTCATAACAACCTTGTCAGCCCAGTGAAGCCGGTTAACCTGCTGCCTGATGTGCCGGCCAACCACAATCCCCGTCGTCTGACCGACAAGGAGCAGAAAGATTGTGACGTTATTGGTGTGTTTGATTAATTGCGTCCATTCGCATTGTAAGCTAAATTACCTAACGATTGTGTTTGCTTGCAGAGCGCCTGATCAAATCGTATTTCTACATTGTGCGCAAATCCATTCAAGACTCTGTACCGAAGGCGATTATGCATTTTCTGGTTAACCATGTCAAGGACAACTTGCAGAGCGAGCTGGTCACACATCTGTACAAGTCGGACAGGGCTGAAACGCTGCTCAACGAGTCTGATCACATTGCAGTGCGCCGAAAAGAGGCAGCAGACATGTTGAAGGTGAGCGCCAGAAATGATAGGATGTGTTATTGATTCGCTTGACACACTTTTGTTCTTTTTGCAGGCTCTGACCAGGGCAAATCACATCATCAGCGAGATACGCGAAACCCACATGTGGTAGACCACCGATTGGACACTGATACGGGCGCGATTTCGGAGCCTGTCGCGACTTAATAACCCACAAACAATACATACATATATGCAGCATACAAACTATTTATTGAAGAGAACACCTTCCTCCTTTGTTGAATGTTTCCCCCAGACACTTAAAAATCATCAAATTGCATGCCACGATTTCTGTAGGCCTTTCATTTCTTATTCGAGCATTTTGAGTCGTCACTGAAGACGCGGATGTGGACGCCTTGCCAGCCCAGCATTTGTCTTTCATCTGGCGACTCCACTCTGTCCCCGCTTCAGAGCAGTAGCCATCAATGTAGAAGCCGTGATTGGTTTGTTTAGGTTACTCAAAGCACTTATTACATTTTGAATCGTCTAATAAAAGAAGAAAAAGTTGATTCAAACTATGCCAAAGGTGCGTGTGGTGTGTTTACATGGGATGAGATGAGGAGCCTGCAGGCAAATTCCAGTAGTGGCAGAAATTACAAATTACTCGGATTTTCCATCTTTTATAATAAAATCTTTAATACTTGAATACCAGTTAAAATCTAATTTGGAAAACATCATTTGTATTGCGGCAAAATGAAAGAAGGGCTCAGGTGTGGCATATGCATTTCCTTGACGGCATCCTATAGTGGGTGTCCACGGTGACCACGATACGCTGGTGCGGTAGTTGCGGCCCGCTCTTCAGTTATGACTAAACATTGCGTTGATTAAATGCTCCGCGCTGTGTGCTCGTGTTGGTGTACGTACGCGTCTGTGTTTTTGGGTCGTATAAATAGGGGAATGAAGCCAGCGCCAGCCTTTGGTTTTCCTGCTACTGCTGCTGCCGGACGCTCTTAGGCGCGGTTCGTGTCGGAAAGGACACGGACTATGCAGCCAACGCCGCCCTTGGCGAATGCCTTCTCGTGCCACTGCAACAGATGCCCGCTGGAGCCCTCCGAGGGTATTTCGAAGCCGCGGTAAATGTACTTCATCAGCACATCAATCAGATCATTCTGGTCAACCGTATCAATAGCCTGGTCTATTTGTGTGGACTTGATTGATAAGAGTACCCGGAGCGTAATGTTCAGGGCGTGGTCCTGGAAGCAAAGGCATTGATTACGGAGCTTCGCTCGATTCAATTTTGCAGGTGCTTACCTTCACAATCTGGTTTTTACAGCGCAACGGAGCGTTTTGGAGAACACTGAGCAACGCCTCGACCACCTTTCCCTGCGTCAATAGCGCTGTGATTTCGGTCTCGTCCGGCCCGACTGCGGCGCTGTCCACGCCGTCGTCCTCCCTAAAGTTGTCCTCATTGTACTGATCCACGTCGATTTTACGGAATGCGTTGCTCGAGGTGTTCTTTGCCATTTTTTACGATCTTTGCTTTTCTTTGAGGTGCAGGGAAAATGAATCACGAAGAAGACAAGCGGCGAACAGATGTGAAGACAGGGCTGCCACATGCAGTCAAAAAGTATGGTATTTTCGGAATCCGCCTCTGGCCACACTAAAATTTACTTTGTTGTTATTCCGTAAAGTCAGAAATAATAAAATTGATAAAAAAAATAGTTTTCCACTGTGAACTCTTACTTTTTCAGCATGGCAAAGTTCCTTGGCCTCAACCGGCTATCTAAGCTTTTCCAGATCATCCGGGAAAGTGGAGGTCTGAAGCAGGCCTACCTCAAGCTGTACAGGTGAGCCCTATTCTTATATAAGATTGCAATTTGCAACAATTCTGAAATCCGTATTATTCGGCAGAAACGATGATCTGAAGATCGGCACCTTGGTGGGCATCGACAAGTACGGCAACAAGTACTTCGAGAACCCGTACTACTTTTACGGCCGTAACCGCTGGGTAGAGTTCACGCCCCATGTCAACATGGACTATGATGGCTCCCAGATTCCCGCCGAGTGGTACGGATGGATGCACTACAAGGTATAGCTACAGCTATTGTTTTTTCTTTGTATAGCTCTTAACGCCTACTCTTGGCTCTGCCTGCAGACCGATCTTCCACCTATTCGCGATGGCTGCAGACCCAAATACAAGTGGATTGCGGATCACAGCGAGAACCTTTCCGGCACCAAGGGTAAGTGCTTGCGCGGCTCCTTTTCAGTCTTGTCTGAAATGCGTCTTTTGCAGAGGCCTACATGCCCTACACGACCACTCCCCCCAAGGTGGAGGCCTGGAATCCCTCAGCGAAGAAGCAATAGGAGTTCAATAGCTTTACAATAATGTTAAAATTCGAGTGCAAATGGATGCAAATATGTTAATAAATTGAAATTTGTTAACTTATATGAATTTAAGTCGTCCCCTCGAAGAGCCTTTCCGCTGAGTAAAAAGACGTAGACGATTGTATTCGCAGATCAAAGGGTAATTTTATTTTTTCACAATGAACGTCTTATGTCTTGCATGTACCTATAATTATTATGACTGGATTATATCTAGCCACTCGTTACTTATTGTTAATGGTACCCATGGGTACTCTAGAAGGGTTCCTCTTTGATTTTAAGCGCCTTCTTGGCCCGTCGCTTGTACTTCTTGGCCGTGTCGGCACACTTCGTGGTGATGGTGGCCCGAATGATGCGCTCCTTACCGCCCGTGCGGTTCACGACGCACACCACGATGTCATCCACCTTTTGCTGATCCAGCTGCAGTTTGGGAGGTCTCTCGCGCCCATAAAAGGCGGGCGAGGGCTTGCCTGTCAGAGTGTGCGTGGCCAACTCGTCGCTGCTGAACACAACACCCAACAGGGAGCGGGTGGCCACAGGTGCGCTCGTCCAGAAGACTTCCCCGTACTGATGGGCACTGATTTTGGTGCCGTTCGGACCCAGGACGTACACATAACTGCCGTCGGCGTCCTTAACACGCTGCGGATATTGAACCAGGTTTTCCCGCTCGTGGTCAGAAGTGGTGTCTTGCAGGTGGGACTCCGCCGAGCTGGTGGACAAGTGGCGTGGTCGCTTTGAGGGTGGAGCCGGCACGTCTTCACATTCTTTATCGTAGCGCTGATTCAGCGTCTGCAGCATAGTTGTAAGCCTGCCGAACAACTGTTCATAGTGGTGCTGACTCTTCTGGATTTTGGCCACCTGCTGTCTGAACGAGTCCTCGACGGGAGGCAGTGGCTCAATGGAGGTCTGCATGTTTCGTATGCTGCCGCTTGCTGTGGTCATTGCCATCAGTTTGGCATTAACAATGCGACGGCTAGCTGATATCGCATTTGTCTCTTTCGAAATCGTCTTTTTAGTTGTATGCGTGTGCTCCATTTTGAGCTCCAGCATTGGCTGATGCTGGCCCAAAGGCCGGAGAACTGTTTGTCTCATGAGCGTAGTGCGCTGCGCCGCCACCTCGCAGTTGATGTAGTTCTCAATGTCCATTTCCTCCAGCTTCACAATCGGACGCGTGAGAAGTCGCTGGTAGTATGGCACAAATGTGGGGGCAAACTGGCTTAGATACTGGTGATACGGATGCGAATACTGTACAGGTGGTAACCGAAAGGTTGTCTGCGGAAGAAAGTGCGATGCGGCAAGGGGATGCGGCTCTACTGACATGCAAATGTAATTTTCCTCGCTATTTGTAGGGCTAGATCCATGATCGCCTGAGTAGGTCCCCGCCGCCATTCCCTCAAAACCTCGTCAACAGGTAGAAATAATTTTTGGGTTTTGCAAATGTGCAGCTGCACTGGATTTCTAGATTTATTTGCGAAAATTGTTAAGCTCAGAATTTTTTTATGATCTTGGATTAACGGCATTTCTTTTCAGCAGATGGGCAGCTCTACCTGTTCGTTTTTAGGGCTGAAGACAAAGGATCATAAAAATATAGTTAATAATTTCAGAATGGTGTCGCGTCCAATTCTTGCTTTAAAAATTATAAAGACAACATATCAGAACCGCATAAGTTTAGGTTTAGTTACATATTTGTTATTGTTAAAAACTATTCAATGCCTTCTGCAATAAAATCTGAGCATCTGTATTACTTGAATATCCACCTACCTGACCGAATAATTGATGTTTTTACGCACATTAATATCAGAAGCAATACCAGAATAGTCGAATTTAAGGGTGTGTTTCCTATAAGAGAGGATCATACAAGTGTGTGTGCGTACGCGTATTCTTAAAGGATATTGTACATTGGTAGTGGTCCCATTGCATTCGGATTCCAATGAATTTCAATTAGCCTGAAAACCGGTTTATTACAAACTAAATTCTATTGTATATTTGGCTTCCTTAAAAAACTCGTTGGAAACTACAAATTAAAAATAGTATACATTATTAGGATGATTTCATCCACACAGTATTTAAAGGAATAATCATATTTTATTCATATTTCCAATTTTAGTTGTAATTTAAAAACCGCCTGCTTGCAGATCGGAATAAATTCATTCCATCCCTGATATAGCGAAATACAACTCTGCCGCCCACAGAGCCATATTCCCGCGCGAAACGTATGAAACACGAATGAGAGGGAAGGACAGATAGGCCGACAGCTGGGCAGGCTAGTTGGGAAATAGAACAAAGAATAGAAAGTGAAGAGCCAGAACAGGGGAGAGATTCCAGCACCACCAAGCGCAGCCCCTGCACATTTACAAATGCAGTTTTTCCGTCGTTTGCGTGTTTGTGTGCGTGCGAGCGTATGTATTCGTCGCTCCAGGTAGCTTACTGTAGTTGGAATCCATTGTTTATTTTATTGAAACCTACCCCGAGAGCCTGCAATCTGCTTTTCGCGTAGCGTTCTCTGACATTCTGCCGCCAATTTTCCCGAGTTTTGCGCTCATTCGACGCTGAACAGTCGAGGAGAACACTAGAACACACGCCTCAACTGGAACCAAAAACCGTCATGGACTCAAACGTAAGTGACTCCTTTTTTGGATACTAGAACATGCACAGTGCTCACTCTCACTATCATTGCAGGAATACAAACGCATCCTTAGCACCAACGGGTCCCACTTTGTCAGAGTGCACGACGAGAGAAAGAATCACGGACGACAGGAGCCAATGCTGCTGAATGCCTGGTCACAGACCACCAGCGACGACTTTGAGGTGCTGCGCAGCGTTAGCATCGACTCCAATGTGGATGCCGAGAACCGTGTCCTGCGCGAAAAGGTGCGCTACCTGGAGAACAAGCTGCAGGAGCACACAGATCTGCTTTCACAGATCCATGCCACCTCGGCGCGCCTGCAGCAGACGTTGGGAGTGCCAGATGCTGCGCCCCCAACTCCGCCTGTCTATCAAAGCCATCAGATCCTGACGCCGCCCAGCTCTGTTATCTGTGCACCCATCCAGAGTTCCCAGCAGCAGCGGGCTGAGGTGCTGGACTACAAAATCATTTCGGCATCGGAAGACGCCGACGCTATTGAGATTCGCCTGGCAGCAGAGAGTCTAAACAGCCTGAGCTCCTTTTCCGACTCTGATCGTCTCGAAATGTGTATTGGGGTGGAAAACCAAAATCAGACGCAGCCCACGCATCAAATACTGAACAGAGCCATAAAACAAGAGAAATCCAGACAGCAGGACACTGCGCCCTTGCAGTTCATCAAGCGTCGCAAGTTGCAGGAGATCCAGGTGCAGGAGACCCCGTCTCCAAAGACAAAAGGCACGCTGCCTTTGAAGCCAAAGCCCAGAACCAGCGACCCCAGCAACAGCCAGTCGAAGGAAAATGTGATGATCTCCCTTGGGCCGAACAACACCTGTGTCCCGGTCAGCGTGTACGAGAGCATTAACTGGGCGGCCTGCTCGCTGGCCACCCGGAAGCTGCTCGTGACAATCTTCGACCGCGAGACCTTGGCCACCCATTCCATGACAGGGAAACCCTCTCCCGCCTTCAGGGACCAGCCGAAGCCGCTCAAGCAAATGCTAGACCCCGCCAAGATCCAGGACATTATCTTCGCCGTCACCAACAAATGCAATGCTAGCGAGAAGGAGGTCCGCAATGCCATCACAACAAAATGCGCGGACGAAAACAAAATGCTAAAGATTCAGAACGGAAAACGTCGCAGCAGCGGGGTCAACGGGAAGGAGAACATGGCTTAGTTTAGTTTTTATGTTACGCATAGAGCACCAAAAGGAAAAACACTACACACAAATTCATCTCCCATAGATTAGGCTTATTAATTAACTGATTATATAATGACTATATATATAGATATATATACTAATCCAATACATGTAGGCTATTTCACAGATCTCGAAGATAATTTTCCAATCTGAACCAAAGTCGTGTGTTATATCATTTTCAGCAGATTGGGGGTTTCTAATAAGATTGGGGCCAGTTACCGTCGATTTTCGTGTGATAAAATCTTTTTTCTAGAATAAATTTGAATGGCGCCAAAATTTTGAAAGAAATTTGTTAGGGGGACCATCTCAATAGCAATATGGTATTTTTTAGCGTTGCCATACTGTTTTTTGGACTGTCAGCTGTTTATCTTCACTTTTTTGGCGCTTTGCTTGCGGTCTTCTTTTCTTTTGATTTATTTAAATGAAAAATAAAGGTTTACGATTGAATGGAGGTCGAATTAGCAAATATAACAGACTGCTTTCTGCCTCAATTAGTTGAACACATCTTCGAGAACTACCAAGAGAAATCCAACAACTGCAGCCTTACCAAAGGTAAATTTCCTGTACAAGCATTTTAAAAACTCTTTCAATTATAAAACTTACTTTTGAAGAGGACCGAGAGCAGTTGTTTTACGACCTATCGCGATTGCTGGGAGAGGAGTTAGTGGACCGATCTTTGCATTTGCTGGACGAATATAGCTTCACCTACTACTATTCCAAAAGCAATCGCCAACAGTGCCTTGTGGAACTCCATAAAGGAACGCTTTATTTTCGAGTGATCCAGGGGATAAATTATTGCAAGTGCGACTTCTTCCAAAGCTATGTTTTGCAGCTGCCCAGTGGAGTGCTTTACCACGACCTACCAAGTGGTATAAAAACCACACTGGTAGGCTGGAGCGACGCCAGCAGAGACTCATACACATGCCCGCACGTTTTGGCTCTTAAGCTGCATCAATTGCTGCAGATTTCTGCCGAACGTAAGTCATCAGAGCAGATAGTCGCTGCTGAAGAGTTTGGGATCTTGCGCAGCTCCATCTTCCAAGACTAGAATGGATCATTCGGACAGTACATCGCCGTGCAGTGACTACAAATTTATAGGTCGCGTGGATCACGTGAAAACCTTCAATGCCGCGATCAAATCGATTTGCTTCAACGATGTAAGCCCTGTTTTTCTCCGAATATTTACATTCTCGCATTACATTCTATATTGTCCTACAGTATGGCATGCTTCAAGTGTCCGACGAGGGACTGCGTATCACAGTGGAGCAGGGCAGGTCGATCCAAGCCACTCTCTTCATGCCCCCAGGTGCCTTTACGGAGTTTCATGTGCAGGAGTTTCAAAGCTTTGGCTTGAAAATGAACGTCCTCTCGGAATGTCTGAACCTATTTGGCACGGCCGATTGCAGCGTCCGGATGATGTACAAGGACCAGGGCGACCCCCTGAAAATAATTCTGTACCCGTACGACGACGAAGATGTGAGCACAGAGTGCGCCATCAAGACAATGGACTGCGAGGAGCCCATCGACTACGACATGAACCTGAAAAGCACAGATCTTAACGTTATTTTCGTGCGCGGTCCAAACTTGTCCAAGATCTTCCATGAACTGGAGAAGTCAGCTGAGGAATTTGAGTTCATCACATCGCCCGATCGCCCGCACTTTAAAATTACCACCATTGGCATCATGCAGGCGGTGTTCAGCGTTGAGGTGGCCAAAACCAGCCCCATGATGATGATGTTCAATTGTCCCCAGACTGTGGTGGCCAGATATAAGAGCCAGCAAATACGGCTCACGAATAAGGCCATGCAGGCGGCCACTAAAGTGGCCATCAAAACCAATTCCGTCGGCCTCCTGGAGCTGCATCTAGTCATGCATGGAGAGGGTCAGGAAGAAATCTTTGTACAGTTTTATGTCATTCCACTGCTAAATAGTGTCGAATAGATAGCCTTTTGGATCTAAAAAATAATGTATTGTATATTAGTTTAATTCTGCTACTTATTTAAATTCTTCTTGGGCGTCCTAATGCCCAAACAGTTACCCAGTTAAGCGGTTAAAATGTCACTCAGGTGGGGCGTTCCTACTTTTATATATTTATATATTTAGAACATTTTCATATTTATGTATAGTTTAAGATGTCCTATATGTACGTCCTATGTCCTATTCCTTTGAAATTTCCAGTGTTACTCGTGTTTCTGCATAAAATATATTTCAGCAAATTCAAAGATGTTATTTATTCTCCAACTGATCATAAACACATCATAAACTACCAATAAAATTAAAAAATCTGTACTTTAAACGCAATACCTGAGCGTTAGGCTTACATTTGAAATAATTTGAGTTAGTTATGCAACCTGAATATCTATAAGTATTCCCTATCGGTATTTCTTATTGATACAACCGATTTTTGTCCCTTTTGCGCAAAGCGATACGAAACGATAAAATATATTGTACAAATTACATGAATCGTAAGCTCACTGATATACTGACTGAGCTCAGATCGTTTCCCTTCGTTTAAATATATTTTGTTCGGTATACATTTTCATATTAATGATTGTTCTACTGGAAAATGTTGCCATTGTGATCATCAATTAATTTTCCTACGCATAGAACACGGTCATTGGCGCGTAATTATCTGCAACGAAAGCTGTTTGTGCTGATAAGTCATTTATAAATATCAAAGTAAAAACATCTATATAGCTTTTAAATATATTTCAATATACATATTATATTTTTCCCCTGGCTCAGCCTAGTGCCATGTATGCTCACAAGTGCATGGAAGCTAGCAAAGGCAGCCTGAATCGGCGGCGTTCGACGAATCGAGTCCATCAGTACCGGCCGAGAGTCAGAGGAGCCTGCAACTACGTGGATCGCGGTAACATGTACATATTAGTGACGCTGGGACTGATCGTGGTGCACCTGATGTTGCTTCCCATCTACGTGTACCTCACCTGGCATCACAAGTTCTGGCGCAAGAGAGGCTTAGTCACTGCGCGTCCGCTCACTCTGTTGGGCACCTATCCGGGACTGCTTACGAGGAAGAGCAATTTGGTGGAGGACGTGCAGAAGGTTTACGAGTGAGTTTATTTTTGGCCTTTGGTGTTTAGCTCATCTGAGAGTTCTCTGTAACCTTCCAAAGTAAATACAAGGGAAAACATCGGGCCGTGGGAGTGTTTGTGACACGTCAGCCGCAGATCTTGGTGCTCGACCCTGAGCTGGCCCACGAGGTTCTGGTACTCAATTTCCGCTGCTACAAAGACTCTCTAACCAGCTCGTATATCCGGCATGCCAAGTGGGACAAGTACGCGCGCCGTAATCCCTTCTGGGCCTCCGGCCAGTCCTGGCGCAGACTCCGCACAGACGCCCAGGCCGGGATATCTGTGCATCGACTGAAGCAGGCCTATGCTATTTGGGAGGAGGGCGGCAAGATGCTTACCAAGTACATGACGGATCATATTATGGCGCACAACAATCTAATTGAGACCAGAGATGTGAGTAGAGCTGGCATATACGAACTCCACATAAGATCCCACTCTGCTTCCTCAGCTCTGCTTTCGCTATACGGCCCATGTCATGGCTGACTTTATTTGGGGCATCGATGCCGGGACTCTGACCCGGCCCCAGGAAGATCCCAATGAGGTGCAGCGGATGGCCAGCAAGTGGACCAGCTACGCCTTCTATATGATCTCCATATTCATGGCCTCGATTGTGGCTCCTTTCAGCCGCTTTCTGTTGCGCCTGCGCTTCTTCCCCAAAGAGACGGACGAGTTTTTCTCCAAGCTAACCAAGGAGTCCATTGAAATGCGGCTCAGTGCCGGCAATAATAACTCCCGCGCCGACTATCTATCTCATCTTCTGCAGCTGCGCGAACAGAAGCAGGCCACTCACGATGATTTGGTGGGACATGCGCTGACAGTAATGCTAGATGGTTACGACACCACGGGAACTGCTCTCCTCCATGCCCTGTACTATGTGGGTGAGCCAACATGTTGATTCGAACCCTCTACCATTGACCGCTTCCTTTCAGCTGGCGGAGAATCCGGCACCCCAGCAGAAGCTCCGCATGGCAATCCTCGAGAACCTCAACACCGACAAGAGTTTAAGCTTCGAGAATTTGTGTTCCTTACCCTATCTGGAGCAGGTGGTCTATGGTATGTTCTTGGCATTTAATTGCACCCAGCAAATATTTATTCAGATCTTGTAGAATCTCTGCGACTAAGCAGCCTCATTCCACAGTACACAAAGGTCTGTACGAATGCCACAAACATTCAGCTCAACGAATCAAAAATACTCAAGGTGGAGGAAGGCATGACTATCATGATACCCAACTATCAGTTCCACCATGATAAGAAATATTTCCCCGATCCAGAGGTGTTCAAGCCCGAGCGATTTGATGATGCCGCTCATCTTGATCTAATCCGCAAAGGTGTCTTCCTCCCGTTCAGTGATGGACCTCGTATTTGCATGGGTATGTCTCAGGGGGATCGATTGTTGGTCCGATCCTCACTTTTCTTCTCTCTCCTCCTTTTCTCCTTTGCTGTAGGAATGCGTTTGGCTCTGTTGACTCTGAAGTCCGCTCTGATCCACATTCTAAGCGATTTTCAGGTGGTGCGTGGTAAGGAGAGACTCATCCCCAATGGCGACGCTGGCTTCGGCGTGGTCCTCCAGGGAAACGTTAATCTGGAGTATCGACGCTTTTCCAGATAGAGTATTTATACTACAAAACGTGCGATTTCTGTAAAATGTAAATTCGGTTCATTATTTTCAGATACACGTGGAGTGTGTACAAAAGGCGCATAATACGTATTTGTTATTTAGTCTAGAGCTTGGTCGATGGCAGTCAACGTTTATTTTTAAATATATATTATAATCGTAGAATTTTTAATGACTGATTGCTGCAGAATTTGCAATAAAATATTCACAATTCAAAGAAACGTACCATTAGTCCTATTTATTGTAATTTAGGCAAATAATGAATGTCTATGATAAGGCTCCAATTTTCAATAATCCATACGCAAGCGTTAAGGATCTACGACACGTAATCAGAGAACCAAATGCGGTGAAGATTTTAATTGTTTTTCTATATTTTCCTACCTCACTTTACTCTTCTTATACATATGTACATACATACTCTCGCTTATCGTTGGAGTCCCCGCGATAGTGCTATCAGTATCTTGAACGAATTCGCTTATTAGATTGATTGTAGCAATGTAAAATACTCGTACAACACTTTTAATACAAATGGAACGAATGGCATTAAGTTAAGGTTTCTGTGTATCTGTGTGTGTACGCTAGATTCCCGATTACTTCGATTTTTTTCCATTAATGAGACCGCTAGCATGCTGTTGTCGGTGTTATCTGAGAAACAAACAAACAGTTTCCATTCGTACTTCGTGCGGATCTGTTCGATTAGTAGGCCAGCATGTGGACGACAGTCGGTCTGCTCTTGTGCGCTGTTCACGTTATCTTTGCCGTGGTCTATTTGTACCTGACCTGGCACCACAAGTACTGGGAGAAGCGGGGACTGGTGACAGCTCAGCCGCTGACCATCCTGGGCACTTATCCAGGAGTTCTAGCTGACAAGAGCCGCGGTCTAATACTCGATGTCCAGGAGGTGTACAAGTAAGCGAAGACGAATCCTCCGTTAAAAATGTGTAAACTTGACGAGCTTTACTTCCCACAGCAAGTACAAAGAACAGCACCGAGCTGTGGGCACATTCCTCACACGCCAACCCCAGCTGCTGGTGTTGGACCCGGCTCTGGCCCATGAGATCCTCGTGGATAAGTTCAGTAACTTTCGGGACACGATAACCAGCAGCTATGTGGGCCACAATCCCGATGATAAGTTCGTGCAGTTATCTCCCTTCTTCAGCGCCGGAGATGACTGGAAGAGAAGGCGTACTGAGAGCGGGGGCGGACTCACGCCGAATAAGCTGAAGATGGCCTTTACGATCTGGGAGCAGAGTGGGAAGAAACTGGTGGAGTACATCGAGCGGGTGAGACAAGAGAAGGGCGACGTCATCGAGACCAGAGATGTGAGTTATATTTTGGATTCGAAAGGTGCTCATAAGATCCAAAAACTGACCTCGGCTGGTTTCAGCTCGCCTATCGCTTTACGGCTAACACGATGGCCGACTTTATTTGGGGCATTGACGCAGGTTCCCTGACCGGAGCCGTTGGAGAGACAAGCCCCTTTCAGAAGACCTCCACGGACTGGTCCTATAATGCCTTCAAATCCATCATCAAGTTCAACAAGTCCTTGGTTGCCCCTTTCCTGCGCAAGATGCTGCAGATGCGGTTCTTCACCAAGGCGGCGGAGCAGTTCTATCTGCAGCTCACCCGCGATGCTCTCAAGCTGCGCCAGAGCGGCAGTGGGTCGGATCGGACGGACTACCTGTCACATCTGATTCAGCTCCAACAGCGGGGCAACACCATCACGGACACGGTGGGACACGCCCTGACCGTTCTCCTGGACGGCTACGAGACCTCCGCAGCCGTTCTCTATCACATGCTTTACACGGTAGCTAATTTCACAATTTCCGATCAAGCCGGTACTTAAAGTCAACAAATCTTATCAGCTGAGCGAGCAGCCCGATGAACAGGAAAAATTGCGCATGGAACTCAGGGAGGCGTTCGGTTCCGAAGAGCATATCAGCTTCGAGCAGCTGAACGCTCTGCCCTATCTGGAACAATGCTTGAATGGTAGTAGCACTAGTCTCTAACTTTCTCGAGCTGACAACCGTTTGTTTTCCTCTTTCAGAGTCTCTTCGCCTGACCTCGCCCATTGGCTTCTTCATGAGGATCTGCACGAAGCCCACTCAGCTCGATGTGGGCAATGGCAAAATGGTGGATATAGAGCCAGGCGTTAGTGTTATGGTTCCCGTCTACCAATTTCATCACGACGACGCTTTTTACCCGGAAGCAAGTCAATTCCAGCCAGATCGCTTCGATAATGGCGCGGCGACAGTTTTGACCAAGCGGGGCTGTTTCCTGCCCTTTGGCGATGGTCCCCGCCTTTGCCTTGGTGTGTATTATGTTTTCAATTGATATCTAATTCCAAATGGTTCTTTAACTTAAATCGGCACCGATAAGATTCGGTTATATTCCATTAAAAAGATAGGTTGAAATGAAGTATATCTCCCTTAAAAAAGGCATCTTGAGCGCAATTTAAATTAACGAACTTCATGGCTAACTTTCTTAGTGTCCGTATTTGATAATGCTTCAATCTATTCCCCGCTATATTCTTCAGTGTTTATATAACTACAAAATGTTTTGTTTAGCTCTTTGGCAAGACTTTTTAGAACCGTTTGATAACTGTTTCACATTGCACGTTTTCCAGGTATGCGTATCGCGCAACTGAGCGTTAAAACGGCCATCGTGCACATTCTCTCCCAGTACCAGGTTGAGCAGACCAAAAAGGTTCCAATGGATGCAGACAGCGGCCTAGGCATATTCCTCAATGGAGACGTCGAGCTGAAATATACAAAATTGCAAAAATAAAAAGATCATTTTATCTCGTTTTTCTGTTTGCGTAAGTGTTGCACAACATTCTGCAGTTGCCGCCACATACATATAGTGGGCACAATAGTCATATAAGGATTTTAGTGGTTTTTTCTATATTTTGTCGAAATAGTAATTTGTATACGTAGACGAGTAAGTGCATGTGCGCTCGTGTGAGCGCTCAGTTGTATAAGTGTGTGTTGGACTTTGGGGCCAGCCGCGTCGAAATTTAATTTAGCGCAAACCGACCGCAGACCTACTGACACTCCCCTGGTCGCCATCTCGTGCCACCCTCTTTGCTATTCAGCTTTCGTCCTCAGAACTGAGCCTTTATACTATATATTCCTTTCATATTGAGCGACCGCATGCAGTGGCCGTCGACGAAGGACAACGGACGCCCAACGCCCAACGAACGACGACACCGATCCCCAGCCACAATGCCACCGCGTGTGTATGAGTATTGTGTTGCCGGCGCTGGCACCATTCTCCTTCTCTGCTATGCCCTTCCACAGAGTTCTATTCATTTTCATAGATGGAGAGGTGAGAGCTCTCCCGAAACTCCGGGCTTATATCACACCAAACCGTCACAAATTGTGTCCCTATGGGAAAGCCATTTTCCTTTTAAAACTTTTATTTAAGTAAGTCAAAAATCGGATGTCTACGTGCCAGTATAGGAACTTGGGCTACTATAGCCGCTCCTCCATCAATTCCTATGTTTATTGTAAAGGACATTACCGGTTTCATATTCCCTGTGTTGAAAGGGAATACAAAATGCGTTGTGTCGAAGTGGGCACTATATACATATTTTTTTATTTCCATTTTTTCCGCTTCTTTTTGTTTTGCAACAAGCCACAAAATTTCATTTGAGCTTGCAACATGGCGCATTTAAATTTGTTCCATCTCTCTGACACCAAATGCATAAAGGTTGCTCCTGGCCTGGTGCTGTCGAAGGGGAAAACGAAAAAGTATTTCCCTGTGTGGAAATGAAACTTTATGACGACCCTAAGCTGGGGCCAACGCTTTATTTATGAGGCTAAACAAATTGCGGATTAAATACGGAAAAATTAAGTTTGGGTTCTGCAACCGCAAATATTTGAATTCAATTTGAATGCTGATATATTTCCCCGAGAATGGGTAAGCCACGATCAAACAGACAAACAGTCGTAAAAAGTTAATGACTGGCGCAGTTAACGCGAAAGCGGAATAAATGCAGACCTCGGAGGAGGAAACTCAGAGGAACATTTCCACATCCCCTGAGCTAAAAGGCCAGGGAAATGGGAAAAGCCAATGGCAAAGCCTTCATTTCATGTTGCAACAACACTCGAAGATAAGCAGCGGCAGTGGCAGTGGCAGTGGCAGAATGGGAGCAAAAAGCGAAAAGGTGGAGACAGAGCAGGACATGCCCCAGGCAGAGGCAGAGGCACAGGCCCAGGCTCAGGACCGGGTCACAGATAGAGGAAAGGTTAGGGCTGCCGTGCCACAGCTCCTCCTAGCTTCATGCTACGTTGGCTTTTATCCAATTTACCTGATAACCACAAATGAGCGTTAATGGGCAAATAAATAGAAAAGTGCCAACTACGCCACTGCGACGCGTTAACTGAATGGAGCGGAGGATGGTCGGGACTGGGTGAGGGACCAACTTAGGATCCCATAACCATTTGTGCAGCCTGATGCCCCGTCGCGCATACTTTAGTACACATACTAAACAAATTTAATATGCTTCCCAGTTTTAGGGTTTTTGGGGTTAACTCATTCGAGGGGGAGGCTTTTAATTTCGCCCGTGTACCTGAAAAACGAGTGCGGGCTGGGGTTTGAGTACGGGAAGAGGTCGGGGGAAAGTGCGAAAATCTCTGATGCAGAAATTTGAAATCCTCGAATCGGATTTTATGGGTTGCCGCACCAATTTTGTGGCATTAGTGAATATTTTGATCACATTTCGTAATGGAGGATGAGGATTCCGCCTCTGAGGATAATGCCTCTGATGGGAAGCTAAGTGTTGTAGCAAATAAATGGAATCGGTAGATCCGGCTGTGATTTACAAGTAGATGGGTGCCATAAATTAGGATTCTTCATCTATGTATATTTGCATACCCTACTGGAACTCACAGTTCAATAACTTCTGCGATTGCATCACATTACGAAAATATGTATGTAAAATCAATTATATCAATATTATTATATTTCACTTAAGCATGGTCCAAAAAAATACCTCCACTATCGATTAAACCTTAAACATAAGCCTCATACAAGCAGGATAAATCCTACCAGGATGCCTTCTAGGGCAGGCTAATTTCTTCCGCCCGAAAATTCTCGGGCTAAGCAGAGGGCTGCCCTTGGCCGTTTGTGAGTGGAAATTCCAATCAGCTCCTGTCCTCACACCCAGTCTCGAACACGTTTGACAAATCTGCACACCCCAGCAAACAATCTGCCAAAATCGAAGCGGGCCGGTGGAGGTAGGGACGGCTAAGGACCGCTCCAGGCAGGGGTTAGGTCACGGTACTCGAGCCTGGCCAACATTGCGTCAACGTAACATTAATTTGTGCACGTTCCATTTGCCAGTGGCTCCTCTTGCCAGGCCCCCATTGGGTTGTGGACGGGTCTGGACTGGTTTAGGTCCTTGGGTGCTGGTGGCTGGCGGCTGGCGGGTGCAACACTTTGGCCACAAACACAGAAACAAACACCAATACCAACACAGACGTAGACCCAGACACACACACAGACAGATGGGGAAGCACAGATTCAGAAGCGCACACAGAGACGGAGAGGTAGACAAAATGGAGGCCAGCAAACGGGTAATGGAATTAGCAACAATTTAACCATTAAACACATCATGTGCATTGGCATGTTGCACATTCAGTTGGTAGATTACCCTGTTCCTGCGATCCCTTTATCCCCCTCTGGCTTGCCGAGCTTCCCCCAGCTTCCGACCCCATTAAGCATTGTTTCGAGTCCCAGTTCGGTTTCGAGGGCGTCCCCGGTTCTGGCTGGTTGGCTCAGTTACAAGTCCCCCAGGTCCCTCAGGTCCCTCTCCCGTGTCCGACTATCTGCTGGATCCGGGCGGTCGCCTCCCGCGGTTTATTGGCATTAAATCCGAGCGCAACGTTGCCCTTTCGGCTTTATCCTGCTTAATAGACTTTAGGTTGCTTTTATTGCATTGCAATGCAAGGGCACTGATTGGGCATCCTGTCAAACGAGGACACTAATTAAATGGAAATCTGACCAAGCTCTGGTCATCAACTTTCGTCTTGGCCAGCCCACATCTTCCGCCTATTCCTATTACTATTTCTATTTCTATTTCTATTCGCATGTTGACCAACAGTCCAACACTCCAAGGGATAGTGGATGAGGGGCAGCTCAGGTTTAGTATCTTCTGCCTTTATGGCAGGTACTTATTTGTCGGTAAGCCAGAGCAAAAACATTTCTGCTGACGCGGCCCAACATGATGGCCAAATGGTAGACATAATATAAATAGTTGATGCTGGCAACAAGGCAGACAACTGGCTTGATAGTTCCTCTTTTTTAGTAATGTAATATAGGAATGTGGTAAACTTGGTATTGTTGTAGATTTTTTCAGCATTGACATAATCTTAATTTTTCCGATATTCTTTGTTTTCAGTACGGGGATACAAATTAGTTCTTGAATTCGGCTGTATTTGTGTAGTACACACGTATTCGCCTTGGGCTCCGTGCACAAAGAACTAGTTCCAATCAGTGCACAGCATCTCTGAGCAATTTGTTCAAATAAAATACACACATGACTGTAGGCATTTGGGGAAGTGGTTTCCTTCTCGTTTTTGGTGATTTTATTTGTGTGTGCGGATGATCTGAGCTTAGGCCTGGTCAGGTAATTTTGCTGGAAAAATGGCATCATTAGCACAACAAATGTGTTGTTTGCCCATAAATCGCCTAAAAGTAAACCTACCAACTGGCTGGAACCTAACCGAAACGGAACGGAACGAAACGAAACGCCCTCGGACGGGGTTCTGTGCTCTTGGCTGGAACATCCGAGGGCCGGCTTCATCTCCGGCTGAACGGAGTTCAACGTTAATTAAAATTGAAAGTGCCCAAAAAGTCAAGCGAAATTTCCACTTTGAGGGCAGCGAGGGGTGTCTAACATTTTCATTAGCGAAGCAAATGAAAATTAAGCGAATTCTAAATGAAAATAGACAGCAACTTTGGGGCTGTTGCTGCTTTTGTTAATTCGTTATTCGCTTCGTCCCCAGACACCCTAGACACCCTAGACCTAGACGCTGGCCATTCATAAATCATTAATATGCAAAAATTACGGGTGAAGAGGCTCCTATTAAGTCCATATAGCTTAAATATTACGAATACGCCCACTTGAGCAGCCAGCGAGCCAGACAGAGCACCGGGTCCCTCTTGTTCCCTTGTGCTCTTCTTCTCCCTTTGTCCCTTCTCTTCATGAATCCTGGATGTGTGTCTGCCTCTGTCTCTGTCCCTGTCTTCGTCTCGGTCTCGGTCTCGGTCTGGGTGTGTGTGTGTGTGTGTGTGTGGCAGATAAAAACTTAAAGAATTATAACTTTGGGGCTTTTGGATGTCTCTGAGGCGGGCGGACAATGACCACAAAAGTAAATAACATAGCATCCGCAAGCCAGGAAGTGAAACTCCGCAAAAAAATAGCCAACGAGAGACAAGTTTTAAATATAATTTCAGCTTTTGTGCTAGTGCGTCAACATGAAACACGATATGGCGACCAGCCCCAAAAAACAGAACAGAAATAAGGGAAATGTCTCTGTGGACTGCGAGAGGAAGCAGCCCGATAAGTTACTCGAAGAACAGGGCTGGGAATGCCCAATGTTCTCCCAGGCCCTGTCAATATTTGTTTCGCAATCAGCAAATACGTTTGCAGTCAATGGACGGGGGCCTATCGGGCTTAGGGTAGAGCCAATGCGGGAATAAATGAAGTTTTCCTGGTCAGCAGAGGAAGTCGTAGATAACTGAAATGAATGTTGTTTGACTTTGGGGGAATCAGCTACACTCGTGAGAATTGGAAACAAACACTGAGCACACAAGAGCGAAACCTATGGAATAAGGCTGGAACTGGTCAATTAGAAAAAGTGGGGGACCTTTTCCCAGTAGTTTTGACATTATTGTTGAAACTGGCTGGGTTCATTTGATCAAAGAAGTGTGTTCTGCCAAAGTGTGTGGACCTCCTCCAATTTACATCTTGCTCAACAAGAACTTGCCAGTAAGCACTCAGTTTTAGCTTAGCTGTTCAGGATGCTCGTTCTGATGATCCCCCGTGTGCGTGAGACATTTAGTGCGACCGCTCATGCCGCCGCTAATAGTGCCAACATTGACAAGTGTCAGCGGCTTCGCGGGACCAGCTGTCATAGACAAACACACCCGAGACGTACATCCGCACTTAAGGACTGTCAAGAGCAGTGACAACTGTGTGGACATCCCAGTGAACAGGCCGCTTACTGCTGAAGTCTTTCCGCGCTGCTTTTCCATTGCCAGCTTTGGGAAAAACATGATAGCTGATTGGGTGCACTTCGGATCAAGGGTGTTTGTCCATATCAACTTATTAAAAAGCTCGAATATTTATTCCTCGTATAATTTTAGTGGTTGTAGGACACGAGAAGGTACTGGATCCACCCGATTCGTAGATTGGAAAATAGTCCACGTGACCCTGTTCATCGATAACCAAATCGGGCCGTGACAACTGCGACCATCAAAACATATCCAAATGTGGGTTATCTGCTATCTCTCTCTCTTTCTCTCTCTCTCTCTCTCTCTGTCTTGAGGTATCTCTCTTCGGGAAAGGGACAAATGAAAGGGATAGAATCGGATTTCTCACAGAGAGATGTTATACATATGTTATATGTTAATTATGTTAACTTTTGCCCTCCGTTTTCCCCTTACCCCCTAATGACCTCATTTTTGTATTCCGTTACTCTCTCTTTGTCCCTTCCACACCAACACCCAGTTTCGCCAGTATTGCGTGAGAGAAGGAGTGCATGGAAGGGGTTGCGTTGCCACTGTAAATAAAATAATAATAATTCGATCTGATGCGGCATGCTATCCAGTGAAGGTCTCACCAAGATTGCCGGACGATACACCTACATATATAGCTATATCGATCTGTCTCTTAATGCTGATCAAGAATCTATATACTTCATTTGGTCGGAAATGCCTCCTTCTTGGTGTTACACTCATCCACCACAAACATAATACATCCCTAAGCTCTTCGAGCAGTTATTTGTTAAGCTGTAGTTACCAATTTCGCTTTACTGAATCGAAATAAATAAATAAATATTTCTTTTATTTGACTAAAATATTAATAACGCGTAAATTTCAATGACATTGCTTCCTCGGCCTTATCATCATCAGAGCACGTTTCAGTGAGTAAGTATGACCCTTAAACTGATACCAGTTGATGCCCTTTCCATGGGCGTTATCGCCATATTTACCAGCCAGATTGCTAAGAAAATAGAGAGAATGAACCAGTGAATACTTATGCTCTTATTTTTAAAGGTATTTGCAGGTATTTTTACCTGTGATGACACGCATTGTACCACCAAGCACTGGAATAAGTGACTGCGCAGTTGCTCGCGGCATGTTTGTCATTATCGCGATCTCGTGTGGTGAACTTTTGGCCCAGATGTGTGGCGAGGGCGTCGCCGGCGTTCCCAGAGACATTTCCCAGCGATTCCAGGGTATATCCATCTTCCTCTGATCCGATTTTGAAGTTGTCGTACATCTGGTAGCGCCGCTCTCCCCCGTGGTCCTCCAATAGCACGAGCAGTTCCTGGGCCTGAGATGAGCTCATGGCGTGCAGTTTGTCGAGGCCTAGGAAGAACTCATTTTCCAACTTGCCAAACCCGTTCTTGTAGTCATTCCAATCCCGGTAGAAGTCCTCGCTGCCATCAGTGCGCCTCAGGAAGATGGTCCAGCCGCCCCCATGAGACAGTTGGTCACAGGCCACCACAAAGGGGTGTTTACTGTACTCTGGAACCACGATCACACTGATTTCGCTGTGCTGCGTTAAGACCGAGGGTTCGGCGCAACTTCTCCCGTACAGCATTGTCTCCACCTTTGTTTTGGACAGGCAAGTGTCCAGTTTTTGTGCCAGGTCATCCAGCAACTCTCCATGGCGCTCCTGCTCCACTCTGTGAATGAATTGGGATAGAGGATAAAGTATGAAGAAAGCAACCAGCGGCCAATACTTACCGCACAGCAATCATCTGAGATCTTATTGAAGCTGCATTACCACAGATCGATGACATTTCGCATACTTTTTCTGCACTTAAGCACGAAAAAATACCTATCAATAATAGTGAGAACAATATTGTGAAACGCAGCATGGCTACTGTCAAGATCAAGTGCTCCGTGAAGACTGAGCTACGGGAATATACTTTACGTGCTATATGTACATATTTATACTTGAAGCTGGGAAATTCTTATCGCCAGCTCTGAGCTGTGAGGGGATTTCTGTAGCTTGGCTGATTGCACAAAGGTGATTCACACATTCGGAGAGATAAATAAATCGAATCATAAGCTTCACAAATATTTGTTTGTTTGTTAAATATAATTTTTTTGTAATATCCAGGACTAGGAAAGCACAAGGATCTGTACAGAAAATATATTCAAATATATTAACACCTTCTTGCTATAGGCAGATGTGTATAAGTTTTCTTATAGTTTTTCTTAAAGTGCCAACTGTAGCAGACACAATTCGTTGCAAAAGTGTACATATGCAACCAAATAAGTGCGCATATTACAAACATACATATATTTTGAATTATAGTTCAACAGTCGTGTAGCAAAAGGCTCTTTCGTAGCTTCTTCTTGTGCTGGAATTTATTTTCCTGTATTCTCATTTTTTTGGTAATTCCTTTTCCTGCATGTAGAGCCGGCCATGACCAACATTTCCAACTTTTGTCAGTGCTGCATGGCAGACATCGCAATGCCACCAAAATTTAATGCGGAACTCCAACGCCTGGCAGTCGGACTCCACCGCCGCCGACGGAGGGCGGCCCTGGCTGCGGCTGAGGGTGTGGGCCAAAAGCAATAAATTTTCATGCCCACTGTCAGAGCCAAGAGCGGAGCGTGTTTACTTTTGTCTGACGTTCTGAGAGGGGACAGGTCCAGGTCCAGGTCCAGGTCCAGTCGCAGCACCTCGCGTTCCACCCACTGCAGCTAGGAGCGTCGACTGAGTGTCATATTTCTGCGCGACACATCTTACGGAAGGTATCTTCACTGGGTGATGGAAGTATATTACTCTCTGGAATAAACGGAATAAACAATGCACATAGGAAGATCCAATACTGCCGATCCAATACTAATGTGTTTGCCTTCATTGTATTCATTTTTTGCTTTAGGCTTTTCTTGCTATGGAAAATCGAGAGATATAATCTAGTCTATAAACTTTGTGAAGAAATATGTAATCCTCCCAATTAGTAGTATCCCTTTCGTAAGAAAGCGTATTTCTCTTTCGTTTTGGTGACAAAGTCATATCATTTTTCCTTTTATTTCATACGTACATTCGCAGTTATTTGCTTCTTTTTGTTGTATTTAACGAGCATTTTCTGTCCGTTTAATTTTTTGCAACTTTTGTAGCGCTTTACAGTCATATGAATATTAAATTAAATTTTGTACCCTCATCCCATTTAAATTGTGTGTGCGAAAGGTGAGGGGGGCACAAAAGCGCTGTGCAGAGGCAGAGAATTGGAATTGAAATGGTGGAGTACGTATACGTATTACGTATACGCCTCGGCTCTGCTTGATAATGGAAGCAGCAGAGTGGCAAAAGCAGAAGATGCCACATGTGCCATTCATCAGGGGTGGCTATCCGCTTTTAATCAAATGCAAAGTTGACCAAAGAACCGGAAAGGGCAGGGAGCGATGGAGAGAGGTGAGGTGAGTGGACAAGGACATTCCTGGCGTCGGCTGACGTCTGCAGCCTCAAGATGGCCAAGTGTGCCCTTCCCTTTGCTCCCTTCCCTGTTTCTCTGGCCTGCATTGGGAAATGCAAAGCAGTTAGAGCCGCTGGCTGCTAGCTGCTGACTGTGCCTGATATGGCTCACTTCTGTCATTTATCTTCTTTTACGGTTTGAAAGGGCGTGCCCGGAGACCATTCAGTTCCAGAGGTGCAAGCCAGCTGCTGGGCAACGCATGAGGAACTCATTCACACACTCTCACACACAAATACACATACTATATACGCAAACATCCACTGGCAGAAATAATGGTAGGTACATATGTGAATACATATTCCTTATAATTTGCAAAAAAAAAACTAAAAATGCTTCCCCAAAGATTTCGGAAAAAGGAACTTCACATCTCACATAAGGTAAGCGTACATTAATAACTATTTATATCGTATAAAAAGCATTCAAATCATAGAGCAGTGAGGTTCGTCCAGATCACAATATATTTGAAATGTAGGTATTTATGGGTCATCGAACTTAATAGCTATGTTTTTCTTTTTGTGTGTTTGGGTCACACATTAAATTACGAGTGTTAGTAGGCTGCAAACCAGATGAGACCGTACAAGTTGGAGATCGACCTTTGAAAGCTTCATCAAAGTAATTCTGTTCGCACATCCACTCGTGAGACACAGCAACTCCATATGGCCCCCATCACAGTCACAGCTCTCGGACGACCGTTAAAGATAAGAGGGCTGTAAAGGAGACTCCCATCCGACAACTAAGGGCTTCAAGCGATCCCCTACAGGAAGCATCCGCCCATAATACTAATTATCGTTTGATATAGCCACAAATGGAAAAAAGAATCTTATTTTAAATTTAGGCACATTGTGAGAAACTATAATTTATATGCCCGCGGCGTATTCCTGGACATTCCCATACACAGAAATTTGTACGAGTGTATGACTGCACATGGCTATGGCTGTGCATATTCGAGAAATTGTGTTTGAACTTTGGCTTTGGTTTTCGACTTACCTCGACCGGAATCTCATCTGTACTTGTTGTTGTGTCCATCTGCTGCTGGTGTTAGTGTTGACGCTGTCGCTGAGAGAGCTGCCTACTCGACAAACGCACAATCTTCACACACACCTTCGCACAGCGATTGAAAAATGTCCAAACATTTTTAACTGTGCTGCCATTTTGACACTTTGTCCTGGCCAAAGTCGAGTGATTCCTTGCCACTGCCACTGCCACAGCCGTGGGCTGTAATAAACTTGACACTTCACCGAGCACGCCCTACTGCAGAGCCACCTGTCCTCATTCCTCTGTCTTGTCCTCTCATGCGAATGTAAAATGTATGCTCTTTTAAGATATTCATACAAAACTTGACAACAAATTGCACTTTGGCTTAACAACAAAAATCCATTGCGCCCTCACACCTCTGTGACTCTGTGACTCCGTTATGACTGTCCTCGTACATAGAGCCGTACAAGCTGCAATTAAATTGTCTGCAGCCAGCTAAATGTATAATTCGATTCTTTGCATCTCTTTTTTCGGCCCGTTCCGGCCATCGCTCGATGACATGTGCGCTAAATTTGAATTCGGATTTTGTCAACACCGCTTTAAAAACTTAAATGGCGAATTCGTGTTATGCAAATGGCGCGGGGACGGGAACGTGCCTAAAATTGCAATTAATGCAATTTGCAGCACAGAATGGCACATAAAATATCAATAAAGAGAGCTCCGGTAAACAACCATCCGCTCTCTGGAACTCGCTCGCTCTATAGGGTAGAGCCAAATGAGTATTCGTCGCAGATTTAGGATTCGTGGATAATCGAATGGGGGGCAATTAATGCCCACCAATTTGTGGCTAGGCTCAATGCAGAGTAGAGATAGCCCGGACGCCCAGGGAGGGAAGTAGATTCGTGCCAGCCGAAATGGGAAATAATTACTCGCCGAGTGTTGATCTGAATTCAGATGACTACATCCTGTGGCAGTGGTTAAGTCCATAATAAATTCCCTTCACGTAAATTCGAAAATTCATCTACGATATTTAATTTAATAATTGTAAATTATTTGTGCACGAAATGGTGATTTGTCCCGAAAAGCGTCATCTCTAAAAATCTAGATTAAGCCAATACGCATAAATCTACGGTTTCTCTATGTACCGTATGCATATACTGGAATTCACACCAGAAAAAAAACAGAGGAGAAATTGTAGAAGATGATTACAACATGAACAGAACGTGATACTACGCGGAGATGGTTCCAACAATAAAAGATCCTTATAGTTTTTAAGGTTAATGATTATGGGTTAATAAAATCAGTACACTTAATCACAGCCTTAAAGCTTTTAAATTATAAAATGTACATAAAATTAAAAAAAAACCTATTTTATCAAATAATAGTCATTGTAAAATAAAGTTTGTGCAAACACGTCAATGATCCCTTAGGCTCAGTGTCAGGAATTTATTGAAGCCTACTTTTTACAATAGCAATAATCGTAATTGATATTATTAATATTATTTGATCGAAATCAATTATGGCGAAAGCCATTCAAAAGGATAATAATAATAATTTGAAATTGTTTCTGCTCAAATAAAAATAATTCAATTCGACAATCAAAGCCGCAAATGCGCAAATTGCTAGCCGCGTTTTTTCATTGTTTCCACCTGGGATCAATGCAAATTTCTGTGGTACGAGGCAGCAGGCTAATGCGGCAAATTAATTACAAATGATGCTCTCAACGGCAGCACAGCCCTCCCAGCACCCCCCTCTATTGGGGCTCCACGTTTGCTGTTGGGTCCTGATTTTTAATTTATGCGCACCGCAGTTGATTTTCACATAAAATCCGATTCACAGCCTCACAAATCCACCGCAACTTAAAAGCTTAAAACGCCACGCCAGCAATGACTGCTTGGTGCGACTCCTGCTCCTGGCTCAGATCCTACGCGCCTGCTCCTGGTCCTGGCATTGGCACTGAGGCTGGGCTGTGCTGGGCTGGGCTGGGCTCTGTGCCAAATCCCCGACCAAGGCTTATAAATTTTAATTAAAATGCGACGCCAGCAACAGCATCAGCATCATCATCAGCAGCCTCAGCCTCCGACTCAGACTCAGACTCAGCTGTGGCAGAGAGCGTTGCGTGTGCGAGTATTCTCGTTGCTTATTTCCGCTTACATTACAATTACATTTGCCCCTGGTCCACCCCGATGCTAAATCCGACCCGGGACAGGGTCAGGCAGCGGCACAATTCCTCGGCTAATACTAATACAGGTGTTAAAACCTCGACTGATGCATAAACCTGCATTTCGATAGGAAATTTGTAAACATCCTTGCAGAAATTTCATGTTGAGAACATGTGAACATAAATATATGAGTAGTAGAATATGACTCTCAGAGCTCTGTGCATGTAACCAACTCTCCGATAATTCTAGAATAATTACGTATAAAATGAATGACTGATTTCACTTGGTAGTTTTTTTTTTGGAGCCTGTAACATGACTATCCTACGGGTATTTTCTATAAAAAGAATGCACAGAATGTTTGAAAATGAGATAATGAGGTGCCGGAATTTTGGATACCAAAGTTTTTCTCCCACTCCAAGAGAAAGTTCAATTTCAGCTTTTGGTATTTCTCTCAATTATTACTACCGAAAATGCTCGCCCACTCGACATCTGCTGCCGGATTCAGTTTAAGTTTGGTCCTTAGCCCCGGCAGAAGAAACATTTGTTCACAATTTGCAAGGGATGGACAGTGCGCGAGGGGGTCACTGCACTAATGACGCAAATCTGCCTAAATAACAAGTTGCTGGCATTTGGTCAACAAGTGGAGTGGGGATCGGAGTTGAGGGCAAGCTGCGTTGCCAACTCAGCAGTCGGTTTAATTCCCCGGCCTTTACTTCCCCATCAATCCCCCACCCACCACCAATCCCTCCACCCATTCCACAGCTGCCCACTAATGAGACGCAATGAAGAGGAAGAACGGGTCCTGGGACTTGGTCTCGAAATGGAAATTAAAATGCAAGCCCCGCTGGTCGCCCCATTTCACAGCTGTGTCCGTCCCTGGGCGGCTTTTCTGGGCGTGGCCTTTGGTTGAACATTTGATTTAATTAAGTCGGGGTAGGAGAAAATTCAAATCTTTCACTTGCGTTTTAAAGAAAGTTACTTTAGGGTGATTATGTGAGCCGCCTTTAATGCCACATTCGATTGATAAAGTCCGCGGCAAACCGAGAAAAAATCTTTGAGTCGATACTAAGTATACTTATGAGGCTGACCTTGTGCCAATTGACGGTGGCCAAAATACAGGCGGGGGCCAATGTGCGCAATAGTTCTTTGGACTTTTCGCCTGCTTGTCTACGACCCCACGACCCTGACCCTTACCAGCAGCAGCCGTGCCGTCCGTGCTCTGCCAGGTACACATGCATCACTGCAGTCCCGAGGTGGCTCGCTTCGCCCAGCCGGAAAACGACGTTTTCTATAGCTCTTCCAAGGTCGGTGGGGGAAAAGAAGAATGAATCCCAAATGAATATTTCGAAATAAGAAAAAAATGAGTCCTAGGTACCATTAAAGACGATAGTTAAACTCGTATTATACCATTTATTTAAATAAAATTAAAACTTTTCAGGCTTGAGTTTATGTACGTATATAATACCGCGCTGGAACAGACGGACATTGCTATACCCACAAGGATGAGTCAATCAGGATAATAGGTATCATATTCCCAAACTAATGTGAATTGGCTGTTTAATGTCTTCCTTGTTTACGCACAGACGGCACATCAGTGCTGGACGGGATGATCAGGCTTACATGTGGAGGGCAGTGGATGTGGGAAGCGGCAATCCGAATCCGTAGAATCAGCTGCAATCCTGGCTATCAATACTCAATCGACGTTTGATAAGGGAGCTCTTACTATTGGGCCCTCTTACTATTGATATCTCCTGTCAGTGATAATTGTAGCTAGCGATTCAGTAGTCAATCAAACACCTCTAACAATGACACCACATTTGGCCAAAAGTTTCCGGTCCAGAAGGTTTCACCCGTTTCCCAGCTGGAGCTCCGTTAACTTTGCTGCTCCCCTTATGCTTTTGAGACACAAATTGTTGAGTTTTGCCAGCAAATTGCACAGCTGGCTGCGTTCGACTTCTGCCCGAGATTGGTGGGGCAGCTGGAAACTTTTACCAACTTTTCCCTCTGTATATACTCGTACTCGTGCTTTATATGAATGTGCTTGAAGCACTGACAAGAGTTTCATTTAGTTTTTGTGGCCATAAAAAGAATTCCCGCTCTTTTAGTATTAATGAAATCTTTTGCCAAAGCCCCAAAAAGGAGACTCCAGTACCCGCACACACAAATTGCTGTTGAACTTCTGAAGTTGTAACTCTAATTGAATATGTGGATGGGTGCATTCCGCCCTGTTTCTCTGTTTCTCTTTCTGTTCTCCTCTAAAGTTTCAATGAGCGATATGAAGTTTTGAATGCGCCTCATCATGCAACTGCAAGAGTCTTAAGTTATCACAGAATCCTTGCAGAAGCTCAGGACCAAGCCAAACCACAAGACGAGTGTGTCTGTTCTTGCCTTTGTATGTGAGTATCTGTGTATGTACATATCTCTGTGTGGTGCGGTCGAGGTTGGCTCCGACTGACGTGTTTCAATATATGGGAAAGTATTTTAAAGATGATTACAATAACTTTGTATTTCCTATTCAATCATAAGTTTTGATACTCAAAACCGTCAAAACGGTCCATGTGAAACATATTTAATGAGATATGTAGGATAAAAGCCTTTTATATTTTATTTCTGTGACCCCATTTCAACCCATTGTCTCCCGTAAATATGGAATTTTTCAAATATTGACGGCGCTTGGTACTGTTTCGTGCATCGTTCTCCTGTAATGCTCACATTCTGTACACTAATTTGTGCATCTAATTTTATAAATATAAATATGCATACATATATGTATATCAGGAGAACTTAAAAGTGTCAAGTCACGCCTTGATGATCTCGTACTGCCACTGTAGTGTCCGAGTCATGGTAGGATGAGAGGAATGGGAAAATCTCACTTGGATTGAGTGATTGGTGGAGAAAGGTAGATACTACATAGCCCATAAATTGCCAAAAAGTCCCCTTATCTGTTTTAGTAAGCGACGTCAATTCCAGACCTGCACGCTGCAAACGGAAGTGCTCTTGTCCATCAAAAAAGAATTTAATTTATATAATTAATGTTTCTTTAATGGGGTTCTCCACGCAGCTGGTTTTAATGGCTGCAACTGCGGTTTAAAGTATGATTTAAATGTTTCAATTTTCAATGTTTGATCAAAGTTGGGCTGCAAGTGTGCAAAAGCTGGCAGGCACTCGAAAAGTCAACAAACTAACTAAATACCCGTGCCCTCCAGTTGAAGGGGTTTCGGGTGCTGTGGAAGGAGGAGAACAGTAGCAGCGACAGCAGCAACTTCCCATTATGCTAATTAAGTACAAAAGTTGAAAACTGAAACTAAGAAAACATAAATTAACGCATGCGACAAATGTGCAGGCAGCCGGAGTTCTAGGGGGGGGCACGTGGAAGGATATAAGGGCGAGCGTCGGAAACGGAAGTCGGCGTGTTGCCATTTTGATTTGCATGTACATTAGCGTTAGCGCGACAGCTTTGTCGAGCATCCTTTGCATCGCATAAATGGCCTTCTCGTCGGGCTGAAGCGGACAAAGGAGAAATTAATTAAAAAGGTAGCCCGGCAGGAGGACGGCAGTCAAAAGGCATCATGCAGCGAAATGTGAAAGAAATGATCCGAGCGCGTGACTGAATTGTAAAAGAAATCCCAAATGGCATTGCCACATAGTCAGACCTTCCTTCAACCCCCGCCCGCCCCACACGCACCACAAATTCCTTTCCTCTTTCAGGGAACAACGCAGTGACGCAAGAATATTTAATGCGTTCTGTAATAAAAGCGGATTCCGTTGGCCCAAAACACTAATCTTGTTTGGGGAAATCAGATTCGGAGAGGCCCGAGCAGGCCTGCTATTCCTGGCAGCATGTGCCGGCTCTGTAGGCCTCTTATACTCGTAACAACAAAGTTGGGGCCAAGCTTTCCCAAATTGTGAAGAATTTTCGTACTCGAGAGGCAATCTATTGCATGCATTTCCCAGACAACAAGTTCGCCCAGGTCCGGGATTATGAAAGGCATGACTCAAAAAGCCAGGCAACAATGCTGATTTCTTATTACTTGCAGAAAGAATCAATTTGACCCCAATACTTCCACTCCTTCTACGGGTGACTACAAGTTAAGACTTGGAGCCAAACTTTTAAATTACTCAACGGGCACTTTCAATAATGGGCACCATTCTCCCATCCCAGCCCTCGCCGTACCTGGATCTCCGCCCTGGCCCCCTGACAAGGTCCTAATATGCCCGGGCCCAGCGAAACTTTTACCAACTGCCTCACAAAATGTACTCCTTCAGTCGACATTGACTACCCCATTTTCATGTCTCCCCGTGCTCCGTCCCGCTTTCGACACAAGTTGTGTTAAAGTTTTTCCGTTCACAGGACGAAGAAGGACGCCGGGCAGGATGTCTATTTCCGCCGCTGGCATAAAAATAACAATCGACTTGCAGTTTGAATACGTCAGAGCGAGGGCGAAACTTTTAGCTGTTCCGCTGCCCCATGTTCTATAAGCTCTCTCTTTCCCACTTTCCCTCTTTCCCTCTTTTCCTCTCTTCCTCCTTTTTGCTATTTTCATAAGACGGCGGCATTAAGTGGATTTTTAAGTGGAAGCAGCAAAAGTGGCCACGGGCTACGGCTCCCAGTCTGGATTAGGCCTGGCTGTCCCATGCGACACAATTACACGCGCGTTTACGGGTAGTTTCCCTGGCCCCTTGAAGAGCATTTGACTTTCGTCGCATTGCCCAATCCAGGCGCAGTTGGTCGAATGAAGACAGCGATGGAGTGTTTCCAGGTCGGACTCTACCATTGACATGTACAGCACGTGCTCATGGGTGTGGAGTGGGGCAGGCGAATGCCCGTCTGGGGCATTTCCCGACTTGTCTCGTCTTCGTTTTAGTGCTTCGAGGAAGCCATATGTGGTGGCTGCTTCGCCGAGCTTTGCAGGATATTTTGTTTTTTCGATATTGAAAGACAAGATCTGTGGGGAAATTTACTTCTTCTCAAAGCCAGACATGAAAGCCACAGGGATGGGGTGTTCTATCCCTCCTCGCAAGTGGGTTTAGGTGTGTGCGCACCACATGTGCATACACTGCGGTTGGCGAAAATGTCCGACGCTCGCGAGGCACAGATGCGTGATGTCACGACACGTAAAGCACATTTATTGCATGCATCTAACTATTATGCCCTTCTTTGGCCCGCTTTCAGGCAAGCCCCGCTCCTGATCTAGTTTTTACTTTCCGCTTATTTATGGGATCAGAACCACAGTTCTTGTGTTGTTCTATTATAACTCATAAGAATTGCTCACCTCCTCCAACGTAAAGGTATAGGTGTACAGTGTATACAAATAACGAAGATGTCATTAAAAGGTAATTCAAGCTTTTATTTTTGACAAGATTTTCTGTTCTTTAAAGCCTTTCCGATCTCGTTTCATAGCATCGTGTTGCTTTGGTAAGCCCCAACACGATTACATAAACTGTGACCATTCAAAACCTCATTGCGACTCCTCAGGCGACTGCCTATAAACAGAAGTCCTACGGTCTGCCTGGTCAATACGCACCATTGGTTGATCCATTCTGGAAGTTTAGTACTGCCCTTCCATCAATACCCCGCACACAAACACTACCCAGACCCAGTCGGAGTAACTGTAGTTGGCTGCAGGTTCAATTTGGTTTTGGTCTGTGATTGCCTCAAATTAACCGACCATTTTGTGCACCCTTTTCGAAGTGCCTTATGCTGGGAGTGCTGGAAGTGTGTGTGTGTGTGTGTGTGTGGGGGACAATTGTGTCGATTTGGCAATTGCCCGTTCTTGCCTTCGACCGGCCTAAGTGCCTCCCTGCTGTGTCCTGCTGTCGGACAGTTGTCAGTCACTCAATCAGGCATTCAATCAAGCAATTTTCATACAAACACTCGCCAAAGTTGTGGACCCGACAACCCTAAACTTTGATTTGCAATTTTGACACGCCGCTTAAATTGGAATTTTTGTTTGCAGCTTTGTGAGTGGAATGGAAGAGTCCTTTGCTTGAACTAGCAGAGATGTGAGGCTAGTCTGAGAACCGAACTAGTTCTAAATGGATATCGTTTGGGGATTTATTGGTGGGTTCAAAGAGGGATGAGAGAACCATTTAAAAATGGTTTGTACTGAGTTTCATCTATGAAATTTGTTCATTCCTAGTCTGTATTTGATCTATCGATCATGTCCCCCGGGCGGACAACGAAATGGTATACCAAAGAGAAAATAGCTGCAAAACAGTTAGTTAATCGTTCCTAGTTACAGGTCGGTCATTCAGCTTTGGTATATTGCTTCATATTTTTTGTTTTTTTTAAATTCAATAAAGAAACACTGCAGTAGTGCGTTTCTTTAACGAATCCCTTGCCAGTGCTGGCTTTCGAACTAGCTCATTGCGTAACCCACAAACTCCAACACCAAAAAAGGCCGTTATGCACCGCTGATTCGCTTTTAAGTGACGCTTCTACCATCCAACGGAAAAACTCCGGGCTACAAAAGGTTTTGTTTTTTGTTTCGTTCCCTTCTGCTCTCCTCCTCTGTTTCTGCATCACAGGGGATGCGGCATGGCGATATGGCAGTTTCAAGGGCCCCCTTTACAGCTTACAGCTCAAGGGATTTGCTGGGGAAATGGAGAGAGAGAAAGAGAGAGAGAGAGAGAGAGGGGCCCCGAGCCGTGGGTCAGGGAGGACAGAGACACGGAACATCGGCGGCACCATCGCATGCATCGCTGTTGCAATCAGCTTAACAGTAACTAGAAAATAAATTGCATTCGATTTTGTTGTTGTTTCTGCCGTGCTGTGTTTTTCTCGCGATTCGCGTTCGGCTCTGCTTTGATTTTTTCCTTCTGGCCTTATCTGCCGCCTCGCTGGGCGGGACTGGGACTGGGCCTTGGCCAAATGCGTGATTGGCCAGCGCGGAAAACAGACGCAAACAAAGGCGCCCGCCGACGGGAAAGGGAAGACGTGGCAGCAGAACAGCAAGCTAAGTGAAAAATGCGCTTTGGCTAACACAACACAAAAAATGCACAAACCATTCGAGGCCCGAACTTTGAACACCCTTCCCACTAAGACTTAGACATGCTCATAAGTTGAAGTTTGCTCCTGTATACCTCGTATGAATATTTTGTATACAATTTGCCAGAATTTGTGTTTCTAATTGGATTGCGTATTGTATGTTTCTACTTATTTGTTCAACATCTCAGCAAAGTCGCGACTGCCCTCCACAAGAGTATGGAAAATAGGAAATGCAGAAATGCGGACAGAGTGCTGGGAGAGGCTCTGTTTTTGCTTTTGTTTTCGCAGGCTTTTAATGCGATTTTTTCTGCGACCACCTCCCGATCAGAAGGATGGGATTGCTGGATGGGGTTGCTGTGATTTTACCCGGCTTCGGCGGCTAACAAATGTTGCCGCATTAAATAATGCCAGAAAGTATTTTTTAATTGAATTCTGTGTTCGTTTCCTGCTGCTTTTTCCGCACTTAGAGCATATATCACACCGGACAGTTATTGATATTGACGATGTTCAAGCCGTTGCATTGTGGCCACCATAATTATCACAATAGACCAATAAATTATTTACACTGGAAATTGTTTGAGCTTCAACTAAAGTGTGATAAGTTTGACCTGTAAGGTTTCTCCGATAAGGAAGAGCAGGGCGCTTGGAAAGGAAACTTGTGTTTATGTGGGGATAATGCTTTTTATCCCCGATCGGCCGAATAATTATTTCGAATAAATAAAACGCGGCGCAGAAATACAATTGCGTATGTTCTTTTTAATGTCTGAACAGCGAGTGGCCCTTGCTTGCCCTTCTCTATTTCGAGCATTGCTGCTCCGATCGCTGGGCGCAGCTTCGCTTCGCTCGGCAAACATAGATAACGTAGATAAAGAGCAGAGCGAGCTTTGAGAGAGCGTTTAGTAGGGCAAGCAAGCGCAAGAATTAACATAATATGCATGCATGTATAAATATATAGAAATGTAAATATGCGGATGAAGGCCAATAACTAGCTGCTGTTTGGCCAGCCGCTATTCGATGAGGATCTGCCCCGAACAACTTGAATGAGGGATTCAAGATTGGATATCCAGCAGTGGAATAGTGAAATGAGTTCCAACTCTATATATTGCTAAGATACAAATGTTTTGAAACCTAAGTGAAGAGTCAACAAAATATTTTGAAGCTACTAATTTATTCCCAAATTATTTGAGAAATATATATTTTTGTATCTTTGTTTGCGTGTGAGTTTGAACATCTTTCAATAAACCGCACTATTATACCTTTGCTTTTATTGAAATTTACATTCCTACATTGACACACTTACATATACATATGTTATTAAGTCACATCAAAAGCAAATGACCGACAAGTTAATTCTTTAAAAATCGCGAACTAACGATGGTTTTTATATATGAATTATGTTATATCTCTCTAATATTCATATAGTTTTAAATATCGAATAAAAAGTTGATTGAAAAGTTTTAAGATTCATGTGAATTAGAGTGCCTAATAGTTGAAGCTTTATATTTTCTATCGATTAAAATCTGAAAGGTTATTGAAATTTATTAGTCTGAAGTTCCAATTGCCCTTTACATTTATTCGATTGCAATCAATTGAAAACCAACTCCGTCAAAGACCCGATGAGCATTTGCAGATATTTTCATGGATCATTTGCCAGACAAGCAAGCAGCAAGCCAGTCCCACACCATGAATCAAAGCTGAAGGGATTTTAAGGAACCTTTTGATAGCAATTAAGACTTCATAAAAAATGGTAGCCAACAATACACTGGACCCACCACACCTGAAACTTTAGCCGTGTAACGTGTGTTGTTTTTCCCGAGCTGGTTCCTACTTATATAACGAGACACTTGGGAGTATTTCTGGGCCATTTTGGATTTGAACTGCTTGGCAATTTGTTAAAATATCATTTTCTTTTTGTGAGAGTGCTATTAAAATCAGACCGGGAGTGTTCAGAAGGAATAAATCACATTTTATTGCCTAAGCGACAATTGTGTTGGCCGCTAAAATCAAAACGAGACGAGAACAAATGGCGGACAGGGGCGCTTTTGTATGGCATGAATAAATTCAAAGCTACAAGTGACACTCGCACAAGTGTGGCCTGATTTATGCGAAACAGACAGAGCGACAGGCATCTCCCGAGTGGGACAGCGCTGCGTATGAGTTATTTTAATTACAATAATGGCCTGTCAATTACGAGCGCCAGCGACTGACACTGTGTCACTTTCTGGTTGCTGCGACATCCTTCTTTAATGCTCTAATTAATTGCGAACCGAAAATGTCATTAATTTTGGTTAGAATAAATAACACGTTGAATAAAAACCAAAACGAATTCCAAGGCAACTTAATTAATTAAGAGTCATTTGCTATTGTTGCTGCCTGTGTGGTATGCTTCATGCAACCGATTTAAAATTTTTTAATTAAACGATGCGAAACTAATTAAAGCAATCCAAAAGCCCACATTCACATTCATGTGAACACTCTGAGAAAATCCTTCCTCAGATTTGTTCTACCAGCCATCTAATATTCTAAAATTTTAAACTGATTTCGACTAGTATTTCTTATCTTAGATTTGTACTGGTCAGCATATTCTCGAATGTCCTGGATTCGAAAATGGCTGACTTTATAAATGAAAAGACTATTTTTTTCTATGTGTATCTGAGGACTTGCCTCTGGGGATGGGCCGGAGGCGTGACAGTGCTATACGCAGCAAGTTTTAAGCCCTATTTGTTAACTTTAATGCTCGCAGCTTGCCTGGGACCAAGGCCGGAGAAGGTGGGCGCCATGGAGTACGGTTTATGTATGGGACTTGTGGGTGTGGGCGTATATGCGGTGTTGTCTGTTGTGTGGCGCAAATGAAGTGCGCTTGGCCTGATCGCAAAAGGCGATGGAGGCATAATTGCCAGCTGGGCTGTGGCATGGGGCGTGGATTAGAGTGTGTGTGGTGGGGAGTGGGGGTAGAGGACAGGGCGACCCGAAGGCGGGCACCTTGAAACAAGAAGTGGAAAAGGTAGACGGGACTTAGGAAGATTTCCCTGGCATGCGATATTCAATTAGACAGGCCGCAGGGCGATTATCTTAATGGCGTTATTTATGCTAGATGGGGATCTTCGGTGTTCTTTTCAAGACTTTAAGACAACTGAAATGGGCAGAAGGGATATGTAAGGACAGCGGGAAATGATTAAATGGGTTATCTATTCAAATATATAAATGTATATGTCAAAGTTCGTAATTTTTTAATCTGTGTTTAGCTTTTCTTGAATATGTTAATGAATCTAATTTAAATAAAAAGATTATAGTCCGGTATCGAATAAAATTAGTGGTAAAATGATAGCATTTTATTCGTGGCTATTTACTTTGCAAGACAATAAAAGAGATGGTTCTTGGTTCTTACATGTGGATTCTGATATTTTTGTGTGTTTATCCTTGAACTTTCGTTTACCTTCCATTTCTCTCTCTTTCTCCCTCTGCGATTTTACCCATTGCTTTTGACGGCTTGAATCTAATCGTTTTAAAATGAAAATCACGTCTCTTATTCCCCAATCAAGGTGACGATGTCAACTTTATTAGGCATAAGCCACATGAGCCCCTTTCCCAATGCCATTGCCGTGCCACACCCCGAAATGAGTCCTGAGTCTACTTCCGCACACCTTGCAATTTTTCCTCAATCAATCTGACAGCTGCTTAAAGTTTTCCCAGGTTTTCTTCCTGTGTGCATCGATGCCGAGTACACATTTTCATACCCTTTCGGCGTGTACAGTGATTATCGCCAAGGCCGTCCCCCTGTTGTTTTTTTCTATAAAAATAGGCCTCCTTATTCTAAAACCATATCTGTTAGACATTGTTTTCCTGAATTTCTTCCATTCTGAAAACACAAAACTTATTTGTGAGGCTGTGTGTTTGAAGCTACGAGGCTTCCAGTTTAGCCTTTAGGCACTTAGATCGGTGAGCTGTGTTATATTCTCAACGGTCTAGCATAGACTGTCAGGCGTAGACGCCGAAAGTTCTTAATGATCTAAATAACGTCTGGTGTGAGTACTTTTTTTGCTTGTGATTATATTCTTGCCACACTTCAAATTGTCTCCTATTATGTTTGTGCTCAACTCGGTCAAATTATTTATAATCGGATCAATATATTGCTGACGTAGGCTCCTACGATCTGCAATCGATCTGCAGGGTATCTAAAGCTTCGACTGCAGAAGCTGCCCGTCCTATCCTGGTTGTTTAATATTTGCTCTGCTTTGGATCCGCCAGCGCACACTGCAGTGTGGGTGGTGTGCTTAAGGGTGCGTGTGTGCGGAGGGGTTGTTTATTTTTACTGTCAGTTGTCAATTATTTTTATTGGCAGGTATTATTTTGTGTACACATTTGTATGCAAATTGTCAAGCACACGCGAAGAGAGAGGGAGGAGACGAAAAAGAGATAGAGAGCGCTTTTGGCATTTATAAATTGTGGCATTAAAGTTATGTATCTATGTATGTGTTTGTGTGGTTGAATATTTGCGTGTGGCAGTGGTGGGGTTTCCGGTTTTATTCGTGCGTTTGTGTGTGTTGCCGTGTGCCTTGTGGGCGCGTCTAAACTTGCATGTCATTGCCGCTTAATTTGTTTGCTCGGTTTTGTTGTTTGCTGTGTTTGTGTTGGTGCCACACAGATTTTGTGGTTGCATGCACAGTGGGCGTTCTCAGCGGGTGGGCGGGTCGAAGTCGAAAACTTTTTGTCGCCGTCAGGGCTATGATTCTATCATACGAGGACATGGACTTTTCGCTGTCTATCTCTTGCCAGTCAATGGCGACTTCATTAATGCAGAGGCTCAACCCTTGAGTGGCAGCTTCAGGCATCGGGTTTATTCCAACTGTCTACTGCGGGCCCCAAACGCAAAGCCAGCGCACAATGTGGGGCCCAATCATATCCCCAATCAGAGGGGGGAAATGCATATTCACAGTAAGAGGGACAGGGACTTTACGCACATCCCTACCCAAACGGAGAGCCGGCATCGATGCCTCGATTGCCAGCGGCAAACAATTTGCAATGCAACAGGAAACAATTGAATTTGCATAAAACACATGACCAACGTCAGTTTGTACTTCAGTTCGGCTCTCACTCGATGGGGCCCAAGAGCCGGGCCAGGCGTCCAAGTCATAGACTCCTTTTACATGCCTCGAAGCCTCGAGGCGAGGAGGGATAGTAGGATTGAAAGCTCGGTGAGGATTTGCAATGCGATGCCTAATGGCTTCTTAATGATCCGCCTGATGCCCCCCAACTTGAAAAGGTCAGCGCTTGAGCTCTGGTTGAGAGCAGCTGGTTCTAATGTTGATTGTTCGCACAGTGCACTATGTGGGTGGAATAAATAGACCAAATGACATCAGAATAATCCCTTACATACGTTTGTTTTATCATGATACTCAACACCAAATCAACGTACCATCCATAGCTATGGATTCTGCAAAACCAATATGTGAGTATGTAATTTTTGTACTCTTTAATGTCAATCAGCAAAGTAATGAATAAATAATACAATGCCCCTGCAATGTTTACTCTCCCAGTGTATGTATACTTATAAGGCCATTAATCAACCTTGATAAAGTAAATATTCTCCAATAATTTCCATCAGCACTCAACCCACGGTGCGGGATTTGGGGCCACTGGTATCGTTTTTTCTTTTATTCAATAATATTTTGCAGTCACGCACGACTCGCGTAATTTGTACACTCCCCCAGAAATCCCCCCATGGTTGATGGCATTTTCATTATTTGTACATAAAAACGATTTCACAGATTTACTTCAACTTTTTTCTGTTTCTCCCAATTGGCCGCCGGCTATTCAAATGCAAATTGCGAATTGTCTGTCGTCAAATTAAATTACAGTGAAAAGTCAAAGAGGACGCCATTTCAAAAAAAAGTGCCTGCAAAGTGAAAATCATCTTCCAAACATCATACTGAAAATTTCCTTGGCCCGACACTACAGCTAGGGGGAGATGTTACATTGAGGCGAAGACTGCACCCAAAACAAAGGAGCAGCCTTAAAGATCATTAAAAATAGAATAAATAGAAATAGAAATCTCTGAACTGAAGGCCACTAAACATAACTCATGCTTGATGTATAACCATTCTCACAGTGTAAGTGCGATTTTTATTCCCATATGAGCAGTGCGCGGAAAGAAAGCCCAGTCTGATTGGAGCTTTTTGGAGGACTTTCCCCAGAGACCTGAGCGGTTAATTAGCATTTTCGGCCGTGGCTCTGTGTGCGCGGTGCGCGGTGCGCTATGATTTATGTTTGTTGGCTTTAATGAAATATGTTTCCTCCCGGGGAGTGTGTGAGAGTGTTGTGATAAGAAAATATGCTTAGCGTTTTGTCGGGGCTAAATTGCGTCCTTTGGCAAAAAGTTAATGTTCTGTAACGGCTTTGAAAGGGGTTTTGGGTTGCCGCTTTCGGTCGATGCTGTTGTGTATGGCCCATTTAACACTATAAAATTATTATCGTGCATATTTGAAGGCCTTACAAAAAGAAATAAGAAAGAAATAAACTCCTTGCCCCAAAAAGGTCGATAAAAAGAGAGGGAAAAAACATTAGCATAAATTCTGGCAAGGGGTCCGCCTGCCTTCTTATCAAGTTGTCGCCGCAATAAAAACGTTTAGTAATTATCGTGGAGTATAAAAAATAAATATAAATAAGAGTCGGGACTCAATGTGCGAGCATGTCGATAAGCGGAAATTTCTCTGAGGGCCCACACACGCACACAATCATATCGGGCAGTACACTCCGCGACACCTAAATAGGAAACCAAATTTGATATTATTTAGATATTTGTATATATGATATAAGTAATGAGCAACCTTTTAACCTAACCTTTTATTAACTGGACTCGTATCGTTTTGTAGCTAGCTTACCGCGGAACAATGATGTCGTATCCAAGTATCCCGCAGTGTAAATACTATATATGTGTATATGTACTAATATAGTTATCCCAACTGCCGTTACAGGCCTGTCAATGTATGGTTAATGTATGTCCCAACGTGTGTTCGTGTGTGTCAACACGCAAGTTTTTCTTCGTGCTCGCCAAACTCTTTCGATAAGTTCGAACGACAAAATTGTGGGGATTTCAGCAAGAGGGAACGAGCGGAAGCACAGAAAAGAGAACTTTTCAAAATTGTCTGGAATAGCAAAGTTGTGAAGGGTTGATGGCCTCACTCTCTCATACACACACACACACACAAAGCACACACACACAGCACACAAATTCTGACACACGCCTACAATTGCCAGGAGGTGTTCGATTTTCTTGTTAGCGGCAGGTTTTTCAAATTGCCAAGCGACAATATCCATCCGTATAAAAGGAAGTGGAGTAGTGGTAGTGCGGAGAAGGGAGGAGCAGAACGAGCCATGTCTGTCACCTCAGGCCTCTAAACGAACCAATTGAGTGCAATTTCGGAATATTATTACGTATACGTAATGTGTGCTCTGCTTTCACGTGGATGAGGAAAGAGTTGACAACTTTATGGTTGCTTGAACTTCCTAATGAGTTTTCTTGGCAGAGGATATGGGAGGGTATGATTGGAGGGCTGGAGCCTAGATCTGATATTTTATCAAAATTATAGCTGGAAATACAATTAGGGAAACAATTTTACGTGGGTACTGAAATTAAAATAGTCCATCATTCGATTAAAGTAAAACACACTACTTGTTAAATAAAGGTGGTTGACTTTTAAGAGCAGACATCTATAGCTGCTGAAATTTACGAGTAAAAGATAGAGAATATTTCTCTCAAAATTAATTCATTATTTTTTTGAACGATTTTTGAAGTTTTATGTGAAAACATAACATTTACTTGAAAACATATCTACTGCTGAAGTATCTTAACGTATTGCCTGAGTAAAGGTTTACTTAATTAATTGACTTGATCTTCTGCTGAATTTACCAAACTTTAGTATAAATATTGTGTTTAAGAGTTCGAAACAGTTTGTTTTTGTTGTATAGCTTCGCAGCAGCTAACATTCTACCCCTGCAAGGCCGTGCAAGGGTATAACAAAATGTCAGTCTCGGGTTTGGGCTTTGCTGTTTGCCATTTCTTTCCCACTTCTCAGTTGTGGCATTCTTTGCGGCGCCAACAGAGAAATGCTTTGCGGTCTAGAGATAGGGTCTCCATCGTCTCCGAGCCTTAGCCATCTCCATCTGCGTCGTCGTGGTTGCCGTTGTCTCTGTGGCCATCGCTAGCGTTGACATAGCTGACGTGCCCGGAGTCGTAGCTCCGAGCGACGAAAAAGTAAACAAATCTTTAGCCAAGGAAACGGACAGGCGGCTCTTCCTCGTCTGTCTGCCGGTGCCTACATCCTGATGCATTAGTGCGGAGGGAAGCGAGGAACCCGGCTTCTGGATCAAATTTATAAAGAAAAAAAGGCAAGGAGCATACAAATTGTTTAAATATAACTTGTTGGACATTCAGTCAGACTACACGTTGGGTAATTTTTTTTAAATGTCAAATAAAAACTTATTGAAATGATCCAAATGCAATGAAATGCGATAAAATTATAGATATATATAATTAATTTAAGTATATGAAAGAGCGACAGCCAGAGTCCAGGAGATTTTGAAATACACTCGATTTTGTATATTTTTGAAACTATTGTGCATCGTGTAACTAAAAACTATAGTGATTTTTCAACTTGGAGCTCCCTTTAAGTGTCATATAAGGTACGACACAGTAAACAGCATGGTCTGAATTCGCGGTTTCTCTCCTATCTCTCGCTCTCTCTTTATCTCTGCATCTGTCTGGATTTTTTATCGCTGTTTGCATAGGGGATGAATTAATTTGTTGGTTGAAATGCGGGGAGGCGGGATCTCTACGCGATCTTCCTTGATTTCGCTCGCACTTTTCATCAGAGGTGAGAAAAACTTGGAGAGAAAGAGAGGAACTACGACCGCTCGCTATGCTCTAATGTTGATTCTTTCACTCCAGTCGCTATCTTTTCACCTTGTTGTTGCGATTTATATTTTAACTTTATATCTTAACTTATATTTGCTAAGCTATAACCTTATTAAAACAAAAACCGATTAATAGAAATGACAGATTGTCTCCACAACATTGAAAATACAAGGATGATCCGGAAATGGATGTTTCACGTAGACACGAAAACCAAAGGACACTATACATTTATGTAGGAAGGGAATAAGTGAGAGTACCACTAATATAGGAAAGGAATGAGTGGGAATACAACTAATAAGATTTATCGAATAGGTACATCAAGTTGAGCAGTGAGGATCGAGTAATCGAGAGAGAACAGATTGAGCTACGAGTGTGAACGGTTGTGTGTGCTCCGAGAAATTGATAAGAAGAAAAGACCCGAAGTGTAAAAAGAAAATAACTAATGCGAACACTGTTCAATAAAAAAAGTAAAAGGCTATTGGATTTAATATTAAAGATAATCCGTGTAACTCAACTAAATCGGTAGGCTTATATAAGAAAAACAATATAATTCTCCCCCTATTTATATCGTCTAGTCAAAACGCATGGTATTAATGGCTGCTGCACTTTGCTGCAATGCGCTTTGAGGGCGTTTGCCCTGTTGCATCGGTTTTATTAATAGCGTTTAGCTTTCACTTACCTTGATACTTTTGCTTGAAAATATTTCAACTTTTTCATATTATTCTAGTACTCATAATAACTCAAATTTTTTAAATTTGTTATGAATTTAAATCGAATCGTCACAGTTCCAGTGTTTGTAGGGGATGCTTAGAATTGGGCAGTAAAATAGGCGGTTATGCATTGAAATAATGAAAATGATTTGTGTGGCAAACTCGGTCGGCGTTTATGGCCCAGAACTGTTGGCCACACTCGAGCGGTAGTTTGCATAATAAATTTCCAAAGTACTGTGAAATAAATTACAAAGGCCAAGAGGGGGTAGACGGGAAATGGATCAGGTAACCGCAAAAATTACGTATACGACACGTGAAACCAAAAAGGGGGCAACTGAAACAGAGAGGGACAGAAATGGGATAGACAGAGGAGCAAATTCACAACGCATTTTGCAACAAAAATGACAATTCATGGTTGTTTTGGATTTAGATCATAATGTTTCTCTGTTTGTCGTTTGAGTTGTTGTCTGTGTTGACTTTGTTTCATTTGCGATTACAGCACCGAGCGCCCAGGAAACTTACTTGAAAAGTCATTAAAAAATATGACAAATTATATGCAGAGCGCGACGGAGAGAGGGCTTTTCCAGTGGGTGCCGCCTGACTATAAACTAAAGTTAGCAGCTTAACAAAACAATAAATGAAGTTGGTAAATGCGATTGTTATGCCTCAAATAGCAGACGAGCAGCAAAAAATAGCAGAACTACAGAAAACCAGCAGCAGAGAGAAGACAGCTGAAAGAGCAAGCTAAAAAGTTTCCGCACGCTAGTCCAACTTCAAGGAAAAGTTGGGAGACAGAGAGATATTGAGGGAGAGAGAGAGAGAGAGAGACAGATAGAAAGAGAGACAGAGAGAGGGCTACCAATTTGCTCCTCAAATTGCTTTCACGCTTCTTGTATTTAAGTTTCAAGTTCTTGTTGTGTGGCTGTTTCCTTTTTTCCTATTGACTTTTCACTTTGGTGCAACAATTTGTGTTGCCTAGTTTTGGGGGCAATTAGTGGACGCCCACGGAACGGCAACAGGTGGTGCTGCCGCAAATGCGAATGTGCAACTCATTGTTCATTCATTCCAGGCACCAGAGTCAACGGCAGAACTGCTAACGCATATTGTACCTTTGTCTGGAAATGGGCAACAAGGATGAGAGGGGTGATTGTGATTTGCTTGATGATAACGGGCCATCAGCGTTCAGCTAGCTTTCCAGATACCCGTAGAATATGTTCATGCATTCACGTCATGGCACATGGCTCATAAAAATGCATAGAAACATTCGGTTGAAAAAGCTCGGGGGAATTCCCCATGACTGCACAAGCTTGGAATTAATTTGAGGAAAGTCTTGTGTGTGGTAGTGGCGGAAAAGGACTGGATGCCTTCTCAAGCAACGGAGAACCATAACCAACCAATATAACTAAATAACTGAAGAATTTAGAACAAATAAAGTGTACTCAAAATTGTTTCATCAAAACGGTTTCATTAAACTTTATATAAAAATTATGTCTCCAAAAAACCTCTATCACTTATCAGCTTTAAAGTTTGAAAGCTTTAAAATGTACAATGAAATTTACAGAATAAATATGATATATCTCGTGAATGAAGTTATTCGACGGAAATGTTACTCTACAGAGCGGCTTGTGAAAACCCATTTGGACTCTTGAATAACGTTCTAATACTTGGCTAAAACTAGTTTTATTTTCTAGAAATTTACATAGACAGTTTTTCAAAGGACACGAATGGCGTTTGAGCTCCGTCTCAGTCCCCACTCCCATCATATTTAGTGATTGCTTGAGTAGTTTCCGTTACAGATTAGGACTCAATTTCAACTTTTTCCATGCCAATAACATCTAGATATCGTATACTTAGCTATAATATTCGCACTCGTTTCACTGAACACACTCGCAGTTTCTAGAAAATCGACTGACTCCCTGCACTCCCCTGCACTGGGAGAGACGGGAAACTTTCCTCTCTGCAAATTGGCATGCTCTTGGCTCAGGCTCTCGACCAAGCTTGGGCATGGGGCGAGATGTGCAGAAGGACTAGAAAGCCAAGAGTAGTGTTGCCATTCCATGTGGCATTTTATTGGCCATTGCCAAGCAATTTTTGCAATGTTTGCTTGCCGAGCACGAACGGCAGCATTGAGATTTGGACTTCGATTCGATGCGGTGCGATTCGATGGCCGATGGTCGGTGTTCAAGCAGCTGCAGCTGCAGTTCAAATTGCGAAAAATTGGCCAAAATGCAAATGCTAAACGGTAATTAAAGCGCAGTCACAGGCAGGGAGAATAGGGGGAATAGGCTCCCACTAAACGAATTTATAGCAGCGTAATAATTTCTCAATTAATTTTTAGGGCCTGCAAAGGCAAGGAAGCAAATCCTGGTCCAACTACCGAAACCGAAACCGAAACCGGCCAATTTATTGATAGTAATTGGAAAATTATGCACAAAGGCGTACGGAAAACCCAGAGCGAGAGAAGGGCCGGTTGCAACCTGCCATTTGCTTCATAAGGGGAGCCTGCGACTGGGGACTGGGCCATGGTAATGGTAATGTGAGCCACATGTGAATCGTCGCTACGTCGGATACCCAGAGCAGCAGCTCATTTCTAGCCGGAAATGAACTAGAAATGTAGCCGAAAAGCAGCCGATAGAGCCAGAGCGACTTTTGTGGTAAATCGGAAAATAGTTGCCCAGTGCCGCCATCCGAGAGCCGGAGAAGGCAGCCCAGACCCGAAGAGGGAGATGCAGCAAATGTGCCACCAGGGTAGGGACAAGCAAAGGGAAATTAAATTAAATTTCCGCTTAACCTATTTCTCCTCATGGCGGCCACTCTGGATTCCATTTATACTTTGAGTTAACTAGCGAGAACATCAAGTGCCAGGGATTGATTTCCCTCAATGTGTATGTACTATCGGGCAAGAAATTCTGATAGTCTGTAAATCAAACGATAAGCCTTTGTGTACATATTATATGTAATATAATACATAAGCATACGAGAATCTGAAAGATGCTGAAACATAATAGATACTATATAATCGGAAGCATTCTTTAAAGCATTTTGATTAAGACTTTTAGTGAAACCATGAACCATAAAATAATCCTGTAACTTGGTTTAACTAAGGAAGAGCCACCATTAGGATTTTAATCCGATAACTGAAACTTTAAAGCTACCAAGAAGCAACCCGATTCAATTTTGAGCTGCGAGAATTTAATTGCATTTGTGATTTGGGGATTAGAGACCCTCTTGCAGCAGTGTATCCACAGTCACTCTGCTGTGGTTTCATCCTTACCGCTCCTTTCCTCGAAACTCCATCGCAGGTGCGTGACAATCGTAATGAAAAACTGATGTTAGAACAAATACTCGCAAGCTCATATATGAACGGGAAAGAGCGAGCTAGTGCGAGGAATGAAGAGTGCAGTGGGAAAACAGTGGGAGCTCAAATGAAATAGTGTCGAGTTTTTGCCAGCCGTGTGTTTTATGCAAATTCTTTTCGCTCACCTCAACTCACTTGTGTCTGCTGTTTGGACAGGTGGAATGGAAATGGATTGGGAGTGGGAGTGGGAGTGGGAGAGGGAATGGCCACACAGCTTTGAAGTGCAGAATAAATAGAATGAATGAGCTGCTGAGTGTCGTGAGTGCATAATGTTGCAAGGTAGAAAGAAGGTGGTGGAAATCGGGGCAGGAATGGATGAGTTGAAATATATCTATCCCAAATGATCTTTTTATAAGGATCTTTTCTTATGTACATATGTCTTACGTGCTATGTCAAAGTAAATCTATCATCGGGCCTAACTTCCTTATCACCATGAGCCAAAGGGGGGAATTGAATTCGAATAGTTTAACCAGAACCATTTAATCTATAATTATTAAAACTAATGGATAAACACCCAAAGTGCAATCACACAACGTATTCTAATTTTCTTTAACGTCACGGCAGAAATAATTCCCAACAAAATATGCGCCCATAAAAGTATTCACACCAACACCGAGTGATTGATATGGCACCCGTAAACTTTTCAAAACAATTGCAAATCCCCAAAACAGAGAGCAGGGAACTTGTTCAATTGTCACCAATGTCTGGGCAATATGCCAGCCGCTGCTGGCCATAAATCAATGTCAATCGAATCCCGCAGGCAATGCATCAATCAGATCAAAGTCAATCAAAAAATTGTAAACTTTTACCCAGCCCAAAGACAACATTTTTGAGGTAGTCAGCACAGAGATTGGGCCCGAGAATGGGAGATGAGCACGAGAGCGGGCAAAATATGTCTCATTAAAGAGAGTTGTTGCACTTTCCGGTTCCGGCTCCGGCTCCGATACCGCATAAATCATATTTATTTGAGCAAATGTTGTCGGCAGCCACGCGTCGATTATGAGCCAGCCACAAATCAAAAACGCACAAATAACAATTTGAGAATCCGAACATACTCGTTGCAAGAACAAAGGGAACGTTTTCTGATGTGCCCCATAAATAACATTTCACCAGACACTCGTCCATGCAAAACCAGATAGAAGGGCAGCCGGGGCGGAGGAGCGCAGGGGCCCTGGCCAATTGCTCAAACAGCAGGAAGTGATTGATTTATGTCTGCCCGCCTGCCCGCCTGCCTGCCTGCCTGCCTGTTGATCGGGGGGTGTGCAGGGCGGAGCTCAACTCTTTTGGCCAAAATTTGGGTTTGCGTTTTTATTCGCAGACCAAATGTTTTATTGATGATGTGTGACGTAGTCAGCAATTGTCGGGGAGTCTTCCTTCTCGCTCCTGCTCGCCACAATTTTGGGCCAAAATGTTGCCAGTGTTCGATGGTGGTACGATGACTTTTTGCCGGCTCATTGGCCCTGCAATTGATATGCTTCGGCGGATATTTTAGTCACGTTCCCCAACTTACTTTGCCAAACAATTAGTTGCAGTGCTTTTCGCTTTTCTCCCTTTGTCACCATAAACGAAAAGTTTCCCCAAGTTTTCCTAGCTCTCGTTTCTCAGCTGCGGCCCCGCAGGCTGTTGCTTATCGCAATCCGCTGCCGCTGCCGCAGCCTCAGCTTCAGCTGCTCGACAATGAACTTTTGGGAGTGACAGTTTAGTTTCTCCGGGCCGTGGACGAGGGCCAGCAGCAGCAGCGACTCACGCACATGTCGCTCGGAGGAGTTGAAAATGAAAATGGAGCTTAAATCCAAAAAGGGACGAAAAAGATAGCAGATAAAACACATGTAAAGGCGATGGGTGGAGGAGGAAATGAAGGAGCTGTATAGAGCAGTAGCGGAAGATAAGAGTAGACAGCAAAGTGGACAGATGTACAGTAGAAGACGGCGGGAAGAAGTCTCACATTGTACACTGAGCGTGACAAGTATTATATTATATCTAGTATCCATTTGAAATTTTGAACTGATTAACTAACAATCCAAGCAAAAGACACCCAAAAAAAAAATTGACTTGTAATAATAATAATAATTTAATACTAATTTGCTGTGTAAGGTACCATGTGTGGTATAACTTTCGCAAGCCACTGTTTCGACCATTAAGTAAATCCTCTACACACTTATAGCAGACAAGGAAAAAACAAAGCCAAATCAACAGTTTTGCAGCTGCAACAGTTTTCATTCCACATTCAAGTGTCGTGTCGATTTTTTCTCTATTTTTCTGTTTGTGTGTTTTTTTCCTGCTTAAGCTGAGAGTATATAAATATTGTATATACCCGTACATGTACGGTACGGGGCAATCCGCTTAACTGTAACTGGGACTCGAGCAGAAATTGCATTTGGCGACCCTCAACACGGTGCCCAGTAGCAGTCCTCTCGGCTCCTCTCCACTGCAGTGGCCATGATAGAAGAACTATGGAAGCCGTTGGCTATAGTATACGTCATTGAATTGGCGGGGAGATGGAGGGAGGCGGAGGGCGCGCATTTATTTGCCATTTTTCAAATGGAACTTTTCCAGAGTTTATTGAAAACTACACTCAGTTTAATTGAATGGCGGGCGAAGACTTTAAAGTGGGAACACCTCGTCTCGCCCCCTTTCAAAGTCAAGTTGTATGTGTGCTAGTGTGCGTGCGGGAAAGTTTCTGGGCCTCAATGCAGAAAGTTGGCGGCGCATTTTCCTTCGCTTCACGCCAAAACTAGCTTAAATTATAATCCGACGAAGAAGGGGAGAGGAGGGGAGGGCACTATGATTATACAATAAAAACAAAGTCGGAGCTATAGTAAGCGCCTGTAAATGGCACACAAAGTGGTTTATTGGAAACTTTTTGCCCAGCACTTAGTTTTCAATTATGAAAATTTGCATTATGCCGGTCCTTGCCGGTCGCTTTCGGCAAGTAAAATATTGATTGTGATTTTCGCCCAAATTGATTTCCTCGACCGGCTTTCTCTCTCAATTACTTAATTGCACGGCGCCGGAAAGGGCGAAAGAGCCAGGACACTTTCGGGCAGATTAAACAATTCCTGGCTGCGCTGAATTAAGGATGCACAGAGAGCAGACCCAGAGGCAGACCTGACTAAGTGACTGTTGAATTGCCGGGGAAAACTTTCGTCCCACTCTTGTCCCCACTTGGCTCCACTTGGCTCTCGATTAGTGACAGTTGAGCTGCAGGAAAACCCACTCAGGCATCCAGCCGCTCTCCACGAACTGTCCGAATCCATTGCACCGAAGATGATGTTTTCATTCGACTTTCTACTCCGAAGCCCCTGAACGGAGCTCCTGCTCTTGTCATATGGCAGCAAGTCATGCGTTAATTTTTTTTAGTTGAGCAAATATAATGCGCTCACTTGGGCAAAACTAATCACAGACAAAGTACAGCTTTAAGTGGAATGAGCCAAGGAAAAAGAAAGCGAGATGGAAAACTTTGTGTCGCTCTACTAGTACTTCAGCAACCTAAAAGAGACAGATATTTAAAGATTCATACCAGAGCTAATGCCTTCCCAAATTGATTTCCCAAGGTCCCCGCAATATCTGCGCTAATGAAGTGTTTAAGGATATTACGAGTACGCATACGCCGTGTTTCCCACGCGGATACAACCACATGACTATGTATGTATCCCGCGTGTTCTGCTTGCGGAAGAATAATAAGAAGCAGAAGTAGAAAAACGAGCAGAAAAAGAGGAACATTTTAAATAAACATTTCCATATCTTTGGCAGGTATTTTATCTGCTCTCAGGGACAAAGGCCAAGGCGAAGGAAAACAACGAACAACGAGCGAAAAATAAAATGTGAAATAGGGAAAACAAGTTAACGCTGATTGCACAAAGACGCCGGATTTGTAGACGGCTGCACAGTCAACGACTTGGCTCACCTTTTACCCAATCCCTCCCCACCGGAGCAGGAAAAAGTTAAGCAAAACACGAAATTAAGAAAGGAGCTTCCCCGAACTCCTCAAGCGGAACTCCCAGTCTGTATCTGTGTAGGGGGTCTTTCGGCAACTGTGTTCTGTATCTCCGTGTTGCGGATAGATTAACAAAATTAGCTCAGCAAGGCCTTCAACCAGAAGTTGAGGCTTTCATTCCTATACATATTCTCGTTGACTCATTCCCCCATCGATGTTCCGCCTCAGGCAAATCACTGGAGAAGCGGGAAGACAGAAGCCGACTCGAGCACTCAACACTCTTCGGCAAATTGCCGGAAGTTTAATGCGATTAAAGCGCCATTATCGATGTGAATTATTTCAACGTTGATTTCACCCGCTTTTCTCTAAGTCTCTTTTTCTGTCTTTCGCTCACTCTCTATCTCTCTATCTCTCTCTCTCTCTCTCTTTGTATCTATCTCTACCCACGTTGGCAATCAATTTGTTTTGTTGGACCTTAAAAAGTAATTGCCAAACATTTGTCCGCAAACAGAAAGGAAGTTTCAAATAGAGTAACGACTCTTCAAGTATAAGGTAAGGCTAAAGTGTAAAAGGAAAGAGAAACAGGGAGATGTAGACAAAGAGAGAGAGAGAGAAGGAGAAAGAGTGGAAGTTCGAGAGTCCAGAAACTGCGACAGAAACTTTCCGCGAAAACTTGAAATTCAAATTAAACTTTCTTTGGCGATTTTTTCATGATTTGTTACCATCCCTGTCCCCCGGCCACCTCTTACATTAATCATAACTTTCATTTCCACTACTTTTCAGCTTGGAGCTTAAATTTAAATGGGGATTGACTGCCATTAAATTTGACTTTCATAGGGAAGGGAATGGCCAACCGCGACTCTCTCGGCTAATAAACTCAAAGGCAAGTTCGACGTTCTGTTTGATGAGCTTTGGCTGCCTTTTGTAAATATTTAATTAGTCCAATTCACATGCCAGCCGCACAATTTATTGACTTCAGTCAAGCCTCGCCCATAAAGGGGTCCAGCTAAGGAGATTGCCATAGCGCTTAGCGCTATGCCAGGACTGGGCTCGACTTTATGAACTAGGCTCTCTTGAAAGGGAATCGCGGTGGGGGCAACAATACCCAGCTAATTAGCATTGCGTAGACAAGGTGCAAGGGATTAAAACATCGTCTTAAGCTCTAGGCCATAGGCAGAGACGCCAGGTGGGGCACAGTTGCAGTGCTAAATTTTGTGGCAGCCAGCGGAATGCTCCACTTTAAACCCCAATGTACACGCACCGGATGTAAGAAGCCAGCGAAGCATGCCAGGCCAACTAATTGGCAACTTTTGTGAAGCCAAATTTTAATTGAAGCGTTAAAAGTCTTGGATATCCATCCGGAACAAGTGAAAATTGGGTACCTACTCGGGTGTGGAATGGAATACTCAATATGCATACATATATCCTATATGAATAGCAATATTTGGAATGCGGTTGGGTTGAACAATCCTTATCGCTTCATCGGAACAGCCATTCGAGCAGCAAGTGTATTTATTATTTAAATGACTTATTGACAAACAGTTTGCCAAATTGGCAATTGCACGATATTGTCAAACAATGATATACATACATTCGGCATTTGTGATATCATTCGTAGCAATTGAGGCAAAATCACCCCATATTTCAACCGCAGACAAAATACCAATTAACAGAGCGTTGGCTGTGAAAATTTCAATACATATTGTTGCTGATCCGAAAGGAAGAACAATTAGACAATACGAAAACAATGCAATATTTCACAATCGAAATGCATTTGGAGAACGTTCCAGCAATGTGTTTGGACCCAAAGATTTTGTTCTGGAGCAATGCATTACCGAGACCGATATTGCAACAAAGTGATGGGGCATCAGGTAAGCCATCCACGTCGCTGCTGTCAATGTACAGCTCCGGAATGAGAGAAATGCTTTTGCAGCTTTTTGTTCCTCTTTGTCTGTCAATATGCTCCGACTGCTGTTGCACGAAGAGAGCATAAAATCAATTTTGGTATTTTTCAAATAAAAATCATATAAACTTTTGCTTGCTATTCGCTCTTCATCTCCAGCTCCCCCACTGCTCCTCCACTGCAGTGCACTGATGCCCCCCACTCGTTCATGTTTACAAAACGGAAATGCCCGTAAAAGTATGCTATAAAAATTGTATAGCCTGTGCCACGCATCGACAGCAATCGACCATTTTGAAGTTGGTCCGTGTTGGAAGAGGAAACGTTCGTATGCCAATATATGTACCATTTTGCGCAAAGGAATTGTTCGAGTTGTGCAAAAAAGTTTATGGTAAATAATTCAGATGCTTTGCATACAGACGGAAACTGTCTGTCTGAGTTTTCCGTATGTTTCGTTTGCCTTTTATTATAACAACCTAAAACACGAAATGTTTAGCACGAAATGCAACTGGACAGGTACTGAGTGGTTTTGTTGGGATGATGGTATAATTCAGATTGCTTTGGAAACAACGTTTTCGATCAACTAATTGTAAAATTCGAATGTGGAGCTGTTTTAAGTTACTGTAGCAATCGTTCCTTCTCTCCAAATAGCCCCTGAAGATTGAGAGACCTTAAAAGCCATGCCAAGAACTCTATTATCCCCAACCAAACACACAGCTTGGCATCGCTGCTGCCGGAGCACGGAACATGTCAAGTAAACTTATTGAATGCTGGCGAATTCAGTTCCTGTTCACTTGCCAGCGATTTTGACAGTTTGCTAAATTACGCGACATTAACTTAATAGACTTCTATATATTTGGCAGACATTTGGCAGCTGCACTCCTCGCCAGTTTGAAAGCAGCACGGAGCTCGAATGAAAGCCACAAGGCTGCAAAAGTTCCAAAAAATGAGCAAAAAGTACTACAAAATAACAAACAAGGGCTGAAATAGATGTGTGTGTGTGTGTGTGTGTGCTTGGTAGTGTGTCGAACAATCTATACGTCGCCATACAATACTCATACAATATATTTTTTATATCCTTTCTCGAATCTGCCATGCCATTTCTTGGCAGCTGCGGCAATGGAGCTGGAGGTAGCTGCCCTGGGTCCCAGCACTTCGTGCCGGCGGTGGGTAATACACATTTTGATTGAGGTCTAGGCAGTCAACTTGCAGTATGGCTGACCTCCAAACAAAATATTGAGCTTAATTCTTAAAGCCGCAATCGGGTCACGCTTAATGCAGTGCCACCACAACCACGCCGCATTTGACTGTGTTCAACTTTTGGCGCCTGGGCTGACGCTGACATAAGCAAAAAACGAGACCAGCAGATATAATGTGGGAGGAGAAACGAGCCGACACAGCCCGAGATGATACCCTTTCAGGGGTATGGTGTCGGTATCTTCCCGCTTATTAGTGGCAATCTGCAAGACAAGACAAGAAACTGCCGATGAATGCGTGGGTTATATTCAACTACATTTTTAATATATTGCCATATATCGTTTAAAGGGGGGGCGAAAGCGTATTAAAAACCTTTCACAAGTGGAAAAGAAAGAGGGGGGAAAGAAGAGGAGAACATACCGATCTAGATGCCGGGATATAAGTATATATATTCGTGTGTGTGGTGTGTGTGTGTGTGTGTGTGCGTGCAAGGGACATAAAAAAATGCATGTGCAGCAGAAATTAGTGGGACCATCGACAACCCCTACTGCTACACCCAGCTCGTGTCTGGCTGACTGCTTCTGGGCTGCTGCTTATGCTGCGTTAAGCAATGAAGCAGCACTCTCTGACACACCCCCGCACACAGATACAACACAGTAGAGGCACTCTCACAGATACACACACACACTCAACCCTCTCTTCTCTCGTATATCACTCAATGTTATGGTTATCAGCAAGTGTTGTTGCCGTTGCTGCCACTTCCGGCTGCCTTGCATTGCATTTGCTGCTGCTGTTGCTGTTGCTCCTCCTGTTCCTCCTGTTCCTTCTGTTCCTCCTGCTTCTGCTGCTTCTGCTGTTGTTGCTGCTGCAACATCACCAGACACTTGAATTTGCTAACAATGCACGATGCCGTTAACACTGTGCAATGTTGCTGCTGTAGTTCTTGTTGTCGCTGCAAGTTGTCAAAGTTGCCTCTGCTGCAAGTTGGCATCCATAAATTCTAACATTAATAGCTATGGGGGCGGTCTCCATCCCTCAGCTGCTTCTGATGCTTCCTCTTTCATGTAAATGTCAGCCACCCATTCTACAAGCCGCAGGCCCACCCTCCCACGGCGATGTATGTATGTACCCTGATTGCGGTTGCAATTGCAGACATTTTATTTGGAAAACATATTTTTTTATAAAATTTATTTACTCCCCCAACGCACAGAAACACGCTCGTGCACCCGCAGATTCCCATTCGACTTTGCATCTCCCCAATCCATTCTCGCTCCGATCCTTTCATTTCTTTCACTTGCACAAAATCCAATTTGAAAGGACGAGCGATGGGTTTATTTTAAGTAGTTTTGCAGCAAATTCCCCCAAGCATTTTGTGCGTGAAGCACGAGGGGCAAAAGGGAAGGGACCTGGTCGTTTGAAAATGCCAAAGAACATTAAAATTCAATACACAGTCAAACATAAATTCGATAAGTTTGAGTTCACTCAGCGGAGCGGTAGAGCAACATGTTTTATTCGGGTCCAGCCACGTGCGTATTTCAACAAAAAGGAAAAACCATGTAGATAAATGGCTTTGGGGGTCGAATTTGGACATACCCTTGCATACCCATAGTCAGATATTTCACAAACATCTGCCCCACGACCGTTGGATTATGTAGCTAACATTTGATTTTGTAATTGTTTGTTGTGTTTTATTTGCCGACTCTCTTGTTCTTGTTCGACTCTCAGTGATAATATTATTAAAGCGAATCCAACAGTTGTAGTGGATGCAGGCAAATAAGAGGTATTTTGATAACCAGATACATAGATACATCCCAAATGACTATATTTCTTTATGGGGCCAAGAATAATTTCCTTTTTGCATTGCAAACATTTGTTCAAAAAACCATAATCCCCTTTGCAAGAGTACAGAGAAGACGAGCCTGAAAGGTGTGCGAGAGTGTGACGCATACAAATTCAATAGAGCAACATGCGACTGCCCCGGGCAACATACATATGTACATACATATGTGCATGCATACCGCTCTGTGTTCCCTTCCCCCAGCCGCAAATACGAAATAATAAAATAAAACTTTATTGACACAAACATAAAACTCCCAAATGGACGTGTCGCTCGCACACACACACACGCACACACACGCGCGCGATTATGGACAGACACAGGCAACATGTCGATTCATTGGCAGGCAGGGGCACGGGCATGGGAGTGCGTATAAGTGTGGTACGCTATGCTCCGTTTCGATAGACAAATTTATGCATGTGCAAATATTGTAGCCATTTGATAAAAACATATTGACAAACATTTGCCGAATTGAACTTCTAAACAAATTGTGTATCAGTCATGGCAAAATATTGAAAAAAATATACGTATATCCCACCATTGCTGCAACACAATGCGGAGGAGGTAAAAAGTGTTGACAATGGTCCAGACATTCTCTGTGGCATGGGGAAGAAATATTGCAGGCCAAATTGCAAAGGCAATGTTGGAGTCCTTGGGGTCGAGGAGACATCGCTTGTACTGGAAAACTATGGATATCGAATGGAGTCGCCTGAGAGGGTTTTTTTGCATCAAATTCGGTGCACCATTAAAAGATAATCTCTTCCACAAACCCTAATGGTCACTTATTTCATTTAAGAATTTCAGAAATCTGCATATCATAAAAGAACACGCAAAGCGGTTCCCTCATTTTCTTCTCTTACCCTTTGCTCTCACAAGGGTATGCCATATTTATATACCGTACGTGAGAAGGTATCAGAAGGTCAGAAGGAAGCGGTTCGTATTCTACACACATCTGCATACATCTGTATGTAAGAATATACATTGTCTTTATCAGAATCAAGAGTCAAATTAAAGCCAATGTCTTTGTATTTGGCTGAATGAAAACATAATTTTGAAGGGAATACGAGAAAAAGCAAGACGATTCGGAGAGTGCATTTATTATGGGAATTGGTAATCTTAACCCTAACCCCAACCGTATACCGAATCTGTTCTGACTAGCAGGTATCCTCAAGTCGGAATTGCACTGAAAACCTCTCTCCTCCTTGATTCCTTTCTCTTTTTGGTTGAAAAGTTTTTCTGTTTAAGCCTTCTACTCCGGCTGAGGCTCTTTCAGCTTCTGCTGGCTCATTTAACGAAACAATTAAAACGGCTTATGCACTAAACTGGCAAACACATTTATGCGACAGAACGGAAAAATGGCAGCCAAGTGTGGGCTGCTGGAGTGGATGACTGGGAGCGGGAGGGGGAGTAGCACCCGAAACGAGCAGAATTTGCATTTGCCGCCTAATAGAACTTTAATTGTTTCGCAAAATGATTCAGTTGCCGGGCTGTGTGGCAATGGGCTGGGGCAACCGTTTAAAACGAAACGAAAAGTTAAGTATTAAGTATCATGGAGAGCAGAAAGGGGGATGAGAGGGGGCAGCCGTGGGCTGTCTTAACTGCACATAATATATGCAAGTTTATTTGCCATAATAAGCAAACCCCCAGCAACGAAAACGACAGCTCAGACACGAGACACCCGCCAACAATGAATGTTGAGAGGAACTTCTCGAGACTTATGCTAAAAGCTTGCTCCCGCACACGTTATTGGCCTGATAAAGCGAACAGGCACGTTCATTCGAGAACGAGCTTGCTACTGCTTCGTCCTCAAACGGCTGCACGGAGAGAAAATGTGGACCATCTCGAAAACTATTTCTGCTCCTTCCAAAATCCATTCAAAGTGCTAGCCTGAGCTTAGATATGTAAATTAAGGGGACCGATTACCATCTTAACTATAAGACTCTACAGATTAGCCCCACATGCCTTAACTAGCCGTAGAACTAGGCTTGGGGAGTAGTATACACATACATATGTACTATACTATACCAAAACTGGATCTATGGGGATATAAATGCCTTCACATTTAAAATTTCAAATCCTGTACTGCCCATATTAAATTCATTTGAAACTAAAACCAACTATGAACTGCGATCCGTTCTAATAAAAATAAAAATAAATTTCCATTTTTAATATTTAAGTGTTTTTCATTTTGTAGCACCTTTTTTCCCAGTTTATATTGGGAGAAGGAAACGTGAGAGATATTTGGATTCTTCGGCAGATTCTTAGGCAAATGCTTCACAGTTGCATACATGTGAACCCATTAGATTGAACAGCAGGATCAGCGGCATAGATGGGAGGGGACGGTGGCCTGTGTGCGTCTAGTGTGAGTATTTGTACGTTGCATTATGGCATTCCGGAGAGAAAACACTGACGGTGCCGCAGCGGGAAGAGCAGCAGCCTCTAGTAAAAGCTTTATGACAAAGCCCTCCGCAACATGAGGAGCCGCCGAGAAAATGAAGGAGAGGATGATGGTAAAGGGGGGAACAACGGGGTATCTAAGGCCATTGAACTTGGGCCTATTCTGTGGCACTCCTTTTAGCAGCATGCCAGTCCGATGAATGTCCCTTTGGTTCCGTGTTTTGTGTGCCTGTGAAAATATTTTCAAAGTCTTAACCTCACTGTCTGAGCAATCATAAATCAAATGCCACTGCGCCGTGCTACCTTTTGTTGCCTGAGTGCTCCCACAGATACATACAGATACATACATACCAGCACACACACACACATACACATATTTCGAAGCGGTCGTCATTCTGGTGTAGCTTAAATTTTATTTATGGATCGCAACGTTCTCCCTGTGTGTTTCGTGTGCGTGGAGAAACTGACACACTAAAAAAGACGCACACACACAAGCATGAAAATAAATAAAGTACAAACTGTACCATTCCTCAAGGCAGCTCCAAATAACATACACACACACACAAACATGTTGGCTCCCGCACACACTTCCCTGTGTATAAAGTTTTGTGTCCATCAACACAGAATTCGTATCGATGGGCTTTGTGTTTTTCCGGTTGCTTTGTCCGTACCCAACGGAAAATATAAGGAAACGTGAGTTTCTCAAGGAATTTTTTAAACTTCCTACAACACGGTACTTTAAACTTATAAACGCTTTGGTTGTTGTTAGTTTAAAAGTAATATTTACGAGACTTTATATATATATATCTAGAAACAACAATCTGCAGAGCGGCTTAGCATGTGTAAGAAATAGTAAGTCAACTTAGCAATATCAGGATACGATTGCCAAGTTTAGGTTACTATTGCGCAGATCATGTGGTTCCATGCTTCCACAGAGAAAGTTTTGAGGCTTTGGTTTTTTGGGCCAGCCTGCAATGGCCGCACTCTCTACGATCCAAAATGAGCATACCCACATCAGGGACGGAACAGTCATAGATAAATAAAAAAGGACAAATTTATTGCGCAGACACAATTGCTCGGGAATGCGGGTAGACAGGAGCACGGACATTCATTGACAACGGCGCGGATGAGCCCGTCTTACTTCAGGACGGCTGATTGAAGCTGACGTTTTCCTGCCAGGGGCTGTAAACATTTGCCTCGAAGCGGAATGACTTTATTTGAAATCCTGTTGACAACCTCCTTGACAACCAATAGCATGTGCTTTCCTTCGACAACACTAGCAACAGGAACCAGAGAAAAATTCTACTCATAATATTGTGGAAATCGAAACATTTGGGTGGCCAAAGCAGAGCGTTTGCTGAATGGGGAATATTTTATGTACGAATATTCGTTTGTTTTTGAGTTGTTGTTGCAGCTGCTTGGCGCTTGGCGTTTGGCGGTTTTGCGTGACCCGAAAATGGCGCAAAAATGTGTCACGTTTCAATGCCTGCCCATGCGGTTTTAACGCAATTAGCCACAACAAATTACCATCATCAACTACAGCGTCATCATCATCATGGTAGTGGCTACCATCATCATCATCATCATCATCATCATCATCATTGTGCTCCTCATGAGCATCCTCATCATGCTCTGGTCGTGCAACTGGCACGTGAAGCATGCGACTTTGGTTACACGGAATGTCCGTCCGGCAGACGTCCGTTAACCTGGCCACGGTCCATGGCCTGCCAGCTGTAGAGTAGAGTAGGGCAGGCTCAAAGCGATGCAGAGTGAGAGGTATGTGTATGTTATGTGTGCGTAGAGCATTTGTGGCACAATGAACTGACAAGTGTAATTATGTTGTTGCGTGGGGCGTAGGGCGGGTCTGGTCTGCCTCGTCCTGCACAGCCGCTGATTGTAGGCTCACATATTATACATACATATGCGAGTATAAACGAGGGTACGAGGGTAGTTCATGCTGAACAAGATTTCTTCGAAATTCCTCCATTCTGTGGAGGCCATGCACTGACATTCTGCTACTGCAACACATCCGAGCATGTGAGATAACCGAACCATTCAAAATATATTATGAGAGGACGCTTTTTAGTTGGTAGTCAAAATCCTTAAAAATTTCTGCGATATGCATCGGCTGAAAATTCATAAATATTTTATTTATATCTGCATCTAGCATAACCTTTCGCAAATTATATATACACAGTTGTGTTCATATGATTCATTTACGTATGTCATTTTATAAGTTTTAAGAAACAACCAAAGATGGCATACAACACTGACTAGATCTTCGACTCGCTGAATACATTTAAAGCAGGAACAGGTGCGTCTGTAGTCTCTTATCTTTATACTAATTGGCAGCTCAGGACCCATGGTTCACCAAATGGTATTTACCACCCAACCATCTCCAACACACAGCCAACATTTTAGGAGCTAAAAGTTTCCCGTTCGGTAATTAGTGAATATATCTACTCAGCTCAAATCTACTATCCAAAAGTATAATGAAAATTAGTTGGACTTTTCTAATTAGGAGGTTTCGTGTGTGCCGATACAATGTATGTGCTAAATGTTTAGTGATTCCATTGGGGACAACGGTAGATTAGTCTACCTGCTAAAAGTTGGCCAAGCTGCAGTCATTTGTGAGGTACTTTATTGGTATGGCAGTACAAGAGACTACTAATTACTTACAGTGAATTTCACTTAAAGGTTTTGCAAAGGTGACGACCGCCTTAATGCCTTACGTTATATAAAGAAATCAAGAAAATTGCGCTTCAATTCGCTTCAGTATTCAAGGGGAAAGTGAAAGAGAGGGAAGAATAAACCAATCACTAAAATTGCTTAAGTTAGTGCCCAACATCTCACAGACTTTAAGAGCTAGAACTCCACAGAATTCTGAGATATCACAATGTTACAGGTGTATTTTGCCCCGCCCCTTTCCGCACCCCAAAAGCGTAAGCGGAGCAAGTGTTATGGTAATATAAACAATAGGTCAAAACATTTGGTGAAAAGATGATAAACGAAGAGTAAGAATTAAGATTAGAACATATATAACTAACGGTTACCTCGCGAAGAGATCCCCCCTCCCCACATTAACCAGAAAATCAATACGTACAGACAGAGACAGAGATATCACGGGGCATTCATCGGTTACTTATGGAATGTGTCGTGTATGTTTCCTAAATCATAATCTCACATATGTACATATATGCTGAGTATCGGGTATAAAAAAGAGCGCGGCTCACAATACCGCTCGTTAGCTTTGATTTACTGCCTAATGCAAATACTAATAGCAATATAAATTCTGATGAAAATGGGTGAACAAATTTTGAATAGACTTTCAGACTTTACTTAGGCTACCTTTCTCGCAATCTATTTTCATTTTTGGCGTACGTTGCAGTGTAACATTTATTTTAGTTCCTTCTAAAGATCACTTTGGACAATCATCATTTGCATTACTTTAAACGAATAGGTAAATAGGTAAATTTGCCCCAAGTGTACCAATATATTCCCTTATATTCCCATGATTTCCACCCATCCATCCACATACATGCCGAAAGGCTGACTGAAATGATAAGATTATTAAGAGATTATTAAGATATACTGCACAGACATCCCAAAGGGTACAACTGTCGTGCCACCAGGGATGCATTTGGCCTGCTATCGTTGGCCCTGTCGCAGGTGGTAAATCTCTGGTTCTGACTGCCTCTCATCGAATCACTAGCATCTCCAGTAAATCTTCCCAACATTGACATTCGATATCAATCATTTTCATATTCGATGAAGAACTAATCGTATCGGACGAAGCGCGTGTTCCCCTCAAAATCCACCAGGTGCTAGCTTTTGGGGCTGTGACTTTGTTATGGCATGCAGCTTATCTTTTAAAGTAACTTTTAAACTTTTAAAGTAACTTAAGCTACAATTAAAAACTAGTACATTTTAAATGGAATGCACAATCATAGAAAATTCTTTGGGTGTTGATTCTACGTGGGATGAAGATAGCAATGCATTGCAATGTAGCAGTGGGGACAAAATTCGAATCTCACTGTTAGAGACAATGGATCTTATTATTCAGCACCTGCAAGGGCAAACTGGAGCTTTGCATAGTCCTGCTGAAGATTTCGAATTTCTATTATGATCAAAAATAACAGTTTCAACAGATAATGGAGCTTAAAAAATTGCCGACGGTTTTGCCAAAAATAAAATGAAGACCGCATCGAAAACAACTTTGACTGAAGTCTTAAGTGCAATAACATTATGTTTTCCCTGCATTCAAATCAAAATACACCTGCATCTGCAGAACGGTCGTTCAGTAAACTGAATTGTTGTAAAACCGCGGTCCAAAAAGTGTATTTTTCAGTTACTCAGGAACGAGGAAACGATTGCCTAGAGGCTTGCCCGCCAGTATATAAATAAATAAAAAATAATTCAATAAATGTGTATCTACTATGTAGAAACTGATTACTGGTTAATGTAGTGGGGCGGACACTGACTGATTTAAATGGAATATTTGTCTTTGCTTTGCATTTCATTTTCTTTTCTAATTTTCACATATTTTATTTAGAGTTTTACCACAGACATTTCTCTGCACAAACCGAAACCAAACTTGAAATTCGATTGATTACTTCAATAAATGTCAAGACATTTAATTGCCAAACAATTTCGGCTGGAAGCGGCTAAAATCAAACTTAGCCAAGAAAATAGTTTGTGGTTAGGATTTCCAAATATTTCAATAGCCGAAGAATGCTGAGAAGAGTGGAAACATCCGAAACAATATTTTTCCCTCTATATCAGTTCTCTTTCCGCGGGGAGTGTATGAAAAGGACAACGCGACTGCAGAGCCCTCAAGAGGGACAACAAAGAAGCACTTTAAGTGAAACTAAACAGCCATGCAAGTGACGTTGTCGGATTGCGGTTGTCGGGGCAGGAGCAGGAGCAGGAGATGGGTTCTGGAAAGGGTTATAAATGTTGGATAGGCGAGTGTCCTGGGCATCCTTGCCACGAATGCCAGTTGGCCATGTTGTCGGCTTGGGTAATACAAATTAAAATTAATGATGCACTCACAACAGCAACGGGACCATGGGAGGTTGGGCCTGGGCCTTCACATAAAAACTACTTTACATGCGGAAACACGAAGACGAGCCCTCTGTGATGTCGCAAAGGCTAAGCTGTCCCACCTGGGCAAGAAGCAGGCAAGGTAGCAGGGACTCGGGGCAGCCACCTAATTTAATGCTAAAATTGCCATCTCGTTGTCTCTCCTCCCACACACACACAAACACACACACACCGCAAACTTCCCCATGGTGTTGGAGTTTTTATCTTGGTCTTTGAAATAATATTGCATACGCTAAGGCGCAGCTTGCTAAATGCTTGCGGCTGCCACACTGAAAACCAGGGAGCGGGGCACACTGCAGGAATGAGGGGAAAACACACATGAAGAACAGATAGAGAGCAGAGAACAGAGCAGGGAAGCGCAAACTGCCCGGCCAAAATATGTTTATGCTGGGGGGAGGAAACCACTTCAATTTATTTCTGACCAACACATGGCAGCCAGCAAACTGTGGATGAGAGAGGAGCAGCCCAAAGCCAGGACCGTGTTATGCATATGGCACCCGATTCAGGGTATATTGGACCGGTACGACAAGAGTAAATAAATGATATAGTTTCGCTTTCAACATTTCCCAAAATGGCAGAACTTTTATGAAGTTTAAAAAAAAGCGATTTCTAGTTTATGGTTTTATGCTAAATTAACATTTTAAGCCTATTCACTGATGGCATTTTCGTTTGTCCAATTAAATCAACTAAATATTTAATTTATCTAAATTAAGCTACTGGTTTAAATGTCGCTCGAAATGAATGTTCAATTTTAAAGCCAATTATGTTAAAAAACAAAAATGAAAATGTTAAAAAATTCGCAAAAGGCTTTTCCAATTCACTTGTTTTCGGCTCCTTGCTTAAGCGTGTGCCATTTGCATTAGAAGAATTCCACCTTATTGCTGGTAACAAGCTTAGAAGAAAATGATATTAGCAATCGAAAGAAAACTGAGTATTGTGTATTTAACAATTCCATTGTCTTTTGGAATTATCCTATTAATGGGGATAAAGCGCAGTCGATTCCTTTAGTTTCACAGCTTATTGCTGGTGTCTCTCTAACTAGCAAACGGGGACCAGAGCAAGCTCAAAAGTAAACATAGTCGCTCGTCCTCTTGGCCAACTAGCACGGACATTGAGCAAAAAACATGGATGCAACATTGTTTCCGGTTTGTTGTTGCTATTTGGCTTTTGTTTGGTTTCGGTTTTGCTTTCGGTTTTTTATTAACACAAAAGGTGGACACCTCGGTTTGTGTTAGTGTATGTCTGTATATGTGTGTGTCTGTTTAGTCGGTGAATGGTTGTCTCTGAAAAACGTTTTAGTGTTGTTTCACTTTTGATTATTGTTTTTAAGCAACCATTTTCTTTTCATCAGCATTTCAATTAGGTTCGAAAACGTCAGGCGCCATTTAAACGCGCATTTAGACCCCTAAAACAAAAATATAAAAAAAGAAGTGTAAGCATGGGACGTGGCTTGGTATGCCACAAAAACCTTTTACACGCTCCGATGCCTTCCAATTTCAAGTGCTTTGGCAGCTGCTTTGGCACTGCGACAAAGTAAATTAATCCATTACAGCGGGCGCGCTTGGGCGGCGGGAACTTTGGCTTCGATTTTCACTTTTTTCTGTGCTTTTTAATTTTTTATTTTTTTTTTCAGCTTGACGTGACTTGACTTCCCTGCAGCGTCCTGCAGTAGGAAAAAGTAGAAAACTACTCTGTCGGAGGAGGCGGGAGGCGGGGGCGGTTCCATCTTCAACAGCTTACACTTCAATTAAGTTTTCTCTCCTTCGGCCATTTGCCGCAGAGCTGACTTCTTCGCCTGCAATTTGGCAGCAATTATTGAAGCTTTGCCAATGGCAAGAGTCAGGTCAGAGAGTGCTCTAGAGCAACAGAGAAAGGAAACAGGAGAGGAAAGGAGAGCTAGAGAGCAGTCTCACACAATATAAATAAATTGCAGCTGAAGCCAAACGAGAACATGGGAATTTTTGCACTTGAAGAGGCCACACGTGGGAAAGCATAAAAGGACAGGCGAGTATACATACTGATAGTCCATATAGCCATATAATATGCCCATAATTATTGGCTTATGGCATGAAAGAACATATATCTACATATTCAACTAATGGCAGTGGTATTAGGTCAAGCCAACTCCCTGGGAGGCTAACAATGTGAGGCTAATTTCGTTTGCAAAATGAAACAAATACCAACGTCTTGCATATTAAATACGAAGGCACAATAGTTCATTGCATATGACCACATAATTTCATAAATAGCAAAATAATTACAACTAATAACTTGTTATTTGTAATTTATTTATATATGTAACTGTGACTTGCAGAAAATATTCGTAAAATCCACAATATCCGAATAATATCCCTTCCTAGCGCACATGGACCACTGTGCATAAAGAGGGTATTATATGTACATATGCATAAATAATACACGATATAAATATGACCCGAGCTGCGACCGTGTTGACAGCACGAAAGAACAAGACAACTGTACTCGTATGTATGCCCTCTCCCTCTGCCTGGGAGAGTCGAGTGTGTGGCACATTATGCAAATTATTTGCACGAGTTTTCAATTTTGGTGAAATGCTTTGGGGCATTATTAAGCCAAGAAGCGGAGAGGCAACACAAAGACGCTGCAGAGGGATGAGAAGAAATATGATTAAAGTCGTATTTGGGGGCGCTGGAAAAGGGGCAAATCCTCCAGAGAGTCCTCCGCTCGACAGGCGTTGTGTCATATCAGGCCAAGGACCGACTCCAAACAAAGCAAAATTGAGTTATGCCACAGGGGACTTCATATGTGCCCTGTTGTAGCACAGAAATGGAAATAAGCTGAGTCCAGATGGCCAGTAACTTGGGATTAGGGGAAGTCCCCTATCAGTTCTAGCATAGATTGGTTTAATAACCACGCTGCTTCTCTGGGCTCTCTTGGAAGCCTCTCTGAATTTTAAAGTAAACACAGCACAACCCAAGTTCCACAGGCAACAACTTATTCACTTTTTGTTTTCCTCCACAAAATGGCCACGAAAAATAAACTGTGGCCAAAGGATACGGATGACTCTGGCTGGTGTCGGCATGCATCTGTGTGCGTTCCAGTCTGGCCAGACTTTTGCCTTCTCGGCAGCCAAATGAGCCCCTGGTAGCAAGCTGAAAAATTCCCTTTATGCTGCTGTTGCGGGCCTGCAGTCAACTTGGGCTCGTCCACCGCAGAAATAACAAAATTGTGTGCGGCTTGGTGCAAGGACTTCCTAGCAACCAGCAAGGTGTTTGTATGGTCGGTCATTACTAAAGAATTGGAAACCAGAAAACTTTCAAGAGGTCAGAGTGAAGTTTAATAATGTGGCTAGGTATCCTATACATACATACATACGTACATACATACATGTATAAGCAAATATGTATTTGTATATGTATGCTTTTTTTGTGTTAAAAACTGAGCTAAAATTCGCATTTGCTATGGCATTTTTCAGTGTAAATTGAGATATGAACTATCAAGGACATAATATGACTCGGTATTTCCTTTTATTTCACTTAATATTCTCAATAATCGCACAGAATTAAGGTATATTAAGCGGATTACGATTCAATCTTTATTACGCAATAAGCCATTGTCTTCAGTCTGCGTTCCTGTTTGAGTTAATTGCATGCACAAAACGGCATGCCCATCAACTGCAAATTAAAGCGGGATATGAGCAGGGGAAATTACGTATACCGAAAAGCGATAACCATAACCATGTAACCGTAACCATTGCTCACGTGTCATCCGACTAGAGGAGCAGGAGTCGGAGCCGTAGCCGAAACCGGAGCAAGAGCAGGAGCAAGAGCAGGAGTCACAGCAGCCACGTAATTGGCAGCAACTGCCTATCAATCGGGAGTGAGGGGAGCCTTCTCCTCTTCAATGTGGCGAAAAATTAATATGCTTGGCATATGGCAACGACCATTATATAATGGCCAACATGACGAGGACAAGCGGGAGCAACAACAGGCATCATCAGAGGACTAACAATAGACATGACAGAGAGTAGCAGCAACAGCAGGAGCAGATGTTGGCTAAAGTGTGCCTCACTGTGTACTCTCCGGCGTGGCCTCCGGCGCTCATCTCATCATCTCATCTGTAATGCTCCATCAACATGTGCACTTATTACTGGTAATCACTTACAGTTTGCTTGTGCTCGAGAAGGGAGTTCTAAGATATTTATAGCCGGTGCTCATGTAATCAGGGTGAACATTTCTATAAAAAAGGTAGAGAGCATGGTACAATAAATACCTTTCGTATTCTCTTTAAAATACAGTAGATATCTATACATACGACTGTTCCTGTGAGAACGGAGAACTCTTGTACATACATATCTGTGAAATCATAAGCGTGTACAACAGCAAAACACAAATTGGGGAAACACGTACGGCACGGTATACTACAAATACCACTTGTGTATCCATGCACTCATATTACCATCCGTTTTAACTATGGCCTCGACACTATCGCTACACATAATTCATTTAAATATTATTTCCCAACGTATTAAAGTACATATTAACAATAATAATAATAATAACAACAACTATGTATCCGTTCCTTTTAGCGATAATAATCAAATACGTTATTTTATCTCATTCATACATTTCTCTTGTTCAAATATTATTTAAGGCTCAGATCATAGAAAATTTGAAACTCAACGAATGTGGATTTAATCTTTAACGTCTTGACAAATTTTGCAATCTGTATTTTTGCTTATTAAGTATATATTATAATATTAGACTCAAATAATGAAATTTTTATTTATTGACTTATAAATCTGTGGACCGAAATGTTAAGGAAATTATGGAATATTAAATATTATTATGGGACATTATTCACATTTATTCACAAAACAGCATCAATGAAAGAATACAAATTGTTTGGAGCTGATGAGAGTTGATTTTCGGAAACGAGGAGTGAATTGGCATTGTATTCTCTTGCTCTTGAGGCACTATCTGCTCTCATTCCCTTCCGCTGGAGAACAGGAACCAAGTACATCCGATGCTAATGTGATGTAACGCATACATCGTTAACAGGCTTCAAGCAACCACTTAATGCTTATTCGTAAGATATTCCACTCAGCCAAGTGTCTGATCTCTGCCACAATACACATACGCACCGTGCTCGTCATCAACGGCCATTTCACATTTCCTGTTATCCAGTTTCGTGTCGATTCCCGAGGTGGGCCTTCAAAGCAAACTTCAGCCAAACCCAGACACGTTCACGTTGATTGCACAAAGCCCTGGGCAAACCAGTTTACAAGAAACAAATTAACGGGAATGCTGATGTTTTCTTTCTTTAGCTCAATGATTACGGCGCTAAGTTCGTTTCGTTTTTTCTTCAGATTTCCGGTGCTTCTCAGTGTTGTTTTTCTTTGGGAGATGAAAAGTAAACAAAGTGGAGGACGAAAATGTTTGGCGTGCGTTCGTGTCTGCCACCAAAGTTGCCGGAAATTTGTTGGGGCTTTAAATTACAAATCATTATCGATGCGCATTATAAATTTGCCCTGAAAGGAAGTGCCCACTGAGGCAACAGCAGCAGCTGGCCTCTGGGTGCCTCCTTATTACATATCCATCCCGACAGGAGCCTTCGAGCCTTAGGCAATCGCCTAATGACAACGACACTTGTAAAATCACTTTGAATAATATTGCATTTGGTGTGCTGTGGGCCTCTCTGTGTGTCCCAGTTTGTCTGTCCTTTTGAGCAGATTAATTTCCGGAATTTAGACTTAATTCCCCAGTTTTGGGCTAAAACCGAATGGAGAGGCCGGTCTCAGCAATCGATGCAATCAGCTAAGGACCAATTTACCAACATGTCAACGGCAACCGAGGATGAAGAAGGAGCAGGATCCCAGCCCCCTGGCTGGGAATCGAACCAAGAACTCGATGAACATTCGAGGCAGAAGCTTTGGATTTGCACACATTACCACTCAATCTTCATATATGGGATATGCAGGATTTCTCTGTATCCCCATCTCTCGGCGTCTTTCTCTATCTCCCCTATTTGCGGTAGAGTCCTTCAGCCCCAGCTCCCAGATCCCAGATCCCAGCTCCCAGCTTGCACATGATGTCCACATGGCCGCAAAGATTTATTTACAATTGTGTTGAGACATAATTCCTTTTGATCGATTGCGGGACAGCTCCCAGGGTAGAACAGAGCCTGGGTGTTATGGGTCGGACCCAACTCTTGTGGTCAGCTGTAAGTGATGATTCTTTCGGTCCTTTGTCTTTGTTGCAGTCTCTGTGGGTGATGGTTCCTTTCGGGCCCCATATTTACTGCAAATCACAGGGAGTCCGAGCTGGCCCAGAATTATTTGCGCAATTTATGTGGCTTTGATTTCATTGGCAAGACGTACGGGCCCGACCCAGAGAAAGCAATTTATGGTAACTTGATAATTTGTGTTAGCATTTTCAAACCTCCCTTAAGAGAGAGGGTAGAGAGGGGGTAGATGCCATTTATTTGCCGGACATTTGCAGACTGAAATACGACGTTCGAATTGTGGAATTGCAATCAGCTGCATAGGACAGATTACACAGAAATATTGGGCAGTCTGCATCTCCAAGGGGAAACCAATGAAGAGTAAAGTTGTTCCTTAATGGAATTCAGAATGGGAACAATGCCAATAGCACTCCTATTTGCTCATGCATTCAATCTGCGCTTCGATTCCTTTCCCTTTGCCCTCTTCCGTTTCCTTAACTTTCTTTTCATCTGGCTTATGATTGGCAGTTCCTGCTCTGCTATAAGTCCAGCCTCACCTCCTTCTGCAATTGCTAAGCAGTTAGAGGAAGTTCGCCTTTCTCTGCTCTGATTCATTCATCAAAATCCGAGCACTTAACACATGGCAAAGGCAACTGCAGAAGCAAGAAGGGAGGGGAAATGGTAAGCGAGGTAAGGAGGCAAGGAGCTGCAGCAGCATTGAGCATTGCTGCCTCATTCTTTGGTAATGCACATAAATCCTTAGAGTGCGCACTTAACTCCTTTTTATGCTGCGACAAAGTACATTTACTAATGACCAAGTCAAACAATGGCCATGGCCGAGACGGGGCGTGGAGGGGAACGAACTGTGGCAGTAAACTGAAGTAAAGTGGGAACAGCAGCGGGGGTGACACCAGACATGAACGAAGACGCTAGGGCTCAGGCGGAGTCAGGGGACTGGGCCACGAAGTAGCAATTTACGCGCTCAAGACGGCAGCAAGAGGCAAGATGGTGACAAAGCACGCAAAACGGAACAGCAGTTGGGTCACGGACGGAGTGGGAGAGGGATAGGACTGCCAGTCCTGCCCCAAGCTTCAAGTGTTGGCAGCGGCTGCATGTTAATTGTTGCAGCGACAGCAGCAGCGGCAGAGGCAGAAGTGGCAGCAACGACTGCAAACAGTGGGAAAGCGTGTCTAAATAGCGAAAATTTTTCCTACACACACACACACACCTCCACCGGAAATCCTTCCTGTGCACCGTATGGATATTGAAAAGGAGCTTGGATTGCTGCGCTAGTATCGTCCTATACCCTGTACACTAATTAAAGGCTGACTTGGCTGGGTCTTCTTCTAAAGAAGTCAGTGTGATTAAGTTACGAGTACTACACGGAATTTCTTATCGAAATTAAGAATATACGCTATCGGTTCATTTTCAGTCAGAGCGAATACTGCAATTAATTCTTGGTACCTTTCAAGCTTAACTAAAAAGTAATTGATTGTAATCCCTAAATGTAGTAACAAGCTGGTGGATTTCTCGAACATATAGAATGTCTCTGGGGCTGGGAATATAAGCGCAGTCTTCAACAGGATATTCAGAGGATGCGGACTAAAAGTGTAGCTAACGCACAGGCTGGAAATGCAAATTTCACTTTGGCGCCCAGTTTAAAATGTTGATGAAGTAATTAGTGTAATATGCGGAATGCCTCTGCCTCTGCCTCTCTGTGTGTATGTTGGAGGGCGTGGCACATAGAAAACTGTAATTGAAAAATGCACAACTTCGGCCAGGAGGCAGACAAAGGGCCGAGCCGGGGTGAGGATAAAGTCGGGGGCTCGGGCACTGAAACTTTTTCCATTTATTAAATTTGCCACATGAATGACGCTCTGGATTCTTGCAAGAGTATACTATATGGGAAATGTTTAATTAATTGTGCGGCACGTTTTATTAAAATTGCTTTAAATTTTTCGAGCCCTTTGTGGTTATCAATTTTGCTAGATTTCCCAAAAACTTTTCCAATTTAGATATGAATTTGGTAAAATATAAAAACGAGAGCAGCTCCATATTTGGTTCCAAGTCTTAGAATGCAGGCAATTATATAAATGAATTGATTATATGGTAATCTAAATTAATTATTTGTGGACGCCATCCACTCAATTTAACAATTACAAGTACAAGGACGAAGGTAGGCAGCTGGAGCAATAGCTTATATCAGTTCCGAAAAATGGTTCGTTTCAGTTGAAGCAGGCGCTTTCAAAGAGTTGGACATGTTGAAGCCGCGGGGTCTTGTTGGGTGTCAACTCTTTGGCGACTACTTGAACAACGACGATGACGTGCTAAAGCAGTTTGCCAAACGAGAGAAAATGTTGCTCAATAAGAATTTGTCGGTGAGTTAAGTGGAATAAATTAAATTGAAGCTTACAGTGCATATGCGATGCCAAAGATTAAACTTTTTGAAGCTTCCCTAAGTAATGGGTCTAAGCCGTGTTTTAATGCGACAGTCCTGGAATTCCTAACCACACTGATTTCTTCTAATAAGATTCCCACACCACACCTCCTTGACAGACTGTCGTCTACCTGTTGATGCGCTCAAGCAATGGCCTGGAGGTGTCGGGTTTCATCGATCTGGAGCAGAGTTTGCGCGAGTCCCGATTCTTCACCGGCTCGAAGTACTTCGTAGACTGGAAGGGTGTTTTCGAGGGCACGGTTAAGCTGAGGCCTGGAAAACACCACCTCAGCCACTACAACTGGTACAAGAACCAGGTGGAGTACAACGACAGCGATAACTTCCAGGTGGTCAACGAAGGGGCGCACAGCCTGCTGATGCAGCACCGCGGCGACCACAAGACAATCTGCGTCAATATGGGATGTGACTGTCCCGCCTCCAGGAACGCAAAACGTAGCATGTACGCGTCGCCCATTTACGGACACGCCATATTCTTCGATCACATAATCAGGCGCATCAATTAACATGGTCTTAATGTGTCAATAAAACTCAATTACGGGTAAATAAAAAAATGTGAGGCCCAACTGCCATACCGACAATAAGATACTCTATTCGAGAACTATCCACACAATTCCCGATGATCAAATGATTATCTGATCAAGAATTTACATACACATGTACATATGTATGTGCCTATTATATACATATGAACGATACATTTATCTGACCAAAAGCGATATAACCTCCGAGCGAAGGGTACAAAAAGCGAATGGCGAAATTTTCTGTATGAGTTCTGGACATGTCCTCGGATTCGAATTTGTCGTTGACAGTTAACGTAAATTGCTTTTCATATCTTATCAGTTCTGGTCGGGCCTGGCCTGGCCACAGCTACGCCTGTTGACGTTTTTGATGGACATTTTGAGGTCTACCCGGCCCGGCACGGCTCAGCTCGGCTCGGTTGGGCCGCCTCCCCTCTAACTGAACTGTCCATCAGAAAGCGGAAATTACCCGAGCTCCATGGCATTTTGTTGTGTTTATGGAGGACGCACTTCAATTGCATAAATCTATTAACTGTCGCCTGCTCGCCTGGTCGACTGTCTCGACTGTCGACGCCTCCGGCCGAGCTCCAAGTACTCCTATATGGTTTTGTTTTGTTTGCCCATTTGCCTTTGTTTGTCCACTGCTTTGTGTTGGTCTGTCGTTCCAACAGTCACTCCACCCTGTCTATCGGGATACCACAAGTGCTTTGTTGACTGGCGAACTGATCATTTTCCGGCTCTGCTTACATCTAATTGCCCTTCGTAGCCATGTGAATGAATATTTTCAGGACTTACCTCTGCTTATGATGTGGCCTTTGAGAAAGACTTTGATTCCGTATTTATTTATACCTGATACTCAAATAGTATAGGTACCCAGCACTAGTGCGGACTAGCCCTTACTTTGCTATCTGAGATGCCCAGCCTGTGTAGCACTGGCCCGCACATTGGGCCGGCTCCTTGTAATACCATTTTCTCATTGCATGCAATTGTGGCTGATGTGTTCACAGGCTGGGTTGGCCAGACCATGGCCTATATATGTATATTTACATATAAAACACCCATTAGATAAGATACATTTATTCTTGATCAGCATTCAAGCCGAGTAGATATGGTCCATGTCTGTCCGTCCCAATGAGTGTCTAGATCTCAGAGTTTAAGGACTAGTGCAACACAATTTTGTATCCAGACTCTTGTGATACAAATGATCCCTTTTACGTCCCCAAATGGTATGTGGTCATGTGTAGCTCCCCTAAAATACTTCCCCGTGTCTAACATTTATTCAAACCCTGCATTAGTTTGGATAACTTTTTCAAAACAACATTGCGTTATTGAGAAGGACATTTGCCAGAGCGAAGCCAAATAAATAATAAATGTATTTAAGTTATGTTTTAAAAGCCATCTGCAGTGGCACATGCAATTTAATTTGCATACGCAATTAGCTGTTAAATTATAACTTGCCAATTCACTTTAGCCCCTTCTCGGGGCCAACATTGACTGTGTACAGTACATATACTCGTACATGTATGTATGTACGTACGTCTGTATGTGTCTAACAGCAACAATTCAATTAAAACAAACATCCAGAGATCCAGCTGCAGCTTTACCAGCAGCAGGTGCAAACGGAACATCCTTGCAGGGCCAGGTGGTTAGCTTTTCGTTTTGCCTTCACTGGCGGCAGGTTGGCTAATGCCCACCCACCGGCACGAAAGTCCAAATAAATATTTGCTTGGCTTCCCTTAGTCGAGTCCACAGACAGGACAGGCCCATTCGTACTGGCACTGTAACTGCCGTAAGTTTGGTCCATGCCCTTGCTGTGTCTCTGCTCTGCACTAAGATATGGCAAATTTGTTGCCCCCGAACAACAAGAGACTGCCTGCATTGAGATTACATTTTACAGGCTAAATAAATTTCATCCGAAATAAACTTACAATTTACTGCCAGACTGCACTCTCAAGGACCTCACCATTGTGTGTCCTCTGTCGCTTACAAGCCGACTTAATATGCTTTGATTAACAAAAAGAAGGAAAACAATAAGGACAAACTTATTTACGAGTATATGCACATAACCGAGCAGATGGAGAAACAAATACAATTTCATTAGCCTTGTCCTTCATTGTCCTTAAACCATTTCTGACATATTCGATTGACGAAAAGCTTGGCGAAACGTCAATCAGCCGTGTATAATTTGTCCTGCTGCCAGAATCAAGTGATTTCCATTTGATATTTTTCAATCCAATCTATGACTTTCCAATAAATATGCAAGCTGTCGGTTTGACTGGGCCTGTGCCTGTGGCTGTGGCTGATGGTGTATAATTTAATTGGCCAGATGTGCAAACAATAATGCCAATGAATAATTAAAATGCTTGTTGAATAAATGTCAAAGAGCTCAGGGCAATGAACGAGCAGGCAGAATGAAGAAGTCTATCAAATAATCCTTGAACGGGATATTCTGATATTGAAATTCGCCTAAAATTCGCTTTTATTTCGGAGAACTAACTTCGTTAGCTACATAGCACTTCTTTTATATTCCAACTTTCAAGTTTCAAAGTAGTAAACAAAACTTATAGAATAAACCATCCAAGCCGCTAGATGGCAATATACATACATACATACATATGTATGTACATATTTCATTCAATGAAATATATTGTGACTTATGTGAATTCATGAGAAATCCATATTCAAGAATACCTAATTAATATGGAGATCCTGTCCACGGTGACTTGCTGTCAACTTGATTGGATTTATGCCTGAGCCATGGGTCACACGAGCCAGCAAATAATTTATGACTGGACCCACACCCACACCCACACCCACACCCTAAGCACATAAGCAGGCCCCAGCCCTTCGCTGCGATGACTTGGCCTGCTCCCAGCCATATGTTTCATTTGTTATTGCTGTCTGGACAGAAAGAATACACTAATATTTCATAAGGTCGTAAGCTGTCGCAAAAGATGCCTAATAAATAATTTAAGCACTCAAGATTGGACATCTGGCGATGTAACGTGCCGTGAGAGTAAGGCCCAGCCGGAACCCTTTTGGCCCCCGAAATAAACACATAAAGCGGCGCCGCCATAAAGGAAACATCATCAGGAGCAATTCGAGCAAATAAAATGGGGGCTGGGCTGAGTGAAAGGCATATTAAATTAAGCTGCATGCCGCAAATGCCAAAGGTCCCTCCAGTCGCCTCGCCACCTCCGCCCTCCACTCCGTCCAACCAAACAACACTCATAAAATGTGACCAATAATGAAAATAATGAAGGAGGGAAATGAATGAAATGTTGCCCAGCAAATTAAATTTCTGCTCCTCTTTCTGTGAGTTGCCTTTGACGTTGCCGCGTCCTTCCCCGGGTGGGAATGAGTACTTGGGGTACCAAAAGTTCCGTAGCTGGTTGCATACTAAGAAAGTTAAGCAATTAGCAAACAAGAACTAAGAGAGCCATCCATCAATATTAAAGATTATTGACTCTCGTCAAATTAAGTTATAACAATAGAATGGATTGTATTGGATTGGATATAAATGGTATGCACACATATTCGTTTCCAACCCACACAAACGGCATCGTGAAATTACCTCAGTTACATGAAAACTAAACCAATAATGCCAATCAAAACGATCCAAGTGAGAGTTGGACAAAATTATCTGGAAAATAATACGCATACGCAGTGTAACTCTGCACAAGCGATTGCAAAATGTCCCATTAAATTTCTGATTCAATTGCCAGAAGTTTACAAAGTTTGCAACAGCCACATCTATAATGGGGAGTAGAGAATAAGCCAAATTTATGAGCCACACAAAAGCTTATAAACCACAAATCAAAATGCAATACAAAAGCGCCAAAGCAGCGGCAGCAGTGCCAACAACAAAGGCAACAACAATGAAAATCGGGATTCGTTGGCAGCAAAAACAACAAATAAAACATTAACAACATGCAACAACAACAATTATGTATCAAGTAAAAAGCAATTGTAAATTTCCTAACTAAAGTCATATTGTCTATGCATTTATCAAATGTCTGCATGTCTGCTTGTCTGTCTGTCTGTCTGTCGGTCTGGCTTTGAGCGTGTGTATGTGTTTTGGCGGATGCCATAAATAAAACTCAGCCAAAAGATAGACAGCGGAGACCATCAGACATAAAATACTCGTATGAAGGGGAGAGACAGAGAGAGAGAGAGTGAAGAGGGGGCAGAGGCGAAGTCTCAAGTCGGAAATTGTTTCGCAACGTGGGAAATGTTTGATTTATGTCTGTTTTTCTAGTGACCCGAGCGTAGCTCGTACACTGAGAAAGAAGACGGTCTTCAAGCCAGTAATTTAACATTTCGCAGATGTAAAGTTAACTAAAATTGCAAGCGATTTTAACAGAAGTACTTCCCATTTTTCAGAATATCAAGAATTACAAATATGAAACACAACAGATTCGAGTAATAAACTACTGTTGGTCGACTCGAAGATTTAACTAACATTTCTTAAAAACTGAAGATACATGAGTTTGAACGTAATTAATGTTGAACAGAAATTTCCGCAACAGAGCAATATGATATTCTCCCTCAGTGTGTACCTCCCCCAGGACAAGGCCCATACCCTATCCTGGAGGAAGAGACGGTGCTCGAAAGGGACATACAAACACAGAAGTTGTAAAATGTGTAATTGATGATGTGGCAAGAAGGACATAAAAAGAAAAAGAGAATACGAATACGAATACGAACAAACTTCCTTGTAAATATGCTATTAATGTGTCCTCGCCCACTGCCTGGATTTTGTTGACATTTTCGACAAAACATCTACAAAATGTCGGCAAAAACGAACAACAATGGCAGCCAGAAGCAGGACCTGCTGTTAGGATAAGTGCATTTGGAGTGCAGAACACGGAGCGCGTGACGACATGCAAAGTGCAGAAGAAGAAGTGCGGGGGCAGAAGAAGAGACGGCCAACTAAGCCAAACGGAAAAGGAAACTGCATGCAAAAAAAAAGAAGAGGAGGAAATGCAATGTTGACCATTTGGCAAGCAGCACGAAAAGTCATTTTGTTGCCCAGAAAAGGAAGGAAGGACACGGGACACCTTACTTGTTATCCCAGTAAATATTTCCCCCGACAAAAGAGCATACGTATATTATCTAACTAAGGGCAGTCACTCTGGGTGAAAAATTCCCATTTGAAGCTTAACAAATTGATTTTTCAGTTGGAATTTCTCGTACCTCCGTTTTCCTGCTGTGTTGCATGACAGTTGCTCATTCTCGCAATGCTGCTCCTATTGCTGTTTCTGCTGTTGTCGTGCTGCATATTCTCCCAGAGTGATATATGCAACCTTTGGGGGCGCCTTCATTGCTTAATGCACTGGAAACCATTTTCCACCCATCTATACCCATCTCTCTGTGCGGAGAGGAAGTGGGAAGCTTGCGCCTTTGCTTGTTCTATATTTTTCGGGACATAAATTTTCATTAATTTATATGCAGGCGACGCTCAACGGCACTCTCATAATGTGCGGCATAAGTTTGTGCCCCAAAAGATGCAGGCGAAAGGAGGCGGAAAGATGTGGCCGGAGGTGGAGCAAACATTTTGGGCCTGAGAGTATTCTGGCTTGGCATGAAAAGGCGAAAAGACGGGGAATATTAAGATGAATATTGGCCTGATGCATGTACACCCAACTTTTGAATGGCTAATGAAGCTGCCAAGCCCTGCAACAGCGCCAGTGTGGTAAATGAAGAATATATTTTCGTAAGGTTTTCGAGACATCTTAGGATGCTTTAGCTCCTCATCGAATCGTTTCGGAGGGATATCCAATTTGTAAATCAATTTTTGTGTCTCTGTGTGAATAGAATGCAGTGGAGTTGAATTATTAATTCCTATTTTCCATTTGACTTCATGCGGACTTGATTACTTTTTTGTTTATTCCAAATTTTCCATCTGAATACATTCCCAGTGGAGTTAATTAATTTTTACATTTGTAAGCTGCTATCATAACAGTGCACTATAATTGTATGCCCCTTTTGTTGCTGCACAAACAATTGAATTAAAGTCCGCGCGTTTCCGAGCTGGCAAGCAGACCGCAACAAAAAACAATGGAGTCGTCAGAGGCGGATGCGGAGGCAACAAAATTTCATCGATTTCCATGAATAACTCACTTTGTGGCACAATTAAGTGCATCACACCTCCGAGACCAGACGTACAGTGGAAATGATTTTGATCTAAAGTGGATACATATATATATACATACATATATGCGTCTGTGTAAAAAGACTGCAGTATACCAAGAAATTGTCTCTTTACAAAAGGTATCTACATATGTATTTATCAGTTCATCAGTTCCATAGATCATACGAGTATGTGGATGCATGTGCCCGCTGTCAGCTGAGAGTCCACCGATACCACTGTGGCCAATGCTACATACATTTGCACTCGATATGCGAGACGTGCGTGCTCTTTCGTTGGTCGCTTTGTAATTGTTTCATTTAACAACTTTTAATTGAATATTTCAGGCGCGTCAGATGCGTCTGTTTACTTACTCGAAAAGGCGACAGCGGTGCCTTGATCAATTGTTTACACGCTTTACGTAAATAAATGCACTTAAACCGAGATATCCAGCCGCTGACGCATCAGTCGCTGCTTCCAGGGGATTACCCGCGTTAATTGCACAAAGGGGCGGCCGCAGAGGAGACGTTAACAGCGACGGCCAAAGAGACCCAGAAACAAAAGCCGATTTCCGCGCCTCCCGGGTCAACCCGTTAATCGATTGAGCGCATTACGCAGAGTGGAGAGCTATCGAACGCTGCCGCCATTGTTTATTAGTTTTAATAATGCCATAAAACGGCCTACGCAAACACACACACACACACACATGTGCGTATAACAAATAAACTCTGACACTAAGCGCTCCAGCAAATGACCTCGCGTTTTTATTATTTGTGTGGACGCTTTTTTCCTGCACCCCATACGAATGCCAGGTTCATGGGTATGTGTAGCTGGGCGGCCGTATGAACAAGTAGTTGTGCGGGACCCATGCATGTACGAATCTATAGAGGCAGCGCTAAGGAGAGGCTTGTTTCATGATTAAATTTAATGAATGGAACGTTAAATGAAAAAAGAGCAAGAAGTACAAGAAGTACATCTTCAAAATTGATTGGGATCGTTCAGATCTAAAAAGTGAAAGGGAAATCCTCTCCCACATACAGAGGGCATGCTGCTAGTCGAGCAATCTTTGACTGCTTTGTTTTTACTACTTTTTCGGCGGCTCATATCAAAAATGCCCTTGCCATTGCTAAGCCTTTGAGCAAACCAACCAAAACATTAAATGGACGCACACCAGAGCAGCTACTCGTATTGTTAGCGCGCCTACCCATGACCCATGACCCAGTCCGATGGGTGTGTGAGTGTTGCTGGGGCTTGTGTGTGTTTTTGTTGGAATTTTCTTGACAATATTGTTTACAATGGGCTGGATGGGGAATAGGACGAGCCGCGGCCATATACCAACACTATTTGCATACATTGTAGGATATGACCAGCGACTAAAATAAAAGTACATATATGGGCGAAAGAGTGATCGGACTTGGTGGTGGGGTGATGTAATGGCTTCATCCGGGTTGTGAGAAAAATATTCATAATAAAGCTTTCTAAGTAGTGCATATTTATAGGATGGACTGGAAGTTTTATAGTGTGATTTTTCTCGGAAATATGGTTGAAAATATCTAGGGAGTGTTGCAAAGCTTGAAGTCGACTAACGAGTCCTTTACACTGCCTGCTTTGATACAACCCTTTACAAATATTAGCTTGTTTTTCTATTCTTAGATCTACAGATCACAAACGAATTATAATAGAAAGATGAGGCCACATATTTGTTGGATTTAAGAACGGACTTTGCATCTTATTTCCGAAGTCCTATGAGGGGCACTATATAGATACATTTCTTGGCCTTCCCTTGGGCCTAACCATACAGTACACTGCTTTGGCCTATACTGTCGTTTCTTTTTCCACCTGATAATGGGTTATTTGCTGCGTTCTTGGCGAGGAGATCTGCCATGTCTGCTTTGGGCACCCAGTTAATTGAGAGCTGAAAACATTCCCCGGCCTGCTGGGTGGTGATCGTCAAAGATCAAAGCTCTAATGGTGAGAGATCACGGAACTTGTTGTTTTCAAACGCCATTTTAAAATTTAACCAGAAGTTTTATGAATTTATTTTGAACTAGTTTTTACAACCTATTTTCTAAGGCCAGGGCTATGCCCACATTGCCCACAGAAGTTAAATCCCAAAACCGAAATGTGAGCTGTTCCAGCTTCGAACCTCATTCGTTCTCCAGCCTCATGACCACAGGAACTTTATTTCACGTCTTGAAAGAGTCAACTTCATTTAAAATTTCAGCAAAAGCCGCTAACGGGGCCAACGCAATTCTTTGGGATAAGGCGTTGCCATGGCACACGGATCCAGCACACAATGAGCACATATAAAAGTATATATATACATACATACATATATGGGTACCTATGTACATACATATGTATATGGATATGGCTGGATATACGGCGATATGCCACTGTCTGCGGGTGATAGGTGGCTGTCTGTGTGTGTGTGTTTTTGTGTGTGTGTGTGTCAGATATACGATGTGTGTATACACCTGCTGGGGTGACATTTTACGGCTTTTTCTTTGTTAATTTCATTTGAGGCATTTAAAATGTGCACCGCCACCAAAGCTGAAGCTGACAACTAAATACACAAGAAGTCTGCGTGGCACTTCTCTCCCACTGCTCGGATCTGCTTTGAACGTGCTGAAAGTTGTGCTCACCCAGTCTTTTGGCAACTTTTTTAATGACTTTGCCTCAGACAACGAGCACCCACCACACCACACCACCCCAACCGTCTTCCCCGCCACCGACGAAACCCACCCGCACCACAATGAAAGAAAGTCTTTGCTCGCGTGCCCGAATATTTAACCACAAACGACGAGACGTCAAAATTAATTAGAAATAAAATTAGTTTTTAATGCCAAAGTGACTTTGTGTGCGGTCGTGTCCCTCTGTCTGTGTGTATGTGAGAGATCTGTAAAATATACTTTGGCAGAGGAAAAAAATGACACAAAAAAAGAGAGGAAATTCTTGTCAAAACTTTGGGCGATGAAAAGTTTCTTTCTTTGCTTTCGTGTGCGTGAGTGTATCTTTGGGATGAGTTTCGACAGGAAATGATTTAATCTGCGAAAGTTTAACTTTCACTCTGTACTGGGAAGGTACACCATACATTGGTAACTAATAAGTTGGAAAGATACGTATAACCAATTTAAACTGAACAATCTATAAAGTAAAATACACAATTGTGAACGTTTTTACATCATTTTTTACATAAACTTTTGCTCAAATAAAGTAGATTTACGCCACATCTATTCATTGGTGCATGCCGAGGGCATTTCCACCGAGTCACATCGGTTTTCGGTTTGCATGGCAAATAGTCATAGAAATAGAAATTCTATGAAAATAATTTAATTGGTTGGAATTTTACCATTCACGCATGTCCTTAGCAGAACTTACTGCAGCAACCAGCAACGCATTCCTGGCTAACGGCCAAGATATTCGAAATGTCTCATATTTAATAAATAGATAATTAGATACCCAATTGCTTTCTATCCATACATTTAGGTACGCACATAGCAAGAACTATGAACTATGAAACAAACAAGCTGTGGGACAAGTCAAAGTTAAAGCCAAAAAGCAAAACACCAACCCCGTCTGTGGCCATGTGAATGTGAATGTGAAGTGGAGGCTAAGACAAACAGCCAGCGAGACAGGAGAGCAGGCTGACAAACAGTCAGAGAGACAGTTGGAGATGCTTAGAGAGAAATGGAGAGAGAACACACACACACACATACACACAACCATACACACAGAGACACAAATCATCAGGCAAATCCGCAAAAGTGCACTTCAGTTGCCTGTCGCCCATCAACGCAGTGTAAAGCCAAAAGACGCTGATGACGTTGAGTATTATGAACAGAATGATGACAGCCAGAACTACAACAGCAAGAGCAACAGCCACTGCCACTGCCACTACAGCAACTAACGAACGCAGATAACACGAATGAACTGCAAAAAAATGAAAAAACAAACGGGAATTAAGCTTTTGATACCATCGTATACTGATAGTTCACATTGCAAATACACATAGATACACACTAATACTAATAAAGGCATACTTATAGACATGGCTGCATCTATTATGGCCATTTGATGACTATCGATCAATACCAAATATTTGATATATGTATTTTATTCTACGTTCCAATCACCTGGGAAAATCACAGTACCCTCTGCAATAGTATAGAAAGGAAAGGAAAGTCGCTGCCCCTGTAAAAAAGGAGGAAAAAAGTTAGGTTACTCCAACTCTTCGTCAGACTCCTTCATGGCACTTCCATCGCTGTCTGTCACGGCATTATTGAAAGGTGAACAACTTTGGCAGGAAGTCAGAAAGCGGGGGAGATGGCGCTTGGTCTGCTGACATAAAAAATCAACGCATGGAAAGTAGGACAAGTGTCAAAATCACTTAAGTGCGAATGCAACGACAAATAAAAAGAAAGAGAGCCCAACTCTGGGGAAGGGAGAGGAACAGAAGAGCAGGCAGGCAGGCAGGAAGAGCCAGGCAAAGGCATCGCCACCTACAAGGATACGGATGCGGATGAAAGGCAAAGAAAAGCAAAGAAAAGCAAAGAAAAGGAAAGACAAGCAGCCAAGTTGGAAACGGATTTAAGTGGGAGGAACAATGGTGAAAATTTGCGGGTAGGGAAATGGCTCTGGATGGGCCCTACGCTAGTTGGTTCATGCTACTTAGTTATGCCCCAACCAGGACACACCGCCGCGCTCCAAATGGAAGCCAAAGCAGTGGCGAAACGAAGATTAGATACACTAGTAAAGCAACGTCGCGATTGATTTGGGCCTTAATAAGCCACACGGAGATTATTATACTCTAATGAGGTATCTTAAGAGGTTATTTTTTCAAATTTTGCCGTAGACATGCATATGTTGCAATTTGTACAATAGCATTCGAAATAACATCCACTCTTAGAGCTTGCGAAACCATTCTGCGAATTTCTTTGGTACTTACTCCCTGAACATTTGCCATTCCATTCAGTCAAGTGAACCTTTTCGTATCCAGAGAGAGGATAATAAGTATGTAAAATAATTTATGATACAGTAAAATGCCAGACACAGACGCACACATGCGTATTTCGTTGAAAGTTTTTCCTTTCTGGCATGTAATTACGAACGCATTCTTTTCACAGTCATTAAAAATGACAAATTCCGGGCACAACAGCAAAGTAGGACGACCCAAAGCGGAGAAAATGAGACAGTAAGTAGGGGGCCATAGAAAGAGATACGGACAAGGGATGGGGCATTCGTACAGTCCGGTGGAGAAGAAATATGCTCTTCTGCAGTTCACGCGCTTAATCGAATTCATAAAACTCGGTTTTACGACTTTTGAGGCACAGCAGCAACAAAAAGGGTTTTAATGCCTTAAATTTTGCTTCTGGGCGGAGTGGCATTCAGAGTCCCGGAGCCTGAGAGAGAGAGAGTTAAATGTGAAAAAGATTTCATAAGTCGGAATTAATGTGCATCAGCAACAATGTGGAGCCGAGCGGCACACACCTGGGTAGCACCTGTGCAGCGCCCACGGATATGGGGTGGGAAATAAAAGCCTTAATGAAATCACTAAGTGTGATTACCGGCTCGAGGGAGTGCAGACAGCAAAGACCGAAATATGCCATTAAGGATCGTAGCTTGAATCATTTTAAACGTAGGCTTTTACATCTTCTTTCCAGATCTGTACTGGGGTACTGTCCTCATTTAAAGATTGATATTGCCAAGAAAGATTATATCTGATTATCTATGGGAATAGTTTATTTTAAATTTCGAAATTCGATGTGGCTTTAGCAGGCTTCATTGCTACCTCAAAGCTTTCTTCTTGGTTACACCCTCATCACCCGTCCAAATCGGGTCTCCCATTTATACATACATACATACATATGTAAAAAAATGCCAGATTTTCCAATGCCAAAATTAAAATTTTAATTAAATTCCATGCCTTCGGTAACATGGAAACCGAAAGATGTGTTGGAGCAAGCACATGAAAGGATCTGCAGGAAAAAGCCAAAATCCAAAATGCAAAACCCCATTCGAGTCCGTCAGTCGGAGCTGCAAATATTACAAAGGAAAAATGAGAAATAAAAGGCAAACAAGCGCTTTTGGCGAATATCAAAAATCGATATCGACTGGAGTCGGACCAATTAGCCGGGCTCAGAGCGTACAATGCCCACCAGGTGGTGGAAGGATGCCCAGCGTGGGCCTAGAAAGAGCCAAAAGGGGGCAGGCGGTAAGGAAGCGGTAAAAGTAAACCAAACGTGTGTTATTCCATTTATTCAGCACACACAAAAGCCATCGAACACTTGGAGCTGAAAGCAGCAGTCGAAGCCTTTTGTTCTACTCTACTGACAGAACCCTGGAAAATAGAGCTACAAATCCCCAGAATCCCACACAGACCCGCATCGAAGCTGCGCTTTCAGACGGGCTTGTGTGTGCTTCCATTAACTTTTTCGGTTGGAGATCAACGGAGCGCATGAAAATGTCAAAATGCACTCTTTCCCCGGCTGGGCAAGACGTAAAGCGCAAAGGTGCTCATGCTCACAAACACACAAAGCTGTCAATTCCGGTGGAGAACGAAATATTAAATTTGTTTCTGGGTGTGTCCTGGCAACTGAAAACGATTCGACTTTATGGAGCAACATTGAGAACGATTCTGCCATAAACCAGCCATTTCGACTGGTCTTTTACCCACGGAAAACGAGTACAGAGTATGTGGATATATGTATGAGTAAGAGAGCATAAATAAATAACTAAGGTTAACTAAGGTTAAAATCCGTTAAAAAAAATTACAACTGAAACAGTCTCTTAATCTGTAGGTCTAGATCTGAGTCAGAAGTGGAGCTAACTGTAAAATATTCACTCTTTGAAGCAACAGTCTATACTCTTATGAATATAAATGTCTTAGTCAGTAAATAATAATGTTATTGTAGTGCTTTCCCTTTTTTTTTTAATATTAATATGCTCGAGGCTTAAAAATATAAATATGCGACATAAGATGGACAAATCCTTTTTGATGATAGTCGTTATCGACTATCGACGTTTGCATGTATGTACATATGTATATGTATATAGGTGCAAATAGAGTGTTCTCACTTGACACGGTTTGATGCACCCTTCGGTGAAATTTCAAAACGGCAGTGTTCTTACTTTAACCCTAGAGCGGCATCCTTTGTCCAGACGACGACGCATGACTTAAATCTTCGATTATTTCTGCTATCCATTGTCTTTTGTTACCAGCTCCAGCTTCTACCAGTTTCGTACAGCTCAAGCTTTTTCTGAACTGCTGCAGTGTGGCAACTTACACGTCCTTTCAACTCCTGTAACTACCTAACTGTAACTAACTAAATTATATTTTGGTTGAGTAGAGCTGAATGACCAACTGAAGTTCGAGAAATATCTCAAGTACATCAATTTAAATTAAAATGGAAAAGAAATTATTATTAATCCAAGTTTAAAGGACTTGTGCAACTTTCTCATTTTCTTGGAGGCGAATGACAAAAATGAAATGTGCCAAATGTGTGAATCCTAAACCGAGGAGTGCCCGTGAGAGGGACATGAAACGGGAAGCAGTACTCGGTATCGATCTCAAATGCAACTCTGTTCATCGGCTCGCTCAGTCAAAAATATCGCAAGCCCCATGAAAAAAGTATGCATATTAGCCTTTTCCCACACAGCACATTTCCACACCATTCGATTCCACCATCCACCATCCATGGAAAACACAGTTGACAACAACAACAAACAAAAAATTTGTGCTCCTCATTTGTCAAAATTTAACAAAAAATATGGAAAATGTAATTATTTTTCTACTATGGTTCAACAGTAACAAATGATATTGCAAAAAAATGATGGTGGCGTTCGACAAATCAATGAATTCTATGAGGAAGAATTTTTTGCAATGCTAAATTATTATAATGAAAGTATGCCAAAACGGGTGTGGAGGGTTGTAATTAAACTGCAGTCCGAGTGAAATGTTATTTACAAGACTTTGTTTTATCTGTTTTAGAAGCGGTACGGAACTTTTTGTCTTCGTCATAGACTTCCAAATTTATTCCATTTCAATTTACTTCAGATATAGTGAATAGTAATATAGATAGTTATAGTATAGTATATACATATAACTGTATATTATAGTAATACAAAAACATCGGCTCTCCAGAAAACTGCAGCGATTCGACAATATATCAAAACTCTAGTCTAGCACAATAGATCGAAGCGTCGGCAATGTTGAGTTCTGCTTAATATAAGTAAGCAACCTCGACAACGCGATCTGTATTTATCTGCAGATATATTTAGATCTGCCATTCTTTTTAGAATGCATCGCATCGCATTCTTCTCCCGAAGGAATTATAGCATCTCTAACTGAAAATAAGGCATATGCTATAGGAAAATCTCCTGGCTCCTAGCCATTTGCTGGAGAATATCAGAAATTTTTGTCAGTCATTGTTTACATATTCGCAATTAATTCCATTTTTTCGTTGTGGACAACGATATTTAAGAGTTGTATTTGAAAACCATCGGCTAAGTATCGCATAGAAACGTGCGGCTTAGATTGTGGAACTTACTCATATATTTCGGAACGGCAAAATCTTACGGACCATCGCCGAAATGGATGGTGGATGGTCGTCTGAGGGAACAGGCTATAAGAAGATGTGGTAGAACATTCCACTGCGGAAGATCATTTCTGAAACATCACCGGTAAGTAGTTTAAGCTGGAAACTCAAGTAAAACCTCAAAATGCTTACTATCCCAGTGTGATACATGAATCCGAGTAGTTTATTCTCTTTTCCATGTAGCATCAATATTTGATGCAAATCAAATCAATGGCTAATCAAACGGCTAATGCAAGGAACAATCAGAAAAAGACAATAGATCTACGACAATTTGACGCGGAACGCTAAACCCTTTGAAACAGGAGCTGCCATTTTTAATTGTATTGCGATTCATTTAAAGTTGCACCTTTCAATATAATTAAAAGTAAAAGCGGAGAAAATTGAAAATGACGACGGCAGTGAGTTTTCCACGACAAGCCACGCGGCATGTGGGCGATATCTCAAGAGGCATTAGCCAAGGTAACATTTGCATTCCTGCATGGTAGCAGAGGATGCTCGTTAAAGGCCAACAGCACCCAGCACCCAGGACAAGGATGACAACTAGAACGGCTCCAGGCAGGCATGAAAGTCAGTGACTTCTGCCAATGCATTTCCACCTAGTGTGGTTGTTGTTGTTCTTGTTGAAAAATTAATGAGAACACAACGCTCACATGTTTATGTCAGCGAGCAAAGCCATTCCAGATTTGTATATGCCTTATACTGACAGAGGGTTAATGGGAGCCTATAAATAAGTATATCAAAGCCTATCTTTCTGCTTTCTATGGATAAAATTAAGATTTTTAAATCAAATTTTATATTTGTTTGCAAATACATATGTACACAAGTCATTTTTAATTGTATTTTTAGCACAATAAGAGCATTTACTAGTCGGTATTGTGTGCTCATTAATTCCATTCCTTTTTGGCTTTGCTTGTCATTTTGTTATTTATTGAAGCAATGGAAAAAGTTTGTATTCCCAGAGCCAAAGAAGAAATCTCAACAGTGCGTCTAAACCTTTTTGCGTGTTCCGAGTTTTTCGGCTTTTAACTCAGACTCCAGGCCCCAGGCCCCAGTCGCAGGTCTCCAGTCTCCCTTGTGTCTCACTTTCTGGCCAACAAACTGTGGCAACTTCATCATGAAAAGACACGTGCCGGAGGAGCAGGGTCAGGAACTGAAGAAGGAGCAGCATCCCAGAGGCGCGCTCTCGTTGACATTGATTTGGGTCTCAACGAGTGAATACTCCCAGTGAAAGTAAACCATTTATTTACTTTAAGTTGGCCGCTTTTGCTGTGCTCATTTATATTTCGGCCAGCTATTTTTTTTTTTTTGGGTCGTACGCCATTGAGGCCTTCCTCTTAGCCCGATTCCTGCTGCATGCCTCCTCTTTCGAGCTGGCTCTTTGCTTAATAAGCAGCTTACAACATCGCGCAGTCAGTTTGTCACTCATTTTGCTTCATCATGCAGTAAGTGTGTCAATGTATCATGCCCCTGCTCCGTGCAACCATGCTCCACCACTTTCTCCTCCCACTGCGGTGTATTTGCGCTGCTGCTTAGTGCAAAACTTGTCATTTGCAATTTCAGCGTTATTTTTTTCCTCTACATTTATGTTTATTTGCACACAAACACACACACTCACAGAGGACACACGGCCATGCAACAAACATGGGGACACACACACACAGACACACAGACAGACAGACAGTCAGGAGATGGAAACTCATGCATATTTCAAATGCAAATGCGTCTATCCCTTCCCCCATACAACACCTTCCCACCCATTCCCTGCCGCCCTTTTTATATTTGCGTTGAGGTTATATGCAAACTAAGTGCTTGTAAATGGTTTTATGCTTAGCCCCAGCATTAAAGCAGAGGCCGTCCCTGGAAAGTATGCTACACAAAAAGTTACCTCGCTCTTTTCGAAGGTACAGTAGACATGGGCTATAAGTCCCACGGATCAACTTCCGTGCATCGGTAAACATTTATGTATGTTTAAGCAGAGCATTGAATCTGAGCGTTCATTTTCGCTTCTGAATCATCCAATACAAACTTCGATAACATAAAAAAAATAGTGCCTAATTTATGATTTAATTATTTAAGCGAGAGAAAATTAAAGTAATTTGTATATGGTCTTCTTTTTCACCGTTTGGCTAACGTTTGGTAAAAAGATAATAAGTTACGGTAAATATTAAATGGTTCCTCTACGAGATCCGAACAAAGGGGCTAGTAAATAAAACCGTGATGAGCAAATATGGTATGTTGATGTCACATAGCCGATTTTGACTGTACTTTTCTTTATACTTTTAAATTGTCAGCAAAATTTTCCAGCGCCAGCCGCCTAAATAAACAAATTAGTTTGCGGATACAGAATGGGGAGTGATTTTTTTGAAGTTTGTTTTAATTTGGTTTCCGCCGCCGTTTAAAAAGGATTATGTACTTAAGATTTGTACGCTGTTGCTGCGCCTTTTTTACGTAATTTCTTTTTTAATTAAAAAGTTATAGGCATTAAAGTTGCAATGAACGCATTCTACCCTTTAATTCATTTTTTTTGCACCCCTCTCTTTGCCGTTTGATTTTATTTCATTTGGGAATATTCGCTGCTACATCGTTTGATGCAGCATTTCAGCTGTGATTTTCAGAGTTTTGGCCAGCTGGGTTATAAAAAATGCACAGCAAAGCTCCCAAAAGAAAGACGCAGAGCGGAAAAGCCGTGCAAAGGAATATTTTAAAAGGTGGAAAGGAAATAAACACGGCGAGAGTCCATAAACAAGAGCGCACGAGGACCCCGTAAAAAACCCGGTAGAAGCGCAGCTGGAGGCCTAGTCCGTTGGCAGGTCCATTGAAAAAAAAGGATCATTTTGTAGAAATCCAATTCCTTTTGAGAAAAGAGAAAATAAAATTTTTAATATAAGAACAAATATTTTAAAAAATATTTAAGCTCTCAACGATTTTACCATAAAAATATGCATCGATTCACCATAAATATTAGTCAATTGGATTTATTTGATTATTTGATTTAAATGGCTCTAACTTTGATTCATAATTTACTCGAAAAAAGAGAATTTATTTAAATTAAAAATGCATGTACATAAGCTGTGCAAAAATTTAGGAAAATATAACTTTGAGATACATTTAAAAAAAAAACAAAAATATTAATTGGAATTTGCATTTATCATATTGATTTGATAAAGCTGATTCTTGTTTAAGTTGATTCGCAATGTGCTAGAACTATTCCAATTACTTTTCGAATATAAATTTCTTATAGTCTACGAATATTTATATTAATTAGTATTAACTCCTCTGAATGTGAACATTTGGAGCTGTTAAGTATTCATGCGGTCACAAAAAGCATATTTCAAGAAACCCCACATATATTTTTATTCTTCGTTCCTCTTTGTGTAGCAGCTGTTACCGAAAATAACCGAAATCAATAAAACGAAAAGGAAAATCAATAAAAATTATTCAGAAAAAAAGCTTTTATGTTTGAAGAGCTATTCCGCCATCGTTGTGTACGTGATGTCCTCCCTCTCTCGAGGCCCGGCTATATTTTCAATTAAATTTTCAGAATTTCCGAGGGGTCGCTGAAGAGAAATGGCTTATGCGATAAATATCACGACAAATACTTCCGCGCCCAGAGCTAGGAAGGCGTCAGGCCTAGTTAGTGGGGTAGGGAGGTAGCCACTTCCGTTTGGAACATGTAAATGTTGTTGCTGCTTTTGGCGCCTATGTTTGGCGGAAAGTGGGGCAAAGGCGACCAAAAGGCCTATTCATTCTCTTCTGTCCTCTCCTCTGCTCCTTTGTTAGTCAAGCTGGCGCCTGAGTTGTGTTTTTGATGGTGTTATGGTTAGCAATTAACATGCTTTCAACACTTGCCGCCGCTAACCAGACAGCGCTTGCATGACAATCGCCAGAGGCCAGAGGAAGAGCAGTGGAGGCAGCAACGAAACACCATCGCTGCAACGGTAGCTTGTGGCCACTCGACGCCCGAAAGTACGCAACAATAAACGTGGCAGAAGCATTTCACTTCGTTTCCCTACCCCATTGTCGCCTGTTTGACTTTGTCATTAGCAAATGCACTCGAGGCTCCAAAAGGAGGAGAATCCGGAGAAGGAGATCCAGAAAGAGCTGCAGCAGGAAAAGGAGCAGAACCAGAGGCAGGATGCAGACCAGGAGCAGTACCCGCAGCTGGAACAACAGTTGAAATGAAGCCAAGTGAGTTCTTGAAAGATTTATGCGTCTCGTTGTCTCGTCTCGGAATGAAGAGACCACCTGCTACTCCTTATTCCCCCATTCCCACTTCCAAGTCCTATTCAGTTTTGCCTCTGTTCTTTCAGCATTTCCCCATTAAAGTTTCAAGCATAATTTCCCAGCAATGTTGCTTCAGAGGAGTCGCGTATTGTTTTTAATTATTGTGGCAGCGCCAGCTGCTACAGAACTTATTCACAATTTAACTGCCGCTTATTTTGTTATTGAATAAATATGCAAAACTTTGGCGGCAGCTGGGACAAGGCTCTCATCCGTTCTCTTCCTCCGTTTTGGCCAAATGCAATTGCACCATTCTCAATTGTGCGCAAAATGTTGCACGACACAATACTACGAGAACCATAAATTGTTTTTGGCAACATTTCAAAGGGCCCTGGGCGCCCGGGCAGCTTTTCAACGCATCTGCCGGCAGCTGCTCAAGTGGAGAAGTAATCCTGGGCCCGCCAGAACTGAAGCTAAAGCTAATCGTGAGTCGAATATTCTTAGTGCTGTGGAAGCTCTGAAGTTAAAGACATTGATCACTTTTAGTGAAGGTACATATGTATGTTATTGTCTATATAGTTATTGTCATTCGGTCGATATTTATCATTTCTATTATTCAAGTAAATACTGTTTCTAAAATCTTCAAAATATTACCATTTTAGTACCATTGGGAGAAACTATAGCTTTTGAAATATTAACCTATACCCATAACCATATACCCATTTCAAACTCCCAGTTTACAAGAACATATATGTAGATTGAATGGATAAACTAAAAATGATTTCAGGGTTTGTAATAAGCAGCTAAGCCTTTTTAGCTTTCCTGGCCCTTTCTTTCTGCATTTTCTGAACCACAAAACTTTTTCACAAGATGAAACCAAATTCCATTTTACTTTCTGCCCCACCCAGCAGCACGCCAACCCACACCCACTCGTACAACCCATACCTATGGCTGTTGCCAAATGTTTCTGAAAAGCTGGTGCCCTTGGCTAGCTAAATTTTCTAAATAATTTCACATCGCCTTATTACGGAGGCCATTTGTTAGCCTTGGTGGTGAGGCAGGTCCTTTGGTCCGTCAGAAAGGTATGCGATCCCAGAAGTGCAGGGTGCACGGGTAGCGATGTAACAGGTTGCCAGCCCATCGCACAGGAGATTAGGCAGTCGAGAGAAGGAACATCTGCTGCCTTTGAGCGAACGAGTCGGGAGTGGCTTACCCTTTTTTGCCACCGCCTCTTGACGGGGAAAGCGAAGAGGCCTCGATTTTTAAGCCATGTCAGTCAGGCAGGAAGGACAGGACTAAGCCCTGGGTCTGGGCCTGCCCTGCCAGATGGCTTTCAACCGCCCCTCTGCACTCTCTGTTCCCTCTCTCATGGCTGCTTTTGTACTTTGGAAAAAAGCAAATATTTGTATTTCTGCTTGAATGGCTGAACGATTGAACTGAGAGCGAAATTTGAACTGTAGCAAATCACACGCGTTTGATTGATGATTTGGCAGTAGGATGGGGCTGTGGGGCGTGGCTATAAGCCATCCCACAAAAAAGAAAGCACAAAGGTTGCTACTCAGTTGAAAAGGGCGTGCACATGCTGTCCCGCTCTCATTCTCTCGTTGTGTATCTTTAATATTTGTACAGCAAAAAAGAGAAAATACAAGAGAAATATCGGGGGGCAGAGCTTAGTTTTGTTGTTTCGAGCACACACACACACATAACTCACATTAATATGCATTGCTGATAAGGCAGCACATCAGCCCAGAAAGCACGGTAAGCTGGGCAGAAGCTCAGCTTCTCCCGACATCGAGGGATCGGGGGGATCCCCTATAATCAAACAAAAGCAATAAATCAACGCAAAGGAAATGAATTTTGATTGTCATTGATTTATGCGCATTGCAGTTGGGCCACACGGCCGAAAGAACAGGGAAAACGAACTTTGTCCGTGTCCGTAGCACCCACGTATAATGGCAACGATAATGATGACAAGAGGAAGACGAAGGCAGTCCCACATTTAAAAAACCTGCCCTATCTGGAGCGATGTAATGCATTGGGGGCGATTCAATCAAATGTCATCAAATGACAATTACAAATGAAGATGGTGAAGGGCGGCCAAAATATTTGGTCAAATGTTCCTAAGCCGGGAACTTAAATTTTAAATTAATATTAAAAAAACAATGAAATGTAAAAGAAAATACTCCAGACATTTTGAATGGGGATTGCAAATGAGGAAAGTGAACAGCGGTAAAAGCCATCAAACGTTTAGTGAAATACTCCAAAGTACTCTCAAAATACGGCCTCCCATTTGGCATCGACATTTTTCGCCGAAGCCATTTTCCTTCTTTCCCTTTCTTCAGGCAGACTGTGTTAATTGTTAAAATTTTCAATTACAACAAAGCAAAGGCGCTGGGCGAACGAATCTCTTTCCCGTGAAACCTATTTAAGAACAGGCTGGCACAATGTCAGGCCGTCAGTCCAAGAGCTGGGTAAAGTGAAAATTACATTTCAAAAGTAGTTGGCAAGTCGTCGGCTTTGCAGCTGCCTTTGTTTTACTCTCCTACGTGACTCGTCCAAATTAGTGGTGGAGAGAAGTCTGAGAAACGGAGAAGGTTGAGCTCCGACATATGTACATACATACGCTGTAAGGACGCCGTGAACTTTGCTGTGACGTTCGACGGCAAAAGCGAGCGGTTGAGAGCCCATTTGCGATGATTACACGGCGTATGAGTGATTTTAATTTAACGCAGACATAAACACACAAATGCATAATGAACAAGGGATCCGCGCCTCGTGCGCGTGTATTGGTAAGTATCCCGGAATATGGGTATGTACATATGAATGTGAGGGGGAGGCTTTAAGTAGTTATGCAAATATCAAGCGCACTTTTGATCTGAAAAGTCAATAGGGAAAATTCACACGGCCACAGCAAGATGAGGCCTGCCACAGATGGGAAATAGTATGTACTTATACCCACACGCGAGCAGTTCACTCAGGGGATGGTCCGTCGAGAAGGCTGTTTTACTGCCCCAGCCAGAGCTCGCTCAGGCGACAGGAATGTCGGTTTCAATGTGAATTATCTGCCGCGGTAAGTTGAATACATTACTTTGAAAGATTACTCTAAAAGATATCAAATTTCCATGAAATGAAATTTCCAGATGGTGGTTTCGAGATGCTGGTTTCGAGAAATACATTTTAAAATATCTTAAACTGAACTTATATGTATATGTATGTATGTATACTCGGAATTCTCTGACTTCACTTCTACAAACTTTTTTTAATTAAGAAGATCCTCCGTTTTTCCAAATACTTACATCGATTAGGACCCATTTGCTGGGTGCACCGCTGACCACCGGAAAAACAAGAAAACCAGAGAGAGAAATCGAGTGGCGAGAGTGTAAACTTAATTAAGAGCAGCCGAAGAGAGTTGATTTTGTTTGATTTACGCGCCAGCCGCTGCACGCTTTAATTATACAGATGTGGTGGGTCAGCAGGGGCTGAGCGAGGTCAACTACGGGGCTCAAAGGAGATGGCCCTGACCCGAGACAGGCTACTCGTGTTGCCTCCTAAGTATAGGAGGAGATCCGAGAAGCCAGCTGTCGTTGATTACCCTCAAAAAAAAAGCACCTAAACTCGATGAAGGGAATGGTGGAATAGGATGGAATTGGGGTAAAAAGGATCCAGTCTCCGGCATTTCATGGCTCATTAGGCATGCACATACGTCTGCTCCTGTTGGTTCATCGCGGCCCCGTTTTATCCTTCGGCCTCTGCTCAACCCCTCTGCGAAATCGTAACAAATTCAATTTTCTACGACGCCGATTTGGTTTCCGCACGTCTTAAGCCATCGTCGGCTACAGTCGACGCCATGAATATAGTTATTGGCTGCAAGTGCTTGTCTAGCAGTCTGTTCTCGCTACTATCCGCTGCTCTCTCTGCCAGGGACCCGATACCGATTGCGCAGTAAAATAAATGATAAGAATCTGTGCGCTCTGCTCATGAATTACAAATCGCATAAAGGATTTGCCACTGGCTCAAGGCAACGTGGAGCTGCTCCAGGATCCAATCCAGCCGGCGGCAGCCTCCATGCAGCTTGCATTGCAAACTGTTTGTTTTCCGGAGTACTAGGGGGGGGCAAGAGTACTAGTAGGGCTCTGGAGGAGTCGGAGATGGTTTGGCAAACACTCGAAGCATGCCGAGCATCTTAATGCATTGGGAAGCTGGCTATTCCGAAAGCCCTTCAATGATTAGGAAAAAATGAATGCATTAATAAACTTTGTTTGCTGTTGAATCGAATAGAATTAAATAAGAAATGGGCATTAGCGGAGTAAGGAATAGGAATGGGTTCTTCAAGTAACGATTGCTTTAATATGCTGTCGGTATATCCTGTTAGTCCGCGGCCATAGTTCGGTCATCAGCTTTGCACTTCCTTGGCTTTTGGCTTGTTAACCTTCAAAGAAGCTTCAAATCTGTAAAAGTTTAGCTTTTACCGTGTGAGGCTAGCAATAGTTATAGTTAATGTAAAGGTACACAAAGAATTACCCACTCTGAAATTTAACTCTAGGCCCAAAAAAAAGAAATTTTTGGTTTTGTTTTATAAAAAATGTAGAATTTGTCAGCTTCTTTATTAGGACTAATTATTAATTTCAATTACTTTGTTAGGACTAGTCGACTATATTGGCTAATGCGCTTCACACGAATCAGATTGGGTTCTCCTTTGTTCGGTTAGCCCTTAAATGCTTAGTAATACTAATCAATTTTTACACTGGATCAGATCAAATTCATTTCCATTATATTTTTACAGTGAGTCGTCAAGGGGCTGCCTTTCTATATGGTAGAAAAAATTATTATCACCGTTTGTTTTTCTTGTCGAAACATGTTACACAATTTATATTTTGTAGTATGCGTTTAGGAAAATATGCCATTCTAAGACTCTAAGTAGACTAGGTTCTGAAGTTTATACAATAGATTATTGTTCTTGGTATTAATTATTATTGGTATCAATCAATATGCTCGAGGTTTTCTTCGATCCTCTGGCAAGGTAATCCTTTGGTTTGGAAAAGTGGAAAAGATGTCAAGTCAAAGGCAAAAAGGCAGGTGTGTTACGGTTTAGTTTACCTATGTATAAGGAGGGTGTAAAGGACTACATACTATCGTACAAGGAAGAGTGGAAAAAAGAAATGCGATAGGGGTTCTCAAACAGCCATTTTTAAAAATACATAGACAATAAAAAAGCTTTTCTTGCGGCAGTCGTTTTGGTTAGTGGAATTTCCCGTATCATATTTCTTATTCTTATTCTTTTATTTCCCTTTTTTATTTTATTATGAGCACAATTAATTACAAATTCTGATCCGCCCGACAAATTCCTTAGTTTGGTTTCTCCTTCATGCGCTCATAAAATATGCTAAGGCCACATTTAATTTATTTATATTCCTACAATTATAAAATACTCTTTCGCAGCGGAATACGAGTGGAAAAAGACTAGATCTAGTCAGGCTTCAGTTAGGAGTAGGGAGAAGCAAGAAAGGGTGCAGAGGGGAAATATAAAACTGCAAAATGGTAACCAGAACAAAATTGCTGAATATTCTGTTCATAAAAAAGTGAGAATTTAAATTGAAATGGGAAAAGCAAAGCGATATTAACCAAAGAGAATCCAGAGAAATTTGTAGTAGGAATCGTCAAATTTTAAGAAATGCTGCAAATATTTTCAACAAAGTTATGAAATTTAAAGTATAAATGGAGCAGCGAATAGAGCTTTAGTTATCAAGGCAAAAACATAAGAAATTAGTATTTCTAGAAAATATTGATATTAAAACATATGAGTATATAGTATGTACATAATAAATGTAAATAATTTTAAAACATTCAATTTAATAATAGGTATGTACATATATAGGTAAATTACTGAAAGAGGCCTGAAACAAACTGTTAAAATATGACGTAAAGTATTATTTAAAGTAGCCCAAAGTAAATTCTTTGGTCAGAGTATAATCAGTATATAATCAGAGATAGTAAGATAGCAGGGTAGGAATCCTAAGTTCAGCGAGCTCTTATTGGCCTAAGTTTAATTAAGATAATTAGGATATCTAACCTAAACCTAGGGCTAAATGGAAATCCTGCACAAGCGTATAACTCAAATGGACTAAAAGCTAATCGTAGTTACAAATATGTACATACATACATATGTACATAGTATACAGGAGCACACTTTTCCATCAATTCACCCTTTGGCTCATCGGCCCCGTCCCCCATGGTGTGGAAAGTGAAAAGTGTCCGCACTCATTCTCGGAGAGCCGGAGGGCTGGAAGCTGGTTGAATATTCCCAGCATTATCATTATCACGCAACGACGGCAGCCATTGTGGATGTGGAGGATGATGTGGCGGCAACCTGAGAATGATGATGAGGCTGTTGGTGCTGCTGCTTCTGCTTCTCCTTCTCCCCTGGATGCTGACGATGATGGGAAATGTGATGGACCGGAAAGCTCCACAGAGCAAAAGGCATCTGCTGCTGCACCAACAAAAGCAGTTGCCGTAATTTGTTGGTCGTCGTTGTTACCGTTGTGTCCTCTCCTGTTCTCCTGCTGCCATTCGTTGTTGCCGCTGTTCCTGTTATTGTCGCTGCTCCTCTTGTTTCACTTGCAACTCCCATCTGCATCCCGAGTGCCGCATCGCAGGCATCCATCGCATCCGTGTCGCTCCGCCGCCTGGCACAGCGCATCTGCACCAGCTGCAGCTCGCCGCGTCGTCATTCATCCCAGAGGCACTGTTGTTTCTGTCGGACATAATAGGTGAACTGTGTACACTTGCGGCAGGTCTTGATGCCGCAGCGATAATTCGTCTGCTGCTGTTGCTGCTGGGCCCCGGACGAGTCCGCGCCGGCCCCTTTGCCCTTGCAGTACTTCAGGCCGCAGGGATACCAGCCAATGCACGTCTCCAGGGTGCACAGACAGGGCGCCCAGAGGCTGCTCACTTCGTTGCAGCGCGTGGAGAGCGTGTCCGGGAATTTCTCGGTGGCCGCCTCCAAGCTGGAGATCGACGAGCCTGCACGACAGCCCGACGAAAACACAAAAAACAGCAAGCAACAAAAAAGTTGAGAATATTTTAAGAGCTGCGTGAAAGGAAAACATCAATTCGGCTCACCGAATATTAGTTACCCAGAGGGAATAAATTCCACATATTTGTGAAGTACTAAAAACCGCTTAAAATTATTTCGACAACAGTTCTCGTAAGGGTGTTCACAAAGATAGTCAACTAATCATTTCTATCTCTCAGTAATATAAATTAGTTTTGGGTCGTGGTCGTCGCCCGAAATTCTATTTTCACAGACACAAGTGTTTCTTACAGGTGCTAATGACCGACAAGTTAATTTCGAAAAATTCGCGGTCCATGGTGGTTTTTTTGGTTGCTTTTGAAACTGACATCCGTGTAACTATATTATATGTAGTTGGTATTACAGGAGTGCAATTGAAAAATAATGTCTTCTGCACGTAAAGCAAGACTACAGGGTGCTTGCCTCTGCACCTGCCTACACGGCAGCCTTGGGAAGCTGAAGCGGAAGCGTCGCCAAAGACTGTAGTTTTTGTAGGATTTTGGAAGGGAATCAGCTGCCCAAGGCATTGACGAAGCAAGAGGCGCCCATACCAGGAAACGTCGAACAAAAATTTAAATGGAATTTGTTCCGGATGCAAAATATCGTGACATTTGTATTGTCTGTTTAAACACACACTGATAGCGGATAATAAGTCTTCTGTACTTGGGGAAAGGTTTTAAAACGTATGTTTTATAGGTATGCACCCGTCCATTAAACAATCCGTCACCCACTCACCTGGTAACTCAGCCCAGGACTTTAGATCCACATCCCGCACATAGGTAGCGTCCATGGCCTCGGCGCAGATGGTCTGCAGGTGCCTCGTAATGGGCAGGGATCGGTTCAGCTGCACCCAGCTGCTCATCGTGTAGGTCTCTCGGCCCTTGTCCTCCTCAGGAGTGCGGATCGTGTGCGGGTTCTTCTGCCGCAGCTTGGCCATGGCGGCCGAGGAGATAAAGTCCCCCTTATTGAACTTGGTGGCGAAGCACATGACCTGGTACTGACTCTGGCCACGCTCCTCCTCGCCAAGCACGAGGGCCTTGAGGATTTGAACCTCCTAAAATGGCAGGAGTAAAAGGAAAAGGTTATGAGATATCTGAAACAAAGGATATGTTCGGAATCCTCCTTCTTTCTTCGTCATGTGGCTATACTTACATTGCGGAAGTCTATCACTTGGGTGATGAGGGTTCCGTCGGTCTTCTGGAACTCGAGTGTTATTAGGTCCTCGCCAATATTGGAGGTAATGCTCTCCTGAATCACCTCGCCACCCTGCAAAAGCCCATTAGAAAGCAACAAGTGTTAGAACAGGCTTCAAGACCTCTTCTTCGGGTGTTTCTTTCCACTTGTCCCCCACCCACTATATTATTAATAAAGCACTGAGCACTGAGGGGTCTCAGGGGTTGTCGTCAGTTCTTAAATTAACTATGACAGCTTTTGCCGCTGGAAGCGGGGCGGCCCTGAACCGAATTAGAGTCAAGAGACTTGAAAAATAGGAACGAAGGAACGAAGCGGAGATGGGAAAAGTCACGGAGAAGAAGAAGAAAAAAGCAGGGTCAACTGCAACACAATCTCTGTTTCACTCTCTCTCTCCGAAATGTATGTAGTTCAACAACAAAAAGTGTACCCTTTGCACGTGCCTGTTCCTGTGTGTGTGTGTGTACATGAGCAAACATGTTGTGTTAGTATTGTTCTTGCTGCCTCGCCGCTGCTTAGCTTTCCCTGTGTTTGCACAAAAGCACATACAAACAAAGCAGAGCAGAGTGGACATTTTGGGGCCACGGACAGCACGCGGGAACAATGAAGCATGTCACATGTAAACAAATATGTACACACACACATACACACACACGCGTACAGGAGCACACGGATGGGCACAGGGTTCCTCCGAGCAAGAGCCACGTTTTCGGCAATCTAATATAAAATTTATAGAAAACCCAGAGGCTCACTAATTTCCAGGGAAATCGCTGCTCTTCCACTTAAACCCAACAATTATGAACTAGTTTATGCAAAAATTTTAAACAAGAAAATCCAATTTCAGTATTTGTCGTTGTTTATTTTTGTTGAGTCATTTCGTCTTTTTCTCTCTCAATTGCTTTTTGGCGCGCTCCAGCTCCTTTCTAGTCGCCGTGCCGCTGCTCCTCTCCTATTCTATGTTTCTTATTTGTGTTCTGTGTTTGTCGATTGGTTCGAATTTTGCTTAATGCTGATCTTCGGGGACTAATGCTTCATTTGGCTTCTTTGCTGCTGACTGCGAGATGAGTTCTTCGAAGTCTACGCCTGCAGTTGGCATATCGACTGGTGTCCATTCCATGGGTAAGACTCCCTCTTCGTTGTGTTTTTCTTTCTCATTTCTTCCGTCTTTTTCGGGCTGCCTGGCAGCCTCTTTCTTCGACGATTCCCCGGCACGCACCTGATTCTGGACGTTGATCAGCAGCTGCGCCTCCGCGCCACCAGCGCTACCTGAGATTAGCAGGCTGCAAATCCAGAACCAAAGGAAACCGCGGCTGTGCTTGAAGAAGTGGTGGCGGCTCACCAAGCGGCCATCGCAGCGGCGCTTCTCCTGGCCCCAAACGTTCAAGGCGGCCAGCGCCCGGTGGTGGTTCAAGCGCCATCTAGTCCGCGACAGGCGCATTGTCTGGCACAGGTTGGCCATAACCATCTCAGGATTATCATCTTCCAATATCATTGTTGCACTTTCACTTGCTGTTCTGCTTATCGCCCGTCGTGCTTGTTTTTTTGTTTCCGAATACGACGTAAATAAAATGTATTTTGACGTGCGAAAAACAAAATGCGTCTGACGTACACCTCCTCGGATATGATATTCGCACGGACTTTTCTGAACTCAGAAAAAACTCGACGCTATTTTTTATTTAGTTGTTCCGCGGCCGAATTTCGCTTTTTGACATTGTCCGAACTAGTGAACTTGTCCGCGGCGTGTTTGGGTTTTAGATGTGTTAGTGTTAAGTGTGGCCAGTTTTTGGATTCGAAAACATACCAAGTACATGTACACGTTTGGGGTGGCAAGGCTGTCTTGGCTTGGCTACATGAGGCTGCAATCAGTGCTGCCAGAAATTCAGAGTCAATGCAAGCAGGATGCGAAACATCTATACATACATGTCAAAAGTGGCTAAAGCCGAAAGGAAATAAGCTAAACTTAGGCGAAAAACCACAAAAAATTGAAATTTATTAGTATTAAACATAAAGCTGAATATATTTTCAAAATATGTTAAACACAATGTTTAACATGTTGCTTCAAGTGTTGCTGGGCCATGTTATGACATGTTGCTGATTCATTTTTATGAAAATAGTGGATTTGAACAGTAATATAGAACACTTCTGTAAGATTCGAAAGTACGGCCTTGTGTATTTCAGCCGGATGCGTGCACACTAATTCCACAGCTGTTGCACACTTTCTTCACACTATATTATCCCAAACGCGTTTCACTAGGGCGCTAGTGACCAGTGCTGCCAGAATTTCGGAGTCAAAATATGCTAGATTCGAAATAACGCTACTCTTCTTTTACAAATTCCTTTGCTAGCCTGAAATATGCTAAACTGGCAGCACTGCTTGTGACGTGTTGTTTCTTGTAAAATATGTTTTCTATCCATTAAAAGAGAAATTATTGCTAAAATCAGACGCTGCTATTGCTAATTTTTTCCGGGATCCACACACCAAGCACCATGATGACTCTAAGGGAGCGCCAAATAAGTAAAAACCAGATTTGTGTAGGTCTTCTGCATCAATTGACAATTTTGCTTCTTCCCGCAGATGCCATTAAGCAAATGCTTAATTTAAACTCGCAGCAGCCAAAGGCCCTGGCCGCGGAACCCGTTTGGAAGATCCTTATCTACGACCGCGTAGGACAGGATATCATCTCGCCTGTCATCTCCATCAAGGAGCTGCGCGAACTGGGCGTGACATTGCATGTGTGAGTGGCTCCAGTCATGAACTATTAGTCACTGTATACTCAGATATGTGTGATTTCTCCCATATAGACAACTCCATTCGGATCGCGACTCCATACCCGACGTGCCGGCCATCTACTTCTGCCTGCCCACCGACGAGAATCTCGATCGCATCCAGCAGGACTTCTCCAACGGCCTGTACGACATCTATCACCTGAACTTCTTGGCACCCATTACACGCACCAAGATCGAGAACCTGGCCGCCGCCGCCCTGCATGCCGGCTGCGTGGCCAACATCCACCGAATGTACGACCAGTACGTAAACTTCATCAGCCTGGAGGACGACTTTTTCGTGTTGAAGCACCAACAGAGCGACCAGCTGTCTTACTATGCTATCAACCGGGCAAACACGCGCGACGAGGAGATGGTAGCGCTGATGGACTCCATCGTGGATTCTCTCTTCGCCCTATTCGTCACTCTGGGAAACGTGCCCATCATCCGCTGTCCGCGGAACAGTGCCGCCGAGATGGTGGCCCGGAAGCTGGAGAAGAAGCTTCGCGAGAACCTCTGGGACGCGCGAGCTAATCTGTTCCATATGGACGCCACCCAGGCCGGCGGCGGAGTGTTCAGCTTCCAGCGGCCTGTTCTGCTGTTGCTGGACCGGAATATGGATCTGGCCACGCCGCTGCACCACACATGGTCATACCAGGCGCTGGTCCACGATGTTCTGGACCTGGGCCTGAACCTGGTCTACGTCGAGGATGAGGCGGCAGGAGGTAAGTGTGTACAGCTTCGCTTCCTTAATTTGTTTACATCTATGAAATAATTGAAGGAGCCCGAAAGAAGCCGAAGGCCTGTGACCTGGACCGCACCGATCGCTTCTGGATGACCCACAAGGGAAGTCCCTTCCCCACGGTGGCCGAGGCCATCCAGGAGGAGTTGGAATCCTATCGGAACTCCGAGGAGGAAATCAAGCGTCTCAAGACCTCGATGGGCATTGAGGGAGAGTCGGACATTGCCTTCTCGCTGGTCAACGACACAACGACGCGCCTCACCAACGCCGTCAACTCGCTTCCGCAGCTGATGGAGAAGAAGCGGCTGATCGACATGCACACTAAGATAGCCACAGCCATCCTCAACTACATCAAGGCTCGCCGTCTGGACTCGTACTTTGAGATCGAGGAGAAGGTCATGTCGAAGCAGACACTGGACAAGCCGCTGTTGGAGCTGCTGCTGGACCCGGAGTTTGGCCAGCCGGAGGACAAACTGCGGCTGTACATCATTTACTATATCTGCGCCCAGCAGCTTCCCGAGTCTGAGGTAGATCGGCTCAAGGAGGCCCTGCAGGCTGCAGGCTGTGACTTGACCGCGCTGGCCTACGTGCAGCGCTGGAAGGCGCTTATGAATCGCTCGCCTGGCATTAGCCAAGCCACTCAGTACGAGGGTGGGGGCACCAAAACTGTTTCTATGTTCACTAAACTTGTTTCACAGGGCAGTTCCTTCGTCATGGAAGGCGTGAAGAATCTGGTTGTGAAGCGGCACGTGAGTAATGCAATCAAATCTCTCTAAAGCGTTAATGTCGAGCTGTCTCCTTGCTTCTGTAGAACCTGCCTGTCACCAAGATCACGGAGCAGGTGATGGAATGCCGCAGCAATGCCGAAACAGATGATTATCTGTATCTGGACCCCAAGCTGCTGAAGGGCGGCGATGTCCTGCCCAAAAACCGTGCCCCATTCCAGGACGCTGTCGTCTTTATGGTCGGCGGCGGCAACTACATAGAGTACCAGAATCTGGTAGACTTTATCAAGCAGAAGCAGACGTCCAACGTGCAGAGGCGAATAATCTACGGCGCCTCCACGCTGACCAATGCGAGGCAGTTCCTCAAGGAGCTCTCAGCCCTAGGCGGCGAGATCCAATCCCCCGTGACGACAAGTTAGGAGCGGCTGCTTCGATTCCATTGCTGCTGAGCGAGCAACTGGACAGGGATTGGCAGGGCAGGACTGGGCTGGGCTGGGCTGGGCTGGGTTCATGTGTCCGTGTGGCTTCTTTCTTTTTTACTTTAAGAATATCCAAAAATAAATTAAATGCAAGGCAAAAAACGACCACAAAGGTAGGAAGATGAGGAACTCCACACTCGGCAATTACTCCAACCTGACGCTTAATCCCCGAAGGACAACAAGCAAAAACATGAGTAGCCCCGTGTACAACAAGCCCGGGGAGGCGCGACGCGGGCAATCGCATTCTAGGCACCCATTAACACCAACTTGGCAACGCTTTGATGGACAGCTGACAGACAGCCAGTCAACGACTGAGGCGATGATGAGCTCTGCCTGATGCCTGACGCCTGATTCTCGCTGCCCTTCATGGTGACGCTGACGGCGGCGGCCTCAGCTACAATTATGGGCGACAACTATGCGCGGCACTTGGGGACAGGCACAGCTACAGGGATAGGGTTATAGGGACAGGCACTAGCAATTAGCACTATCCCTAGCGAACCATGAATGGACGGTCGATAGTCAAGAGTGGAGTGGAGCACTGAACTGATTGAAAGTCGCTTGGTTGACTGGTGTGGATTGTGGCGAGGCTGTCACGAAAAGCGTCAAATTATCCATCTAACTTGAGGTCTCGCATGATGTGGATACCCCTTTGTGGTTGGTTTTTTTTTCGTTCGCAAAACGATGAAAGAAGGGCGAACTGAAGATCTTACAAAATCAGAGTCCGATCCGGAAAATAATAGCTGTGACAAAGGTATATTGAAGGTTACGAGAGTGAATAGAAAATGCTAGAAATTAGGACACGCACGCCGTTGTTGAAAACGCCTGCAAATAGTTAGAAAGAGTGACCGATATAGAAATATAGACCTGTTGTAGATGAGATGATTCATGAAGAATCGGTACGGCTTATAGTGCCAATTAAAAAAGGATGGAGAGATATGAAAAACTTAAGCACGTACTTGCAGGTAGAAAACGCTTTGTAAATAAATTTCGAATGGGCGAATCATAATATAAACTGAAACTCTGTAGAATTGATGGCTATTCAAAGTCCAACGATATATAATTTGTATGGTATATATTTCACAGCCTGATTTTGTGTAATTATTATGTACTCGTATGTCCCGAGAGTTTTATCACAGAGCATTTCTAAAATAAATAAAGTCGTAGTCTTTATTAATTATAAAGCTAAATCCATTCCACATCCGGAGATTCGAGGGCCCACTGTAAACAGTTTCCCGAGATGAGGAAGCAAACAAGACTGAAAAAAATATTGAGGAGAAAAAACCGATCCGGTCAGATCCGATCCGTAGCCTAATTAACACTTTTGGTAAATCAGAATTGATGGCCCTGCTGAAAGGCCGCAGAAGAGATGATGACGCTGACGATGACGATGATTATTCATGGAGCGTTGAGCTTAAATATTGGTTTTGGTTGGGTTATATCTTAGGGCGGGGGACCTGGGTTGGGTTACTATCCCGACTACCCGTGGCCACAATTTAAATGTTAACATAAACAAGAGCAATTTAACAAAGGCCAAGACCCCACCAAACAACAAAAAAAAACCAAAATACAAAAAAACAACCAAGTCAAACTCTGGCCCAAAAACTGGTAACCCAAAGTGATTTCACGGGTGGTCCGAAAAAGATGCGGCTCAAACAAATCATAAAGAAAAAACTGAGAGAAAAACGACTACAGAAACTAACAACGAAAACGCAACATGAAAGAAATTCTTAGCCTGCCACATGCATGAATCGATTATGTGGTAAATGCACTGTCCGCGTGTGCGTGAGTATCTGTGTGAGCGTGCTCCTGTCCCCACTGGGGAGCTGGCGGACTGGCGGACAGAGGAAGCAGCAAAGCAGCAGATACTCCACCGAACAAAAAAAATGGTCAGACAGCCGTTTCCCACATTCCTGCTGTGAATCATAATGGCTGCCGCTGTCGTCGTCTTGGTTCTGTTGGTTCTGTTCGTTTGGCTTGGTCTCTCTTGGTTCTCCGGGTCTTGGTCTTGGTCTTGGTTTCTGGCAGCACACAACCACACAGCACACATACAACATCCCATACATATATCATAATCTTAACAACTCTTAACAAGGCAGAACAAATTCCAAAATTCGAGAAGCCCAACCAGCACAAACAGCCAGTCAGGCGGTCGGACGATCCCAGGCCAGTGCAACAAAATGAAGTGGAAGTGGCAGTGGAACTCAGGCAGAAAGAAAGAGAGAGAGAGAGAGAGAGAGAGCGGTGGAGTGGACCCCATGAATGCTCGATGACTGGGCTGTAGTCCGAGGTCTGTGGAGGCAGTGCAGCCATGCCATTGCTATGTGCAGTCATAAACCTCAATCTTGCTGCTGATCTGCTCGCACTTGGGGGAGTTGTCTGCTTATCTTCCCGTAAAGTGGGTAGGTGTTCTACTCAAATTAATGTATTAAAATCTATGTATTTCCATTGGTTTATTATGTATTTTTTATTATATTAAACCATTCTTGACTATTAATACATTTTTTTATCCGCTTACCCTTAATATATTTTTGATTTTAGATCCGTTAGCACCTGCAAAATGGGTAATAGTTCTGTTAAAGTTACGCACCTGAATAAAAGATGTATGGGTCTAATATTAATTTAATACCCATTAGTTATACGAAAACTATTCGTGATTTAAAATAGTTACTTAACTTGGATTATTATATTACAATTCTTATAGTTATGCTGAAGTAGATAGAATAATTAAAAGATTGGTTTGCAGTTTATTGTAAAATGCCTGCAGGCGAATGTCTTTCAAAGACAGATACAATTCTCTCTGTCAATCGACAAAAAGGAAAATCTTTTTAACGCGGAAATATCACATTTGACGGTCTCAATGGCTTCCAAACTGCAAACTTCTTTTAAACTGTGAGATCTCTCAAATAGTTCTTTTTTGTTTGGTTTGTTTGAGATTCGGATTGCTGTTTGTTGTAGCTTCTTCAGAATGGTATTATCTTTGGCAGCCTGCTGCTACTACAAACCTTTTTGGGCACTGCCGCCTTCGGTGGTCCACGCAGGGATCGGGAGCGGCATGTTAATTACTCAACCCAATAATAATACAGCACCCTCGGATTGTGGGATGGAGGAGTAGGACCAGAGTGAAACAGAAACGAGCCGAAACGAGGGTCCAAATATTTGCCGACAATAAAAGAGCAAGCGACGAATGGACGGAAGGATCATCCTGGAACAGGAGTCGGCTTATTAGCGACTTGTTAGCCGAGCTACCAAAACTGACAAACGGAATCCTAAAAAAAAAGTGGAGAAAATTAAAGTTAAATAAAGTAATAACAAAAGATGAGTGGCTTCGTGGCTTTCGGCCATTTGCGACAAGAAATTGATTTAAACAAAAATATTATTGCGTGACGCATCACATGACCCGTTCCGTTCCTGGCCGCGGCCAGTCTACTCGTAGGGATCATTAAAAAAAGACAAAAATAAATCCAAATAAACGCAAAGAAAATGTAAGCGGGACGAGACGAGACAACCCTGATGGATCGCTCGTTTCTGGGTCTTCATTATCCTGCCCCGGGGCCGTTTTCTCTTAGCCAGGCCCCTCCTAATGGCCACCAACAAACAGCAGCCAACAGCTTCATCAAACCTAAACAAATACCCTGGGCATGGTCATGGACCAGGCTGTTACCCCACATGCAGGTCTGCCTCATCCCCACTAGATTGATCTTCGGGTCAGACCAAAGCAGACTCAGGCTCAGACTCAGGCCTGGCCCCAGACCCCACCAAGTCGGAGCAGGGGACCACGCTGCCTTTGCTTTACGATCGCGTATCTCAAGTTTATCGCTTCATTTTCATGTTTTATGCGCAATTTATGCCGCAGAGTCGCAGAGTCGCAGAGCCGCAGACCTCTCCCTCTTCTTGGCCATGAGTTGACTACGTCTCGGGCCCTGACGCTGCTCTGGCTGGACTTGGCAATTGCACACGCACCGCTCTGTCTGGGCCAGCAGAGAGCATAGAGAATATATTCTCTTCCTCGGGCGTGTGCCTTGGGAACGCAAAGAGACCAAAACCCAAGCCGTGCACAACCTGATCTCGCATTGGCTATATATGTATGTATGTATGTAGTTCTTGCAGCTCTTCCTTTTGGTTTGGGTTTCTTTTTGTTTTTCAGTTATGTTTTAGTCCCTTGCATAATAAAGTTAAGCGAACATGCGGTCCCCGAGTAGAATTGTTTTGGGCTGTGAATGAACCATTGAAGAGCGAAGGATACGCCACGCCATGTAAAATATCCTTTTGCCAATTGTGTAACTGATTTTTAAACGAAAACCTAATCCTTTTTAATCTCACCTGTACATATTTAAATACAATAATTTAATATTGCCAGCTTCAATCATCAATCATGGCTCTAAGAGTTTTCATTTTCAGTCTAATTACAGGAATTCGATCATCGGTAGCTCCATTGTTCTTCTGCACTCAGAAATGAAACGACATGTGATTTAGACCAGGTTGTTGAAAAATAACTAATCTAAAAGCGTCTTGTTTTCTGTTTCCATCGAAGAAAGTAAAGGTAAGGTTAGACATACATATAACGAATTACATACTTAATATTTAAGATTAAAGGGATCCCAAGGACCATTGAATTTCTAATTTTCTTTCTTATGGCATGTGTAAATTCCCAAAGCTTAGTTCAACTTATCCAAAGTTGGTTCTTTTCCACTCTCAATCGATATGGTCTGCTCATATGTAAATATGTATGTATGTGTATGATGCTTAGGTTCCAGTTTCCATTTTCCATACAACAATGGTTCTCGAAAGTATCGGCAATTAGCCTGCCGCTTTGAAGGCAATTAACTCGCGATTAATGGGCACACACACACACACACACACACACAGAAAGACATTAAAGAAAGACACACACATACTGGATCCCGAAATGCAGGAACATAAAAATGTTCGGACTACCCACACTCGATGCGATGCACTCTCCCCATCTCTCTTTATGAGTTATACTCTTCTAATGCTCCCGCTTTCGTTTATTTGTGTGCGCGGTTAATTTTTTATTTTTATGTTTTGTCAGTGTTTATAATTAATCACCTGTTGTATGCATCTGTGGCCCCGATCCTCATACCTGTCGTTCCCCTTCTCAGTTCCCATCTCCGTCCCCGTCCCCATTCCCATTCCCATCCCATCCCCTCTTATTCTTATTCTCATTCTCTAGCGCCATTAGCGCCGGCTTCTTTTTTGGTCCTCCTATTCGTATGGGCCCTACGCTCTTGTGCGCTTTGATGTCTTTATTTACTAATTTCCCGCTTATCATTTGGATGTTTTGTAAATTGAAACATTTTCACTAATTGCCTGAAAATTTGTTGCCCTTCTCCTTCCCCTTCCCCTTCCCCATCTCCCACCCCATCTCCTCTGGCTCTCTCTTGCAGCAGATGTCCAGAAGTTTCTTGCTGCGTGCACCTTGCGCCGCACTCGAGTGCACTCTGACCCCGCCTCCCCACGGACTGTGCGGCAATTAGACACCGCAGCAGCAATCGCCTACATCCGGTGGTCAGAACGTTTCCAAAAGTCACTAAACTGAAAATACTCGTACAAAAACAAAAATAAAAAATTGAAAATTATGTGGGCGACGTTTTTCCAGGAAAAGACATACGCAGCCCCGAGATGGAGAAGAAACTGTCCGACGACTCTTGACCATGTTCAGCATAGAAAGTCATTAACTTCAACATCGACTTACACTCCACAACAAAGTGAAGGAAGTGAGCTGATAGGTACCTACTTACTATACTACTAATATTAGCTTCATTTGCAAGTCGATTATATACAATAAATTATTAATTTTATCTTATATAGTACATACGTTTTTGACTTTTGCCTCTCATGGCAAGATCGGAAATCTTTACATTTATTGAGAGGACATTCAACCGTTTTAACATGTTCCATTCTTCTGGTGTCTTCTCAGCATTTCGCTCTTCCTACCTCTCTGTGGTGCTCTGTGGTCCTCTGTGGTCCAGTGTAGGTTCTGGTTTAACCCTCTCGCATCCTGGCCACACACTCATTGCCATCAGCGTCTTTTGTTTTGAAGGCTCAAGCGCCGCCCGGTCCAAACAATTTTACAATACTCGACAAAAGTTTCGCCATCGTCGGCTGTAAGTGCACCTCTCTCCCCCCGCTGGGAGACAAGGTCCAAGAATTTTAAGTGAGTTCGAGGCTGGAGAGACAGACAGTCTACCTCTACCTCTGCGATAGGATGCGAAGGGATGGGTTGTATCGTCCTCGTCCCTCCTCCTCCCGGTTCCCATTGAAAATGCATTTTTCATGATGTTGCTGCAGAGTTGCCGTTGCCGTTGCCGCTTACAAGTTGGCAGGCTGGTATCGGAGAAAAACAAATAAAGAAAAAATAATGAAGCTGGCATAGACGAACGGACGCCGTGGAACACGATTTGCTTGTAAAACCCGAGAGACAACCGCAGCCGTAGACTGGCGGCGAAGACTGGAACAACTCCGAACAGAACGCAAATTAAAGCAGCGAAATTAATTGAAGTGATGTGCAGGCAAAATTGTTAAGTTAAAAAAAAGAGGAGTGCAAGAAGAATCGGGGAATGGGGGGAAAAGACACAATCCGAATTGCCACAAGAATCGCAACATCTTTAGAAGGCAGTCGCAGTCCCAGTCCCAACAAAGCTGACAAGCCATTTTGTACTTACAAGTCATTATCACCAGCCGAGAGCCGATTGTCGGTTGCCGATTGCCGATGTCCGGCGACCGATAAGGCTCCGCGTCCACGTCCACCCGGCTGGAGACAGATATCTCCTGGTCAGGGTATCCTTATTCCCCCCCCCTCTCCTTATCAGCGCTGCCATCAACAGCATCAAAGGTAGCAACAACAAAAGATAACGACCAACAGAGACATTCGAAACGGGAGCAGAAGCAGCCCCGCAAAAGGAAGGGTGATCGGAAGCCAAAGACTGAAGCATCCACTGAAGGCACATTGGTCAAAAACTAAAAGACATTTTCACAAAAATTTCTTCAAAATATACCAACATTTTTTCATGTTCTCTTAATGTTTGTAAAACAAAACAATACTTAAGTATTCCCTTTTATATCTTCTCACGATTTACCTTCGATTTCCAACAGATTTCTTATATTAATCATTCTCCTTACGACTTACTTATAAAAGAGGTATTTCCTGGGATACACCTAAAATAATTACCGCTAAGTAGAAAATATCTCTTTTAGTTTTAGATACATAGCGCTATGGAATTAAGATATACATATATGCATTTTTCTGTTCATATTTTTTGTACTGAATATTTCTAATTCTAAAAAATCGAATTATAAAAAATCCGAAACTTTCACGAGACGTGAAGTAATTTCTTTTAATTTCACCTAAAAATGCCTTGTATCTCTCAAGTTGAATTCTGACTTTTAAAAGTATTTTCTTTAATTTATTACTTTTTAAATTTAATTAAATTATTTAAATTATAATTTTTTCAAAATTCTTTAAAATTTACAAAATATGTATTTATTTATGCACCACATTTTCATATTTTTCCGTTACACTGTGCTCCAGAAGTAGGGACCAGAGCAGGACAAATACACGGTGTGTGCAGCGAAAAAAGCATTGATGATAATGATGTCATTTGGCATTTATTTACGAGGCCCATAGTCAATGCTAAACGAGATCTAATTTACATTTATAAAGCTGTTCTACGCACGCACCCCAGGACTTGTGACTTGTTCACGTTAAACACCCGATGTCCGTACCCGGGTAACCCCTTCATCCAGCATCTCTTAGCATCTCCGTCCTGCTTCTACCATCCACCATCCTCTATCCTCCGTCCTGCTGGTACTGCCAACTGCGTGTGTGTCCTCCCTGCCTCTGCTTCTGCCGCTGTGTGTGTGCTCCTGTTGTTGTGGCTGCCACCGATCGTTGCGCATCGATGATAAGATCACAGTCGTCGTATCGCCTTAATCGTTCTCTATGTGTGTGACAACAGCAACAATAAAGAGACTCTGACAGCAGGCCAAACAGAGGCGGAGCAGATCCGATCCGATCCGAACCGAACCAAAACAGCAGAAGTCTGGACAAGAGCAACTAAGTGATTCAAAGTACAAGTGCATAAATTACAGATAACGATACGATAGGATGGTTGTTCTCTTTTTCTTTTTACTGTGGATGTTTCTGGTACTGGATGGGGTGGGCAAGACAAAGTGGGAGAGGGAATGGAAAGGGGATTCGGGAGGAACGATATTTTGCGGCCCTGGGAAAAGTGAACAAAAGAGCACATTATATAGTTATTAGTTTAGTTATTATTTAGTATTTTTAAAACAGTAGTTATTCTATACTTAAAAATACTTAAGCAACCTTCAATTTGGGTCTATGATGGGTACAAATCTTATAAAAATTTGTACCCTGTGATGAATCTATTGGGCAAAGACATATTTCGGAAGATTTTGGAGGATAAAACTGGAATCGTGAGGGATCACTTTCACTGGATTTGTGTCTCTCATATGATAGCTAATGCTTCCTTGATATCTTCATTTACCCTCGTCTGCTATTCGACTTTTAAGTAAGTAGTCCCATGGCAGACTCTTCAGGGCCGCATAGCTTGGTAGTTCAAGCGAGCTAGTTAATTTCTGCAAGTCTGAGTAGCTGCCACCCAATCGCAAAGTTGATCAAAATTCAAAGAATCCTTTGGGCTATTGTGTTGCCTCTGCACGAAATTCCGAGTATTGCATCCCCCGGACCGACACCGACCAAAAAACTAAGCTCTAAACTGGGCATCAAAAAGCGGGCAAGCGAGCCGGGCCTATTATGAGGCTCTCTCTCTCTCTCTCGCTCTCTCGCTCTCTCTGGAACTGTGTTTACTTATTCGTTGTTTTTGGCTCGTTTTGATCTTTTTTTTTTTTTTTTTGAGGCTTCCGCGCTCGCTTGGTGGTCAGCAAATGAAGTCATAAAATTTTCAGCGTGCCAAAGTCGAAGACTCGCTTAAAGAACAACCAAAATAACAAAAACGAGAGGGAGAGGGAGGGGGAGGGGTAGGGGTAGGGGGAGAAGAAAGAAATTGTTCGGAAGACAGCCTTTTGTACGGTAGGCTGAGAGCTGCCATTGATGATGGAGATGATGATGTGCCGAAGCCGCTGCTGCATGCCCCACAATCACACAAAACCCCCACGATCACGATGGTGCGTCGACGTCGCCATCGTCCTCTGCGGCTCCTGAGGTACAATGATACAATATTATTATGCTGCCCCAGCATCAGATTGAAATCAAAGCGGGTCTCCCTCTTTCCTTCCTTCGGAAGAGTTCTGGAGGAGAACAATTCAGCATTGTTTTGGCCACTGAAGGGCCACCCAAAAAGTTATGATTAAGTTATGTTGCGAACCAGCCAGAGGAACGGAACGGGTCCCAGTCCCAGTCCCAGTCCATGAGTCAAAACAGAAACTCCAAATAGCCAAAACATGACTAAGCGGTGGCCAAAAAAGGTACGAATTTTACAGAATAAGATAGTCGGTGATGAACACACTGTATACCCTTTCGGAATTTTGGGGGATGCACAGTCTGAAAGTGAGCAAAATCAAAGGCGGAGTACACATTGTCTAGGCTAATTGCTAGTACCAGTTGATAGCAAACTACTTCTTATTTGTATTGTCAATCCTCTGTTCCATTCGTATCCAAAAACTTGAAATACCTATCCTAAGCCATCGTCCTCACAAAAGACGAAACCACAATGTGAGGATTACAAACACTGCCAATGCTCGGTGAAACTTTCTCACGCTTGAGCCACCTGACGTCTGGGACTAAGCTCAGGCCAGGCCCAGCTCTCCTCTTGGTTTCATATCTGGCCTTAAAAAACTCATTTCCTCGCGCCCCCCAGTTCCTTGCTTTGTATAATTTTCAATGAAGACATCTGTCAGCACAAATGTTCAGGCGTTTTGTTTATGGCATTTAAAGCAAAGCCGATTTTTATTACCACAGAAACAACGACAAACGACACACAGGAAAACCACACGCGACGTTGCCGTTGTCATCGTCCACATCATTGACACATCGTATGCAAATTAAAAGCGTCTCAGAGTCAGATCATAAAATCGCAGCTCCGGCAGATCCCAAATCCCACATCCCAGATCTCAGATCCCAGATCGCGGAACAGATCGCAGCCCGAACCCGAGCTCGAGGTCAAAAGGACGCGTCCCATTCGACGCGATCTGTGGCATGAAAGCAGTTAAATGAAACACCGCAGCAAATATAGTTGGGGAAGGAAGGAAAAGAAGTTGGGTAGGACGGGAATCCGTCGGACCGCCCGTGTGGATCTCTGGTGCTCGTGCCTGCTCGCTCCTACGGGCCCGGTTAATCAGGCTCATTAGGTGGCCGCATCTCATTTATATACAAAATTACGAACATGGCTCGCAGATTTTTGTGGTCGTCTCTCGCCATGTCTGTTGGAAATGTGATTAAGTTATTTCGCTGTGGCACTCAGGCAAAGATCCAGCATCAGGTTAGAGCTTTCAAGACAGCACACCCAACATACACATACACGAATGTAAGTATATATGTATACATTTGGGATAGTATACATATATACTTGCGTACATTCATACATACATACATATGTATGGATATTCAGTGTGGCATCGGTTTTGTTTTTTCGAACGCTCCATTAACCGTAATTAAGGTATTCTCCTTGCCTGCGCTTTCTTTTTGTTCGCTGGCCGCTCATCCCTTTCGGTGTTGTTCCTTCTTTATTGGCTTATATCTTGTTGTTGAAAACCTGAGACAAACGGTGCACCACACACAAACCAATACCAGCAGGCACATCTGCGTAACCGACACCACACACACACAGATCCATCCGCACCTACGACAGGGCTCGCTTTGCTCTGTGTGGGTCGCTGAGGATGAAGGGAGGGATGACGGGAGGGTGGACGAGAGGCACACAGGGACCGGACTGGACGTGCGACTGACTGGCTGACAGTGCGGCGAGGCCCCCTCTCGTTGCCTCCTCTCTCACTCTATCGCTGTCTACAGTCAAAAAAATCTTTGGTATAGTTTAACGTCCTTAACGTGACAAATACTCAAAATGTACAAAATTGCATGGTTTATGGAATCCAAAATGTTATCTATTTTTGATTTAATTAGTCAAAATTCTATTGAAAAATCATTATATCCATAGGTCTGGAAACTAACCACACACATCATATCTCAAATATTCATATATTCCGATTCTTTGAGAGAAAAGATTTCAATAAAATTTTATGAGTAGCGTGGCTGATTTTTATTCTAGTTTTTTATTCACGATACGTTGATTTGGTTATATATTTGTATTACTATGTAGACTACTCATACCATACAAAATATACATCTCTTAAAACTTTATCCTATAAAACATATGTTTTCCACCACAAGTGTCCAAAATTAGCATGTTCCTAAAATCTACTGCTTTATCGTCAGTGCATTTCGGCAAACATTTTGACCTCTTTGGTTATTATTTATGAAGCTATTAGCACAGTGTGTGAACATATTTGCTTTTATAAAGCCAGCACACACACATTGACATACTCGTACACTCTTAGATTCGGGTGGTGGTGGTGGTGAAAAAAGGACCGCACAGGGCTACAAATTGCCTTAAGCCGTGGCCGTTTTGAAGCCTTTTCCTTTTTGCTTAACCGAAACTGATTTAATTTTTGCCTCATTTCTCAATCCGCTGCTGGCTGGGCCACCAGAGGCTCCACAAAGAAAAAACTATATATATATATCAGAGGGCGGGGGGGGTTTAAATAACGCCCCAGCGCCCAACTTGATGAGTTAATAGGAATCGAGTTACATTCCAGGCAAGGAGCCCAGTTTTAGTTCCCAATTCCGATCCCCCGAACCCCGTACCTTGCGCCCTGATCTTCGATCCTCGAATCCCTATCCTCGAGCACGGCTCTGTGAGCCCGCACATGGCGTGCTACATTTTTTATGGCCACTGCCGCTCCTGCTCCAGCTCCTGCTCCTGCTCCAGCTCCTGCTGCTGTTGCCGATGATGATGATGATGGGCCGCTTGAATGGACGACGACATGGACAGGGACATGGATATGGTCGTTTGATGGCTTGTCCCTTCTCTGTCTCGTCTGTTGCTGCCGCCGTTGCTGCTGCTGCATTTTGGGCCATGCCAGCCAGTATTGACAGATTTAATTAACTCATCCGCAGGTTAAGCAGACATTTTGTAGGCAGTTAGTCGGTTAAACCCTATCTCTCGGCCTGGCCTGTTGGTCCTCTTACTCTTATACCGTGTACCCCGCTCGGCTCGGCCAGACATCCGGTGTCGTATGTTTCCCAGCACTCGTATCTCTTTCGTTTCGTTTGATAATTTCCGTTTTTCAACATGAATAAACGTCTTTCTGGCATCTTTGGACAGTGGGCTGAAATATTATGGCACATAAGTGATATCAAAAGATGTAAGATAAATAAAATTAACAAATATATAAAAACATGAATTAAATGAATAAAGATATCTTATCCCTTTCTACACACCTCCAAGCCACTGTGCTGGTCTTCCAACCATTTTTTGTTCTATCCGAACGCATCTAAAATAAAAATCAAATGAGCCATGCAAAAGGCTCCAAAAAGGTTCCACTCAAACCTCCTTTCGTTTTTGGGCACAAAGTTTTTTGTCCGATTTGTGTGAAACAAAAGCGGAGAGAAATCGCGGCGCGTTTTGATCGAAAGTTGATTGAGGAGGAGCAGATCCCGGCCCGGCCTGCGACACAAAGTCTGCCCCAGCCATGGGCTAATCTGCACTTAAGCCCGAGCAGAGCGCGGAGCGCAGACCTCGGCTGGCTTGTTAGCAGCTCCTTTTGTCTTTCCATTCAGCAGACAATTAGTGCGAATGTGAAATTTGAATAAAGCGACATTTATTTGACAGCCCGTCAAGAGTCCGGCGGCAAATCTTTGAACCAGACAAGAAACTCCAATCGCAATACACGACGAGAACTTTGATTTCAGGCGAATTTCTTGCCTTGTTTTATTTGCATAAAGTGCAGTCATGTGGGAACAATTTTTCGGCTTGCTATTCAAGTGGACTAAGTATGTATGCCGGTGCCGGTGCCGATGTCGATGCCGATGCCGAAGCCCATGCCGAAGTCTGTGTGTTAGATATTCAGCTGGCAACGGCATTTTGCACTAAAACGACGATGGAAAATTTTTTCAAAGACAACAACTTGGCACTGATACAGCGAACAGCGGCAAAAACAAATTAATGTTGTGGCAAGTAAACAAAATTAATTAAATGACATGAATTTGACGTGACAATGTTTTTTCCCCTCTTTTTTGGTTAGTGTTTTTATTTGATTGCTCAACTCTGCTTGCTGCTGGGCTAAAGCCGTCGTGGTCTGAGGTCTGGGCCCAAACATCGTTAGTAGCAGCGCGCTGCAGCGGTTGCTTACGGAGTTTCGTGCAACAAAATCAACAATTGCATCAAATACTAAAAAAATAATATCAGCGACATAAACAAAACCAGAGCGGAGACGATGACGACTAGACATGCTGCAGACAATTGTCTGTGCCGCTCATTCGGATACTTTGCAAAGTTGTGCGGTTTTCCTGTGCCAATTGGCAGTTCAATAAAAGATATGAAATACCTATATGTATATTGGTAACATTTTCTGTAGCCTTGCTTCTTGGGGATAACCTTGTAAACATTATGCAAAGAAGGAAAAGAAATTTCAAATATTAATGTTAAGAGTTTCTTTTAGTTTTTTCATACGTACATATTTACATATATTCAAGAAAGATATTCACCGATGTCCCCCATGCTGTCCTCTCAAAAGTCGATTTAATAATAGTCATTCGGACAGGCAGAATCAAAGTGTAACCAGAATTCATCGAGTATATAATTCCAGGACTTTCCATTTCTCGTCGGTGCCGCGCTTCAAACAAATTGAGCTAGAGCATTTTGTTTGCCTATGCCAAGCTGCCAAGACGGGCTCAAAGCCTGGCCCATTGCAATTAAAATGCATGTTCAGGTTTTTCGTTGCAGAGTGTTGGCCTGGCCTGGCCTGGCCTGACTCTGGCTAAGACTCAGGCAATAGATTTGGCAGCACTTGAAAGTTGTTGATTGTTGCCGACGCTGACACTGCTGCCTTGCGTGTTTCTTATTTTGGTGAAATTAATATTTCTTGTTCATTAGTTTTATTTTCTTTAACTGTGTCCGCTTATATTTCCTGCTTAGTAATTAAGTTTTGTTCAACTTAAACTGACTTGCTGCAGGTGCACCGTTGCGTATGAGTAATATATTTGAAATGAAGTCCCCCATTCCATTCCACTTAATGCCTACACTGTTCATTTTTAATCATGAATTATTGACGCTACCAATACTCTAACGAATACCATCGGCATGTAAAAGGCACGGCATGTAGAGCCAGAGCCAGCCAACCTGTCGCCAATGCCTGTCTGCAATTGACCGACTAGATCCTGTTATTTATATCAAATGAATTGGACTTTGAGGAGATTTGAGAGCTCAAGAAATGCAAATGGGTTGAAAGCAGTGGTTGAGTAATTTTGGTTGTACCGATGTGTTCCAGAAACTTCAAGAGGACTTTGAGTTGCGGTTGAGGCTGTGCTTGAAAACAGTCGCCAATCTTACATTGGTTTTTGTAAAAATTACATCACATTGCATACATATAATTCTTTGATAATACTACATACAAAAGTTATTTTTATTATTATTATTTCCCAAAAATGATTTTTATTTCATTTCATTATTATTTTAATTTACATTTCATTTAAAGAACAAGTGTTAAGGGCTTGAGAAATATGCATTATGATCTATCCCACATTACCGCACGATACCTTTACGGTTCGATCACCCATGTGGTGGTCACTTGTGCTCTATATCAATCTATTTATTTGTGTTTAACCCTCGATTTCCAGTGGACCTGGCGGACCTGGCAGACCAGACCCAGACCCCCACACACCTAGGCACACTCGCAGCAGCCCACGCTCTCACACCCCGAACAGCGCATAAATAATCGTATAGAAAATAGTGGTGGCCACGGCTATGGAAATACACTTGGATTGTTTATTTTCCTGAAATAATAAAGATACAAAAAAGTAAGTACAGTAAAATAAATCGTCAGCGGGGTGGGTTGCCTCTGAGTGCGCTTGCGGCTTTAATTTGCCATTAAGATATTGTTTACTCTTGGTGGGTCCAGCTCTGACAAGGTCCATACCTCAGTCTCCCGATGTCTCTAACAAGATGGAGATGGAGAATGTTTATGGCACCTGGGACCGTTAGTTGGTTGGCAGTGATTTCGATTTAATTACGTTGACAACATTGATTTGCATGACTAATTATGAGTGGCACTCGAAAGACAAATACTCAAACCCATACCGTAAAGAAACACCCACCAGAGTTCGTTTCCAAAGTCTTTTGTTCTGGCGGGGGCTCTGTGTGGGGCGCAGCACACTCCATTACACTCCGGGAGAGGCTCGGTGCTTGTATATTGGCCCATAACTGTCAGAATTAGTGACCCATTTAGACGGAGTGTCCGAAACCAGTCGCATATTTATTTAGAAATTTCGCATTTCATAAATAAAAATTGCATAAATTACTTAAGGCATAAACCATTAAATTTAATCCAAGCCCATAAGTAGATGGTAATTTATGTCTTGCGCGATTCGTAAAACTTGACTTTGACTTGTTTAAAGCAGCATTTGGTCTATGAAGAGCAGAAGACCAAATCACACCATACGAATTCATATTTTTAAATATATATTTATGGTCGGAAACAAGCTTAAAATAGCACAAAAGTGATCAATTTGATGTGTTTTGATAAGGTTGAATGAATTGGAAAATTCATTCGAAAATGTGGTTTTACAATTACTGTATATGTATATCAATCATACTTAATTCAATTTCTATTTTCAAGAAATATACTCAGTTTCAAAAGACATTTAACATTCAATGCGTACTATCTATAAATAGAAATAGAACTTAAAATAAAATAATTCGACGTAAAATGTTACCAAATAAATAAAGTTAAGCTCATTAAGAGTTAGCTTTCTACCCAGACCAATGTCAGCCAACACCTTAACAATTCCACAATGCTAACAACAACAACAACAACAACAAAGGCATCAACAAATCGGCTTAAGCAAACAACTAACCAGACAATTTGGCTCCAAATGTTTTGCACGTCGCTGCTTTGACGTCGCGCGTTTTTTGTTGAGGATTTTTCTGGCTGCGGTGGCAGTTACCCGGTCGCGACGTTAATTTGTCACACCCTGCAGCACCTTACAAAAAGTATACATAAAAAATACAACAACCAACAACCCAAACAGATAATAATATTATTAACGTGAAACAAAAACAACAACAACAACAACTACAACGGGAGAGAGGCTGGCGAAATTTTTAAGCGATGACAGCAGCCCAAGACAAGAGGCGAGAGATGTGGCCGCTCGAAGCCGCTTAAACGCTTTTCAAAGCCAAAACCTTGGCCGGCCACACGCCTTTTGTTTATTCAGCAGCCACACAAAAAACAGCAACAACAGCAACAAAGCCGGCAATAAAATAAAATATAAGCAGACCGAATGGCAGCGGCAGTCGAATAACAACTACAACAAACAGCGTAGCCACTTTAAGCCTTATTTATTAATATTAAAAAGAATTATTGAGTCAAATCTCTGGCACTCGACTCCAGTAACCAAACCAACGCCCCGCAGACCGATCGTCCGATCGAGTTTGGCCTGCTTTGTTTGTTTGTTGTTTCTGGCATTTCTAGAGCTAGACTTTGCGGTGCCGTCGATCGAAAGTTTTCAGTGAAATTGTAATCGATGCCTGCCCCTCCTATGCTCTCACATTCACATTCACATTCATTCGAGTAACATCCCAGAACGTTTTTAGATCGAATAAATGGCTTTTTGGCGACAATTTGTCTGCAATTGTGGCTCTTGTAGGGAAATTGGAGACGCTTGTTTACGCATCGCAGACGAGACGGCACTTTGTCGGAGGCCCCGCACAAAGAGTGCTCTATAAATAAAAATGATCTGGGTCTGAGCTGTCTGGGTTTTATTATTTTGAGGGGGGGGGGCCAAAAATCAGTAAGTGAAATAGTATCCAGTCATTTGCGCTAGACTTTGCTTGGCAATTAACTGACATTAAGCCTGAACCGATCATAGTTTTTTAATCAACATATGTAATAGTACTTCCACTTGAATCCCCATCTGCGACACAAATAATTCTCAATCATAGTAAAAGTAATTTCCATTTTCTCACTACTGCTAATCACTGTTATTTCTGGGAACCACCAACCGACATCGACATCCATTTCTGCTTGTCCCGCTTTAGGCAGCTGAGATCGCTACTTAAATCACTTATGGCCATGAGATGCGTTTTTCGAGAATCCATCCATCGCCCGGCCATAGAGGGCCGCAATTTCATTCGTGGTGGCTATTAGAAAACTATTTAAAATATTTCCACGCAGCGGCAACAGGGGCTCAAGTGATTCGATAGACCAAAAAGCTTCCAGCATGAGTCGGAAAACGTGAGACGGCAAATCGCCAGGCAGACCACCAACGTGACCATGCCAGGCGAAGACGGCGAAGGGGGAACTCGTTGGATATATGTACATATACTCGTTTAATATAAAATTGTATTTTTTGGAGCCCAATTTTGGCCTCAAAGAGGCCTCAAAAGATTTTCGAAATATGTGGCTAGCCTAATGCACATGTTGTGGATGGCGATTTAAATTACGGCTGTCAGATGGAAATGTTTACAGAATGGGAATTTTGTCGACAAATGCCGCAAATAGTTTCGTGTGATGTTATCACAAGCTGAAAAGTGGGAGAGGGTATATGGAGTGTGCCTTTTCGATTTGAGAAAGTGTTCCAATAAATAATGAAGATTATTATATTAATTTATATTATAAAATCTACATTTTCATAGTTATTTCGATCCCATATGTTTGTTTTTAGCTGTAGGTTCGCAAATTTAGGTTAACGCTGTGCTTATGGAAAGATATTTTCATGACGTAACGAACGTGTATCAAAATCATCACAAATGTTCTATCTTTTACGATTAACAAGCTAAAGGAAAATACTTATTTGCTTCGGTAGTCTGTAAATGCTGTAAAGAGATTTAAAAAGTGTATTCTGTAGTCGCTTTTGAGTTAATTTTGTTCATTAAAATGCCTGCCGCATCTGGGCTCTTGCTCGTGGGTTGCCATTTTTGGAATGCCTTCTAAATACTTTTGTAATTTGTTAGCAATTTATTTTGCGGTTCGACTGTCGATGTTGTTCCCACTTGTTGTTGCTGCTGCTGATTTCGCTGCTAACTAATTGCCAATGCAGCGTGTGCGCATAGTTTGATGTGACATATTACAGAAACGTGCGCGCCATGAATAGGAACAATAAGTGATCAGGCCACTGCTCGACTAGCCATACTTCGTACCATACAATATATTCATCATTTTATTAAGCATTAACATTAATTGTCGCGGACTGATTTAGGGGCAGCCTTCTATGGAACTGCTCCCTCGCTTTCGAGTGCGGAACAATAAGTTTTGTCATCAGTTTTCTGTTATGCTCAAAAGGTTTGAGCTCTCTTTCTCTCTCATTCATGCTTTCTCTATCTGTATGTCTGCTCTTGAACTTGTTTTGGTGCAGTGGTGGTGAGGGTGGCAGTTAAAAGCCTTTTAACTGAGCTTGCATTTCCTTATTGCGCATACGCCCTGTGACAGCTTAAGTCTGTTAACCCACTGACTGCGCATGTGGCGAAAAAAATTCAAATAAAAAGCTTCATATTTGCGTTATATTTTATTTATTTATATCGAATATTCAAAGCTATTTCCCACATCTTTAGTCAAATATACTAAATCTCTCTAGGGATAATCTTCTATGGTTAAATCTGCGATTAAAAATCATTCAAACGTTTCCGAGTGCAGTTTGAAATAAAATTCTCCTCTCATTGAGTTCGGCCAATACCTAAAAACCCGAAAAATACCGTTAATGGGTTAATATTATTTGAAACAAGTTTCAAGCTCCGATCTTCTCTCGTTGAAGCACATAAAGAATCATTTAATCATGGCATAAAAATAAAATTGCTTATCGACCGAATCGAATTCGCCCAAAGAGCTGAGAGACTCACAATTTTGGCTGATTTTCTCATCATTTTCGAGTCCATAAACCGAGCTTTAACAACTTCTTCAAGAGCAAGTGTAGGAGCGATCGGTGATCGGTGACGGGGTAGATGGAGAGATGGATGCAGATAGCGGGCCATAAACTTGAACTTGTTTAGTTTCGGGCTGAGCAAATACAAAAGAAATTAATGATTTAGTTTATCTGAAAGGGTTTACTACCCGATTCGGTGGACTGCGACTGGTGGACGCTTTCTAAGCGAGAGAAGAGACCTTTTTCTCTCTTTGACTAATTAATTAATATTTTATGATGTTGACCAGCGCTGCCGACGGTATGCAAACACAGCAGCGGGAGATCTTTTTGTTGAGCCAAGAATTTGAAATTTATTTAGATGTAGGATTTATTTGCGAGCGAGGAATTTCGGGTGATGATATCATATGATAATAACGCAACAACAAAGAGTCAGGGCTGGGCAGGGAATGGGAATAAGGCAGAGTCAGAGGAAGAGGCAGACTAAGAGGTAGGGTTACACAGCAGGTGTTTTACTGTCTCTCTCTCTCTCTCTCTCTCTCTCTCTCTCTCTCTCTCTCTCTCTCTCCCTGTCCCCTTTCTCTTGGTGAGTTTTGTGTAGCACACGACGATCGTACGTACATATCTCTCGCAGTGGATCATTCCCAGCACGCCATCAAATGCCTTTGCTTAATAAATAAAAAAATTAATTTTTATGAAACGTGTTTAAAACAAACAACAAAGATTGATTGGCCAGATAAGATACAACAACGCTTCGTCACACAAATACACACACACACATAAAGAGAGGTCTGCTTATCAAAGAAATGTGCCAGAGCCGTGTGCGAACGTGTGCGTGTGGCTCGTACGTTTTCGAGTTTGCCGCCTAAGTCTTTTGTTTGGAACTGGCACTGGGGCTCTTGCTCTGGCCCGGCAATCTGTTGCCAACGTCGCTCAGTCGCTATGTCGCTGCTCCATCGCTGGCGCTGGCCTGTCTACGACAACAGCCCCGGAGCTGTCCCGCCATGCCATCTAGATAAACAGCCATATCAACCACTATTTGATTTGTTTATGCCATGCATTTGCTAATTACATTCGGGGGGGTTAGTTCGAGGGGGTTAGTCGAGCGGGACAACAGAAAATGGAACTGTTTGGGGTTTGGGCCAGGATTGCAAAGCCCTATTATAGTAGATATAAATTTGAATTAGCTAGTATAGCACACAATTCGTAGAATAAATTATCCCGATAGAATTTTCCTTTTCAATATACATATGTGTCAATGTATATTTCAACGTATTCTATTGTTGCTTTGGTATTCAGGTATTTCTCAATTTGTTGATGATAAATTAAGCTACAATTATCGATTATTGGTCACACCCAGGCAGCGCTTTTGTTTGTCAATAGCTAAATTTATCGTTTTTGTTTTTTTTGGTTCTGTTTGTACAGCTAATGGATTTATTGGGTAAACAGCTGTCGCATGTTGAACATTTGTCAAAAGACCACAATACAGGTTTCAATCCGAACAAATAAAAGAGATCCCCAGTCGATCGGCAGCTGCTTCAAAGCTGCTTTTTTCCTCTGCTCTCCACTCTTCTCCTCTGTCACCGTTTTTGTTGATTTTGCCAATCAGACTGCCTTTGCCTAGATTTTGCGTAGAGTTGGCTGCCAGACAACACGTCTCCACTCTGGCAAAATCAGAAATATTAGATACCCATATACACATAGATATTTATTATGCATGCAAAACTTAGAAACATAACCTTAAACATGTTTTATTGGTTCCATTGGGGCACGATTTTCACCCATGCCTTACTTTGTGCACACAAACACTTATACATATACATATTCATCTTCGTTTTCCCTTTTTGGAGATGTATTGAGAATCTATAACCATTTTCTAATATCTTTTTCCGATTTGAATAATCAGAGCTGTAGCCCATGCTGCTTCCATGCCTGTAGATTCCCACATTTATTGGCTGTTTATTTTTAACAACTTCCAGCCATTTGAGGGTCGCTTATCTTGTGGCTATATTCGCGGAGAGAAGATATAAGCATAAATAATACCCGTATCGATGTGAGAGACTTTGGACAAGGTCAGGAGAGCGAGGCAAAATGCTTTTTGCTCTTTACGCGACCCGGCACACGCTGCGTATGCGCGATGCGACTGAGGCGACTTTATTAACTTGGAGAAGAAAAAATTAAGTGCAAATTGGCAATTAAGTGAGTAATTTATGTAATGAAATTTCAGCAACTGAGGATGAGCTCGCGGCAGACCGGTTACAAATTGAGACCGCAGTCCGATTCTGATCCTGATCCTCCAGTCGGACGCTCACTCGTACTTTTGTATTAACTCATAAATTTGAAGTTCGTTAAGAATGTCGAAATAATAAATGCGGCTGCCACATTAAGACCCCCAGCAGATCCAGCAGCCACAGCGACAACAGCAGACCAAACAATGAACAATCGATTAAATACAAAATAAGAAAAAACGAGCCAAAAATGCAGCAGCCACAGAACAAAGACTAAAAGTGCCGACAAAATGTTGGCCACAGTTGGGGACATGGACGACTGGTCGGGATAGAGGACGAGATAATGTAAAGGCCCACGACAACAGTAATTGAATGGGAAGCGCCAGAACCAGCAGCAGCAGCAGCAGCAGCAACAGCGAATATTTTAATTTATTAAAAATCTGCTGGCAGTGATATGCAAATGATAAAAATCCGCCCAAAGCGAGTGGAGACGAGTGCAGACAAAGGGCAAACAGAGACATTGCAATTTGTAGCTGTAGCTGACTCTCCATTAACATAAATTAACGAAACCCCATTTGCTCCCCCAGAGCTCTACAAAGTTCGACAAGCTGATGGACGCAGCTTGGCAGGGTAAAACACACAGTTTTCTCTTAAATTTATGAAGAGTGCTAACGAAACAATTTATACCTTTTTAATGGGCTTATTAGCCATTATTAGTACCGCTTATCGGGGGCTACTCCGACACACGCAGCAGATTTGCCCGTCCCTTTCCCCGTACCCGTCCCCGTCCCCGTCCCCCTTCCTCTCCCTCTCCCGGCGGGTATCCTCTCAAATTTCAGCTTTTTTACGGCTGCCTTGCGGCTGCCTTCTGGCCGTGGCCGTGGCCGTTGACAAAAATAAAAATGAAAAATTATCGCAATAAATTAAATTTGCTATCGCAAGACATTATTTCTCGGCTGAGCAACGGCAACCAATCGAAAGGAATGTCTGGCCGTTGAAAGTGAAGCTTGCTTGCTGGCTGGCTGTCGAAGCAGATGTTGGTGGTAAACAAAAGACTTGGGCAACGAACTGCCACTGCCGAAGCCGAAAGAGTTATTTGCGATCTATTCTATGGCTTGGGAATTCCCCAACAAATTGAAGTTCAATAAATTATTGCGCAAGAAATTTCGTTTAATACTGTCTTTTATTCAATTAATTTTAATCAGCTGAAATTACCATATAGAATAGAAATTTCAGTCGTTCTCGAAGAAGAATTACTGATATAATTTCGGTAATTTGCCACGATTTGGCGAAATTTAGAATTTGTCGTTATATGCATGTTTTTCCTTAGAAAAGTTTAAGAACGCTCAGCCCAGGGGCTAAAGGGAGAGGCTACAATAATGATCAGATACTGATGCTCAGATCTGATATGGAGTCTGCTTCTCTGCCATGTCTTCACATTGAATTCCATTAGATTTCGCAGATTAAGAGATAAAAGGGGGCGTGGCAAGCATTGCCTATACTAGAGAGACAACTGGACAAGTATATTTCAAGTTCCTGTAGTGAAATATTTCCCATATATCTTCGTTGATATCCCGACACCTGTCCAAGTCCAATTACATATGAACTTCTAGAGTCAATTAGATTATACATATGAGAGGGCTATGCCATCTGGCATTAGCTTGCTTTCCATATCCCTAGAACCTATCTCGAGTCCAATTATATTCAAATTAGCGCTGCCTGCCTAATCTGCTTCTCCCCCACCTCGTACATCTCATCTCGCTGGAGTTGGCCTGCTAATTAGCCAATGATTTACTACCAAACACACGCACACTGAGCCACAATTGCATTTGTATGCGTAAGGCAACCACCCAAAAAGCTCGCAGAGACACACAGGCAAGCCGCAGGAGACATGCTGACCACCAGGGAACCACTAAAACCAAAAACAAAATCCAAAACAAACTCACAGGCACAGGCAACCCAATAATTTTCAGACATAAAACAATTTCTGCGAAAGAGAGATAGAGAAAGAGAGGGATGTACATATGTATATGGAAAAGAAAGAGATTGAGAACAAGGAAAATAAGACTATAGCCTCGACTTCATCTGATGATCATTTTGTGCACAGTGTTCGCAGCGGAGTAGATGATGATAATCTGCGTGTGTGGTGTGGTGTGGTGTGGTGTCGGTGGATTGGTGGTCAGATGCTGTCCCACTCCGCTCATTTGCTCCAGACCTCCTGAAGAAACCGAAAATTATTAATTATAGTCACGAAAGGAAATAAAGATTTCATTTCAACAGAATGTAAAACAAAAACCTGAAAACACACCGGACCGCACAGGCATTTCTCACAGTGCAGCTGCCGTTGGTGCTGAGACTCAGACTGCTGCCTGGGAGAGCCCCCTAAAAGGATTATAAAAAAGTTGTCGAAACAAGCCAACCACAGCAACACAGCAAGAGCAACAGCAACAGCAACAGCAACAACAACAGCCACACAAACCGAACATTATTAAGAAATTAAGTAATTTCTTTTTTATTTATGCTCCACGAGTTTTACTTTAGATTATCTGGCTGCGGGCCCAAAAGCTGGCCATATAAAAGGGTAGCTCTTCCCATTCCAATCCACTCTGCAGCTGCTGCCGTCTCAGTCCTCACTCACAGTACCCACTCCATTTCCAATCCCAATCCCGATCCCTATCCCAATCCGAGACTGAATCCCATCCCCAGTCCGCACCTTTGTCCGACTGTGAAATTTATTAACGATTTTGTATATGATTTTTGTTTTTATTTTATTATCTTTGTTTCGACTTTTCGAGTTTCGGATCGAATACGAGTGGGATACGAGCCGCGCATAGGATGTAGTCGAGGTGTTCGCATAGACACTTCGGGTGTTGGCCAGGTTTCACTCTTTCATTCAATACCGAATTGGCAAGTCTCGGCTTTTGATGGAATAATATTCGAAGGCCCCTCCACAGGCAGCTTAAGTGGAGCTAATTTGTTTCCCTGCTAAAAAATGTTTGATGAGCGCTAATCAGCTGCTTAGATTCCGGACGCTACGTATGTGTCTTCCAATGGGTATGATGATTACTAAGCTGCGGCCGGGATACTTCTGGGACCACACAAATTCTGGTACCCCACAAAAATGGCAACAAATTAATTGAGTATGTTGAAAAGGAAGTTGTTAATCGGTTCATCCGTAAACACAGCAAAGAACTCTGAGTACGGTTTTAGGACCAAATGGCAGCATTCCAAATGAGTAATACTGGGACTATTCCATTGTGGAAAGAGGTGTTTCGAAATGGGCGAAACCCCTTTGAGAACCGATCCCACATATAAGGAAAGGAAATTCTTTTAAGTCCTACTTGTCAACACTTTTGGGAAAAGGATGTGTTCGGGCCAACAGAATTCGATTATAGAATTGTAAATTGCAATTGATTAAAAACAAACTGAACAAACTGATGCCCTTTTATGACTGCATTGATCTCTCTCCTTCTGTGACATTTATTTAACTCTTAAGCAAAATACAGTTCTTAAGCCCAATGTTATAATTTAGTTTCGATCCTCAATAGCTATTAAAAACAGATTGGCAGCTAAATCGGGAAGAAAACCAAATAAAATATTTACCTACAGGAACTTAAGAATATCTAGAGCATAAATATTGCGGCTAATTCAAGTGATAATGGTATAAACGTGACTTGGAACTGTACTTGAATAGAAATCTGTAGAGAAGCTACATATGTAGTTTATGACCACAAAATCGATATATTCGTAAGCATGCTTTTTAATCATGGTTCCTTGATGATGAAACTCGGTTTAGTATTTGAGCAGTGGAAAACAATGAACCATTACCACCCTCAGAATCTTTATAGCTTTACAGTTAGCCCAACTTAAATCTGTTAATAGTCGCTTTTGGCAATGCACGACACTAAATGGTGACCCCGAACTGTTTTAGGTAATGATTTTCAGTTAGAGATCTGTAGGATCCCAGGCATATACCCAGCCAGCAACCAAGGAATTCCCGACGACTGAACGACTGAACGACTGAACGTTTAAAGTTCAACAACGTAAGCACTCCCATACGGCACAGCCTCCAAAATTCTGACAACCATTACAAATCATTAAAGTAATGTTGAATTTGTGTCTGCTGGGGCTGTTGTTGTTGCTGTTTCCCCTGCTCGTTCGGTCGTATAACACATTTATGGCATTTTTGCCTGTCATAAGGCCAGAAAACAGACATTTTTATTTGTTATTTTCTTTGCACGCAAAACGCATTGAATATTGGACATGATAAATGATAATGATGAATGATCATCATGATCGACCTGCCGCTGTGAGAGCTTCATCTTCATCCTGTAAGCTGCCGACTGCCGACTGCCTACTGCCAATTGCTGACTGCTGACTGCTTCCACTGACTGCCGTCGTTGTTGGCTTTTCTAATTTGTAAGCCAAAAGATCAGCGATCGACACACGCTTGGCTACTTTTTGGCACGCCATGGGGTGCAAAAAAGTTCCCAAAGGCTTAAATGCCGCCAACGTTGATGGCCAATGAATAGTGAACATTGTGTTCGCTCGCCTCTCGTGGAGAGAGGGAGGGGAGAGGAGGAGAAAGGAAACTTACACAAGCCTCATGAGACGGTGAGGTTTGTGTACCCGGATGGGGTTACGGGTCTGAGGCATTTGGAATAACTGAGGGAATTAGTTGTTATTGGCTTCGAATATTATCTTACTATCTATTTTTGTCTATTATATTCAAAGTTTCCAAGTCTAGAATCGCAGACAAGGAGCTGACATTTACCTAAAAAAACGATCTACAAGAAGAACATATTGCTAAACTAAAGTGGATTAGATGATGAAATATGAGTTGAAGTTCAATGCTACAGAGACCCACCTCCAAACAGCTCTATCTCCTCAGCCGCAGCCGCATCCACATCAGTCAAACATCGTTTAACTTGAGGCTACTCCGCAATCAATCCGCAATCCGCGGCGAATGCGGCGGCGATTTCTAATTTGCACCAAAAGGTGTGTCTGCCGCTCCACTCACCCGATCAGAAACACAAACAAAATTACAGCCCGAGCAACTAATAAACTTTTAATGAAATTTTCAATATTTATGCTGAGCTCTCCCAGGCAGCCACAAGCAGTCACAGACAGCGTGTCGCTCCCAACCCTTGAGCGATTGCTGCTCCTCGTGCCCGATCCATTGAATTGAAAATAATTAATAACAATAATTTGCTGCACGATAAGAATTCCATTAAATACGTAAAATGTATTGAACAGTTGCTCGATCGCTCAGCGGTTGGCGGGGAGGTGTGGCACCAGGGCCCCTACAAAAAAAAAAAAAAAAAAAATAAGAGACAACAAAAAGTTTAAACCTCAATTTACCTTTATTTCGAGTTTTAAAGCACTTTTTTCTGTTGTTTGTCGATGGTTTTCTTCAGTCTTCATTTTTTCGTGTATGAGTGTATGAGTATGTACATACATCTAGATTGAACCCTTGAGGCAAAAACATAAAAATCAAAAACCGAAAATCAACAACGAGAAAAAAGCGGCAGAGAAACAACGTTGATTATTGAAATCATTGTGTTGATGTGGATCTCTTATATTTTCACTGGATATGTGTGGCGATCGCAGCTAGACATTTTGGCATTTCATGACAGTATCTCAGTCGCGGTTTCCAGACTCAGTCTCCAGATCCCCACTCTACTCGATCCGAACCGATCCGAACTGAGCTGAACCGAACCGCGCTTGCTGGAGTGCCGTGGAGCTTTTGTCATGGCAGACATGTTGGCAACGCCAAATGATTTTGTGTTTCTTTATGCCTCCGGGGCAGAATCTCATAAAGACGAGGGTGGATCGAACATATAAAGTACGTGCACGGGTACCGCATTAACATTGTTTTTTTCTTTTTGTATACTAAATTGATTGAAATAATGTGTCAATTCTGTTATTGTAAAAAACTGAAATGTCTGCATTTAATAAATCATATTAGACTCGAGGAGAGTCTCTCGAGGAGATTACAATTAAATTTGGATTTAAGATATATTACTGATTATGGTAATACGATACGATACAACTTGTATAGATATATACTCATAAATTGACATATATCGCTAAATCAGCCCTCGCCAATAGAATGACTGTTCGAGTGGTAGCCCCATCATCATTTGGCCAGAATGGTGCGGGTGTTTTTTCTTTCCTTTCTTTGCAAAAATGTTACTTGCCAATCCCTTGCACTGGCACTGGCACTGGCACAGCCCCAGTTCCAGTTCCAGTTCCATCTCCAAAGCCATAGCCCAGCCGTACCTGGATCCGGTATACACTATCCACTATCCACTCCTCGGGTTTCGCTTGCCATCGGGGTGGTCCAATTGTACTTGGACTTGAACGATTGGCTGGCCGCGGAGCGATTGCCGCTCACGAATTGCATTAAAATTGCAATTTCAGCAGCGCGCAAAGTTCATGTCAGACATTATGTTTGCTTTGGGTTCGACTTGGACTGTGGCTTTGGGATCCAGAGAATTGTGGGAGGACGGTGTGGATGGCCAGGCCTGGGATTCACAGAGAGGCCAGAGAAGCTTCTCGTCCGGGGCCACACTGGCTGGCGATTTGAGGGAACGGCCATTTTTTTCTGTATTCTTCTGTACGAGTATGTTTGTTTGCTGTTTCTCCGGCTGCTGAGAGGACAGGCTGCTGAGGGTACAGACAAAAGCCACGACGATTTCAACGCTTTGTCGTGTTCTTTGCGCGATGCTGTCCGACTGTCTGGCCGTGTCTCCCTCCCCTCCTGGCTCCCCCTAACTACCTCCTAAGTACAAGAGTTCTTGAGCTTGGACTTGGACTCGGGGCCGAAAGTAATTTATTTCTTTATTGTTTTACGAATTTACAATGCAACTGTGGGGAAACAAGGCACAGCCAGGCATGGCCAACACAGCCATAACAATCACGCCGCAGTTGTTGTTGCGTGTTGCTTTTGGGGTGACCACCTTGACTGCCAGATGCTGGTCAGACTAAGACTCAGACTCAGACTCAGATGCAGACGCAGACTCAGACCGCGCCGATCTGCCTCTGGCAACGACAATCGCTGTTGTTTCAGTTCCTCCTTGCAACGTGGTACGCCGGGCTCATCAGTGTCAATGCTGGCAACGGTCGTCGTTGTCGGTTTCGCCTCCTCGCCTTGGTGTGTGGTACGCATGCGCCCAGCAGCGCCCCAAGGAATGCGTTGCACGAAATGCAAAATGTCAGCAGCGGCGGCCCAATCGAATGGCAGAGACTCTCCCCTTCGCGGCACTGCCCGACTGCCAGAGCGAGAGAGACACACACATAGTGAGATAGAGAGGGAAAGGAAAGAGAGGACTTGCCACTCATTCGCCTGAAACATTCCTTTAACCCAACTGGAATTTCCTTTGTTTTCTGTGAGAAATTTCAAACCAACACATAAATTGTCGTAGGCGCAAGCGGGCGAAACGTTCGTTCCTTGCTGACACAGCTTCACAGCTTCCACAGTTTCCCAAGTCATCTGCGAGTCGTTTTTGAACTTCACTAACCAGCAGGGATATTGAGAAGGACAAAGATACATACATATAAGTAAATACTTGGTAGCTTCATTATAAATTTAATACATTTTCCCGTTTGCCTGACTTTTTTCCAGTTTCATTTGCATATATTCATCAATATGCATGCGTTTTGTAAATAAATCTGATCGAAATAAATATCTAAAAATATGTTATAGCTTAATTTTACATAGTAGGATATCACATCTTCCATTCCTCATACATACATACATATGTATGAATTTTACTCTTCCCATTTATCGGATTGAACAATTTTTAGATAATTTCCCATATTGCCATTAAAACCCGCTTTTGTAGCATAGTGCTGCCTTAAAGATCAGAGCAATTGTGGCTGGTGGTGGCTTCGAAACGGTTGTTGTCGGCGTTCGGGGCTGATCATCAGCGCTGGCATTTGGACAATTAAAATACTTCAAGTGCTTGTCTTTCGCTCAACGTCACATTTTGTTTATTTATGTGCATTAATTCGCTTGGGAGCTTATAAATTTTTCGTGTGCTTTCCCAATCCGGCCACCCCCTAAGGACAACAATGAGCCAGCCGGCCGAAGGGACAACGTCTCGAATATCCATATACAAGTTCATTGCCTAAGTCTTTCGATTGGAATTGAAATTGGAATTGGAATTGGTTTGCATGGAAAATGGCAAGGCGGGAATTCGACAAGTCAGTCGGTATGTCTGGTCGGGCTGTAACTGTGACTGTGACTGTGGCCGGGCCGTTATTTTTAGCCCAGGCACTTACACAATTCGTTTACATATTAAATACGAAAATCACCCATTCGATTGCTTATTCCACTCAATCAAAATTCCTAGGAAAAATTCCTCAGTTGGATCATTTACAATTGCGCCTGTGAAAGCAGCGTGCCTGATTCCGAGTCTGATCATTCAATAAATTGGCACTGTCAGTCAGTCCCCCATCCCCATCCCCATCCACATCCCCATCCCCATCTCCACATGACAACATTTTAACTAACTGCCTGACAAATACAAAACAGTATAATTTTTCAATTAGCAAATGATAAATCAAGCCAACACTCAACGACCGCTGCGACTCGGGGAACTTGTGTCAAATTGAAAATTCAAATGCAGTCTTTAGTTTATTAATTGCTGGAAACTATGGATAGTACGGGATCGGGTGGGAGCTGAAGCTGATGCGATTCATAATTACGCATATAAGCAACTATTTTGTTTACTTAATGCAATTAGTGACAGAGAACTTGAAGGGAGGGATTGTAATGACGAACTTACTATTGGATCAGTGGCAAAATTCAACTGTGCATTCATCTATGAAGTTCGATAAGGGTTAATTGTTGACACCTATTTAATACGAGTAGCATAGTTCTGTATTGGTTGTGAAGGGGTGTTTTCAAAGTCTGAATATGCATTGAATGAAGTATTCCATTTAATACTTTTAAGGTATAATATACACATGTACATATGTATGTATGTATATAGAACAAAAAAATGAATGCGATTCTAGACTATTAAAAAAATAAAAATCAAAAGCTCGTTTTTGTACAGTTTAATATTTATAATTATTTAAGTTGTATACGATATCAAGAAGAACTGGAAGTTTTATCCATCATCTCGAACGTTGCATATCATCAACATTAATATGTATCGATAGAAATCAAAATCGAATTTTATTCAACTTTTCATCTACATACATACATAGTAGATATAGATATATGTATGTACCTCTTTTATCTTCCTGTACTAAATCTGCTTGATTATTTCTGTGTATAAATCTGTGGTTACTTGTGCGAAGTGTACCATAAAGTATTCCAATCAAGCATAATAAATATATTTACATTTGTGTAGTTTCACTGCAGTTTCTCGGTGTGCGGTGGCAACCGTTTTATTGTAAATTTCTCAAATAAAGGGAACAATTAAGATGTAATTTATGCGAAACTGTAAACATAAATTTCAATTTAATTCTAATGGCAGTTGGAACAGGAAATAAAATTGATATTTTATAGTCTGGTTGGGCTGAGTCATTTCAGCTTGTGAAACAAGCCAATAAATGTCACCTCCAGTGGCGAGAGATATCAAGTGATTTGACAAACAAATTTCGTACGGGTACACTATTGTACACCGCAGAAGACTGAAGTCTCCAACTGACTCCAGCTGAGTTTACACGGATTGGGATTGTTGCAATTGCAATTGATTCACATTCAATTAACTTCTCGTCTCATTTGAATAGCAGGGCACACGGTCGGATATGTTAATCAGGTATTAAATATAAATTTATGCGATTCATAGACAAAGTCATTGCCATTTTGCAGCCTGAGCTGATTAATTGTTTTGTTTTTGCTTGATTGCATTCGAATAAGCACTTGAAAGGCCCTCGCTTGCTGCCTCATGCAACCTCTTGCTTGCTTCCTCATGCCGCCTTTCGTTACTGCTCCACGTTCATTTCCGCCAGATTCTAACGAAAGACTTGGCAGCCAACGAACATGTTGCAGTGGCAGCTTCAGTGGCTGTTCAGTTGTAGTGGCTTCCCTGCCTTTATTAGCCTGCCTTGGCTTATATGCTAATGCCCCACCGGCTGGGCTGCGCCTGTGGGGTCTGCCACTCTCTGCTCTATCCGCCTAGAGCCGCATGGTATGTCCTGCTGTCAGCCCGGCCACTAAACTGACATTTATGCGCAGCACCTGTTGGGTGCCACCGCCTGTTAGACATTAATCCGTGGCATTTAGTTACGCTTTAATAAGATTTCTTGCTCCCGCTGATGCTGATGCTGCCAGTGCTCAATTCCCGCTCTATTCCCGCTCTATTCCGCTCCTCTCACGGAGAAAGCTGGAAGGCTTTTAAGTTGCATGCCAGCCAAGAAGGCAACCCACGAAGCCGCCACCAGAGCTGCAGACAAAGCGACGCTCTGCATGCAACACAGTCACATGGCTGCTGGATTTTCTCGGTTCTGTTGGATGTGGTGCTCCATTTAACACCAGTGTGTACCAGCCCATGTGCACACGTGTGTGTGCTTGTGTGGTTATTAAAAGCCAAGACTTCTGCTTTATACACTGAGGACAAAGCAGCCACAAAGACGATTGAAACTCGAGGAGTCGAAGCAAGGGAGAGTGATTCAATTGGTAAATTGAATGGTTATTGGAGTCTGAAATACCATAATACACATTTATTTACTATAGATTGATACGAGTGCTAGAAGGTGACTGAAATAAAGAATACCGCTACTACTACTAATATAAATACTTTAGAACTAGAGATTAAGTTGCATGCAAACGTGTGAGATTTCTATTGGAACTCCACAAATGGGGAAAAAGCTGTTCTGCAAAGAAGCAACTAGTATTCATTTCTTCGACGGCATACCATCGCCATAATCATTGGCATGCAAATCCGTAAAGCCAAATTCCTGTGGCTTGTTGAATGTCTAACGAGTGTGGAACTAATTAAGGTCAGGCAGACACCATTCACATGTGTAGGGCTTCAAAGAACAGCAGTTTACTTACACGGGAATACCGGTATACGTATGTACATATATCAGACCCAGACCCATTAAGAAATTACACGAATTTCGATCTTCAGAGAGGCAGAAGTGCAACTGTTATATGGCTAAAAGATGAAGATCGCTGAAAGGGCAAACACTCTTGAGATTTACGCATGAACTTCACTCGAATTGGAAGTGGAAGTTGCCATGGAAGGGGCCAAATGACGGTTGAAACAATGCCGGATGATGATCTGCCAAAATCCAGATGCAGATCCAGATCAAGATCTACTCATACCAACAGTGAGCAATTCATTCATATTTGTATTTACACAACTCGCCGATGAGTATGATGATGATGAGGATGATGACGACGATGATGGGGAAGAGATGCGAAGATGACTTGCACCTTGACGAGACGAGAGCTGAATCTGTTTCTTTCTTCTTTTATACATATATTTCCTTTCATATGAAAGGCCAGTCTGGATCCGTGTAAATGGAGTTTCGACAGCCTAATTGGAGATCAACGCAGTATAATGGTCTGGCTGAGCTGCTGCTTTGGCTGGTGCTTCTGCTGCTTCTGCTGCTGCTGCTGCTGCTGATGCCCCTGATGATGAAGTCGTGGCCCGAGAACAGGTGAATGAATTTGTGACAGCCGCACAAAGGCAAATGATGCATTGATAGCATCTGTTTTGGGAGCAGGAGGTAGTCCCAGCCACAACGGTCCACTGAAGAGGGCAACAACAAAACGGCAGCCAAAGCGGCAGGACGTCTGCATCAATTCAGCGATTTTGAGTCTGAGGAAAAGTCTGCGGCTGGGAGTCAGACTCAGACCGAAGCGGACTTTTATATTTGTGGCCTTTGTTGCCTTTTTGGCTACCAGTTGCTGGTATTGTTGTCCCATTGAATGTTCGTTCCTTTGTATTTGGACGAATGCAAATTGAGGCCTGTAATTCTCGTTACAATTTGTATTCTCTTTAATGATTCGCTTTAGCTTCTTCAGGGGTTTATTTCGATCGAGTTCTGACTTGCTGGGAGCCTCTTAAGTAGATTCCCATATGGTTTGATGTGTTAATAATTATAATTTACGGTAGGGCTAGGAACTTTGGTGCCTTATTTCTAGTTTTTGTTTATTTTTTTGGGACCAACCTTTAATCCAAAATATTCTTAAAAATGCCATAGGAAACAAACCCACAAAAACATATTACCCAAGTAAAATTAAACCAATAAATATCGACTAACACAGCCTTGATGGTTTTTTTCTGATGAGTGGATGTTTGCCAAGTGGAAGCCTCTTCGACCCAATAATCTGAATACATAGGTACTATATTCCTGATCTGAACGTAATGTTCACGTTACTCCGATAATGCTTTGGATTCATAAAATGTACTTTAATACACACATTTTAACTAAAGCTTAAATTAAATTATTACTCACAAAATCTAAAATACTTTATGAAAGTTTGCAACAACTAATAGAATAATGTAACGATAACTAAGAGATACTTTAGTTCACATCATAGGAAATACATACATATAATCAAGTGGCCATTGAAATACATATATAAACAAAATAAGAGCATACATGTACATATATGTACAAGTATGAAATATATTAAAAAATTAAATGTACTTATTTATGAATATTTACAAGTGCTTTGACAATTATTATAGAAATTCTTAATTATTTGTTGCTCTTTAAAACGAATCAAAAACAGAAGAAACTGAATAAAAAATTGGAATCCTTCGAGCCGGATTTGAACCAGCGACCTATGGATGTCTACACTAGGCAACTCTATCTACAGTCCACCGCTCTACCAACTGAGCTATCGAAGGTATGTATTGGGATGCCGCGAAACGAGTTCAAAAGCCAAATGAATTAATGCCGACTTATCAGCAAGAGGCAAATTTTCAGTGCAGCGAAGAGGAGTGGTGTTGGGGAGGTGAGGTTTTTGGGCAAGCGAGCTTAGCTTTATGCAGCGCCAGCTCTGAATATCAAATGTAAAACCCGATTTTACTTCGGTTCGGTCTCTTATTTTATTGATCGGTGTCTGGTGCTGCGTGGAGTGGTGTTCGGTCAGATGAAAGGAAGGCGCCTGGTGTAAACAAAGACAGTGCGTATCGGGGGCGACAATTAGTGCGGCCACCTAGGAAACGCCAGCCGTGAGTCATCGGCAACCCCGTTGAGCGTAGATACGCAGCATCGCCTGTGGGCCCAAGGGATCCAATCCCAAGTGATTCATGCCAGAGACGCGCACAAGACACGATCGCTCTTATCAGTCAAGTGGTGGGCTGCTGAGGTCTGGCCTGGAAGCAACGGTCCGCTCTTGAGCCTAGGAGCAACAAACTACCGCAGCAGCATCTACAGCGGTGGATGGTCAGTCCGGTCCCTGCTTCGGACAAAGTGTGTTCCTGATAAGGCAAAGGGGCAATTTTTGACGGGTCCAAAAGGTGAAACGAGAGAAATACTTAACAAACCAATTAGGATGCCAAAAATGCGGAAAGTCATAAAAACACGAAAAGAAAACGAGCAGCCGACCAATATCAGTTAATCTATATATGTACATATATAAATTAGGGATGGAAGCGTGATTCACGACGAGTCAGGAATCAGGAAATTGGAGATTGTTCTTTTAATACTATTGGGCTATTGAGCTGTGGAAATTTCTGGGTGAAAGCATGGTAAATACCAGCTAAACCAATTTCAGTTCGAGTGTCGTATAGTTACTCACAATTTCCCCATTCCCATCTCCAAAAAGAGGTTAGCCAAGAAGTGCATTGGATGAAGCGGAGCGAAAAAACTGACAGCTTACGGATAATTACCGACAAAAACCCATACACACACTCACAAACACACCCAAGCAGAGATATAGAGTGAGAGAGGGAGAGAGAGGGAGAGAGATGGAGAGATGCTGTGGCAGATGGGCTGTAGGAAATGAGGGACAGCTGAGATGGCGGACCAAGCGCCATGAGCGGCAATTTGTGTGTGATCCATTGAGTAAGGTTAGAAGAGTGCCGTGCCGTGCCGTGCCATGCCGTATACCGCCTGGTGGTGGTAATACGAGGGCTCCGTCGGTCTGTGTCAGTGTCTGTGTGCGTGTGGATCGATTGCTCAAAATGCCTTGTTAGATAACAAAAAATGATTCCCGCGGTGAGGGCCAGAGGTCCGAGTAACCTCTGGGTTAGTTATTTGTAATTTGCTCAGGTATGTTACAACAAATGCTCATAATTTTTAAGAATGACTCGGAATCGTTTCTCAGCCTAGTTTTCCGTTTTAACATTTCTTTCCAAATTTTGTTTATCAGCGGTTTTAGATCTCCTTTCGATCTCCTGGTCGCTGTGCACTCCAGATCTCTGTAGGTATCAATTTCTGCTATGATTGAATGAATTTGTAACAACAGTTCCTCTCAATATGTGGGCGATGCCTTATCGGCTCTTCAAATCTAGCAGAACCGAGGACCAAAAATTGCCGTGTTCCTAGGAAACCCCAGAACCGTTTTAGCAAAGATCCCGACCGATGCACACTTTATCGTGCCTCCTCACATTGTGTGTGGCAAGTCGGTGTTTCTCAGCATCAGTCTGCCGCCTGATGAGTCATTTAATTGAGCCGAAAAATTTCACTTTGTCGTAGTGCAGTGTGCCTGCTGCAGCCGTCCAAGGGATGGGTAAATTAATTTACTCCGCGATATGCCAGCGCACAATCCCCTCCCCTCGCCTCCCCTCCCGCATGACTCATCTAACCGTTCGCTCTGTCCTTGGTCCCATCAGGCTCAAACTTTAAGTGGAATTGCATTTCATGTTCAACTGTAGTCCCACTTTAGTTTGGATTGGCTTGGAACTAAAAATAGCTCTATGTACACACATATGTATGTAGGTCGTTTCTAGGTCTCGTAGTATAATTGAGTCTAGGGTAAGCCCCAATGCTATCAGCTTACACTGAGCAGCGTGGTTTGGATTGACGCCACCGCGTTATTCCTCATTCATCAAAAATATTGAACAAATTAGAACTCATAGACGGTGTCTTCTAGTGTTTTAGTGGACATAGGGCTTGGTTCTGTACCTAAAATTAGTAGATATTTATACTTTTTCTGCCTTTAAAAGATTCGAGCTAGGCGACCAGTTTATTGGAATTTTGTTGGACAGAAATCAACTTATTATAATTCAAATTTATTGCCCGCTCTTATCAGCATCAAAGTTCATTCAGCTGTTTGAATAGTTTTTCCACATTTCTGTCATTCCGTTTGCCGGCAATTTGTTAAGCTCTAGACAGCCCGATGGAAAGTTGATATGCCAGCAGCCATCTACTCTATAGATGTATGCAGATCGTTATCACTAGTTTGAATCTGGCTTATTTAATGTCATTTAGGTTGGGGCGCACCACAAATTACCCGTTGTGGCACGGGTTCGTAGCTGGTTTTCCACCTTTCCCCCCGACACCCTACCCTGCCGATTTATTCACAATTCATATATATGTACATATTTTTAATCTATAGTCTGTATGTCTATAGTCTGCTCTTGCCCTTGCTTGCTTATCTGCGCGCCTGCTCTTCTCGCGTACTCTCGTGGGGCGTACCTCTGACAATTTTTTGTGAGTTTACGTTATGCTGCGATAAGCAGTTTGCATTTCTTTCGGCTGATTTCGCTTTTTGTTGGGAGCTTTGGTATTCGGTGTCTGATAAGCGAGTGAAATTTCGGATTGGCACCTGGTTCGACAACGCCTTCGATAGCTCAGTTGGTAGAGCGGTGGACTGTAGAAGTGTTTGGACTCTTAGCTCCCCCGTTGAGGTGGGATTGCTATGGAGCAGTCATCCATAGGTCGCTGGTTCAAATCCGGCTCGAAGGATAATGTGTCTCTGTTTCAGGGCTTCTTTTTATGGAACTTGCATTTGAGCTCTATATCCAGTAGTTCATAGTATATACATAGTACATACATAAATACATACATAGCTAGACAATTACACTTGACATGTACATACATAAATACATATGTAGAATATAGTGTTCCGGAATTTGACAAAATCTTTAGAGTTATGTCAAAGTTTTTCTTGCAAGAACTAGTTTTTCTACCCATCGTCTCTATATTTCGAAGCAATCAATCCGACAAATAATCCGTATATTCATGAACGCCGATACGCATAATTTAGTGGGAATTGCTGCGAAACCGAGAGACTAACCATTATAAAATTATTCGGAAATATATGTATGTATATATGTACATATATTTGGTCGAATCGAGTCAAGATTCTTCCATCTTTGTGTTAGATATACCTATGTGACCAATTTTCATTTTATCATCGTCCAAAGTCTTCAAAGAATGAGCATGGCCTCAGAATATAATTATTGTTTGAATTAGTTTTTATTTGTTTTACTTCAAATTCTTGACTAGCCTTTTTTCCTGTCAATCAAATTTTAGCCCCAATCTTGAATTCCAATGAAATAAATATAAACTTCAGTAGGTATAGTTTTTAATAAATTGTTTTCTCTTATATTTTTTTTCTTTCTTTCCTTTTCTTCGTCGCTCCATTGCATTCATCATCAAAAATATGTGTGTTTGTTTTAAATAAATAAAATAATAAAGTTATATGAAAAAATACATATACAAATCGTGCTCTGCAACATCAGGCACGAATCGATATTTTCATTTCGAGTTTTCTGCTCTTTCCCTTCATTTCATTTTTTTGTGGTTTTTTTGGGTTTTTCTTTTCTGGTTTTCCGTTTCATTTCTACTAATTTATCCAACATGCTGAGCTTAACTCTTCAATCTTATATGGCTAAATTAATTAACGTTTACGGATTTATTCGAGCTTAGCTTAGAACGCATAACGATGTAAATATTTATATGTATTTAGGTATATTTATAGAGCATAGGTTTTAGTTTAGAATTTTCCATCTTGTTTCTATTTTACAGTTACTATACGTTTACGTTGGATTCGGAACGAAGTTTAAATACCGTTTCGTAGATTTATGTCTGTGTGTGTGTGTGTGTGTGTGTAAGTGAGTGTGATTGTGCGTGTGTGTAGTTGCATATAGGATATATATAAGGATTTAGAACAGAACATATACAAGAGGGAAGTACTATATGTGTGTAAGTGCGTGTGTGTGTGTGTGTGTTTGTGAATGTGTGTAAATAATTTCAAGTAATTTTCCATCGATTATACATATTATCGCTTGAGTGCTCTAGTAAATGTACCAGTGATTTCGTTATAAAATTATTAACAAAAAAGGCTAGTAGAAAAGTTCTCCTCCTCCTCGTTCTCCTGCATATGCACTCGAATAGATAATAGTTTTAATATTTTAGCATTTTTATACAATTTGTTCACTTTGTTTTCTTCTCAGCAGCGGTTGAGATACTCCTCCTGTATCCTCGATGGCTATGTGGGTTTTGTGGGTGCATTGAGTGGGTGTTGTGAGAATCTGGGGCTTGGTGGTCGGTGGCTGGTGGCTTGTGGTTGGGTGGCTGGGTATGGCGGCTATTTACAGTTGACTCTGCTCTGATCATGGGTTTTCCAAAGCCTAGCTGTGGAAACCGACAGAGGCTCATCTCCAAGGTGGCTCGATAGGGCATGGGGCGTGGGCGTGGGGCGTGGGGCTTGGCTGCATCCATATGTATATACTCGTTCAATTAAAGTCTAAAGATTTACACTTAAAATTCAAATATTCAGTCCATTTTGTTTGCGTTGTGTTTAAAGCATTGACGGCTTGGAACCAAACAGCATTTGATGCTCTCTCGCTCGCGATCGCTCGACTGTCGATACTCGATCAATTCGATACACTCGATTCATTCGATTGGTCTCTCTTTTTACACTCGGCTCTGTCTCCAGTGGCTCGATCGAATCTATCGACAACCACAGCCCACCACTGTCATCTCCTGATAGTTCTTGAGCACAACTGTACTTTGGTCATTGAGATAGAGCATGGCGACGCTGTCCAGCTGCGTGGGAACGCAGCAGGCCTTTGGTACCTTCCCTGGATTGAGATTATTGACTAAGGTTTGCACCACCGCGTGGTTCGTCGAGTTGAAGTGATCGGCTAGCGGGAAGGGGCACTTGCCATGGCAGTAGTACGCATCGTACCCCGGTGGCGCCACAATCCAATCGTCCCAGCCCACGTCCGCGAAGTCCACATAGAGCGAGTGCCGGCGGCACGTCTCCTCGTGATTCTTACGCCTCGCTGGCCTCCGTTGGTGCCGCCGATTCCTGCCACCTCCGTTGCCCTTTCCACCCTCCCCCCCACCACCGCTGCCCCCACTCACATCCCGTACTGAGCGCGCCTTGTGCCGCCCATCATCCGTGTAGGCGAATAGTAGCGGCTGCTTGTGCTGCCACTCCTCGTGCGCTTCGTCCGCGCTGCGGCGCAAGCGAACATGATGGTGCGGCGCCGGCTTGAGCGAGCGCATCGTCCGCACCTCCACTAGCAGACCGTAGTTCTTTTGCGGTGTAGCCAGCCACCGATCCACGGCAGGTTGCACGTCCAAGCTCACCGTGTCGGTGCTGTTCAGACGCACTGTCTTCGTGTCGAGCAGTAAATAGCTCGGTTCCCGCTGTCCCCGGATACCCACACGGGTGATGTCGTATACGAGCACTTGGTACCGTGTCCGGTTTGCGTTCGCCGACGTCGAAGTCACCGCCGCCTGCGCAAGCGCGTCCCGGGTCAGCTGCAACTCGGCGGCCTTCAGCTTCTCATCGGAGGGTATGCTCTTCACGTCGAAGTGCAACCGAAACCGATGATGATGAGGAAATCTGTCGTCGATTTTACTATCTGCAATTACAAAAATAAAAGAAGGACAGTTTCAATAGGATGTAGGATCAGAGGAGAGGACAATTTCGATTAGAATACGGAGCACAGTCTAAGAAAGATTTCGATATCCGGATCAGGAAAAAGGGTTTCGATATACATATGTAAGTACGGATCAGGGAATCAAGTAGGATAATCCACAAGATCAACTGCAATATTCTCGATTCTCGATCAGTGGCGACATAAAAACTGGACTAATTTGCGTACCATGGCAGGTGATCAGACAGAGATTCGAGCATGTTCTCCTGGCCTCTACCTGTCCTTATAAGTACCCCCTGCTTAAATACTCCCACTGCTTGAGTGGAAGGTGCATGCATACATGGCATGGCAGTTTCCTCAGAGAAAACGTGAAAACAGGTCGAAAATCGCACGTTCCAGTTGTCGTTGTCCAGCCGCCTTTTTACGACTGGCGCCTGTGCTAAAGACTCTAGCCCACCCTGGCCTACCTTTGAGGATGCGATCCGGCAAGGTGCAAACTCTGCACGCTTGTTGAAAAATCTTAATTTGAATCGATGCCGCTGCCGCTTACCACTTCTTACCACTCGAATACACACAAGACACACAAAAGGAAAATAGTCGTAAATTCTTTTGAGAATCAAGAACCAAAAACCCTACACAGACACAGTGCCTACACAGGCACAGGCACAGAAACAGACACAGATGATGTTGCAGTTGCAGTTTCATTTGCGGACACCGCACCCGCACCCGAATCCGTAACCAAAACTGAATCGTAGCCAAGACAAGCCAAACTGAGGCTTAGACACTTGGCCTTAGACACTTTGCCATGCTGGTTTGGCTTGTATTGGATCGGACTGGACTGGTTACCTGTTGCTTATGTGTCGTGTCCTCACCCCGGCCCCGGCCCCGGCCTAGCCGGCCCTGCTCTAACTGCTTTATTGTTCGTCCCTCTAATCCTGCGGAAAATAATGCGAAATACGTTTTAATAATAATTGTTATTTCTACAAATACAATATAAAAGCCATTTAGCGCATGCGCTAAACATTCCGGGTGTAATTCCGTTGAAATTTTTCAAGGTCACTTTTGGGCACGGATAACGGCACTGCAGGTAAAAGGACGCACTGATGCACTGTCCTTTTCGCCTGCGACCCTCCCCAGCGCTATCTCTGTTCATTTTGAAAAGCTGCGGAATTTCCGCGTGATTCCACAGTTTTTCACGCTTGCTTGAATGATGCACCCGCGCAGGTATGCAAATCGTTTAGATGAAGCAGTATTTCAGGGAAAATCCAGATTCGCTCTTCATTCGCATTTTAGTAGTGGAAAGTACGCGTTTCCTATGAGTGGGAATACTGGGGAAATCAAACCAATAGATACATTGAATCCTTTTCCAAGGCACATATGCATATGTATGCTATGTTGGACAGAGATCAGGTGAAAAATGTAGGTCATCTCATGGAAAAACTCTCAAGGCTGGCAACTCATATGGCACCGTTGACGGCACATGCCATTCAAATTATTTTCAATTAAATTTAAAACTTACAATTAATGGTGTCTTTCCACAAAGTCAAGTAGTCTCTTTCAAATGGAAATCTATGGACATATGTGTTCCCAAGTGGTGTATTTACTCAGTTTTATATTTATTTTAGCTGGATATACATAAAGGTGTACTCTCATACCCCAGATGAGCCGCAAAGAATTTGCTATAATAACACTAATGAGACAGATGTCAAACGAAAGCTGATCGTTAAATAATCCTTTAGAGATCATTGATCGGATTTGAAAGCATTTGATAATTAATTGAAACTAAGAAGTGAAAAATGAAAAGCAGACGAACTCAAGACTTAGATTTAAGGAACCTCTAGGACGGCTCTTAAGAATTTATATCGATCAAAATGTTGTTGGTTAAACTCACCTTTGTGTGTAAAACTCCTCACTGTGTTTGCTGATTTGGTCAGCAATCCTGGCCTGGGTATGTTCACCGAGTCCAGTTCGTGGCCCATGATCTCAGCGTAGAGCTTCTTCATGGCCTCGGGGATGATGATCTTGGAGCGATCGATCTTGGGCGGCCGCTTCATGTTGAACAGTGACAGAAGACTGTTCTCGATCTCGACTAGAGTTGAGGGATCTGGTTTCAGTTTATCCTTAATGAGTTCTTTTTTGCTATAGGTCGACGGCTCCTGCTCCTCGATGATGGCCCCTGCGTTAGCGGGGACATTCATGGAGGCCACCTCCTCCTCTAGGGCCAGGGCGGGATCATCCACGAAGATTGTTTCAATCGGGGATTGATGAGATTCTGTGGATGTAAGCGCAGTCGTAGTCGCTGGCTTGTGATGTTGCTGCTGTTGCTGTTGCTGCTGCTGTTGATTTTTCTGATCCTTGACAGCCATTTTGTTGGATTTATTAACTAATTGTTTAGGTTTATTTTTGGAATTTTCTAATTGGTCTGTTCTTGGTTTATGCACTTCGTTGAACTGTCGATTCGCGTCACTTTTGCTATGTTTATTGCCCTTCTTTTTGGTATTCCTTGGGCCTTTATTTATGTTGTTGCTGTTGTTATTTAGACGGTTTTTATCACTATCACTGCTTTTGTAGAGCAATTCGTTAAAGGGATTAAATGCTTTTGCTAATGCTGTTGTTGCTGTTGCTGTTGCTGTTGATGTAACTGCCACAGCTGCTGCTTCTGCTGCCGCTGCTGCTGATGGCTCAGTGCGGGTAGGCGCTATGGCTGCGATGAATCTCTGGGATATACTCGTATCCTCGGTGCTAGCAACTTGAACGATCGGTTGAAAAGTCGCCAGCACTGCGAGGAGTAGAATCCATGCGCGCATGGTCGCTTGCAACTCTGAAACGATACAGAAACATGGGAGAAATGTTTAGCATTTGTCGAAAAGGGTTACTCTTCAGATCAGTCGATCAGTCCTCCGCTCTTTCACTCAAGCGTTTGAGTGTTTGAGTGTAGCCCTGAGCTGAAGCGAGACGACTATACAGGCCTGGCCCAACTCTTTCGCTCACTCTGCTTGCCTTTGTGTGTGTGTGTGTGTGTGTGCGCCTGTGTGTGCCCGACGACGTGCGATGCTCGACTGAGAGGCACACGATCGGGCTCTTTCGGCAGGTACCACAGGTAAAGGTAGCGCTGCTGCGGCCGGCGTCGCTGCGTGGGAGACGCCGACTGCGACTAGCCGTCGCTGTCGCTTCCTTTGGCACTCCGGGCCCGGTCTTCTTGGCACATTTCAAGAAGCGCCTGGTCTGGCAGGGCAGACCTCGAAACTTTTATGGCCCACAAGGGTGAAAGGTGCAACTAAAAAATGGCTGGCAATGGCACCGGCACTGGCTGTGCTCTCGTCTCTCTCTCTCTCTCTGTGCTGCACTCATATCCAACCCTGCCCCCGCCCCATATGCAAGTGTTGCAATCCGGGCGGACATTGCACCTTTCGGACTGACACGCGATCTTCTGGGCCATATCGGCATACCAAAAGCATTCGCTGTGCCCGTTTTATGTCTACGCTTAGAAATTCAATATAGTCCCGGACGGGCCCTTCCCCCTGTACAGACCCCTTAAAGGCCCCCTGGTCAATCCGGTGTGGGGTTCGATGCAAGTTTTCGGTTATTAGAGAGGTTTCAATCCACGTTCTTATCGCTGCGCTTTGATTTATAAACAGGCGGCAATTCACAGAGAATCAAAACTAAAAACCAACTTATCTGGAAAATTTATGAAAATTATTAGAAGTATTCTATATATTTTGGTTATAGGCAATAAATTTCCAAGATTTTATCTCAAGATGCGCCCAAAAGGTACAGGCACACACACCTAGAACAAATTACATGTTGTTCTTCACATAAAGATACGCATCTTATCTTGTACTAAAAAAATTTGTTATATGACAGGGCGCTTGGGCGCAAAAGGAATTTTCGAAAATTGTTAATTGGGAAGAGAATGGAAGATGGCACACGCTGGGGGGTGCAGTCCCAGTCGTAGTCCCAGTCCCCGTACCAGAGAGTAAAGGCCTCCAGTCCTCATCCGGCGGTGAGGGCTGAAAAAGATCTCCCAGCTCTGATAAGACGGATTGAAAATTGGGAAATCTTAAGAGAGAGAGCGAGAGAGAAAGGGAGAAGGAGAGAGTGCTAGTCGCATCGGAGTGGAGCGGGCGGGGGAAGGGTGAATGAAATGGGTGAATTTCATAAATATGTTTATGATTTGTTCATAATTTGTTGTTTGTCTTTAATACGTTCCCAGAATTTTCCAGGTTCTGTGGCTAGCGTGCGGTTTGAGTTTTAGTTTCAGTTTGATGTTCTTCTATATTTGCTTTTTGTTTTCCAACATTTCCCACATATGTCTAGTATCTATCTACCTGCCCACCGGGGGATTTCTGGGATTTTCAAGCTCGCCGTCCATTCAATGAATTATAACGCGGACTTGGCTCTATCCGATCTGTGAAATGTCGCAAGCCCATGCTAAAGTTCAAATTTCAAAGACTAAAAAATGGAATGAAAATAAATATTAAAACTTCCAAATGTTTCGCAAATTGACACATTTTTTATTAACGTTTCATTCCGGTTACCCAATATCATCCATCACATACACACACACACACACACAATTACAGAAACATTTGTATCTGTGCCGCAAAACGTCAGCAATTAGATTGGTTAATAATAAACGCATACGTAGACAAAAGCCATGCCGGGCCAAAGATACAGATACAATAGAAATAAACTGCATCGAAATCTATATTTTCTTGGATAATTTATGTCCCCAGGATTTGACGTTTTTGTTTTGTCCTTGCCGCCGCTTTTTATGGGACCAGCTCTTTTTATTCTCCACCTTTTAAGACGACCTCATTTTCAAAAATTATTACTTTTTGTTCAGAACGGTACTTTATTGTCCGGTCCAACAAAGGTCAAGCCGATTCTTAGAAGACCGACAGTCGACAATACAATTATGATGTACGTGGAGAAATATTTTGATTAAGTCTGCTGGCGGATGCGTAGGGGTTGCAAGGGAGTCGTGCTAGTGAGGTGTACGAGACGAGGCGCACGCCCTCTCTATATGTACGTGCGGGGATGGTTCGGTAAAAATATTTTTGATTGCTAGGGAAACTACCATACACCAAAACCCGAACGGGCTTTTAACGGGCTGTTAAATATTTACAGGATGTAACTCACGAAACTAAAGAATATGCTTTGAATCTATTGTATAGTTCTATTAAACCGAATCGACAATATTTCTACAATCTCCACATAATAATAATGCTAATATTCCAGCTTTGGAGTCGAAGAACAACTTGAAATGATATCCCCTCTCCCTGGAAGCCACATGCCATCCAGAAAGCATTCCCCCAAACATTCCCAAAACAATATCAAATTTTCTGTATCGAATGCCACTCTGGTTATGCAATGGTTCAGTTCAGTTTTGTGTGCTGTTCTCACAGCTCGTCCAAGTTCAGATTTTCACTTGTGTTTCTTTTTTTGGACACATTTACATAAGCTTAGGCTCCGTCGAGGGGTTAGGTTGGGAAAAGCGGGAGAAAATACTGCATATCGAGAAGAAAACCCCACTGAGCTCCGCTTCTCTGCTGGTTCGGCACTCACCTCAGTCTTATAAAGTTTCCTATGGTTGAATGATATCGCTTGATATTAGATCTGTGGATTTGTGGGCCCGTATGTGTGGGTATTTATACGACATGGGTTTAGTCGTTAATTTGAGCGCCGTTTGTATATGGAGAGAGATATTGATGGATTGCCCGAAAAGCAAGCAAAATAAAAGCGACCAGCTGTCTCGTCGGTCGGAGTCTTCTTGTGGTCTATAGCCTGGGCTGACACCTTTCGTTCCACTAAATTTATGACGTCTTCGGCCACTGCGACTGCGACAGCGACAGCGACTGCGAGTGCGAGTGCGTTATCGCGCCGTGCGGCTTTTGGTTACACTCCGATATATTTGCACAATTTACAGATGTTTATGGCACTTGAGGCTTCCGTTCAGTACTGTTGTTCTTGTTGTTGTTGTTATTGTGCCTCTCTCGTTTCGCTTTTTAAATAAATCACGTTTGTGTAAATATCTGATAGGGACTTCTCACTCTCACACTCACTCACTAGCTCTGTATCTGTATCTGCATCTGTACCTGTACCAGCAACTGTAACTGTAACTGTAACTGTGTCTCTGTTTCTGTTTCTGTTTCGGTTTCTGTGTCTGTGGCGTGCGTGTTTGGGCTTCTGTATCTCCGTTTGGTTTGGTTTTTCGCTTGCGATAATTGTAGATGAAGTAGATCAAGTTCTTGTTGAAAATTGTATTGCCGCACTCCAGGCGCAGGGCGTTTGTGGTTCGTGTTGTTGCTATGGTCGGAATGCCGCGGCACATGACACTCTCCCCAGTGAGTATCTGGCAGATACACTTGTCATTCGGATTCAGTTACTTTCTTCCCGTTTGCCATTTGTCCGAGCACTCGCTGCGGCAGTGGGGCCGTGTTATAGCTGTAATCCACATTTTTCCCAAGGAGAGACACAATTGTTTATGCAGATTTATTGTTGTTTCTGCTGTTTTTTTGTTTTTGTTTTGTTGTTGTTTTTGTTGTTGTTATTGTTATTGTTGTATTCGATCCGCACTACACACGCGAGAGACAAGAGATGTATCTGTATCTCTTTGGCAGTATCTGCTGCGTGTATTTGTCTCGTATTCACAGTTTTGTTTGCCGCTGGCTGGCGGCTGTTCGGATTTCAGGGTTTCCCTTTACAACTTGTCGGTTGGCATTCCATTCCACACCACACACACCGTACACACACCGCACACACGCACCACTTGGCACCACACACCACTCATCGATTTCTTTGTTTCTGCATCAAATTTTCTATATAAATATGTATATCGTTTGGGTTTTGAACGCGCCGTAGTACGATTTTCTTTAACCACTGAACTCTGAAAGCTTTTCGATGTGTTTTTCGTAACGTTAAGTTTTTACTTTGGCTTCCGCTCTATGCTTTCCGTGCAGCGGAATAGTTTTAAACTCGATCAGCGCTGTGGAACGACTAACGCCTTTCTGTCTACCTCTACCTGATTCAGATACTCAGATACAGATACAATAACACCCGAGCGAGACCTCTTCGGCTCGCTCGTGTTCGGCTTTCGAGCGTTCGCTGTTTGCTGTTCGCCGTCCGCCGTACGCCGCTCGTTTCTCGTCTTCGGTAGCTCCACTTTGAGAGCAATACTTGAAAGAGAGAGACAGACGCTAAGACACACGAGAGCGCGCCCTCTCAAAGTTTTGGTTCTTGCCTCCTCCTCCTCCTCCTCCTCCACCTCCATCGTCATCATTCTCTTCGGGATGATCATTATCGCGGCAATGATCATGATCACGCACCTCGTCTAGCGCCACTTTTTAGTTTCCCAGCCAGCCAGCGCGACGTCAAAAATCTTCTTCGTGCCTTCTGTTCGTCTCTCTTTCACTCCACTCACATTCCCACTCATACCGAAACCAACCCGCACACAAACCGTCCACTCGATGGTTAACTCGCCGCAAATTATCTTATAAAAGTGGAGTTTTAAGACCGAATTTCGAGTAAAGAAAAGAGTCATATTTTAGACATTGCATAGATGCAACTAATTTTAGTAATAATAAAAGAAACGAATTCGAATAAATGTTATCTTACAGATAGCACCAATGTAGAACGCTGCGTAGGAATCAATGTCGAATGTCATGTACTCTTTCACGTAAAATACGAGTATTTGCGAGTACTACTCGGATCTGATCATTTGAGTGCACTCAAATTTCATTCCCTACTTTTTTCTGATTCGTTGAGGGCGGCTTATAAGAAATGACATACCAGAGCGTTGAGTAATATATGTACGTAGATTTCTTTCAAGAATGTATCTGCCATTTTGAGGGATCAGTTTTCGAAATTGTATTTCACAACATTCTTTCGACACTTTCCATGCTAGATTTTCCATTGCATTATTATTTTTTCAACCAAACTTTAAAATATTTTTGGTAGCATGAAAGGAATATTATATTGCAGGAGTTTATTGAGCATTTAAGGTATACGTAAAACAACCGAGATTTCGAATTTGATCGAAAATTTCCTTAAATGAATCCTAGAGTTTCTCTAATATCGTGTTAGACCAAGAACTTCCTTACTTACTTTTGTAATTCCAGAGTGTCCAACAAACCGACTACGAAAGCCTTAAACCGTTTCCCTGCCGAGTTCAACCAGTAGAAAGGGGCAGGCACATTTAAGAGAACCTTGACTCTTTTCGGGTGTTGCACGAGCGCAATGAGCCAAGTATGAAACTGAACTGTCTCGCCCGGCCGCGATCACGCATTCCTGGAGCTGGAGTCTGAAGCTGCCAGCCAGAAAGGCAGCCAGATCGCTCGGATCGCTCAGATCGCGCATGAGCCATGGGCCGTACAACACTGCCACAGGAGTGAGCGAGAGCCCCCGAGTCGAGCTGTTTTCTTTTCAAGACTCTCAGACTGTGTCTGTATTTGTATCTATGACTCTGCGGGTGTTTGTACGTCCATACATGTACACATTTTATATATATTTAGGTATATATACATATGTATGTACATATGTATGTGTGGGGCATGCTTATGCGTGTGTTTAGGTAACGAAATCCTTAGCAACCACACAGATACACAGCGTTGCACAAACAGAAAATGAAATCAAAAAGTCAAGAATTAGTATAATTTTATTGGTTGGCAAGAAGAAAAAAAAGGGCAGCGTCCGCCATAGGAATGACACTTGCTGGCTCTTTCACACTCATGCACACGGATACTCCCGCTAGCAAAGCGCCGCACCAATACCAGCGCACTGCAGCTAAATGCATTTTAACTGCCGTTTTTTATCTGTTCTTCTGCTTCTGATTCTCCTCCTGCTCCTGCTCCTGCTCCTTCTCCCACTCCCGGAGATGACTCTTTACTTTGCTCGACTCAACCTGAAAACACCCGCGCATGCGCAGCCAACGTGACTCTGCCACAAAGGATTGTGGCTGCTGTGGCTGCTTTTACTGCTGCTGTTGCTGGTGCGGCGGCTTTTGCAGTTGTGTTACCAAGACAGCAGGTGCCGCAAGCCAGCCAAGTCGACGACGCCGGCGCTGGGATCTCGGTAGGTGGAGCCGCCTGACTGACTAACTTGGCTTTCAGCTGCCTCAGTTGCCTTGAACTGCAGAAGAAGGCAAGAAACAAATGAATATATGTATGTATATCTGTATACTTGTGTATTATCTCTTTTGAATGATGAATGCTGGATGTGTTCAGTATTTATATGGCAAATATTTGAATTACAGGTCTCAGAACTTTAATGCCAGTCAATGTAGAGCACAAAGACGAATATCAAATGATTTTCCGGCTGGTATTATTCGTTTCGCAAGTATTAGACTCAAATAAATATCTGAGATATCCCTTCTTACTGGACATATGGACATATGTACACATGTACGTTCAGTGGCGTCGTTGCTTGGTCGCGACGTCTGGTCCGGAGGCTGACCAAACTAAGCGTTGCCAGACATTGTGGCTTTTCTTTTGTACACACAAACACACAGCTAACATATGGAACTGGCGCCAAGGCTTCTTAAGTAGCCTTTGTCCCTGTTCTTCACTTCACTTGCCGCCGTCTGTCCGTCTATCCGGCATTTGGCCTCCTCCACAGTTCAACTGCGAGCATCATATTTCCAAGCAATTTGTCAGTTATCCCTGGCCGGAAGAAGCTGTTGGTAAGCACTTTAAAATCTAGCTTAGGGTTCAGTTCATTCAAAACCGAACCTGCCCTCAATCTGAATCTCTGTCGTCGCTTTGGCTGCCTCTCCAAACATGCCCAGCCCTCTCTGGTGCTCTGGTGCTCTGCTCTGCTGTTGCCCCAAAGTGATTCATGCCCATTGGCGCAGAGGGAACGGAACGAAAAACGAGCCACAAGAAGCGACTTCAGAGATACAAAACACACCCAGACACTCGCACAGACACAATGAGAAGAAGGCGGGATCCAAAGTTCTTCGAAATCCTTTTGTATGTTAATCGTCGAGCGCAGCCGTCTGATTTGTCTGTCGCCCAGTCCCAGTCCCAGTCCCATTCCCATCTTTATCTTTCTCTGTCTCTGTCTCTGACTCTGTGTGTCTGTGTGTGTGTGTGTTCTGAGCTCCTCCTTCGTTTTGTTTGGTTTCTTTTGATGCTCGTTCTGCTCAGCAACTTCACTCTCACTGCATCCAGCAGATAAACAGATACAGATACAGATACATTTGCTTTGCTTTGCTCACTGGAATGCTGGCATTCTCTCCACTCAACTTTAATGGCATTTAATTACCTTTTGCCCAGGTCCAGCTCTCCGGCTCGGACCACCTTAAATCGACTCCATGGCCCGCTATCTTCCAGGCTTATCTCATAATTTGCCATCCCTGGAACTCGAGCCTGAACCTTCACCATCGGCACTACTTTCACTGACCATTCCGTCGTCATCCCGCAAATACTCAGTCCGAAACACGAAGTCCATTATCAGCTGTAGTTCATTTATCAACTCCTGCCCTCGGCTCGTGTGTCATTTGTAAACGACTTGGCCCGCAGCGGCAAGTGCTTGGCAAAAACATCTTTCAGTGCAAAAACTCCTTGACACTGTCCGGAGGGGCGCGGAGACGGAGAGCCGGCTGTCTACCGACCACATGCCAGGCCATCGCCTTTCCCATCGCTTTTCCCTTTGCCTGAACCTGGTCCTGAGCCTGCGACACAGCAGGATCATCATGATCCCTTTTTGCATTCTGTTTCCCCTTGCACGCAACGGGGGAGTGAATCCTAATTGTCCTGGACACAGACGTAGACCTAAACTATGAGGGCTCTCATGGAGATATGGAGTGTGCAACTAAAGGTGGAGACTAGTATGAGAGAAAGAATATTTTCTCACAGAAAAGCTTCAAGAATAGGTAAAAGGAAATGTTTTCGTTCCAATTTGGATTTCTAGAATTCGTAAGTCTAAGAAAGCCTCGTCTGGAATCAAGTTCTGGGTCAATATTGTGTAGACCATTATATTGGGTTCACAGAATTCTCGGATCTACTAATGCTGCTACTACTGTATCTTCTGCAGTCAATCAAGAAATATAATATACTCATTATACATACATATGTGTTTGCTATTGGATTTCAGTGGCTTTTATACATTGCCCCCTACCGAAACTTATCCACAAATAAACCTCATTAGGGGATCCTTTATCCATTTATTCGCTTTGTTTTGCTACGGGAATAATAGAGTATTGCTTGTATGGAGAGCTAATCAATTAACTTCGAGCAACCTGAACAAAAGTTGCAAAACAATGCCGCTTGGCACGTGGACATCAACGTAGAGCCTTTCACTGCCGCCTGCCTTCAACTTGATGGAAAGGTGACATTCACAGTCACTTCAGAAAAACAAGACAGGGAGGCAGCGGTAGTTACGGATACAGATACAGAAAGACTTGCACAGACAGGGGGCACAAAAGAAGAGGCAGCCGCAAAACTGCAGACAAACAGACAGACGGCAGACAAACAGACAGACAGACAGACAGACAGAATAAAGGAATGACTGCGATCCGATCCGATCCGAGTCTGATTCCTACGACATCTCCGACGGACAATTGTCAATTGTTGCTCAACTGGATCTGGATTCTGGTTGGCTTTGTCTTTTGTTCAATTAAAACGTTATTATTGTGTGTTTCGTTGTTTGATGAATGACAAACTGGCTGTAAAGTGCAACTGCGAGTGCAATTGCAACTGCAACTGCCACTGCGACTGCGACTGAGGTCTCTCACAGTCTAAGTTGCATCTCGTGAAAGCTGATCCTTGTGTGCGCCGCTTCGGAAAACGTTTTGTAAGACGCTATGGAGGGCTGTGGGCACGGATCTGGGTCTGATCTTGTAGTAATTTGATGCTTGCTCATCGATGTCCCTTCTTTTTTGTTCGTCCGAATCGTTTGTTTGTTTATAAAATGCTAACAATGCCGCCTCCTCCAATCGCCTGGCTATTGCCCAGCAGGATCGATTCCTGGCAACGCTTGATTTATGCAGTTTTGATGGTAACCCAACACCGAAACCGGACAAAATTAATACTGTGAAGCATTTTATTAGCGCCAGTTAATAATTTCTTTCGGGATGTTGCAGTTGTGACCCAACGGGACGCAGTCTTCCAAATGCACTGGAGAAAATTATGGCATCAAAAACGGAAAAAAATGTTGTATCTATGACATTGATTTTCTATGGATTACATGGGTATATATGTATGTATATATATGTATTTCTTTCTTTCCTTTAATATTAATATTTCCTATTTTCAACGTTTCTTCAAAATTGTTTTTCAGTTTTACTCTCAGAGGACAAGTCAATTCATTTATTATTCCCAGTGTGGAGCGAGGATCGCTAATATAATGTCCTGGCCGTGGCCGTCATCATTATGGTGGAGCAATAACTATGTATGTATGTGTATGTCTAGAGCGCTGGAGCTGGAGCTGGGACGAGGCCACATGGCTCCGACTCCCACTTGGCCACTTCACTTTATGGAAACAGTTTGAATTCGAATTAACACAGCGGGCAGCCCGCATGAGCATTAAAAGTCAATTGCAATTAAGTTTGGTTGGGCGTTCACGTATGTATGTATCGTTTTTGTTTCGGAACGTGTGAGAATATCAAAGGTAAATAGGCTCGCAGCCCTCTCGAGTGGGCCACAAATCAAATCCGCTCCGCGAGAGCCCCCAGGAGAAGAACTCCAAGATGGAGCGGAGCGCCATCGATAAAACTTAATGGCACCCATAACTGTTGTGGCGAATGGCAGCGTGGATCGGATCCGAGACGAGGCAATATTGCAGCATGCATTCAAATTTACTACTAATTGGGTGTGAATTGCAACAAAATAAGGGTAGGGGTAAGGTAGTTTCTCAGCAAGTGCAACTGCCACTGCCACTGCAGCATGCAACATAATCGAAGCTGGTGCTAATTGATAGGTCTTTGATCTGCGTCCTCTATTTATTTACAGCAATTGTAAAACAACAATTCGGGGCATAAAACAAACAACGGACTGGAGAGTGGGGAAGGGGAATGGTGAAATAGAATCTGTGTCTGTATCTGGACTATGGGGAGTACTTCACGTAATCGCCGTGAAAATGGGCCTGTTAGCATGCAGCCAATCCATTCGCTGCACATCAAAATCATCATTAGCACCGCAGCAGCTCTGCTCTGCACTGCAACTGCAACTGCAGAGGGGATTTTCGGCTCGACAAATTCCCTAAATGGCGGCATTAGTGTCAAGTGCCACGCGGAAGGGAAACATAAAATTTTATGATTTCATAAATATTTAAGCAGACGTCTCAATCTCCTGTCGAATCCCCCCAATCCCCATTCAAAGTTCAGGCTCAGATCTTTCAGATCTATTCTTCCTCCGTAACCGTAGCCACGCTCGAGATCTAGATCTATCGTACGAGAAGGAGAACGAGAACGAGTACCTTCTTGTTTATACAAACTATTTCGGATCCCGCAACAGAACACATTAATTTACTTTGTCTTCTCCGCTTCTGGCTGTAAACACTCACTTCCATTTCACTTCCATGGTGTTGCCCTGTTCTTGAATGTACTCTGGCCTGTTAATACATAAACTAATCGTAATGGCGCAATAATCGCCACTTACATAAATATTGCCTAATATTTATGGCCGATTTTTATGTATCAATAGTTTATTTTAGTTACCATTTCGATATGAGTGGGTTATTACTTTAGTTTGAACTCTAGTTCGGATTGAGTGTGTGGCCATATGGTAGCCAGCACTTCTGATCAAAGCTAGTTTTTTAAGACTATACATTAGTGTTCGATATAGGTTTGCTGATCATGGGCAGACAGGGTTTGGCAATGCTAAGATTACGAATAGTCAATACAACGTTACTGGTGCTGGGAGCTGATTTAAGACTCGAAGATGGCAGCCTATCTTATAAAATAATAATAATGCAATGATGTGAGCTGGAAGAGGACTGCCTTTAAATGCAATGTTATCATTTACATATTTGAAGTTTCGAGTTTCTTACATATTTGATATGTTTTCCATTCTTAGCTATGTTCAGCACTTTGTTTCGCACCCATATTTTATGGGTACGACTTCCTCAACTCAGTCAACAGTCAGACCTCAATCCAGAGAGTAAACATCAGCAGAACCATAAAGGTATGTTACATTTTCCATGCTCCGGCATCAGGTCTGGCTACTTTATTGGTGCAGTCATAAAATATTTAAACTAATCGCCTACGCATCGCAGATCTCCCTCACATAACATCACATCACTCCAATGCAAACAAAATTTTAGGCGCTACAGTTGGAAGCGTTGGAACGAAATTTCCATTCAATGATTCCGACTAACTTTGGTGGGTAACTTTGTTGCTGAGATGATAAAATCGTTTGAGAATCTGTCACCTTGTCGCCATAAATTCGCCGCACAACCGCAGGAAAACCGCAAAACAAACGCAACACGAGGTGGTGATGAGAGGATGAGGCAACAGCCAGAACCAAAAACAACAACCACAGCATGGGAATTGCGAAGAAGTGAAGATCTTGGAAGGCAAAAGAGTTTACATACCCATACCATACCCATGCTCGCAGTCTCCTAGTCTCGTACTCGCACTCGTACTCGTAAATTGTAAACAAAATTATTGCAACGATTGCCAAATTAAGTGCAACCGCAAGATGAAATTCAATTTTTGCAAAATGCAATTCTGTTTGTTTGTTTAACCAGTTGTGGTTGAGGTTGTGGTTGCTTTTGCTGTTGCTGTTGCTGCTGTGCATCTCGCAATTGAGATACAACCTGACCCAATGAGAGGGATTCGCCTCGAATCTGCATCGATCCGATCCACCCGATATTGATCTATTTTTAGTGGGTTCGTATAACGTGTTTATTTATAAGGCTTATGTTTGACATTGAAAATAATTTATAAACTTTGCCAGCACAATTTATAAACTCCACGCCAACCGGAGTGGGGCGAGCTATTTACGAGCTTCATTCATAGGGAATCCGCGCCACAATTTACTCATTATGAATGCAATTGTGCCCGCCACAGATGCTCTGTTGCTCTTCTGCTCTGCTCTCCAGTATTTAACTGTAGGACCAAAAATGGTTAAAGCCATTCATGTCAAGCAGCAGCCAAAGAAGCCGCAACCGATCAGTATGCAACATGGGGCAGCAACATGTTGAGCAGCCGCAATGTTGCCGCAACAATGCTGGGCAATTGCAGCGAAATGTTGCCATTGCCAGCTGGCATCTTGTAAATGCAACGCATGACAATGAACGAAAGCTGCCCCGCACCGCAACTCACCGCACCGGAGCTCTCCAAGCCTCTGTCTCTGTCGCATCTTCAGACCCATCCCATCCCATCCCGTTTTGGGCAGGACAAGTTGGAGATGCTGTCCAGCTCTGTACTAGCCTGGTCTGGTGAATGGCTGTGGACTCTTCGCCGACTAACTAACTGGCTCGCCCCGACTGACTGACTGTCCACAGTGCGTATGAATGGAAGACAGGCGCTCGTCATCGGCTATGCTCTTGGAGGTGGGAGCGTGATCCGACCGGAGTATCGTGAGTGGATCATCGGATTATAATCTACTCTACTGGGGTAGAAAAGTTCAAGATCTCAAGTTCGCAATCTCTAGAACCGTTGTTGTAAATATTACCAAACTATTATTTGGAAATTCCCTACATATTTGTATCTACTGAATCGAAACAGTCAGTTCGAAGATCCAGTAGTGCTACCTGCTTTCCCATTACAGTATATTGATATCGTTTAGAACTTTTCCTCTGGCTATTACTTGGATTACTTAACCACAGGATTTGAACTTGTATAAATGGTGAAAAACATAATGATATCCCTCTCATGCAAAAGCTTAAGACCTATTCCACCAGCATCAGATGGTGGATCTTATCGGGAGTGCATTTCCCATCTCCAATCGAAGCAATCTTCTAATTTCGCATGCAGCCTCAGACGCGGACTCGCCTCGATTGCCAGATCGCGTGCATTGCTCATATATGGCAACGGGGCGCGCACGGCGCACGTTTTAATTAGGATAATGAGTTGTTTCCGGGCTGGGGCCCAGCCGGGAGGAGCCCAGCCCAGCCCCGGCAGAGATTCATTCAGTCGGCCAACTGGTTGGCGAGTCCGCGTCCGAGTCCGTCACGTCACCAAGTTGTGGCCATAAATGGAGCTACCATGTTGGAATTACAAATCGTTGTAAGTTTAATTAAAAATTAATAAATTTATGAGTTGCCATTCGCATTAGCCATGCCAATTGTCTGGCTCTGACTCTGGCTCTGGCTCGGGGCACTGTAATGCGAATGCGAATGCGAATGTGAATGCAATGTTGCCTCATTGCCATGTTCTTCATTGATTTATGACTCGTAAGAGCTTGAGTCTCCTCTGAGGGAGAGAGAGACTGTCGGGCGACTTATCTATTTGGTTCCTTGGTCCTGTAGCCCAGCGCTTGTATAAAATAATATCCACAATGACTGTCACAAAGTTGACTTCAAGGCGCACCGCATTCCTCTGACGAGTGATGTACCCTTTGGCCACTTCAGTTGACTAATTACCAAGGCGAAAAATGATTTAGAGATTCTTGTGCATGCAAAGTTGAGGATCCTGATCATTCGGACCTAAGACCTGTCTTATGTCTGTTGACAACTCCCCGATCTTTTCGGGGATCATTCACAGATCAACAGTTTTCACCCGTTCCCATGCTCTCGCGCTACCAGCTACGTTGGTGGCCCGCCCCGGACTTCTGTTGCTAACGAATGGTTCTCTTCTCGGGTGCAGGGTTGAGGCCCAAACAAATACAAAATATTAGCGCTTGGCCTTTCGACGCTCGTGGTCCCTCGGCTGGTCCCTGGCGCTTAGACCTGGCGACCTAGCGGCTGTCTACAATGGTACTACTATGGATGGTAGATCCGACCCGCCATCGATAAGCCCTCGCTGGCACTCTGTCTGATGTTGTTTAATTGCCCCTCTGACAGACACACGCATGTCAAGTACAAATCAAAGCGAAAATCGGATCGGGCTCACAAACAGATACAGATACAGATACTAATACGGATATACAGATACACAGATACAGCTATAATCCGGCCTGCTCTATCTGCGTTTGCGTTAATTTTTTGTTTATTAGGCGGTAAATATCAAAGTTGAGCATAAATCAAATGCTAGCTGGTACATATCTCAGATACACAGATACACCGATACACCGATACACCGATCCTCGTACAGCTATAGATACTCTTGCCGCTGCTGCTAATACATTTCAGCAGTAGTTCAGCAGTTCTTGTGTCGAAACGAAACTTTTCTTTTTCTCCTTTTTGGCTGTGTTAATTTGTACGCTCTACAAAATGCAACTTACGAGTATATGTATCTTGTATCTCACGGTCTGTTTGTTTGTTTGTTTGTTCGTTCGTTCGGTCGTTCGTTCGGTCGTTCGTTGTTGCTGCTTTGGTTGTTGCTGCCGTGTTGCCCGTTTTCCCGTACGCTCACTTAGCTCCGGGTTCTGTTTAGTTTCAATAACTATTTTCCAATTAACACACTACGCGTGTTTTTCTCGTTAATTAATACAGAACTTTTTATCAATATTTGCAATAAAAATCAATCAACAGCTTTTGCAATTAATCAACATCAAAAGCAAAGCGCTCAGCCCCAAGCAGCACCTGCTCTCCGGCACTCGGACACCCAATAGATACAGATTCTCGTGGCTATACAGATTTGGATACAGCCACAAATACAGATGCATGCCCCTTAAATTGGCTCAGTAAGTACAACAGGAACAAGTAGCTGCCACGCTTTTCTGCGTTTGTAATTTGTTGCCTTGCCTTGCCTTGCCTGACCTTTCGTTCGGCTACTCGGAGATTGCCATTCCTGGTATCGAACACGCTCGTGTTATATAAGCGATGTGTAAGCAAATGAAAATTATTATCTTATGGTTGATTCCAGGTAGAGGGTGAAATTTATGGAACGAATTGCATTTAAATGTATCTGTAAACAATCGGTCGGTGGGGAGTTTCCATCGAATATCTATCTGCACGTTCTGCGTGGCAGATATGTCTACATATGTACAGATGTATGTCTATTCAAAAGACTAAGTCAAGGTCGAAGGAACTAATAATAGATTTATAATGTTAATGAATTGAGCATCTACTTAAAGGTCGACTATGAATCCTTTTCAAATTAAAACGAGAGGGAACGTTGTGAGCCGCGGCAAAGTCCGCGGATCTACTTTATACCCGGTACTCAGTCAGTATATACATATGTACATAAGTATGTACATATACAAATGAGTTTACGATTTATGTTATTTATTATATATTCGCAAAAGCGACGAATTAAATTTTGGCCAAAATGGAAAATTTCAAAAAATTAAGTCGACCCCATGCTGTATTTTTATATTTTAGAATTTATCTGTTTCCGTGTTACACACAACCGTTATCACCACAAATCTAATATACCCCTATACTCTTCGAGTATCGCGTATAAAAAGTTGCACAGATTATGGATCAATAAAAACTATTTATAATGCCTTAAATTAAATGCGATTTAATAATTTAGATCAAAGATTCTATTGTTCAACAAAGTCCTGAAAGACCCAAGGATATTTGTTTCTTAATATTTTATACATTATTATTACATTTGAGATCTGTAATACTCTTATATTCCCATTAAAATATTAGATTATATATTTGTAAATCCGAAATTGTAAGTCGTACGCTGTTACAAATGGCGCCAATCGGTTGCCCTTTGACCTCTGCGATCACCTTTTCAGAGCACATGCTTGAAATGCAATAGTTCAACAGCTGCTCCAGTGGACTGCTCGAGTGAGTGCGTCTCGTAACATCTCCCTTCGCACCCACCCACCATCCCACATCTCACCCCTAGCCACATACAAGATCCTCTCCAGCGTTGAAATCAAACCAAGTGCATTAATTTATTACACAACAAGCAGATTGCTTTGCAAATCAAATGAAAATTTACGGGGCATACCGAAATGAAAGGAGAGAAAAAAAGTCGGGAAACGATACCGTAACGTACTCGTGCAGGAAAAGTAGAAAAGTGCACGGCAGTGGCAGGCGCATAATCAATACAATCCAGACCGGGACCGGGACCCGGACCCAGCGAGGGAGCGGGATTTTGGCTGCTCGATCAGCCCGACCAAGCGTTGCAGAAAAATGCAGCTCGCGCGCAACCGCGCAGTGGCTGGATGGGCGGATACGGGAAGGGGGAGTGGGAATATCCCAGATGCGTAGACGTAGACGATGGGTAGACGAGTTAAAAATCTGGGGATCGGGACTATATCCCTGCCTCCGGGTGCTGAGGAGGAGAGTATACGCATGCCACCCACCATGGATGTGCTGAGAGATCTTCTCAGAGATCGTGCCCAGCATAAAGTGCTACATTTAATTGCGCGCCAAATCGCACCCCACTCCGTGCCCCATTCCCATCCCCATTCCATACCCTATTCACAAGATCATCGGATTGTTCTTCTTCTTCTCAGTTTGCCCGCGGCATGGAGCGCACTTAATATTTATTGTTTATTTAGACAAGCGCATTAATCGCAAAGCGCAAACGCGCCAAAAACGAGCAGCGCAATTCCCCGCGCCATCATCGTCGTCATTCTATCCAATATTTCCAGAGCAGAGTGTGCCCTGACCATTTCTTGGGTGCGATACAGCGACATAGAGAGAGCGAGAGACGCCCGAGGTTTCTAAAAATGTTATCGAGGTTTCGTGTGTTGCAGATAGCAATGGAAATGCGACGAACAGTGGGACTAAAATATCCAAAATATGGATTAATATGGACGTAGTCCATTGAAGGATTGACTTGGGTGATTGGTCGAAATTATATGCTGAAAGAACTATGAAGATTGGGAAAACGGAACTGAAAAGACACTGTCGATTTTGTTTTCTTCAGTTCTAAACAAAACATTTCATTGATCAGCACGAGTTCCATAAATTACAAGCGCTCATAATTATGGATGGATGGTACATACATCTCGTATAGGTGTATATGTATGTATGTATATTTTTATCATGTACTTAAGACGTTTGCCGGCCCACTGTCCCCATGTTTGGTATACCTGAGCAGACGCCACCGAGCTGTGTTGTGTGTTCTCGAGGGTGCTGGTGCCGGAGCCGCTGCCGGTGCCGCTGCCGGTGCCCATGGAGATTTTGAGTACTTATTGCGTTTCAATATTTAGTTTAAAAATGTGTGTTTCTTCGCACTAGCTCATTTAATTGCTAATTTATGGTCTCAACTGTTCGATCGGCAAGTGAAAGGGGGAAGTCCAGGCCCAGGTAGCGAGGTCTTTTAGAAACATTTTTGATAATTGCGCTGATTTGTTGCGGCTTTCGAGCTTTTGGCAAGTCCATTTTTGCAACTTTGTGCCTGCATGCAGAGCACAGACGGACGGACATTGAGTGTGCGAGAATGAGAGCGAAATCGCGGAATGAGAGTAAACAAACCCGAAGACGAATGCGATTTGTATCTTGTATCTGGGAGACACACGGCCGCACACAGCCGCACAGAGTGGGAACAAATGTTGGTAGATGGATGGATCGCATCAAACTCGGAGAGTTTCCCACCAAAAAATTGTTACTTGTCAGACACTCGAGCTGAACTTCATTAATTATGCAATCAGAAGTAGCGGCTAGAGCGATTTATGGGCATAAATCACACGCTCATCACTGCAGTCATCTCGGTCGGGTCCAGCATTACAACGAGCGTAATGTTCGAGAGAAAATTTGCATAATTCCTGGAAGGCAGCGTCATCGTGCCGAAAATGAGATGGGGCGAGAGGCGGGGTAAAGATGTTCGATCAAGTGGCTTAATAGCTTGGAGAAAACAAGTGAAGTTCAACAGTTTGGAGAGCACTTGAGAGCGCCGTCGAAAGAAAAACACTCCATGGCCAGGAATCGCAGATGACTCGGACTCGAAGGCAGCTAAGCCCCCTCCTCAGCCTCAGTCTCATCCTCAGTCTCAGTCTCAGCCTCAGTCTCAGTTCAGCTCAAGTCCGTGTCGATGGCGATGATTCCTAGCCACGGCCTATTGAAAATGAAAATAACTTAATGCAAAGTAAGCGTCAGAGAGCCAGCGACAACGACAACGTTCAACTGTTCATGAGCAAACAACAGCCTCAGCGTCTGCATCAGCCTAAGCAGCATCTACAGCAGCGGCTACAACATGGTACATGGCCACAACTCGTTGGCTTCGTTGGCTCTTAACGAGGCCGACATCAAACAAAACGTTGACCAGAGCAGAGGCCGACTAAGATCTTGAGGCTGGGCTTCACTGCTATGTAAACAATTCCTAGGCAACAACCACAGGCCTGTGCCTTTGCCTCTGTGTGCGTTTGGATTCTTGTGTTTGTGTGTTTCCCGGTGTGTGTGTGCATGTGTATGTGTGTTGCTAACATTTCACTCAAAAGACTGGGGACCACGGCGCAGCTTAACAAGAACGAGAGAGCAGTTTCCCAGAAAGTATTCGATGCGAAACTACCCGCCAAAGAGAGAGCACTGAGTCTGAGATATGATCTTAAAACCAAATTTGTGAACACCAAAACACAGAATACTTATTGATTTCGTGTAATCGATTTCTTCCTACCATATATTCACGTCGTTTAAAAGCCTACATACATACCCTTAGAGTTTTTGATGAAATTTAAGATGTGAGATAGATTTTAAAGTTGGTTCCAAATAATTACTGTAATGGTTTTATTTAAGGCTATTGATCAAATTAAAAATAAATTTGGATCATAATTTCGAATCTCTTTTCCTGTGTTTCTTCAACCGATTGCAAGTCAAACACACCCCAACTAAATGCAGGGTATCAAAAAGATGACTCTCCTGGGCCTTACCCGTTCGCTGGTAATGTGAAAAATTTCTTAGTCAAATATTGACCAGAGCCAAGCAAGCAAGAACATCCAGAGCTGACGAGGTTGATGATTTTTCAATTTGGGGTTTGTAGTTTTCCGCTGGGACGACCTCAGCTACAACTACAGAAGAGATGAGCATCAGGCCTACCTCTGCCACGGCTCTGTCTCTGTCTCTGGCTCTAGCCCTGACTCTGGCACTGCTTTTCCATCACCATGGAGCACTTTAAAACAGTTCATTTCTTTTGTCAAGGCTTTGCATGTCCGAGATTTTTTAGATATTGCCGCTCTGCAAATGTGGCTGGCCGGCAAACAGGCTGCCGGCTACCGAACAAGTTAAAATATTTAAACAAGTTTAGTGATTTGCTGTTAAGTAGTCGGTAATGCACACTGGCTACTAGGCGCAGCCCAGGCCCAAGCCCAGGCCCAGGCCCAGGACTGACTGACGGATCGTGTGTAGCAGCGGGCAATCGAATTGTTTGCAGGCAGTCGGGCAAATTTGGTGGGTATGGTATCCACAGTGCCAGGGACATGATCACGAACATGTTCATGGACAGGGCCACGCTGGATCGCCCTGGACAGCGCCCGGATGAACTTTGCTCGGACCGACAATCGTCAGGTATGAATGATGACAGCTTTAGCGTTGGCGATGATCAACGATGGGGCAAGCCGAAGCAGATACTGAGGTAGGAGTAGAGTCAGAGGAATCGCTGCAGTAGCTGACCCAATGTTTGTTTATTTATTTGCTTTTAGCTGTTAATAATTTATGTAAGAGCGTGTGGGCACTTGGAAAATAACAAATATTCATATTGCAGCCCCTGCAGCATCTGCATCTGCATCGGCATCGGCATCTTCATCTGCATGTCTCTCTCTCTCTCTCTCTCTCTTTCCCTCTCTCTTTCGGAAAAGAGTAAAGAAAAATTGTGATTTTTAACCTATTGAGCTCCCCCCAATGATTAGCACTGGTAATGAGCTTTTAATATTTCTGTGACTGGGCCGTGTTTGTGGAAAGCGTTTAACGGGTCTCAATCGATCCTATGCGTGATACGAGTGTTTGTCGAGAAATTTGGTCGAGTTATGATTGTTTGGGGTGGGCCCCAACTTTCTTTTTGTTAATGTAAGTGAAATAGCGTTATCGATATAGATTTCAGAATACATAGAAAAACAAATAAGGGTTTAAGGGAATTGGGTTCGTACCTTTCAGATCCAGAAGCAGTTTCTTATATGTTTTCTTATATATAACAAATTATACTCTTTACCATTAATCAGCCAAATTACAAAAACAACATAATGAGAGCAATTGATGTTTTTCAATGACTCCGAAAATTGTATTAAAGCCAGTACTGGTTATACTAAGAAATTCCTAATGTTGAATTCATGAAACTTTACAATTGTTTCAATCAACAGATTTCTCAGGAATATGTATGTACATATGTATGTATGTATGTGGATATTTATTCTACATATTAGTTTTTAGATTTCCCTCCTGCACTTTGATATTATCATCCTACCCATGTTGACTGATCCGATTTCCCGCGAACCTTGCCGAGCATTCATCAATGCAACTCAGATTGAAAACAAACAATTACTTTTCTTGCAAACTTCGATGGAATCGAATGCCACAGCCAAAGATCGAAAGGAAATTCTTCCTCGTTCTTGCACTCGCAAAAAATCTGCTAAAACACTTACAAATTGTTGAAATTCTATTCCCAGAAATACACTTTCAATTATTATTTCCCGCTAACACAAACACACAAATAAACAAAACAAAACAAAACGAAGAAAAAAAAGATCAGAAATAGCAACAAAATAGCGATTTCAAATCAGTGCGAAATATTTGCAATGATTACGTGAGAGAGAAGGCGCAGACCAGACTCTTTCAAGCTATACAAAGCACAAAAGAGGAGAACTCGAAACTATTTAAATAAAAAACTGTCTATAAGCCGAGTGCAACCATAATTGAATAATTTTTTTGGTAAATTAAGTGGCGGGAGCAAACTTAAACAAAGCCCCGAGTGAGAACAAGTGGCACGTATGGGAAGTATGCGGCAGAAGCAAACCCTACCATAAACAAACGGACCGGACTGCCAGAGCAATTGCACATACATAGCACACGATTTAAACATAAACAAACCAAACCGAAGAAAAAGCTAAGGTCAAAATCCCAAGAACACAAATCCCCCAAAAAAAAGCTGCCAATAAAAATTTCAGAGGCACTCGAATCAGCGGCAACTTGTTTTTTCACCGCTAGACAAAATGCCAAAGCCAAACCAAACGAAACACGGAACAAGTAAAATCGATATGCCGACTTTCTCATACCCGATGATAGGATTTAAGTGTAAATCGGAAATACCAGTAGGTATAGCAATCGATATTTAAAACTGAAAAATTAATGCTACGAAAATGAACACAACTCGAATACCTCAATATCCAACGGATATTGATCCTTATCAAGAAATGCTCTACCTTCTGCGTGTGTTTTGCATTTTCACGAATGCAGCATACCCTTATACTCCATCGAGTACAGGGTATAGCCCAGTCTCTCCTAGAGGTCTCTTGCTGTGATTTTTATGCACAACAAGCTGCAGATGAGCAGAAAAAAAGAGAGAAGCAGCAAAAAACAATTTTTAATCGAAACGAATTAATGAGCAGCGCAGAAAGCGAAATATTTTTGTTGAAATCGTTAAAAGAAGCGCACGCCTGTCGATGATGATGATGTCCTGCAGTGCCAGTGCCGGCAGATACAAACACAAGCACAGATACAAATCCAGACGCAGATACAGATACATATACATATATATGTATGTATGTGTAGTTGGAGTATCCCCTCATTTGAATAACCTTGACCACGCCGCCCAGCTGGGATGATGATAATGCTGCAAAGTTGAATTTCACCAGAGATTCTCCGTCTCGGTCTTATCCCCGCCCATCCTAGTAACAGGCCCAGTCCCTTTACCATTCCCGTCCCCATCCCCATCCGAAGTCGCCTGTTCTCGTCCCAGTCAGCCACCTGTAAACGGCTTTTGGCAACAAAATCTGTCTAAATATTTTGTAGCTGGGAGAGCAGCAGGGAAACATTTATGATTTGTGGCCGCGCAATGAAAATGCGTTCATGGAAATGAGGCGAGTGATTTGGAGGCCGGCGAATCGAGAAATCGAAAAGAGAGAATAAAACATATTGCATACATATGCGCGCCTTGCCGGCCGGTAAAATATACACAAGTGTATCTACATACATATATGTATCTACGAATGTATCTTCTGTTCGCTTTCAGTCTATCTCTGTCGTGCTCTTGGCCCACTGAAATTTATGTTTGGTCATTAGCATCAACAAGCACACCTCTCCTGGCGCAATTAACTTTTCAAAGTATTTCAATTATTTTAATTTATCCATGAATTTGGCTTTCCATACTTTTTGTTTTGCCTTGTGCCGCCGCCGCCGCCATCGCCGTCATCCCCTTCGCCCTCCCCATAGCCGTGCCATAAATGATTTTTACTGAGCGTTCCTTCGGAACATTTTCATTCGACTCTCAATTGACTTTTATGGCTTAATTATTTACACACTGAAAGCTGCACGGAATTTCCAAGCTAAATAATTTGGTTCCTCACCTTATCATATGCTGGGAGGCCAAAGTTAGTGGTCATGGCTGTGGCTGTGTGGCATCGGAACCGATAGTTCATTTACCCGATGGAAGCCTTGGGGCAACTATTGCGCAGATTTGTTGATAGGAATATACTCGTATGGGGAGGGGAGGTTGGCCGTTAAGCTGAGTGAAATGGTGTGGAAGGATCAAAGATCTCAGTTTGGCATTTGGACACAATGATGAAGATGATTTTGATGGAAGTACTCGTTTATAAATAGCGGATGAAGTCTGAAAAACTATAGATCTATAAATGAACAGTACATTATTCTGATGAATAATACTCGTATTTGGGCAATCTTACTTCAATATCGAAACCCAGATGAGGATCCAATTGTGCCATGGAATATTATTGCTGATTAATCAACATAAAAATGACCATGGGAAGGTATATAATACCTCGTATAGACAGCATTGAATTGAGCAAACCATAGAAAATAGCCGGCACTGAGAAAAAGTGAAGTTTTATATTTATATACAATATACATTATGTATAGTCTTTATAAATTAGAGCTTGTTAGCATTATGATCGATATTTTTCCCCTCAACTTTACCACAAAAGTCTCATAGTTTATGCGCTATAAATTACATTTTCTGAGCTGTTTTCAAAGAGATCTCCTAAATCTCTCAGCATTCAAATGCCCATAGTGATATTTCAACGAAACTATTATTTAAATTATTCGCATCCACCTGTGGTGGCGGCATCCCTCTACAGCCCACACAGATTTCCAAATTTCCCGATAGCCTGTGAGAACATTTGTATTCTAGAATGTGCATGTCATGCAAGTTCATTGAAATTTACTATTTCGCATATTTAGTCGAAATTTTATGGGATGGGATGGGATGGGAGAAGCCGAAAAATCGCCAAAACAAATATGCCCTCGTAAATTCGAGGAATAAAAAGTGCTTGCAAAGAGGGAGGCAGCATGCCACCATTCCGAAAAACCACAGATTTTTCCCCACAAGGCCACGGGCAGAACTTTTCCATTATATATCAAACAGAGCGATTTCGATCGCAATCACCACCGCCCAAGCGAGCAGTGATCGGGTCGCGGTGTCTGGGCTACCTATACAAATACTACACAAATACTTCCTGGAAGTCAAAGTTCTCTTTTCGACACGTCGGCGGCCAAAAGTAATTCTGAGTGCCCGAGCACTGAAGCAATTCAAGCGAATTTTAGTGTACATTTTGCGCCTCGATCAGTCAGAATCGGAGGGCGGAAAGAGATCGGACCAGGCAGCTTCCAGCTGGGAAGAAGCCGCAGCCCTAACCGATCTCCAAATCGATCGCATTAGTATCTTAATCATGCATGTCACAGTCACAAATTGAAACGATCCATCAGAAAAATTTGAGATCGCGCTCCCGTCTCCTCGCCGGATCTCTCGCCCTGCGATAGTAACGATCGTAATATTTGCAACCAGTTAGGGGCTCTGCGACCGTAACTATATCTCTGCTTACGTATATGGGTAGATCGCACATGACTTGATCGGCTGTCCGTGGGCCGCAAAACTTGGAGGTTTATAAATAGCCCGGCTAAAATTAACTTTTTGCGGTTTGCATTAATAAAATCAAATGCGATCGGTTTTAGCTAGCTGCTGGTATTTTTATTACCATGTCGAACAGCGAGTGTGCTTTATAGGGTTCGATGGGGCTGAGTTCAAGAATTCCAGTATGCTTTTTATGACGAATTTACAGGTACATACATACATATGTATGTACATATTTGTAAATATAGAAATATCGGAATGCGTAAGCATTTTTTAATTAATATCCATTATTCTTAGTCCTTCTGCCTATCATAAGGGCTATTATAATTTTTTTCTAGTCGTACTACAGGGTACAAAACTAGCTGTCTATCGCCTTGCTGATTCGCATGCTAATTCGCAGATATTTTAGTTTTTATCGCAATTTTCTGTCGTGTGGCCCATGCTGCGATTTTCGGGGTTTTCACTTTCAAATCGGGCACACTTGATGCCATTTGATTGACTGGCAAGAGTTTGAGAACGTTGGCGAACGTTGCATGCCACATTAATAGGGCATAATTAAATTATTCAAACACTTTATGCTGTACTCAAACAGATATTTATATATAAATTGGTGTGTAAGAATTAGTAGCTGTATCTGGGCAATATCTATATATATACATATATATATATATTTAAAATGTTTTATGTATATAATATACATATATAATATAATAAACATTTTATATATATATAACGTAGTCGGTGGATATACGCGCCGATCTCTGTGCATGCCAAAATAAATAAATAACCAATTTTTAATTGAATTTCTACCTACATTTTTAACCTGTTTGACGGCATTCCGTGGCAATCAACGTCTCACTGCCAGTTGGTGGAGTAGTCGTCGTTGTCGTTTCAATACTCTTACAAAGGGTATTCGATTTTGACCAGATGTTTTCAGTGACAAAAACCCACAAGTCGTATTCTGTTTTTTCTTTTTTTCGGAAAAGAGTCCATTTAATTGAAGGAGTACCCACATGTTCTGCAAGAGTCTGATTAAGCCTAGTTTTGAAAATAATAGGTCCGTCCGTAATTGCAAATATCACCGAATAAATAGGAAGAATACATGGTGTGAATCCAAGCAGGACTCAAATTGCGAATCTTTCTTCTTTCTAAAGGTCCTCCAACTAAACCTAAGAAACTACTGAATTCAATTAGGTTCCGATGACTATTAATGTAAAGTGGCTAACTATAGTAACTATTTACCGTCAAGGGTATAAAACTGGGCAACTTTTAAGTTTGTAAGGTGATGACGCTCGCCTTAGCTGCTGTTGCTGGGATTGTGATTGCGATTGTGGTTTGCTTTTATTATATGCATTGTGAATATTATAGTGCAGTGTGTAGTGTATAGTGTAGTTGTTACTGCTGTTACTTTGGACGTTGCTGTTATTGTAAATTGCTACAGCGAAGCGCCTTTGCCGCCTCAGCAAACCTCGTGCTGTTTTCTCAGCTTCTTCCTCTTGGTCGTATGCCTCTTGTTCCTCTTCTTATTATTGTTTTTCCATCTCAGCAACAAAGAAGACCTTTCGCAATGATGCCGAGAGCGAGGCAGAGACGGGGAAGCAGCATTCAGACTCTGGCTTATCAGGGGCAGCAGCGATTGAGGAGGCAAGCGGAGATCAGCGGAGACTGCGCGGCTACGGCTACCGCTGCTGCTGCTGCTTCTGCTTCTGCTTCTGGGGCTGCCGCTCCATTGAAGTGAAGTCAAGTGAAGTGATAGCCGGAGCAGCAGAGAAGTCGCTCTGCCCGGCTGGAATGGACTGGATGCGGAGAGCGCGTGTCACACTCAGACGCCACTCAGATACAGGGTGTCCAGAGCTACGTGACATAAATGTAATGCTATCAAAGCGAAGAATGTTTCAGGAGTTGATATACGGGGACATATGTATGTACATATGTATGTATGTAGTATTACAAGAATATAATTTCTAACTTAAGATATCTTCAATTCTATACGACTTATAATAACGAGATCTCTCTCTGTTCCATAAGATTTGTCATATGGACATGGATTATCAGTTTTCCAGCATATTCCCCAGTAAGTGTACATTGAGATCATATTTGTTTTATCATTATTTACATTATTTTGTACAGGATCACCCTGTACCTCAAATAAACTTGCAATGTGTGCGTGCGCCTGGCACTTTCTTGTCCTGATAACCGATTTGCATCAGTGAAAATGGAACATTTTAAAGTTTTCCGTATGGAGTGTGAATGCACCGCAGGATGTTGACTCCACTTCCACTTCTCTGACTAATATTTCTGTTTCTCTGCTGTTCCAGTTATATATATATGTGCATATGTACTTTGCCCATAAACATACAGTAGTTGTTACATAAAAATGTAAATTACCCATCGAGTCGAAGCGAGTGGGTCCTAAATATTTTGTTTTTGTTGCGGTTTAGAATTAAGATAAAAATGCATGCCAATACAGTTTAATTATTATTTGTGGAGGATGCCGTTTAGTGGATTGTTATGGTTTCCTTGATAATTTGTGGTTGCCATTTTAGTATGTATTGCACATGTAAATTATGTTATTGAAAGGTCGTAAAGATCTGGATTTCGAATCTAGTTTAAGCTCCTCGTATCCAACCGAAAGTGGTTTCAGCTGACGGAACTAACTGTGAAGCCCGAAGCGCACGTTCTATCTGTGGCTATCGCCGTTACCACTGATCTGATCATGATCATAACGACGACGACGATGATTGTGACGACAAACAAACAAACAAACAAACAACCGAACAGTAAACAAATCCGAGTGTGGACAGAGAACGTGTTCTGTAATCAAATATCTGAGTGGAGGCCAATGAAGAGCAGAAGATGTGATTTTCTTGGGTTTCCAATTTGTGCTAATTGGTTCAACGACGATTCGGAAGATTGGGAAAACTGCAGAGTAGTTTTGATTGGAAAACTCTGACCGAATTCGAGGGAGAGTGGCATTGGAAAACCCACATAATTACGAGTAATACGTCGATACACGAACGTATTTATTACGTGTGCCTTGGAAGAAAAAGTATTTACTAATATTAATCTATAGGAAATATTGATATGGTAGCCGTGATGGGAATCTTTGGTATAAACGGATATATATTATGTATAAGCATTCTTAATATATCCAAGCAATACTCCAAGGAAAAAACCATATGTAATTCTACATTCTTGTGTTCGACTATATCACACTGTTCTGGGGATTTCCTGTTACGTAGCCCAGTAATCACCAAACCATAACACTTTGGTATATCATATGTACATACATATGTACATATTTATGTACGTATGTATGAGTACTGTATACATATGTATACGTATGTATGTACATTTCTGTCCTACATTTAGAACTAGTAAAGAACTATGTACATATGTACTTCAAATTTATAGTGTTTGATAAATGTCGCGTCCCCATTGAAAAATGATATAACAAAAACGAAAGAGAAGAAAATGAAAATACAAGATTTGCGGTTGGTTATCGTTTCGCTTACTCTAAGGGCATAGCGTTTTCAAGTTCGTTGGATACAATGCCAGAATTTCGCCAGAACCATCAGCTGATTTGTTGCTGTCTCTGACTGCTGTGCGACGGAGCTGTGTTGGAGCCAAGAGCACAGAAACCAAGAACAAAAACAAACAAAAGCAGGAGAGACATACAACTAGTTTTGACAATCCAACGCTTTGAATACCCTTTCCACTAATAGACTGGCTAACCAACATCCAAGATCTTTCTTAATTAGACAATCCTAGGACACAAGACTCTTCAAGAATTACTTCCTACTAGGCGTTGCAAGCGTATGGCTACCGTTATGATACCCTTTATTGAGGTATAACAACAACGGTTAGCCCGATTCTGCTTCAGAATCGAAATCGGAATAGACGGCATTCGGCGATATAACTGTAAATGTAAATGGTGTCTCTCCATTTGAAGCTTATCGAAATGAACGCGCGCAAAAATAACGCATAAATAAATAATTAAAATAAAATACAAAAGCAAATGCGAACACCAACGATCATGCATTGATGTGAATGTGTGAGTGGCTGAGTTGAAGAGTCGTCGTGTGTGAGTGTGAGTGAGTGCCAAGTGATTTGAACTTTGAAGGCAAGACAAGTTGAGTTTGAGTTATGAATTTATCTAAAATCACAGCATGCTGTCGATGTCGCTATTACTTGGGTGTTGCTCTTGTTACTGCTGTTGCTGTTGCTATTGCTGTTGTTACTGCTGTTCTTTCCCATTTGACAAGTGGTTTGGCCCAAGTGTCAGACATGATAAATCATATGCAATACTCGTAAATATATCTACGAAATTGATATGATGCTTGGGAATACTTATTAAGAATGATGGCAGTCGAGGAGAAAGGCCCCGAGCAAAAGTGAATTGGAAAAGCGACTCGTGCTTACATATTAGGTATACGCCGTGTGGTCTACAGAGGAAGCCCAAGACAAACCAACCCAGAGAACGAGATACCAAATACTACGTATAGTCAGAGTCAGAGTCAAAGTCGGAGTCGTGGAGAAGTGGATAGCTGGTGAAACTACAAATTTTAGCATCTTCTGGGCAAACCAGTATGACAAGGTTCTGAAGAAGATGACCTTATACAATATATTTGAGAGAAAAAATAAAATAAAAAGCAAAATTGATCAGTTTTCGATTTGACAGACCAGACAGAAAGAGTTGCCAAAACGTTTTGTGGGACCACCTTGAATACGAGTTCATTCATCTTGGCTTAGATAAGAGTTAAGCAGGTGTTTGGGGGGTATGTGTATCTCTGCGAGAGTTGACAGAGCATTTGTGAATGATTTTCTCTCTTTAAACAACAGAAAATATTTGCGGCCTGCCCTAGCCGATTCTTAGAAAACGATTTACTTCAGAAGAGGTTTACATTCAGATATCAAAAAAAGAAGTACGTGTGCAAATTAATGCAAAGTTGAACTCCCCAACATTTTGAGCGGTATGAATGATTTGATTCTGTGCATATGCCCCATCGAACGGCAGCCTGCAGTATCGGATATCGTTCTCAATTGCCTTGGGGCGCCACATCAGGCGGAAATATTCTGACTGAGAATTGCCCAAACGGCAGACAGATCGGTGCAAAGTCCACGAGCAGCACCAGCCAAGCACCTGACTAGAGCTGGCATTAGTTGCAATTGCCACCTGTCTCCTCTGGTGCATGCCCCTGCCACTGCCACAGCCTCTAGCTTCCAGCCTCCAGCCTCCACCCTCCACCCTCGTACTCCTCTGCTCTGCTCTCCGTACTCCACGGAGTAATTCAAGTACAAGCGAATACCAATGAAAATATTTTTGTTGCTGGGTTGTTTGCATGGAAACGTGATAGCAAAAGTTGTTGCTGACCGGGCCAGGCTCTGCTCGTTGCTTGTTGCTTGTTGGCTGCTGGCTGTTGATGTGGTTGTTGCTGGTCGCATCTGCTTGTGGAATTTATTTATCGTTGAGAAATGCGTGTAAAATAAGTGAAACTATTGGGAGTCTCGTATCGTATCGTCTCGTCTCGTCTCTCTCGCTCTGCTTCATCCTTTCCCCACCGACTCCGACTCCCATGTCCAGTGTGACCAGTTTCGTTTGCATGCAAGCCTTGGTGGGTCCGGGAGGTGGAGGTGGGGGCTGGGGACCAACTAATGCCACCACTTTTGATAAAAATGTTGGCCTAAGCCAGTTACTGGTTGCGTCCGCCTCGGATGCTGATGACCAGTAGCCACTTTGCCCACAGATGGTGGTGTAAGGGGATGGCACGGGTGGTGCTGGGCAGCAAATTATTGCCGCATTGCTTAGTTGTTGTTATCAGCAACGTGATTTGCCAGGCCGGGCTAAGAGGAGACGGAGACGCAGATGGAAATGGCTATAGAGATGCCTATGGAGGTGGAGATGGGGATGGAGATGGAAGCCAGCTAGCCTCAACTTTGCTGCTTCATTGCGTGCTCACGATTTTTATTTCGCTTTTTTTGTCGAATTTCCGAAAGTGGTAGACCTTCATGGTCTCTTCGTCAGCTGTTGCTGCCGCTGCTGCCGTTGTTTAGTTTTTTTATCAGGTTTTATTTTCAGTGCCTTCAGTGCACATTTCGAAGCTATCAATTTCACACCTAGCCAACGTGTTTCCAGTGAGATGTAGTACATTGTTTTTACGTTTCACAAATGCACAAATGCATGGCAATTAATAATCTAATTGAGCATTGTGTAGTCAGACTTAAACTCTGTTTTGATGGGCTGCTCTGGTAAGCTCCCTCTGGGTTCCAATAAAACGTCAATTGATTAGCAAAGCAAAGCAGCTGACGGCATTAATACGATAGTCACAGATACAGCAAGGCAGATACATACGCAGATGCAGATACAGATAGCAATTCAGAGTCAGAGTCAGATTTCGATTCAGTTACAAATGTGGACCATGACTTGTGTGGGATCGCTTCTCTCGTTCTAGCTATAGGGCTTATGCAATCGTGTTCGATGTCGAATCCATAACAAAGTAAAGTGTAAAGTGTAACCACGCCCAGCCAGCCCAGCCTGTCCAGTCACATTTAATTATTCAATTAACCAAATGGCGTCATAAATTAGCGACTATAAGGCATGGTCAAAGGGTTCCTGCCATGGCCAATGTCAGTGTCAGCCGCTAATTGTGATTTGTTTGGAATGCCGTTGATTTAGTTCATCATTTGCTGCGATGAATATTCAACTGACACTCGATATGCATTCAAAACTCTCTCGATCGGGTCACTCGCTAAGATAAGGGTGGAAATTCACTCTCTGTCACTCCGCGACACAAAGGGATGTCTTATGAAATTCTTGGCAGATTTTGCTATAGTTTTTTATTATTTGTACTCTCAAATGGGTCTTAGATTCCTTTCAGTATCTATAATCTCATCCATGAAATTTACACAATGCATTGGTATCTATGTACATTTATGTATTCTATGCCTAGAATATCAGGTAAACTAAAAAGGATTTTTATATCCATAAGGCTCTAAAAAATATCGTTGACAACAAGAAAAAAAAGCTACTTAAAGACGTTCCGGTAATAATTATGTACTTATTCGTAAAATATTCAGAACCTTTTCTCTTGTTGGCCATCCCGTGTATAACCCTCTCTCGAATCAGAGATCCGAGTACCCTTCCCATTTAGGCTTACATACATGTTTTGTAATCTATTAGTATCACGTTTTACCATGCGATTATTTATATTAGTTTCTAGAGCTCTCTCCTGAAATGGATTGGTTTCTGGCATTGGACACGCAGCCACCATGGCGTATGCGCGTTATCCAGCCTCAGCTGAAGCCTGTCACTCACCTGGTGCACCTGCTGCACTTCGCTCAGTTACGCTCCAAAATCCACAAATCCTTTGGCTGCAACTGCAACAACAACCAATTCTGGCAGTTCACGAACGTTGCATACATTATATTCGTACGGGTGCGCGCAGAGGGGGCAGCATGGGATGGATATACACAAGATACTTTTCGATTTCTTTGCGCTCTTTTCGGTATGGAAATCACTGGCACTTCACATGGCTCAGGCAAAGCTCAAACTTTGGCTATTAGCTTTTGGCTTTTACACACCATTGCACGCACATACACACATACACACACACAGACACATGAATACAAATTTGTATTTCATACGAATCTAAATCGACGTCGACGACGACGACTACGACGACGAACAATCGCGGAACCCAACTCGAGGCGAGCTCTGAGGCGCAGAGGAGGGGAGAGACGCACAACGGATCGTATCGTATCGGATCGGATCGGAGAGAACTTAAAGAGCTGTTTACTGTTCTTAGGGCACACTTGCTATCTGCGACACTTGTTGCTGTCGTTGTCGTTGCTGTTGTTGTTGTCGTTGTCGTTGATGTTGTTGTTGTTGTCGTTGGAGCCTGCTGCAGTCTTAGCTCTTATTTTCCGCGACTTTATTCCGTTTTGGATACCGAGCGGTAAAAACCGCGAGCAAACAAAAAAATTATTAGAATATTCGAATGAGGCCTCTGGGCCCGTTGTAAACAAATTTTGATTTGGCGACAAGCCCAAATCGGAGGCGACGAACGTTTTTTGGTTCCGTACAACGAGCGTTGAGCGCAAAAAACTGAATGAGCGGCCGAGGCAAGGCGAACAACAGGCAGCGCGAGGCAAAAGCGATCCGGAGCCGGAGCCGAGCCGAGCAGCAACACCAGGCCTCAGCCCCAGCCAGCCCCAGTCCCAGTGCCAGCAACCGTGGCGAGCTAGTTAGTTAGTTTCGAGCTCGTAGTAGTGAGAGTAGAGTCGATCGGCAGACACACACACACACACACACACACACACACACACACACCAACACACACAAACACACTCTCCTGAATATATATTGGCCCTACGCACACCATTACAACGTAGCACAGCATCAAGTTGCTTAAGTCGCTCAAAGCGCCATTTAAGTTGAGTAATTAAAACAAGCGGCACATTTGCATGTGTCTGTATATGCTCACACACATGCAAATGCCTTGTTTGCGTGTGCAAGTGTGTGTGTATGCGATTAATTATTAATCAAGCCAAACAAAAAAAATAAAAACAACATGAGCTCAAGAAACAATAACAAACAAGTCGGATTCAGTCGGACAGCTGAAGACAATTACAATATTTCAGCTCTCCTCTCTCAGTCTTTGCCAGTCTCTGTCTCCTTCTCCTTCTCCTTCTCAGTCTCCATCTCCATCTCAGTCACAGATCTCGGCTCTTTCGACTTTCTTTGGTTTGGTCTCTCTGGCAGAGCAGAGCTGTTACATATTTAACTTTTCGGCTGCTGTTTCTGTTGCTGTTGCTGTTTCTGTTGCTGTCTCAACTGGTTCGGTTTATTTTCGTCTCTGGACGGGCTCTTCAAGAGTGCAGCGTTGCTAATGCAAATCTAAGTTGATTGCAAAATGCTTAGAGACGGAGTAGATCGGTTTTTGAGCCACTGGATATTGGCGCTGCCAGACTGTTTTCAGGAGTATTCAACACCAGAGATACTGTTCTGGGGTGTAACAACATATTATTCGGAATAATCACAGTACTAGTAATTGCTTGGAGGAAGAGTTTAAGAGTTTTTTGGGATAGTTTAAATGGTGGATAAAGGTGGTAAGTTGCTGGAGGTGCTTTTGGAAGCTGTTCATAATCAATCCTATAATTTATAATCCATCTCCACGAAATACTATATGGAGTAATACCAACTACATGTAGTCAAGTTTTTCCCTTTTCAGTAGGATTAGCCTCTTTCAACAAGTATAGAACATAAATCATGCGCCATGTTGGCCGATCACAAATTTGCACCTATCTGGCAGCGCTGGCTAGCCAAATCAATGCAACATGCTGCAAATTGCTGATCTTGTGGCCGTTTTTGCTGTGCTGTTGTTGTTGCAACGTAATTAAAATATTGCACTTGTTACTTTTCCCAGTTGCTGCCACATGTGCCCCTTCTCTCTGGATGCCTCTTTCCACCTCTCCCTCTCTCTCGCACTCACATTGTCTTTGCTGCTGCAACAACAGAAAAAATAGCAAAAACCACAGCGAGGAGAAAAAGCACAACAAGCATGCTGACAACATCGACTCCATCGGTCGCTGTGTCGTGTATTAAAACTTGTTCATTGGAATTTTCTAATAAATCAATAAACGCAGACAACACATTGTAAGTGGAGGGGCCAGGGAGAGAGAGAGAGAGAGGAGAGGAGTGGAGAGGCTGCTGCGTTGTCTTGGCACACAGCTGGCGGCATCAACAGACGGACGGAAAGCCGGGCAGACGGACAGATGGACAGCCGGATGGACAGGGGCACGCATCTCGCAGATTGCGCATTTTAAAAATAGCCAACGCATTTTTTTGAGGTTATGGAAAATTTTTGTTGTTACAAGTATTTTTTTTTTTTTCCTTTCAAACTCAATCGAGATTGGAGGCTACGGCCAGGCGCAGCAGCAACAGCAACAAAATTGACACTTTCACACAATTGTAATGCCGTAAAATTGTAGTTTGACGACTAGCAGTTCCGTAAATAAAGCGCATGGGAAGTGATAATGTAGCTGCTGCTGGACTGGTCACAACAATTAGCTAAAAACTATCAATCAATGTGTTCATAGATCGATCAATATTTCACTGTTACTCATTAGTGAGTTGCGACAGATTCTTACCTTAACTGCATGCATTTTGCATGTCCTAAAATAGATGCGACTAATTTAAATCTACAAATTATAGTATTCTTCAGTAGCAAGGATATCTATTAATTTTTATTATATTTATAATTATAGATCTGCCTCAGAGTTGAAGTGACCAACATTCCATTTTAATGCGGTAATAAATGAAACAAAAGAGACGTTTTAGACGATTTTCTCCGTTTGTTCGTATCGCCGTGGCAACATTGTTGCCACTAAATTTTCCATGTTCCAGCTTGATATGCAAATAAGTTCTAATAGCTTTCGATTTGGCCCGCTTTACATGCGACGACTCCGTTCGGCACATTCTAAATGTAAATAAAATGGAAATTCCTTTGAGTGGCACCGTCTTCACTGATGCTGAAGCAGCCCAACAAAAAATGAGAAAAAAAACTTGTAGAACAGGAGGAAGCACTTGTTGAGAACTTGGCTGCCTTGTTAAACGAGCCTGCAACACCCAGCAGCAGCAACAACAGCAGCAACGGCAGCAGCAGCGGCAGCATCAGCCGCAACAGCAACAATAAACAATGTTGCAATGCTTAATTATTTCAGCGGCAAGGAATTCCTCGGCGCAAACTTGAACTGCTTCTGGATTGTGGATGCTGCCTTCGTTACAGCTTTAGCCTGTTGCTACCATTACTTGCTGTGGTTGTGGCAGCCTCGCTTATTGTGGCCAGGCGTTGAGGAAGAGGCCGAGGCAGCAGAGGCAACTCGATTGCGAGGCCTGCCACTTGAGGTCGTCTGCTGGGCTGCTGATGCGTACAGCGCAAATGTTTTCTCCATCTCAGTCACGTTGGTCAACGGCACCACGGCGTCTGTGGCCAAGACCCTTCTCGCTGTTGCTGTTATTACTGCTGCTGTTCTTGCTGTTGTGGTCTGCCGCACCTATTTGTAATGCACTAATGGTCTCGAACCGGGAGGCAGCCTGAGTGCTCAAAGCCGCTCAAAGAGCAGATTGACATTAAGCTGCGCATTCGGCATATGAATAGATCAACAACCATGATAAATGGCAAGTGGGAGGATGAAATTTTTATTGCCATCCCCATTCCTTGCCAAATGGAAAATCGTTTCATGTTACACTGCTGCAAGATCATCTAATCTTTAAGTCCCTTGGAGCTTCAAATCACATTGCCCAAAATTTGGTTTAAATGGATGTTTCTTGTTGTTGTTGTTGGGAAAAGCCCCTATTATATTATATTATATTATATTATATTATATTATATTATATTATATTATATTATATTATATTATATTATATTATATTATATTATATTATATTATATTATATTATATTATATTATAATATATTGCTGGTTCTTTCGGGTTGACTTGGTTGATTCAGCTACAAAAATGTTAAAACTTTGCCAATACCAATATCTGTCAATTACCCATGAGTGCTTGAACTCTTCTTCACTCCATCTTGATCTCACTGTGTCGGGTAGAGTTCGCTGCACTGCAACTTTCGAATTTTCCAAAAATCGTATCCCAGCATGTGCTTCAAATTAAGAGATTCCATCTGAAGATCTCTGTTGATGATTCATGCGGTTAGTCAAGTCGATTTCGAAGTAATATGCAAATTGCGATCTTGCTTCTCGTTCAGTGTTCTGTGTATTTTGTGCCCCCAACTAAGGCATGCTACAAAGCGCTAATTGAACTTTGCCTATATTATATTTGCTCGGAGTGAACTTTGCCATTGTCTAGAGTCTAGACAAATTAAGAACAGACGAAAAGAAATTTATGCATGTCGCTACAGAGTGCGAACATTGTTTAATTGCCCGCTTTGGGGCCACGTGGCGTATGTGCAATGTTCAGTCTGATGTATGGTATGCTCTCCGTGTGTGTCTGTGATAAGCGTCGTCAGTTTGTCTGGCCATGATCGGAGAGAGAGGCAGCTGGTGCGGCTGTTGGGGCTGCTGGGGCTTGGGTGTGATGTCATAAGTCAACACATCTATGAAAGAGTCTATGCTGGGGAACGCGATCGCGATGGCAATCGAATCGGGGATCGTTAATTAAAATTTCCAGCGAGTACTTCATTAGCATCATCGCCAGCATCGGATCGGCTGCCACGCGTTGCTGGGTATCTCAGCCTGCCGCCTTGCCGCGCTCCAATGCTTAATTAATAAATCAACGCGACACTTGCACTCCATGGCCGTATCTGTTGCTGTTACTGCCTCAGCGAGCTGCTGCTGCTGTTGCCGCTGGTACTACTCGATGGGAAGATGGGTACCAGACGATTCTCTACACTAAGATTGTTGCCATGCCATATGGACAGGCAGACAAATTGACGCGACATTCCACAGCTGCGACTGCTGCTGCTCCAGCCATGTGGGAGGATGAGGCGGAGTTGATGGTGGTCACTGGCTAATAATAATGTTAAATATAGCAGCTACTGATGATGATGGCATGTAAGTGGAGGAAAACGGAAGCGGAAGTGTTCCTAATCGCCAGATGAAGATCTGAGAGTGGGAGGAGGCAGAGCCGTAGCTGCTCGACAAGTAGGCAGCGCTTAATTAATGTACTTGTAATATGAACGTCAAATCGGAGCACATATGAAAGCTGCAATATTTCAATTTAAAATGCTTCTGACGAGGAGTGTAAATTTACATCATAGATTTACGATTAAAATTGCGATAACCTATTTATATCTTAGCGGAATTAACATTAATTAACGATCATGCATACATATTTATACATGTACATATGCATACATATGTAGTTTCTTCCTCTGAAATATACATTTCTTGATATATTTTTCTTTACATACATATTTACATATGCATATGTATATGATCACGTGCATGTCTGCTATGAAACTACTCGTATTAAAGCTAGTTGCTATGAAACTATTAAAAGTTGATTGCTCTGAAACTACACAGTGTGTTGACCACTAAGCAAACAAGCTTCATCTTCTAATACATAGTAACTAATACATTCCATTCTATAATGGGTACTTAGTTCTCTGCTCATATACGCAAATGACAATGATATCTTGTTTGTATTTATCAACACAATGAATAATACAGATTTAAAGGAATCAGAACTTAGTCATCTCCAATGGCGGCTAGTGTCTGTGCAGTTAATAACAAGTCGAATCGAGCAAAAATAGCACAAGAGGGACAGGCCAATGTGATTATTTAATAATGATGGCAAATGCGCGGCAAAGTAGTTATACTATAGACAACAGATCTCTGCTCCGAGTAAACAATGGAGAGCGCTGAAAGATGGAGGGAAGCAGTAACAGAAACGAATCATAAATAGAAAAAATCGCAATTATAGAAATATGCAGTCAAAGTGTTAGTTAGATTAGTAAAAATTGCTGTATTCCAACTGGGCGCGCGTCGCGTTTTAGTTTTCTAGTTGCTAAAAATAAAAAAAAAACAAATAAATTTACATTTTTAATTGCAATTATCGCTGGCTATTGTTGTAGTTGCTGCTGGCGCTGCTGCGACTTTTGCTACTGTTTGCCTTTGGCGTTTCGAACAATTAAGATGATTTATTAGCAGCGCATTTTTATGAGACGCAGTACAAAGGAGCGGTATGGCTGTATTATACAAATATATTTATGCTTTATAATAATCGTACATACAAATTGATTTATCACATCTGTCACTACCGGATAATTATAATCAAGACAATTTATGCCGAAAATGTCTCAATGCCTTGCTGATTTCGTAACAAGGGAATGACTAAGTGAAAAGCTAATTGCCATTTATGCTGTCACTCTGGAGGGTCTCGGAACATAAAGATCTCGAAACTATTTAAATTTGAGTGAATATTAAAAATGTTAATGGAAAAAGTCGTAAAATTTGATAGACAAAAATTAAAGAGGCAAATCGTAAAAACAAATTTAAACGATTATTGCCCGTCTGCAGTTCAAGAGCAGCTCTATTAACGAATTGCCCTACATATGTATGTACATACATATGTATGTACATCCCATTCCACTATGGCACGACGAGCAAGTGTAGATCCATCACATTGGTTCCTGTGTGGCCTGTGAGCACGTGGTAGTGGCCATCCGAGAGATTCCTATAGAAGTTGTAGCTGTCGCAGTTACGCAGGATTTCGGCCAGTTCATCCAGAGTGTGATTGGCCAGAAATGAATCAATGACGCTGCTGTCTCCAAAGGCGCCCGCTGCATCTGTGGGTCCATCAATGCCATCTGTTCCGGCACTGAGGAAGGTGCAATCATGCAGAGTCTCATCGCGATGTAGAGTCTGTGACATCAGCAAGGCCAAGTGCTGACTACGGCCTCCCACACCTTGACCTGTGACCTGAAGAACATAACATTAATAAAATTTCACACTGGATTTGAAAAATCTCTCTACAAACTTTGATGACAGGCTCGCCACCACAAATGAGCAGCAACGGCGTCTTACTTCTCAAGTGCTGTTCTAAAGCCGACATGAATCCCTGGAAGCTATATTCTCCGAACGCGTACTTCTCCTTCAGCTGCTCCTCGCAGAGGCCATACTGCCTGGCATCGTGTATGCCCTGCAGCAGATGCTGATAGTCGTCTGCCACTTGTCTCACATCGCCCTGTACAGAACAGCTTAAAACGCAGGGAATGTATCCCAGTTTTTCAGCCTGTTGGGCTGCCGTTTCGGTAGCTATGGCATTGCTACCTACTACATAGACTTTTTGCTTGGGTAGCAACGGGTTATCTTGCTTGTCTGACACCTCAAAGACATTTTGAACTTCCGTAGAGAGCTGCTCCCACACTTGGTGCCTCTTCAAAATCTTAACAGCGGATTCTCTACGGACTGGTTGAATGGTGGGCCCACAGGCGATAAGCTCCAGAGGATCTCCTATGATATCGCTCAAAACAAAGGTCACCAGCAGTCCCGCATTGCCAGCAAACCTAGCCAAACGGCCTCCCTTGATGTCCGAGCAAGCAATGCGCACCGTGTTGAGCTCCTGGATGCTAGCTCCATGCCTCATCAGCTTGTCTGCTATATTTCGCTTGTCAGTGAGGTTGAGAGGAGCTTTAGGCAGCGGCAGCAAGGCAGATCCACCACCTGACACGAACACAAAGAGCACATCTTGGGGAGTCATCTTCCGAGCCAACTCATTGATTGCTTCGGCTGCACTTAAGGCAGTTTCATCCGGCAAATTGTTGGGTGCTCCTTCGTACACTGCTAAGCCCTTGCCGATGTCCTGTGCCGTCCGTCTGCAGTCCGTGCGCAATCCGTCCGCAGTCGGGATGGGTTCCTCAAACTGCCTGAGTGTATTCACAGGCACACTGAGAACGCCGCCGGCAGAGTACTGGCCCAAGTCCATATGTACTTTGTTGGCCATGCCCAGAACGGCCTTGCCGAATCCCACTATATGACATTTCTTCCCACTAATATCATGATGTTCTCCGTTCAGTTTGATGCAAACTCCTCCGAAATTCTCAGTCCGCTTCGGCCGCAAGTCGAAGCTGTGGAAATCGGCGAAAATCTTCTCCGGATGCACAGCGTTCACCGCCTGGGCGAAGACCTGCCGCATGTGATCCCATGTTTGTCTTTTTGCCATTATGTAAGCTATTGTCAGTACTGATGATAATCAGCGATGCTAAAAATCTAGTTTTACTTATCATTTTTGCAAACAGCTGTTTGAACGGGACGCGGCGGGGTGGAACGGATCAACGGAGGTAGGGCTGTCAAGTTGTTCCCTGTTTAGGTCACACAGCCACACCTTGCATTTCATATACTTCTTTTAGTAGTTTTTTTAGTATTTTGTAATATTTGTTCGTATTTTCCAGTATTTTTTAGGACTGCATTTTATTTTGTTTCCTGTGGAACTGAACTGAAATAGTGTGGCCAAGGACCTAAAAAGTAAATTGCCACTCTCATGAATCAGCTGTTTTTTCTAAACAGCGCCAATTTTGAAAATTCAACTGAAATTACAAAAAAGAATATATATAAGTCCGACGATGAAGTGATTGTGTTGGTGGCAGCATAAATTGTTGCCAAAAAATAGGAAGGAGAAGTACAGCGCATTCAGAGGCGCCAAAGTGTCAAAATTATCAAAATCCGTATTTTCCATGGTCCGCCATAGACATGGTCTTGCCTCAACTGCTTTTATTAAACATTATTATTAAACATTATTATTAAACATTATTATTAAACTGCTTTTATTTAAACATTTGCATATCTCTTTTTGGTTTTGCGCACAGATTTTGCCTCCACCTTTCACTTTTACTGCAGTAATAATAGGCACATCCATATTCCTGGCCTCTATGTCAGCTGTTCTATCAGTCCACAATCGTGTCGATAGACAAACTATCGATAAGAATTCGTGGAATTCGTTTACCTTGCTGGATACTGAGGCCAGGAAAACAAAAACGAAAAATTCCTGACCCAGTTTTTTTTATATGGAGTTTGACAGTAATTTTTAGTTTCCGCGGTGCTGGATACCTAGCTTAAAAGCACAGGGTAAAATTACTGAAAGAAACTGCTATATATATCCTGTATGTGGGACGTAATTAAAGTAGTGTGACCAAGCACCTAAAATTTGGATGGCCACTCTCAATCAGCTGTGTTTTGTAAGCAGTGTCTGTTGTGATAGTTTAATTAAAATTTAAAAAGAAGGAAGATGAGCGCTGAGGAAGTGATAGTGTTGGTGGCGGCATATATTATTGCTAAAAATAAGGAAGCTCAGCGCACACGTAGGCTGGAACCGAACTGCACCCTTAAAGACGATGACGTAGATTCAAGTTCGTCGTCGGCTTATTCTTATGTAGTTACCATTTACTTGTTTATTATAACAGTAATAAACCAAAGCTCTCTTTGCAGCAGTCAAAGGCTTCAAAAAGGCGTAAGGGCAAGGAACCGACAGGAGACGATGGCCTCTCTGATTTACTGTGCCAGTACCTGAAGGAATTGAAGGAGAAAGCCCAGACGACCAGACCGATTTTTTCATTTTGGAATGATTTGCTGGGGAAGCTACCAGACGATGTAGCAACCGCAACAGAAATAGAGATGACTAAGGTCCTATATTGTAAGGTGCAGGAGCATCAAAACAAATAAATTAAATAATAATAATAATCATCATAATAATTAAATACAATAATGGAATTATTTTTTATTGGCGCTCAAATAAGGGTTTACCCCAAACTTGTGGCGCCTCCGTGTGCGCTGTGCTTATTTCTTATTTTTAGGAACAATATACGCCACCAACACAATGGCTTCAACCTCAGAGCAAATTGTTTCCTTTTTTAATTTTCATTGAACTATCACAATTGGCGCTGTTTACAAAACACAGCTGATTATTCATAATCACTTCTTAGATTCTTGGTCACACTATTTTAGTTAAGTTCTAGCACTAACCATACAGTATACAGTATTCTAGCCTCTGCTGCTTAACAGTAATATATCAAAACTCCCTTTGTAGCAGCCGAAGGGTTGAAAAGGCGTAAGATGGGGGAACCGACAGGATATGACGGCATCGCTGCTTTACTGATCGACTTTTTCGAAAATAAAAAGAACACCAGAACAATCTTCCCGTTTTGGGATGCATTGCTGTGCAAGCTACCAGCCGATATAGCAAACTCAACTGAGGTGGAGATGACTAATCTGCTATATTCGAAAGTGCAGAAACAATGCAAGCCATAGATTATTACAAATTTAATCATTTTATAGAAATTAATAATATAATTATTTTTTATTGGCGCACTCAAATTGTACAAATCTTTGTATAAACGGCTAACGGCAAAGCAAATGCCGCATTTTGCCGTTTAATTCCGTTACTAGGAATACGTCCAAATTTGTATTTGTAACAGTTTTTAATGGTATAATGTCATTTGGGAATTTAACTGCAAAATGCGGCATTTGGTTTGGGGTATATACATATTTTGTTCGACTTTTCCCGAATTTTTAAAGTCAACGTTTTCAAAAACGTACCGCAAAAAATGATCTTTTGAATTTTCCGTAAGATAAGCTGGAACTATAAAGTTTGGATACGATTTATAGATGCACTCAACATCTTTTCAAAATTGCAATGTTCAAAAAAACCAGTTGAAAGATATTTAAGCTATGTGAAATAAAAAACATTGAAGGAAAATAATATACATTTTTAAAAAATTAAAAACAAACTACACCATAAAAAAAAAATCTCTTAGAACAAGTCAATTTGGTTCCCAGCAAAAATAAATGTTTAATTTTGTTCCTAGTGTAATCTTACTGAAAGGACTATAGGATCCGAGGTTTGTTCCTGATTTAAAGACATTTTGGGAAAACAGTAGGCTGTTAGTTTCTCTATCTCACTTGCTCTGCTTCAGTTTGTTGGGTGTACGCAATAGAGAAAGTATACAAAAAACTACCAAAAATTCGCAATTCAAATTTTAAAGATTCGAAATTCTAATCCATGGAAAAACATCAAGTGGAAAACTTGTGCATTGTAGGCTTTGGGGCGATTATGCACTTGAGCAATCTGAGTGTTATTTCGGCCCTCGATAACAAAGCCATGGTGCTCGTGCCGAACGCAGCTTCCTTGCTGGTGGCTGTGTCCTTGCTGACCTTGCTAACTCAATGGCGCCCTTGCTGGATGAGCCAGGTGGCATCGACTTGTTCGCAACAAGCGTTCCTACTGCTGGTGGAGATGATGATAATTATGGGCTTGGTGGAGTTGATGCTGGTGCAGATCTGGGTCCCGATGCTCATCGTGCTGAATATTGTGTGCGGTTACATTACACACGCACTCCTGATGGCCAACAATGAATACCTAGTGGAAAATACCCCGGATATCGCACACTGGCTGCGCTACCAGGCCTTCTACCAGGCTCGCTTCCTTCTAGCTTTGGCCATTGCCTTCGGAATACTGAAATGTTCGCAAAACTCTATTCCCTTGCAGATGGGCCGCGGCAACATTTACATGGAACATGCCACTGAAGCTGGTGCCACCACAGAGGAAACAACTATCGAGGAACTCAGAACTCAGAAGCTTACACGTGGAGCTCAATACATTTTCTTGGACGGCGGTCAAGAACTAGAAGAAGAGTGTAACTGCTAAGAGAAGGGAAGCCGAAATGACAAGTTTTTTAATTTTTGGTGACTTCTTATTCTTGTTTCTATTTTTTAAATTATTTGATTATGATTGAAAATTAAACGTAAATTTGTTGCTCGCATTTTCTAGTTGAGCCGTCTCACATGGCCGTCTCCACACGAGTTCCGACTACTTTCGTTCTTATTTGACACCAATTGAACACGCCTGCTGCCGTTGGTGGTTGGAGTGACTTTGCCACTAGTGTGGGTGCTTATATATGCCGCCGCTGGAATCAATTGGCTCTAGCCAGATTGGGGCTTTAGATAATCGTTAGACTATAAATAGCAGCAACTTTCGATGGCCGGAACACAGTCGGTCATAGAAATTTGGGCGCAATGCAGCTTATGGCGTGGCTCTCCCTGCTGGGTAAGTGAAGGCATAGGGCAATCGGATTCGGATGAACCTCCATTCCTTGGGATTTTTTGAACAGCATTCGTTTGGTTGGGGGAAGGCAATCCTCTGGTCGGACTGTTCGACCCGGCCTGCTTTGTGATGCTTGGAGACTGTCCCAATAAAAATGTTACCTTCTGGCTTTACTCCAAGTAAGTAGCCGTCACTAGTTCTATTTCTGCACGCACTCAGAGACGTCTACTTTAGCTCAACTCGAGATAATCCTATCCAACTGGATCCTCTCGATCTCAATCCATGGGACTTTCAGCCTGCTCGCCCTTTGAAGATACTCATCCATGGATACACGGGATATCGAGACTTTGCCCCGAATTCCTTCATCCGGCCAGTGCTGCTCCACCATGAGGATGTCTATGTGATCTCAATGGACTATGGACCTCTGGTGCGCTATCCCTGCTATGTCCAGGCAGTGCAAAACGTTCCTCTAGTTAGCAAATGTCTTGCGCAGCTGATCAACAACCTGGTGGACCGGAACATAGTTCAGAATGAGATGATCCACCTGATTGGTTTCAGTCTTGGCGGCCAGGTGGCCGGTCAGACTGCCAATCATCTCAAGCGAAAGTTGAAACGGATTACTGGACTGGACCCGGCAAAGCCACTCTTCATCCTTGGCAGCGATGCGCGACGCTTGGATGCTGGCGACGCAGAGTTCGTGGATGTCATCCACACGGATGTTCTGGGTCGAGGAATGCTCCGTTCAATGGGCCATGTGGACTTCTACCCTAACTTCGGACCCCAGCAGCCGGGGTGCATGGAGGAGAACCCCAACGATCCTGGGAGCTGCAACCATGAGAGAGCTCCCCGCTTTTATGCCGAGTCCATTAACTCCACAGTAGGGTTTTGGGGTCGCCAGTGCTCTAGTTGGTTGGTGCACCTCATCGGACTCTGTTCTACTCGCGCCCCGCAGGCCCTGATGGGCTACCACGTCGCGGATGACTTGAAGGGGTCGTTCTTCCTTAAGACAGCCAACGATACGCCCTATGCCTTGGGAAAAATGGAGGACGTGGACAACAGCAGACACCTGGCCAAGTTTCGGCTGAGTCCCGAGTTCAACGAACTCGACCAGGACTATGAACCACAGCTGCTGGAGGCCTTCCTCGAGTTTGAGGATCCCGAGAATCATCTGAAAAGAGACGTGGATGATCTCGAGCAACAACTGGCCTGGAAAGATCAAGCAGAAGACGAACCTTTGTCATAAAATCATTTGTGATTACTTAAGTTAATTCGGGTAATGTTAAAAATAATTTATTTTAAATAATTATTAGAAAACTATTGTCGTTTCTTTTTTCCGAATACATTGTTGGATTGATTTAGATAAAAACTACGCGAATATATATGTAAATACTGTATTTATCCAACAACAGCAAAGACATGTATATTTTACATGCATCTCGTTAATCTATCACGTTCTCCGAATTTCAATGTCACCCCCAATCCAGCCCGCAGAAAACTGCCAGCCCAGCCGAAACTCAGCTGGCACCACCGCCGACCTTGACCTACTGGCTAACCCTAGCCTCCTTTGGAAACCTTGACTCTTTTATCAGCCTACCTGCACATTATATGGGCCCTCATTTTCTATGCAATTTTCAATGTTAGGTCTGGCAAATTTAATAGAATTGGTGTTAGAAGGAAGGCGTAGAGCAGTTTAGACACTTGCAATGAGCGAATATCGTTGGAATGGGAGCCACCTCCTCCTGGCATTTCTAATCTTTGGATACACCAGGGCGGAGATGGAGCTGCGTGGACTGTTACCCGAACTTTGCATCTTTGCGGAGAACAAGTGCCCAAATCCTCGGATTACCTTTTGGCTCTACACAAAGTGAGTTTTGATCTCTTATTGGAGGAAGCGTAATCAACCCAGACTATTTCCAGCTACACCCGCGATCAACCCGTGGAAATAGATGCTCTGAATCCCCAGGCAGAGCTCTTTAATCCCATTCTACCTCTGAAAATACTCATACACGGCTTTATCGGAAGTCGGGATCTGACGCCCAATCTGGAGGTGCGAGATGTCCTGCTCCAAACCCAGCCCGTCCATGTAATTTCCGTGGAGTATGGGAGTCTGGTTCGTTTTCCGTGCTACTTTCCCTGGGCTGTCACCAATGCTCCCATTGTGTCCGAGTGCCTGGCTCAGTTAATAGGGAATCTCTTGAAAGCTGGAATCTACAAACGGGAGGACATACACTTGATCGGTTTCAGTCTGGGGGCTCAGGTGGCAGGCATGGTGGCCAACCATGTGGATGAGCCTCTGGCTAGGATCACTGGCCTGGACCCAGCTGGGCCTGGCTTCATGATGCAGACCTCGCCGCGGCATAAACTGGATCGCAGCGATGCAGACTTTGTGGACATCATTCACACTGACCCCTTCTTCTTCTCCATGCTGCCTCCGATGGGCCATGCGGACTTCTACCCTAACCTGGATCAGCTGAACCAGCGGGGCTGTAGCTACGTGAGCTCTTGGCGGTTCTACAACTGCAATCACTACCGCGCGGCCGTCTACTACGGGGAATCCATCACCAGCAGCAGGGGATTTTGGGCCCAGCAGTGCGGCGGGTGGTTCGACTTCTTCTCCCAGCGCTGTAACCAATACTCGAACATGCCCAACAGCCAGATGGGATACTTTGTCTCAGAAAGGTATGAGTATAACTCCTTCAATATTTTCTCTTACAGTTCTCTCTAATATTTATTGGAGTCTCATCCCTTTCAGCGCTGACGGATCGTATTTCCTTACAACCCATGAGGTTTCCCCCTTTGCCAAGGGTCCGCTGGTGAATGTGGAAATGGATGTGGCAGAGCTTCACAGTTCACAGTTTAAAATAAAAAAGCGTTAAAAAAATAAAAAAAGCTTTCATTCAAGAGCGAGCTTTGGCCAACTTATTTTGGGAAAAGCTCTTACACGAAAGACTGAAGACACGAACTCAAGCTCGAAGCAGTCGCTCGAGAGAGCTCGAACAGAGTGCACATGCCCGGATTCCGCGAAACCCTACCCAGATAGTATTCGTATCACTTTGGAAACACCCGCGCGTGCCCGCAAAAACTATAAAAGAAGTGAAGAAAAAATTGATTCAATTTCAGCTGGGGCAGCCGGAATTATGCCCCGCCAGCTCCGTCGTCTCGTTGTGCACTGAAATCGAAATCGAGTCCAATGACCAGCTCTCAAGCTGGTGTCTGTGATAAAGTGTCCACCTTTGGTTAGCCAAGAAACCGTATTGCAGGCCTTGACCCATAGCCTGTCAAGAGCTGAAGCGCGGCTTAGCTCGGTTATATAATCAAATTGATAATTGCAAATAATCCAAACGCAAAGTGAATACTAAGAAGTTTGCAAAAAAGAAAACAAACCAAAAAAATGCAGTTCAAGTTTTCGAAGAAACCAAGAGCAATTGTGGGTTCCTCTGGCTTGCTGCAGCTCCTCCTGCTGATTAGTGCTACACTATCCCGCCTGGAATTCGCCGGTTCGTATGTGCAACGAGTGCTAAAAGAAACTGAGACTGCGGAAAAGAAACACCCAAAAGAGAGAGAGAGAGAGACACTTACGTTAAACTTTTACTTTCGCCCTGATGCTGGTCGGAACCTAAATTTTTTGGCCATGCCTGAATTGGCTTGTGCCCTGGCCTTTCTTTTGGGCCTGTCATTGTGGACTTGTGGTCTGTTTACGGTTAACTGTTAAGTCTGCTGTGGCTGCTGCGGCTGCGGCTGTTTACACTTAAAATTTGCGTCAACTGCCTAAACAGGCGGCATAAATTTCATTTTTACTTTTTAAATGCGAGTAGTTGCACAATGCTGATGAGTTTCTTTTGGTTTTCTGTGGAGTCATCCCGTGGTGACCTTGCCTCACATATTGTTCATATAAAAGCATAAATATTTCCAAAACTCTTTTTATGAGCACTTGTAATGCTGTAATGACAACTACTTGAAAGTTTTTATTGTCTTTGCCAGCCATTGATATTGGTCACGCATATTTTGTCATGTCGGCTCATCCCGCACACAAGTGTTGCGTTTGCTTTATCACGGCCTGCCTCTGGTAATCTCCTGCCTCTCGCTAGCCACGTTAATTCATTGCAGTGGCTACCGCTTATGCTGTTGGCCGCATGCTCTGGAATTTCTCATAATTCGTGTCTTTAATTTATATTCATATTTATACTACATAGATACTCTGCACCTTGACACTCTTCGTTGCTGTTTGTTTCTGTTTCTGTTTTACTGCTGTTGCAATATTTACCACTTAACCAAGTTGTATTGCTGCTGATGAAGGTGGCATCGCCATACGTTCCCAGCCCAGGCCGTCTAGGGTCTTGCTGGGCTAATGGGGCGTATGCACATTGCCGGAGTGCGTGTCATTGCCGAACTGTGACGTGGAGCCATGGTCAGGGGCAGGGGATGAAGGATTTTGGGCAGGTTAATGCTGGGTTAATAATTATTCAAGATTGCAGGTTAATGAACGCACTCCAAGCACTAGCCACATTCATAAAGTAGGTCACAGACGTCAAAGTATAATTTAAAGTTAGGCAATTTTTCAAGAATTTTTAATACAGGTATACTTGTACGGTTGATTTCTTATAAGTAATTATGGCTCAGCATAAGCAAGCAATTCAAAGTCCTAAGGTTATGACCCACAAATCCCAATATCAGTATCGATTTCAAGCCAATTGGCCAATAATCTCCACGAAAAAACACTCAAAGCCAAACAATGCATATGACTCATGTCAAGCAAAACAAAAAACACCATAAACAAACCACTGAAAAGAGAGAGAGAAACCCAGAGACGGGCCCCAAAACAAACCAAAATCATCTTTCACTTAGCGGACGATGAGGAGTTCGTGTTTTGGTTTTCGTCTTCCGCCTTTGGCGCCGTCTTTGGCTTCCGTTTTGGCATTGGCTTGATTTGTGTTAGTTGGACAGCCCCAACCACAAATCCAACCCAGCTGCAATAAGATTTCCATGATTTCCACACGAGCTTTCTCAAAACAATAGATGTAAATAAATCCAAAAAAAGTAACTTAATTGGAATGCGTAATTTGAAAATTGGGAAAAGGACAGAAATGGTTTGGATAAGGAGAGAAAAGGCAGTAGAGTCTGTTTCTGGCTTACATAACTCGGTAAGAGCAGTACTCACGAAGCTGCAGAAAAACGATTGTGAAAAGCAAATGAAAACAGAAGACTTGCAGACAATTGAGGCATGACCACGACCGCAGTACAGACCATTGCTAATGGAAAAGTGGTGGAGTTTGGAAGTGGGCGGTTTATGGGGCTTATGCTGATGGTCTCTGATGTAAAACCACCGCCTATTGCATGCTTAATTCGTCTATCCGGCTGTTTGTCTGCCATGTCTTGTCTGCACAAAACATGTCATCGAAACCGAAACCGAAATCGAAGTGAAATGGTAACAACAACTCCCCGGCTTATTCACTGTGTCTATGGGGTATGTGCCCTATAAGGCAGTTATGATATGTTCGGGTCTTTCCAGTGCTCAGCCAAGCGGCAAGACTCTGCATCTGTAACAGTCTCCAGACCGGTTACATGGCCTGGCTATACCTCTTGGTTATCTCCTAATGTACGGGTACTCGAACCGCAAGTGTGCCAATTGCCTGCCGCCCACTGAGCCAGCGGCGCCAGTTGAAGGTCGATTCTCCAACAGTTTCGTTAGATTTTTAATTTGACAATTTGAATGCAAAGAGTACTGCTGGAGCTTCTTACGCATGCCGCGAGCTCTGGTGGAAGCTCATATTGACTTCCATCAAATGTGCTCGTCGTAGGAACTAGTTCGGGGCTTGGGGGCTTGGGATTCAGCTAAAATCATATTCGAATTTAGTTCAATTTTTACCTGGGCATTCGAGTAATGATTTAATTATATTGTTTTGTCGCCCGTGGACACCGATCTATATATAGTTTATGATAAGCCATTTCAATTGAAAATGTAATTTATATCATGAATTTAATTAATAGAATTTCCATTTACTCTGAGTTCCGAGAGGTGGCGAACCATAAAGCGCACACCTGTCGCCGACGCTGTCTCCCACTACCAAACAAGCCCATCTGGAATGGGTTTTCCTTATGACCCCCCATGAATCAGCGGCATAAATTACGCATATTCATGCCGTATCCAGTCGGCAGCTCCAGTTATATCATGGGCAGCACGTTTTGTCAAAAATAAACCCAAAAAACTCAAAAATAAAAGCAAATAGCAAACAAAGAGCAAATAGGCAACGGCATCGTTACTTCCGTTTCTGTTCAACTGGCTGACTGGACGGACTCGACTTTTACTTTCTGGTGGCGACAGCCGGCGCGGCAATTGTGTGGCATGCATTGGTCGTTCCACTGCAACTTCAACTGCAACTGCAGCAGAAACGCAATCGCATGACATTTGCAGCGTGCCAAATTGCAAACATTCAATGTCGCTGCCAGCGGCTTATGCAATTAAGTGTAATACCAAAGCTGACTGAAACGGACAGTGAAACCCGTTTACCAACATCCACATCCACATCAGATTCAACTTCAACTTCACTTCATTTCTCCCATCTCATATCCTCACAGTTGCTCAAAATGCTGGCGTGGTGGCCGCAGCGGTGGCGGCGGGACAAAACCAAACCCAAGTCTACGTGACGGAATCCTGCCTGCAGAAGCCGTACCGCTGCCCGCATCCGAAGATTCAATTCTATCTGTACACACGCCGCACCCAGGAGCAGCCCGAGTTCCTCGATGTGCTCGATGCCAACGCCCTGTACTACACTCACTTCAATCCCCGGCATCCGACGAAGATAATCATCCACGGCTTCGGAGGAGGTCGCGATCTAAGTCCCAGTCCAGACTTGCGGGAGGCCTACTTCAGCGTGGGCGAGTACAACATCATCATCGTGCACTATGCTGACGCGGTGAAGGAGCCCTGCCTCAGCCAGATGGATTGGGCTCCGCGCTTCGGCAGCCTCTGCATCTCCCAGTTGGTCAAGTATCTGGCCCGACATCCGCGCGGGGTCCAGCCAGATGACCTTCACTTCATCGGCTACAGCGTGGGTGCACACATAGCCGGACTGGTAGCTAACTATTTGAAGCCCGAAGAGGGAAAAATAGGACGCATCACTGCCCTGGATCCGACGATATTCTTCTATGCAGGGGCCAACAACTCTAGGGATCTGGATACGACCGATGCCAACTTTGTCGATGTTGTGCACACTGGAGCGGGGATACTCGGTCAATGGCATTCCAGTGGACACGCGGACTTTTATGTGAATGGCGGCACCAGGCAGCCTGCTTGTGTAGGCTCCGCCACTCTGTTTCGTGAGTATCAACCCAACCTTTACCTTTAACTTCGGTATTTGCTATTTCATTTCTATTTTTTCTCAAAATCAATTCTGTTTCATTTGATTTTCCAGAGACCTTGGCCTGCGACCACACCAAAGTCACCCCTTATTTTATAGAGTCTATAACAACGACTCGGGGCTTCTATGCAGGTCCGTGCCCCAACTTGTTCACCTACCTGATAGGCTGGTGCGAGCCCAAGGATTCTGAGTACGTTCTAATGGGCGAGCACTGCTCCCATAAGTGAGTACTGAACTAAAATGTATCCTAAACCACTTGATAGTAATTGCATTATTATTGTTTTTCAGAGCTCGAGGAAATTACTATGTTACCACTAATGCCAAAGCGCCCTTTGCTCGAGGTTTCCCAGGCAAGGGGCGTTCCAATGGCGAGTACCAGGGAGTACGGCGTTGATGACATTCCTTAATTTCATCTGTTTCGTTGCCGTTTGCTTTGTAATGCAGGCAGGTTCAAAGCGGTTCATAAATTTTAATAACCATTTTGGAAACAATGGATACAAAATCGATGTTGCCCAATTCGTATTCCATTTCGAACCAACCTCGAACCTTTTCTTAGCCCGCCTGCATTCTTCCATCTCTTACACCGTAGCACTCATGTGATTATAGTTTGTTTTCTAATTATATGAATCATATTTATTTAATATATTTTTGTTGTTAGTCTTAGACCACCGCCATGTTTGCTGGGAATTGGGAGAGAAGCGACACCCGATCCCAAATTCCGATTTCGGGTCCTGTACAAATCAATAAATCTAATCATTAAGTCGTAGGCTGAAAGTGGTTTGAAATAAAAGTAATATACACTCAATATTTTTTGGCATAATTCTTAACAAGTTCATTTTATTGAGTTCCAAATACATTTGTTGGGTATAATTTAGTTTTGATTTCGTTTAGACGTTTAAATATGGTAACTCGTATAGCCAGATGTCATCCAGGAGGTTTTTCTCTGTCTCAGTGTCATAACTTTTTTAAATAAATTTGCGTAACAAGTTTGGTAAATTATTTTGCTAAGCTGGATCTTAAATGAAAATCTTTTTTATTGAGCTTGAGTCTTGTGTAATCTTTTTAGTTACATTTTACGAGTATTATTTAAGTTTTTTCTTTTGTTATGAGCATACATTGAAGTACATATGTATATATGTATGTACGTATATAAGTATATGTATTTTAATTCGGTTTATCGACCATACAAATTAAACAACATGGGCGGGTGTTGCCAGAAAAGGGATCTCCATCTCCATTACTGTTTCATATACTTGATTTTGATTTAATTTTTAGCAATTTGTATACAGAACGCTCAATAAACACAAACAATACATTGTTTTATTTTGTTTAATATATACACAGTTCCAGTATTGATGGCCTATCCCATCCAAACGTTGAGAACGTTAATACTTTTATTGTTTAACATGAAAATTTCGGTTGAAATAATGTGACTTCTTTTTTTACATCTATAGAATGAATATTTTATACGCATAATACTCGTATATATCTGGTTTTGGAATATACATACATGTATGGTATTTGTCCGTCAATTTTTGTTCGCTTCCGATCCGATGAAAGTGTATGGCTTATTTATACGGCTGCTTAGGTTTTCTTAGGCCTAGGCATGCTTTCTCGTACAACATTAATGTTCGGCTAGGCGGTTCTGGCATGTTCTGGCTTGATTTGGCTATAGTTATCATTCATAGTTTACCATCATTACATTTAGTTGTGCTCGTAGTTTTTTTGGTTAATATGCTATGTTGCTGAATTTATCATTATATACACTTGGATATTTTACGCACTGAAGCATTTAATAGTGCTCTTATCTAATTAGATACATACATATGTGGGTATATACGTTGGATTATATACAAAACTGTCATGTCTAATGATGTGATTAAGTTTTTCATATGCGGCTTTTCGGCTAACATATGTACATACATACATATTTTTGCTATTATTGTCCACACAGCCCCGAGAGCTTGAGTATCTCTCAAACAGAAAATGAGATACAGAACTCAATACGATTAGATGAGCCCATGACTAGTGAGAGCCTCGTAAGTGTTCATCTCTCCTGTGACAAACTCGATTTTAGAAGACACACATATGGATTTACGCATACGGATTAACTAAGCTAGTGACTATATAGACTTCCAGTTGCATTTCTCTATGCATTTATGTACAGAATGGGTTTATGGGTTTGCAATTATTCTAATATTACACATATGCCCAAGTGGCCAACATTTTGAGAAGCATTCAAAACTTGTGCCCAAATCTAAACAGAAGAGAACTGAACATTAATTAATTTTAAATAAAAGCTAATGAACTATGAACTAAGCTTACTTCACTAGGTATTGTCACTTTCACAAGCAGTTTTGGTTGTCATTTTCATAGATCAAACACGAAGTATTTCCCCTTGTTTGATCTAAAAATTCCATAATTACGTACTAATTATATATTTTAATTTTGTTTTGTTTTTTTGATTATATGCGTTTATATATATTCGCTGCGCTGTACAAATTACGGTATAAGAATTGACTCTTTTAGTTAGAAAATTTTCACATATTTATTACATAGTTTCTCAATTGTGAATGAATTGAATAAGTTACATTTAAATATATATGGTATATATTTTAATACTTACTCCTAGGTAAATTTGTTCCTAAAGTATTGCATACACGACTAATTAGTAGTGTTTTAATATTTAAGGGATAATAAAGAAATTATTGAAAAAGGGAGTGCGTCTAAATGCAGTTTTAGGAAGAACAAAAAATTAGTATTGGTGCATTAAATAACTAAATGGAACATATTTAAATAGTGCTATTTGTAATAGAAATCTGTGCGTTATAATAAAAAAGTTCATAAGCAAATACATAGTACCTATGACCGAACCAAACGTAATTAAGTGGTGCATTTTTTTTAAATAAATGGGGAACTACGTTTTCTTGGATTTTTCTAATATAATAATAAATATTTACAATAAAACCTTTTTCTAAATATTTGTAGCATGTATGATTTAATTAGTTAGTGATGTTCTGAGGGTTTACTTGGACTTTAATTTCAGCAGTTAAATTTCAGACAACATTTTATGAAGAATAATACAAAATACAAACATAACATGATCTTTTCTGTGAATAAAACCCAAAAAAACTCTTAAATGATTAATAATTTATATTAAGAGTTTAAGCGCAAAAATAGGGTTGTTATTCATTTATTTATGCAGTAATTTTTTATGTAAACTGAAGAACAGCATGCGATTATAGTCAATGGGTAACCTCTTTCCAGATATTGTGAACAATTAAGAAGTTTGCCGGGAAAAGCAAACAATAGTATGGCAGTTACGAAAGATTAGGCGGCAAAAGGCGAAATAAAAAACATATCTTTCTTTTTTATTTGGACGATAAGAAATCCTGTATTAGTCTTAGTCTGTATAAGTGTGTGACGAGTATATGAAGACCAAGTCTGAGGGTATATGTGCGTACTGCTATCTACTTATGTTACTAAAATAGATATATTTTAGTACCTAATCGTGCCTTGCTCATTTTATTCAAATACAAATGCGTATATGTACATACATATGTATGCATATTGTATGTAAGTTAAACAGACAATGAACATAACCATACATATACCATATATGAATATTGGATTAGTTAGTTAGTATGTACTTTTATGGTTATCATTCGTGCCGAACATCAACAATTGCTTAGCTTTATTTTAAGATTAAAATGTTCTCATGCCCAGATACTGTCGCCTGTGGGGCGGATCTTCGCAGAGAGATAATATCGTCAACGGTAATAAAACTTGCAGTTTTCACATTTGCATAGTTAACAACAATTTGTAGCTATAATTATGTGTAGAGTAATAGTTTCAATAATATATACACATACATAATATATAGGTATACAATATCAGTTTATATTATATATAGTAATATTCTTTGAGACGTGGTGCATGTGTGGATTATGTAGTTTATGATATTCACAAATGCCTTAAATACGCCTTCATGACCCTCTATTTCCCTTTCGCTTTGTGTTTTTTTTTTGGTTGGAGCTTGTAAATAGAAATTCGCGGAAGCGATGGTGCCTTAACAGATATATGTATGTAGATCGAATTTGCCATCCAGTGTCTATGTGTAACCGTATTGTTATGTATGCATATGTAGTTTCTCTGTTAGGTACATAGTTTCATTGTGTTAGTGTGGCTTGTGGCACTCCTTGCTCAAAATTCGATTGAACATGTTTCCTCTATAGTATTTTACTCAGCTACGAGCTACGAGGGTCTCGTATTTATAACTATGTGTGTGTGACTAGCGACCCCAGTTCTTCGAATAAAACCCAACATATAGAGTGATAGAATAACTTTAACGACACACCAAGAACAAACGGTAAACGATAAACGTTAAACAATTTCCAACTACAACTAAAAGCTATGATATATATCAGTGACTAAAGTGATTCCTTTATTGCTGCTGGTAGGACTGTGGGTCGTAGGACGGCTGTCCTGGTAGTCCTGGCTGGCCCGACTGGGGTTGCCCTTGCGTGTAGTCGTAGTTGTAGGCCACATCGTCGTACGGCGGCGGGGCGGGTTCCTCGGCAATGGGTGCACTGGCGGCCATGGCAAATGGATTGTTGGCCACGTGCCCGGTGGCGCCATAGCTAATGGCACTTGATTGCTGCATTTGGCTCTGCTCATTGTACTCGGGTGCACCCTACAAGGAAGAGGTAGAACAAAAGCAGTCAGGGTCAGAGATCACTTAAGCCCTTCATTCCACTTACGAAAGAGGTCTCCTTCACGTAGTTGCCCAGCATGCCTGCCTGACTGGGATCCGTATTGGTGATGGCTCCCGCCGGCGGAGCCCAGACCTGCTGCTCCTCGGCCGGCGGCTCGGCCCACGGCTGCAGCTCTCCAGAGGCGAAGATGCCGTAGAAAGTGCAGCCCACCAGATGAACACAGGCGGCCAGGGTGAACACAGTGGTCCAGCAGCCAGTGGGCTGAGTATATCAAAGCAACGATTCTCATGTAACTTGGATTACATACATATGTACATATGTACATCTTATAACGTTCTACTTACGTTTGCCTGTATGAGCCCATCCAGTGCGTACGGCACTATGATCCCTGCCAGCGTACCAATACCATTCGAGAGACCCATTAAGATACTCGCATAGCGTGGAGCAATGTCCAAGTGGTTGACATTATAGCCAGATATGGCAAACCCACTGAAGGCCACGCCACAAGTCAAGGCGAACATAGCTCCAGTCTGAAATCAATATTTTAAAACTCACCCAGAAAATCTCGAAACCATACTACTCACCGCCGTTGAGGAATGTGCCACGAACAGGAAGAACAGACCCTCCATCCCAAAACCTCCACAGTTGAACAGCTTTCTCACATTCGTGGTGGACAGGATGCCATTCTTCCGCAGATGATCCGCCAGCATACCACCGAATGGCACAATCGTTGTCATGATCAGATGAGGCAGGGATCCCACAAAGCCAGCCTCCTCCACCTTGAAGCCGAACTTGTGCTTGAGGAACGAGGACTGGAACAAGACCAGCAGGTAGAAGTTCCAGGATCGACAGAAGTTGGCCACTATGATGGCGTAGACCGGCATCGAACGCATCATTTCCCGCCAGGGCGTCGTCTTTAGCGATGGCATCGTCGGATGGGCAGATTCTCCTAGCGACTTTTCGATGTACTTCAGCTCGGGAATGCTGATGGCCGGATGCTTTCGCGGGTTCTCAAAGCACAGCCATATCCAGAACATATACCAAATTATCCCAAACACCCCGTAGGCATAGAACGGCGCCTGATAGCCCACGGTATCGGCCAGCAGCCCGGACAGGGGCAGCCCCACCACTACGCCCGCATAGGATCCCGAAAAGGCTAGGGTAGCCAGACGGGAGCGTTCCATGGGTGGTGCCCAAAACCGCCAGATGCCGTGACATGCCGGATATGTAACACCCTATGAAATTAAATTGGAAATAAAGTTATTTGGATGTAAAGTCGAAAGTTTTTAGTGGTGACTATCTGAAACGAAAAGCAGCTTTGCACATACTTGTCTATAAATTTGCATCTTTTGTATGGGATTCGGAAATCAATGGTTTTCAATTATATTTCAGTGAGACTGATATGTCACGGCATATATTTATATTATTAGTATGATCTAATTCCGACTTTCACAAATGAGTATTTCTATGAGTATTTAACCCTCTACCGCATATACCGCTTAAACGGTACATCGGCTTACGCTCTTTATTTCATTCATACTCTACACTATTTTCTATTTGAAATGCCATGTGTAGTATTTTTTGTGCTGCTTAGTTTCGTGTTTCTTTTAGTTTTGTTCAAGCGTCTCACGTGGGTGAACGAAAGTAAATTTTTCTTAACTTCGAATTAAGTTTTCATTGAGCAATAACTTTTTTCCAAAGTTTTGTCTTAAGAATTGTGTATATTTTATTTGGTGCAATAAGTGCCAAAGCCATATATGCATTAATGACATCATGTTATGGAAATTTAAAATACGTCCACGATATTGATGATCTTCTTCAAAGTAATGACGAATCCGCATGCAACACTGACGAAGAAGTTGATAAAAATCAGAAAGTCCAACAGGAAGATGTGTACATACCGGAGACCGATGAGAGTAGTTCAGATGGCGATAAGCCCCACTTTTCAAAAGCAAAGCCGAATAAAAAGTAAGTAATTCCGATTTGAAAACTTTTTCACTTGCCCCCTTATTCGAGTGGAAACTTTCCATTTCAAGGATATACCAATCTTTAAAATTTTCTCGATGAACTGGAGAAACTACCAACATTTTCCTCTGAATTCTTTCCGAGCGGAAAGTACTGGACATTTTCCAAAATGGATGAAGAATAGACAACTTTGTCAAAAAAATTGCTCATTCCGTTCCTTTTCTTTTTGTGAAGTATGCAACATTTATTTGTATTATATTGATACAAGAAATTGTTTTACAAACTTTCACACGGATGCATAAAGAGCTATGTACATACATACATACATATATGCATATGGCTTTTATTTTTTCTCGCTAAAATGTACTTACTGCATATAGAGCCATATATGGCTTTTTATACCCGGTACTCGAAGAGTATAGGGGTATATTAGATTTGTGGGGCTAACGGTTGTGTGTAACGCACAGAAGGAAGCGTTTCCGAACCCATAAACCCAAAAAACCCATATATTCTTGATCAGCATGAATAGCCGAGTCGATATAGCTATGTCTGTCTGTCCGTCCGTCCGTCCGTCTTCATTTGCGTCTATATCTCAGAGACTAAAAAAGCTAGAGCCACCAAATTTTGTATCCAGTCGTCTGTGTTATCACACTACTCAAAGTATGTTTCAAAATTTTGCCCCGCCTCCTTCCGCCCGCACAAAGGACGAAAGTCTGTGGCGTACACAATTTTGAAGATACGAGAAAACTAAAAACGCAGGATCATAGAAAATAGCAATTTCTATCGGAATGTTGAATCTGGATCAGATCGGATTATTAATATAGCCACAATGAAGAAAACCATTTCGAAAGTCATCGTTCCCTCTCGCTCTCTCTCACACGCGACCCCATCTGCTTCGCCCATTCTTATTTTTTGATGCCTAGTTCTCAGAGACTATAAGAGCTAGAGCAACCAAACTTTCTATCCAAGCTCCTGTGATATCAAACCAGCACGAGTTTATTTCAAAATTTTGCCACGCCCTCTTCCGCCCCCACAAAAGACAAAAATCTGTGGAATCAACAATTTTTAAGGTTCGAGAAAACGAAACACGCAGAATCATGGGAAATGACCGCAACTAACAGATTGCTGAATCTGGATTAGGTCGGATCATTATTATAGCCAGAAGGAACATATTCAATTTTAGTCGCTACGCAACGTCTGCCATGAGCCTACTCATTCCCCCTCTCTCTGGCACACATGCACGTCTATTGTATGTAGTTATACATGTGTATGTAAAAATGTAGCAGCCGATGTGAAACTTATATGTAATTAAAAATGGAAACAGATAACTTCTAAAATATAAAAATACAGCATGGGGTTCGACTTAATTTTTTGAAATTTTACATTTAGGCCAAAATTTAATTCGTTCCTTTTGCGAACATATAATAAATTTCATAAATCGTAAGCTCATAAATGTACATATGTTTGTATGTATCTTTGTATATACTGACTGAGTACCGGATATAAGGTAGAGCCGCGGCCTTTGCCCTCTCGTTCCCTCTCGTTTTCTTCTGTATTGGATCGACTTTCATGCAGTCGAGGGTTAAGGAGATATGAGCCTTTAAAGTTTTTAAGTTTGTATCAATAGCCGAGTCGATCCATCTGTTCTATATAGTCCTCAGAGACTATATGAGCTAGAGAAAACAAACTTTGTATCCTGTGATATTAGAAAATACCGAAAATGTAGGTTGGGACAGAATGAACACCAGATTGCCTTATCTGGACCAGATTGAAGCGTTTTTATAGCCAGAATGAGGAAATCAATTAACGCTACCCCTCTCTTAAATACACTCTTCCACGTGCAGTGTGGGGACCGAGATACAAAACAGTAGCGGAAAAATGGAAACAGATAAAATATTTTTACATTGTAATAAAGTAGGTAATTTGATCAAAATTGAATTGAAATCTAGTTAGTCATCCAAAAGACTCATCGTGCTCTATTCGTAAATCTAACTCGAATCTGTCGTTATCCTTTCGACACTGTATAGCATTATACACCATCCCCACAATACTGAACTATCATTGAATTCTTATTTAATACATCGGAATAATACGTTTTAGCAAGCTAAAATGGCAGAAGTGCCCCCTTTGTGCAACGTTCTATTCTATTACTTTCCCATAATATCTTATAGTACAAATAGTGGTTCAATAGTACAAAGCTATAGTCAAAATTCTTTCCTTTGCCACATCTCTAATTGAGATATCAGAAAGGAAAATGATAGACTTTGGCACAAAGAAATCGCATTAAAATAAATTCTTTTGTTATTCTCCCTTCCTGCCATCCGTATCCTCTTTTAAGGGCTTAGGACATGTTTTCATTTCACATATTTGCTTTATCATAAAGCAAAATCTTGTCCCATCCCCGGACCAATCCCTCCCTTTTCGCAACGTCACGCAATCGTAATCCTTGGCTTTGATCTGTGGCAAAATCGAATCTGGTTACTTACCTCGAAGAGTCCTTGCAGCACGCGCACACAAATCACCACATGGCCGTGCATCAGCGTCATGGCAAAGGGTACGAACAGATGCAGCGTTGCCGAGCTGACGATGGAGAGGCCGAATATCTTGTTGGCCGGAAACTTCGATGCAATGAAGCCGCCGGGAATCTGCGTCACCAGATAGCCCCAGAAGAAGGACGAGTCCACATGGCTCTCCACAGCGACCGTCCAGTTCATGAAAACAGTCTGCAATAACACGAAAGAGACAAAATATAAGCCATGAGTGGGAAAGCAGCAGTCATTAAAAAGTGCCGCGGGCCTTTATTAACGAGCATCAAACCGGATGTCATACAGGGCTCACAGAACTGTCGTTTCTCCCTGTATGTGTGTGGGGCGTGGCTTTTTGTGTATGACTTTTGAGTGATAACCATCCACACCCTAATTGAAAGCGGCTTTTTGCTAAATGAAGCAAATTTTCGTCTCCTTCCCATACATTTATTGTTTAGCTTCTTTAATGTTTGATATTCCATATTTGAATATTTTCGCAGTAAGATTTCGCATTACACTAAACAACAAAATTGTACACTCTTTTCTCTCACTCTTTCTACAAGAAAAGTTGTATAGAAAACTTAAGCAAGCATATCTCAATACAAAAAATAAATCAAATAAATACCACTTTTTAAAATTCTTAAAAAAAAAATTCTAAATGTGATGTATGTATAGTTATTTATTGATTACAGATATCTGATGTCATCAAATGACATGTTTTTCACGTAAATTCTTAAGATTCTTATGCAATTTTCACAGTATAATAGTCCTTCAAATATTTGAAGCAGCGTTACTCACCCCGTTGTGCTCGCCCTTTAGCTTCGCCGCCGACATATTGCAGCGCATGCCGAAGGCGATCATGAAGCCCACGCAGGCCATGGTGGCGATGGTGTAGCGGGCTGGCATGCATGGGCACTCCGCCTTGCAGTACTTATCGATCTTCCGGAGCGGCGGACGTTCTATCTCCTCGAACGAGGCGGGCGAGTCGGGCCGGTCATCGTCGTCGTCGTAGGCGTGGCCGCCGCCGGGTCCGTGGCCCTCGCGCTCGCCGCCCTCCATCTCCTCGTATCCGCCGTGTCCGGTGTGGTAGCTCTGAGATATCTCGAACTTCTCCATATTCGGCTTGAGGCTGGAAGAGGAAAAGGGCGTGCGAAACATAATAAACATAACGACATAATTCATGCCAATTAGAACAGAAACAGAAACAGGCCATATCAACAGGTCAAGTAGAGGGTGTGAAAACAGAAATATTCTCTGCTTGTTAGGCCAGCAGCTGCCACCCTCCCCGATCAAGGTGGTTGTTCTGCGCCGCAGTCCCCAAGGAATTTCCTTTTATGTCGGCATGGGGAAGGAATTGCCGGAGGGAGGCAGCTCCCTCAGTTAGGAAGAAATTCAATTTTATTAAGTGGTGATAGCAGGGCTGCGGGCTCAAGTATTTAAAGTTGATTCAACCAGGTGACAATCTGAAATCGTATTTTGCGATTTGATTTCTCCGCCGAGACCTTTTGTCGGTCGAACATGGTGTAAACACTGGGCAAGACCTTGTCGCTCACTGATTGATGGCTGTTGTTAGATGATATCGATGTGGTCTAGCCTCCCCTCCCATTAACTCTGGTTAAGTGACACATCCAGAATGATAGCCTCTAGATCTCCCCCCCTGTATTGCCATTTTTTCCATAGATATCCAGACAAACTCCTGAGAATTATGCCTTACAAACTAATAAGCAGCGGCACCAGCCAAAAACAAGCCACTACAGTGGATAACTTTCTCGTCGTCGCCGCCTGTCACATAACTCAACTGTCTGCCGCTAAAGCTACCCTCGTCTGGTCACGCAGGACCAGGAAGCCCGCCCCACGAAGAGGCCGAGAAGTCCTTCCGACGTCTTGTGCATTGACCGACTTTAAGGAAGCCTCATCCGAGGCAGTTTTTATCTGCCCTTCGAAAGGGAGAGCGCAGTGTAATGCCTGTCATTAGGTTTGTTATGTGCCGAAATAAAAGCTGTTTCGATTACCATTTTAGCGGAAGCTGACTCTCAAGATATGCAAGAGCAGTGTTAAGGTATGCCAGAGATTATCTGGAAATCGGTTGGGATAACAGAGCCCTTCCTATGCAAGAATTGTTTGGAATTCCGCAGCATCAATATTTTAATTAAATGGGTTATTTTAAAAATCGAAATAAATGGTCAGATTTATAAAGATGTTCTGCCTCAATTGAATTCAATAAAAATTAAATTAAAATATGTAGATTACTGCATTATTGAATGAATGATAAATTCTGGTTAGAATACATTTTGAATACCATATTCTATTGTGTGACCTTCTGTATTTATCTATCCAAAAGATAGTAATAAATATTTTAGTTGAAGTTAAGATTATATACATTTTAATGAGTTACACATCAGGTGTATATACATTCGATAGCTAGTCTATTTCCCTTTACAGTTTTGCTTCGTCTATTGTTAGAGCATTCTGTCGTCGTCTGACTAGGAAAATCATCCTTACATACATACTCGTATATCATTGACTTATTTTTTGCTGTCTCGCCAAAACTATCCATGGCGCTGAAGTTCTTCCAGCCACTTGTTTGGCGGGTTTGATTGTCAGTAAAAATGTTGTAGACTTTTTGGCGCCGCATAGATTACTGCTAACTGGCGCCATGGACGAGAATGGGAAGGCGGAAAGAAGAAAGCTGAAGGATTTTCAGCATTTGATGGAAACTCGCTTTTGGTCTGACTTTAACTTGGTCACAAATGCGTGCCCATTAAGCAGCCATTAGATAAAAATAGGGTAGATGTACATATACACTCGTACATATAGAATTCTGTTTGCCTTGACAACTGAGATACTGTGGCCCTTGTGGTGGTGCTAATGGTGGTGGAGGTCTTTGAGCGCGGGCATGTCTCATGTCAGCGACACGGCCGCGTCTTCAATGACAATTCTAATTTCATTTTCGCTGGCAAAGAGAAGGAACGCATTCAGTTTTCCCTTGCCTCTTGAGGCATTCCAATTTCTTCGCGCCGCGCGCGCTTTGAGTGCCCCTTGAGGGCTTCAGCCACAGATCCTGGCAACGGATGAATAGAACGCTCGTAAAAATCAATTTCATCTGCAGCCTTTCGTTGGCATGCAACACATTCCTTAATGAAAGCGATTCCACCTATTGTTCCAATTTCTAATTTGCGCCCAAGGTCCTTGAGAAATCAGTTATCCCGTCCCGTCCCGTCCCGTCCCGTCCCTGGCGTGCCCATAAAATTACATACCAATGGCTCACGTGGTCCTCCCCATGAATGAATGAACGATTGAATGGTGTGTGAGTGTTTGCCCAATATGCTTCACTACTTTATTGTATTCGAGGAGACCGAGGTGATGGAGTCATCGTCTCTGTCAACGGCTTCCGTGTGGGCACGTGCTGGTAACGTGCACGGAATTCCTGAGGCGCCGGTGAGCATCCCGGCATGCCGAGGCGTTTGTTGTCACCGCTCCTGGAACTCCTGGAAAGTCGACCTGCCTCTCACCACTCCCCTTTAATGACTTGTTAAGCATGCCAATAATTTTACAACTTTCCGGGGCCAGACACGTGCCAAAGTTTCGCGACGCCGGCTAGTCGAGAGTATGCATCAATACGACAATATATTGCATGCTGCATTATCGTGGACTGTCGGGTCAAGTTCATCCAACCACTGCCGAGATCAGCGTAGCGTTAAATTAAATTTTGTTTTTTTTGTTCTCTCTCTAAAGTCCATTTGATTGCAATCATATTTCATTCTCGGCATATTGCCCATCGTCATCTTTCTACACTGTTCAGCAAGAGTTGGGTGCAAAAACAGACTTTTTTCTCTACTATATGTATATTTATAAAAGACAGGAAAAGAGTCTCGTTTCGAGAAGACATTAATAAATCTTTCAATCCAGCTGGTAAACTTATGCAATATCTAGCATGTTTTAAATTCCAATGGAAACACTAAAGGTTACACCAAATTCAATCAGTTTTGTCCTAGAAATGTGCTCCAACAGAAAATTTGCATTAGACTAAAAATCGTCCAGAAGTACCAGAACCCTGCTGCTTAGTGTCATATCATATCATATTCGATTCGTTCTGCACTCACCCGCCAAACACGCCCGTCGCCTTCTCCTTAAACGCCGTCAAGCCCTTCATGGTGGTGATGCTGTGGCAGTGGCCGAGACCTCCTGGCTCTCACTCTTGTTCTGACTCCGGTTATGGATCTCCCACTTGGCTCACTCTGATAGCCGTGCCGTGTCGTCCCTTTCCTAGCGCAGCGAATGCTTTGCTCCGTTGACCGTGCCCTGGTTATCAGTTGTGCGCATAAATATTCCCGTATTTTCTTGCCTACTTCACGGCGGCTTACCGTGCCAAAGGGCGTGTCGAATCGTCTGGCGGTTAATTTCTGTGAAGCCAGCAATAATTTTACGACTTAGCTTTCAAGATTTTCACTTGTCGGCCATCTAATTTTGATTTTCCGCTGTATTGGCTTGCACGAAGATACTCTCCTCACCAGTAAGTAGGCTGTTGCTTTCTTATTCACAGTGCCTGCAAAAGAGATGTGTACCAGTTATTAATTTGTTCGCCAATTTGTGTGCTGCGGCTGATAAGGAAAGCTCTTGCAGGGCTTCACCATTTTCCACATTTGTTGTAAGCAGCTTATGTTCATAAATTTATTTGTGTTTTTGCTGCCTGAGGGGGCCTGGTGGATGGACCATGGACCATGGTGTGGGTGTGATGGTAAGCCGGAAAAGTATTTTGTTCGAGTTTTCTTGCTTATATAGATATTTTGATTGCAATGCATGCTTCATTAGATATGGACCAGAATTTTGAGACAATTTTTGGGACGAATCCTTTTTAAAAGGGTCTAGAAAGCAATAAAACAGATTAGATTTACATGAAGTTTGGCAAATTGTGAAAACATTCCGTAAAATTCTCTGAAGTCATCTGAGTTCCCTTGTATTTGAACCATTTATGAATTCAAACCTCTAGTTCCCCTCTAGTTACACGTTCAATCGTGTTTCTTATTACATTTCATCAAATTTAGAGAGTCCCAAATGTTCATATTTTCATATGAGAACTACTTCTCAAGAATATATGTAATTCTTCAAAACATTTCTCTTTTGAAGCCAAAAGATTCACTAAAAGAACTCAAATATTAAGAGTTATACAAAATTTGTTTGTCTTTCAAAAATTGTTAATACAATTTTGGAGTAGCTGTATTTTTTTCATGCACCTTCATAGGTAATTTTTCCGAAACTCGTATTTGTGATCTTTGTATTTTCGCTGCATTTTCCCTCTGGACCTGTGACCTTTCCGAATTTCGCCTACTTACATGCCACACAAGTGTTACGTAATCCATTTGGACGTCGTTGGTGCTTATGTAATCGCCTCTTGTTTCCCAGATTCCGTTAGTCACGTCACTTCATATTAGATGATTATTGTATAGACAGCAACATTTGTTGATTATTATAAACTATTTGTTGTGGTTGGTTATGATATCACAAATAAGGTACACAGATAACAGATTCTATAGCTTGACACTCAACACGATACGCTGCGAATGGAATGAAATGGTAAAATACAAGCAACGATTACATAACCGCTTTGATTTTTCGGATAAAGTTCAGCTGTATTACTTGACTACACTCTTACATTTTCTGAGCAACACACGCCCCGGGAAAAAATTAATAGGATGGAAAACGTTCAATAAACTAATTAAAAACTTAAAATGTGGGACGACAACATTCAGACAGAGTTGAGCACGAGACCGGCGGCAGGCTACGACGACGAGGATGATGGCGATCCGAATTCAACTCTGTCTGAAGACTGTGTGATAGCCAGGTCTCTTTCAGCGGCGTCGTAGACCTCGCAGAGGATCATGCAAGGTCCCAAGACCAGGACAGGTGGCGTGGATGGGGATGGCTGTGGACTGGGTATATAAGCAGCTATCTATCTCAGTCTCGTCCTGAGCTGGAGGGTTGGAAAGCTGCGGAAGGGTAGGGGTATGAGGGAGGAGCGTAGTATATATACACTGGAATTTTTCGACTATTGGAAACTGGAAGCGTGGGAAGGCATGAGAATATTTTTCCCTTTCAAGGATATTACGATGGAGTTTATCGTGGTCTCCACGGAGCAGCTTTTAACATTTAAGTATATTTCTGTATTATGATTATCAATCAACAATTCCGTAGTATTATTCAGAATATTTTCACTATATATATTCACATTCCCCTCTCTTTCTCTTTACACATGGGGTTATATACCAGATGCAGCACTAACGCAGCTCCGAGCTCGCTTTTGGCCTCAGCAGGACAACGCACGAAGTGAAACTAACATCATTCGCATTCGCCTTTCTTGTCTGCCCAGATGGATGCCCTGGTCCAGATTATGCTCTGGCAGAGCATAATCGAGCCACCCGTCTCGCTCGCTCCCACTGGCCTTCGTGTGGTGAAAAGCTCTCCGACACGGAGCTGCGCAGGCTCAGGAATGCGAACGGGCTGTGCCGGAATGCCGTACCCAGTATTGGTCGAGGGTTGCTGGCAACTGTAGCAAAGCCCCGTCCTGACCGGAGTTGGGGCAGCCGAGCCACCTGGCTGGGCCAAACCAATCAGAAGCCGAGATTTCCCACCTCCAGTACATGGCCTGACATGAGTGGGCGGCATGGGAATGCGTCGCGGGCTGGCATGCGAATCTCAGTCGTGCGTGAAATGCTATTATTATCATGTTGCCAGGCCATTTTCCATTATTTTCCTGCCCTTCCATTATGTATGCCCGTACATAAACATTCTCCTCCTGTCTGGCGCTGGCTGTGGCTCTACTTCTCGGTCCGTACATATGTACATAGTCCCGTACAAAATGTCAGCCATTTTGAATATTTGCCGTCTGCTCCGCCGGCTTGATTGCTCCAAACTCCAAAATCGAAACAGCAGCGATTTATGAATGAGCACCGGCGCAGCAAACACATTCTCCCCCTAATTGATGAATGTCCAGTCTAACGAGGATTTCATAGATTTGATTTCGACGTGAGACTTTAAAAATTAATGTACATATGTATGTACTTAAGTTGTTGGACTTGTAGAGGAGTTGATATTCAAGAAATGGATATTCATCAGTTATTCTCAGACGGGAATGATGAAAGCGACTAGAAGCCATTCATAATGCAATTAATCTTATAGAAAATGTATCTTTATTATTAAAAAAATATATACATATATATATAATAATGCAAAATTTGTTGCTACTCTGAGTCTAAACATTTAAAATACTCTTGTCTTCCTCCGCCAATAACTTCTTTCATGTCCTTTCAATTTATATACATACGTATATATATTTTGAGTCAATAGATAATTGTGGTAGTATCACGATTCAAATGAAAACTTTATGTAAATATTTATCAATCTCTTTTAATAATTTCTTCCTACCTACTACATAGTTTTAGCAAGGTTACATTCAAGATTCAATTAAATTCTAAAATATATTTAATGAAAAATGATTGTAACTAAAAGTATTATATTCTATAGCCTTAGTCTAGAAATAAAGTAATAGTACAAATTATTAATAATATTTTTAAAACACTAATAGAAAAGTCTGGACAGTATTATATTCTATAGCCTTAGTCTAGAAATAAAGTAATAGTACAAATTATTAATAATATTTTTAAAACACTAATAGAAAAGTCTGGACATTTGCGAGTTGAGTTTTACATTGGAACTAAGTTTTATTCTGAAAATGCAATCCTTATATGAAATTTTACAACGAGGTACAATTTTGTATTCTATTATTATCGCTGGACCCACTGAACGGGTGACCATATACTGTTACTTTACCCGTTACTGCTGCTGAGCATTTAGTTTGCATACACATAAGAATTTTTGGACTACATTAGATTCCTAATTACTTACTTACCTATTACACTTGTCTTTTTGGATGATATATGTGTTAATAGGTGAGTTGACAGATCATTTCTCCACTCAAACCCTAGCAGTCATAAATGATCTGTTTTATGTACGTTCCCTACTTCAATTAAGATATCGGTTTTGTTCTTACATCAGTTACGTGTAAAGACTCTTGTTCTTTAAATAAATAAATTCATGTTTTAATAAATATTAAAATTAAGAACGTAAAGTAAATTTCATAGTTTTGGTAGGGATAAAGATTTTAGTACCATTAAAATTAATTATTTATTTTCTAACACTATTATTTAATTCACAATGTACGATTTTCGCTTAAAAAAAATAATCAATTTTTCTCGAATGTATTTATATATGTACCGTGAAATACTCTCTTCTATATGTATGTATATGAATACAATTTTAGGCAATCTTCGTCCGATATTTTACTTACATCGGCGTAAGTAAGCGAAGCGAGTGAGCCGGTGGATAGTTGACGAGTACACCCCTAGTACTTATGTACATCAATATTTTATTTACATCAAAGAATGTATTCCACATTAACGAATGAAAAGGAATAATCTGCAACATTTTATAAACGAACTCGCCACATTATACCTTCAAATTTAACTTATTTGATAAAATGCTACAGCCGTAAGATGAATGAAGATTATCTGAAAGTAAAGTAGGGAACATTGTATAATACCTTATTACAATCACTATAACATATACACATACTCGCACAATATCAATTGTCTATCCGAATTTCGAATTCGTATCAAATGATTCATATTTCTTATTATGCCACTCAGTGCCGTCCGCGTCATTCAGAAAATGTGTACGAATATGCCATGAGAATGCCGAGGTTTTATTTAACATCGCTGAAATTTAAGAAATGCAAATGCAATGGTTCTTCAAACATTCATAAACCCCAATAGTGTATAGTGTATGAGCAGTTCCTTTCATATTCTCTTTTCGAGCTGGCCACTTAAAGTAGCCAATAATCTTAGTCAACAGTTTGTGCAAGTGCCCCGATTCTCACACACCCAGCACGACCAATTCATAATCCGCAAAAGCTATGGCTCATAGAGAGCCCTGTTTCCGTTCTCGTCCCAGCCTCTGGCGTCCCCTCCCCCCACGGCTCGGCTAGCGACGAGGCTAATACGACGCATTGGTCTTACCCTCATAAGCATAAAGCAAACAGCCAAACAGTTGCAACTCAGCCAAAAGCTATAATAAAGTTGCGGAAGCAAACAGCAAAGCGAAATAAACAGGAGGTAGAACGAGAGTGAGAACGAGAACGAGAACGAGAACGAGAAAAAAGCAGAGCTGAAATGAAAATCAACAAACAGCGGCAGCTTCGGCAGTCATAGCCGCAAAGGATTTTCGTATTCGAAGGGATACGCTAACAGGACGAGGCCGACACAGAGAAGTGAGAGCAGACATTGGGGCAGACAACTCCATAGACAGGACGGCGGCAGGAACCAATAACCAACAACAATGAAGCACACGCCTCAGACACATCATCTGTGATATTAAATTTCGAAAAATCCTTGTTTCCCGCAACGTTTACTATTTAAACAAAGCGATTAGACTCGCAGGGTGGAGCGCCTAAAAGCAGGCAGTAGGCAGTAGACAGCGGCCTCCACATTGATTGACGTAAATGAAGAATAATCGAATTGCGCTCATAAAACTCTAAACTAAGTGGCAGCCTTGTCAACGGCTCGAGTGTCAGTCGAAGGACCACAGTGCACAGTGGGATGGCCATACAAATATTAATATTAATATTCATTACATTTGTATGTGGAATTATTAAACTTGCTTTAACACTTTATAATTCCTTAAAGCTTTCCCGTATTTTAATATATAATTGGAAGTCTAACATTATTTAACATTTTTATTTACAATCAATTTTTATTGTAACTACATACTGGGGGTTAATTTACTGTCGATTACTTGATATAAAGGGAAATGGACCTCTATTATTTGTTTTCCTTTGTTTCCTATTTTACCGAAAATATTAAGGTTATTGGATTGGAATATTCCCCTCAGTTCCACTGTTCCCAAATCTGTGGGCTTAGCAGAGCACCCGCCCTCATAAATTGTGAGCAAAAAAGTGTCAAACTTGAGTTGACAGGCCTCAAGCCTGAGCCCATGCTGTGGCCGTGGCCGTGGCGGAAGATCGGGCGAACTGTCCGGAGTACGCTTCCGGTCGCCCGTCAGCGGTAATTAGTGAAGCTTCGACTAAAAGTCGTCTTCAATTTCATTGCGCCAGCGTAATCATCATTATCCAGTTGTTCTGGCTGCTGATGTTCTGGGTCTCCATCTGTGGGTGTTTCTGCCTTTTGCTCTAATTACAAAATAACTTTTGAGGCTTTCGGCTCTCGCTGTGCTGTGTCAACTCTCTGTAATTTTTGGAGGATTCCCCACGGTGTCTATGATGTATGGCTTTTCGTTTTCTGATTTATGAGGGATGCGGCCTGGATTACTCCGAGCAAAGGGTTTCCCGGGTACAGCTTCGCACGTTTTTAATTACCAGACCAAAATGTGACGACTTTAAAAGTTGGTCTTCATCGGCTGAAGCACAAGTCTCAGCCCACAAGTATGCCGGAGGAGAGATATTCCCACACTTTCCGACTGAAAGTCACGTTGAGCGAAATTGATGAGCTTCGGTCGACTGTTGATCTAGCAGACTCATCCTGTCAATCCACATGTCCACCCACTCAATCAGAAAACTAAACGCTGCGCCAGTCGATAAGCGTGCCACATAGTCCGTTCTGTTCCCGAGTAGTAGTACGAGTAAAGTGCCACATCGGTGAAATGAAATCCAATGTGAGGGGGGTGCCACAGCCAGTGGGGTGTGGTTCGAGGGTGTCTCTGGCACAAAACGATTTCGCTTCCGTCAGTCTGAGATTTAATATTTATTTTTGTTTGTGTGCAAATAGCTGGAAGCGTGAGAGATATGAAGAAAGTCTGGTATGAGATGGGGAAACGTGTAGAAGAGGCTGCGGGGGTGGCTATACTTGGAGAGATTTCCTTTTGTTTGGTATAGACCTTATGAAATAGATTTATCCTTAAATTTTTCCTTGGATATTTGCATTATTTTTCTGTAACTACATATGTACATACATATATGTCCTCATACTGGTCAGACGTAATTTTATAGTTCCTGATGACCAGCACCTGAGAATCTCTCAGGGTATAGAAGCCGTCGACAAATCAACACCGATCATTTTGAAGACATGGTTCTCTTACTTTAACATTAACACTCATGAGATTAGTTCATTCAGAAAATAAAGTGAAACCAAGAAAGAGCTAAACAAGATTACAAAAATCAAAAAACTGTCCGCCTTTTATTGAGAGCCAGTCTCCTTTATAATAGCCCAGTGACCCGTACAAATAATCAATAAATATGGGTCTATGGAATACTTAATTTTTCCGGTATGGTTACGATATAGTTTTTCCTCGGGGCGACGGAATTCCTCTGCCTAATTAGCATATGCTTCCATTTATGAGTATGTCCCAACCCCTTTAACAGACAGACAGATCGCACAACAACGAAATCCATTAGGGTCATAGAAGGAATATTTATTCATATGAAACACATTCTTCTCCCCCTGCTTTCTCACCCACAACAAAAAGAGGAAAACACAAAAGCCAAAAAGCGAAGCGGCCGCCAGTGCAACTTTATTTCAAGCTAGAATGCACACTCCTCCGACTTTTTTGTCCTTACCCTACAGAGTCCTGGCACAGGCGGCATACCGGAAGCAAATGCTTTTGTCGCCCGGCGTGTGTCGAGCATTGTTGTTGCTTTCGGTTTTTTGTGTTTTACCCTCAAAATGCATAAATATAAATGTATGTATATCAAAATCTTTACAATGTCTTGATTAATGTTGGCGCACGTTGGCTTTTACCCCTACCATCTGATGCGTATAGGATTTAGGATGATAGGGGAAGGGTAATAAAAATGTTGTCACACATCATTTAACATCAGCGGGCAGTCAGGAGTGCGACCACGAGTACTCCTCTTTCCTGTCTGAACGTTCTATAAATAATTTTAAATTTTCAAACATTTCAATTCGAAGTGGACACCTGATACCCTCCACCCCACACCATAGTCATGCTCGAGCCGTTGCCATTGCCTGCCAGGCATCATAATGAATCTAATCACTTACGCTCGAGTGCATCAATTATGCTGCCATCAAGCATCATGAGGGGGCTGCAGGATGAGGCAGACAGGCTGACAAAATGACTCCGGGACTGACTCCCAGTGGTGTCTGACAGGCGTGGCGAGTGGCGAGAAGAACAGAAGCGACGACGTGCCCATTGTTAACAGTGAAAATTTGTTTGCTACGTCATCGCCACAACAAGCTCGTCAGCATCAAGATGATAACTTTATGATGATATACATAGGTCTACTACGCACGCACATATATATTTATATGGATTTAGATACACTCGTACAGCCACCCTAAAAAGTGGACACTGAAAATGTGCAAATCTGAGCTGCAATTTTAAATCAGATGTGGGTGGGTGTCACCAAATTACAGGGAGAGGAGCTTATGTACATATACATACGAGCTTGTAGAAGCATTAGTTGGCTATGAGCTTAAAATGAGTAGAAATAAAGACAATTTATCTTAATCTTAAATGGTTGCGGATATCTCTTCATAGGTACTAGCTGAGCAGTACTGGGTTACGATTATGGTAGGTATTTCAAATAAACCATTTAGGATTCATTATTTTGTATCTTCATTTATTATTTTTCCAGTTCGAATTCATTTGAGAGTCTCCACACAGAGCGACAGCGCAGCTATTACCTTTAAAAGATAAAACAGATAAATATATACACAATTACATACATATGTAACAGAAAGAGTAAAGGTAAGGTTAGAGTATTATGACTAAGAAAGTTCCTAGAGAATATTGCAAATGAATTCACATCTTTAATATTTTTTTGAGCATCATAGTTTAAAGTCCAACCCTCGTTTAAGGTTTGTCGAACCTTTGGTCAGCTGTGTGAAGAAACCATAAAATGTGTATTCATTCGGTGAGGCTTTGCATCATTAGAAAAATATTAAATTTCCTTCAGAGAGAGCAGGAGACCAGCCAAAGGACCTGGCAGGACAGGGGCTTTAATTGCTGTGAATGTGAATACTTAAAAGTTGTTGCCTTTTATGCGGTTGCCGTCAAAGCGAAACTCAATTAAGCTGCAGTCAGACCTCATCCCGGCCTGACTACCGTCACCCTCAGATTTGAAACTGCTGATACGGCAGTTGACGACAACAACAAGGACATCAAGGAGGACGCTTTGTCATGGTAGCCAGACCCCGTCCATCCCCCGTCCATCCCCCGTCCATCCCCCGTCCACCCCCTCCATTCAACGAACAAATGCCTTTTCAAAGGCATTTTTAATTGAAATTATCTGATACTACCTTTCGGTCCCCGCAAATCATCGGATGAATTCTACGTTTTTCTGCTTTGTTACCTTGAATTCGATTTGATTGACATGTGAGACGGACCTGAAGAAGTTTCTCCGGTCTCAGCTTGTTTGCATCCTTGTCCGCTAATAGCGGCCCTAAGACGCCCAACGATATGCCATAAATCCATGTTAATAACGCCACGAAGATCTACTCCGTCTCTAGTCTCGATGGGGATACAAGGCTGTTATAATGTGCTGAGACTCGCAAGTTTCTAAGGGAGGGCCGAGGAAAATTCAAACTCAAAGACATTTAAGTAGATTAAGCGACTTTCATGTTGTGTCCTGAGTCTTTGCGACATCAACATCAACCCAAATGAACGTCGACAGTAAAACAATTCACGAGGCACGCCCGGTGCAAAGGACTTGAGCACGGCATCGGCGACGGAAGGATATAAAGCCCCGCAATATGCCTCGCCAGTTCCCACTCAAAATATGCAAATAAAGTCCTTCTGCAGAGGCGCGGCTGCAGGGGCGTTGCAGCAGCAAACAATGAAAGTAAATGCCAAAACATTTTATTGATTATCAGGCAGAAAGGAAGCTGAGAGCACTGTGGTACGGGGCACATGTTTTCGGGCTGAAATTTTATAACAAATTTAAGATAGATTCGTTAAATGTATATCTTGCAAGCCGTCAATAATCCATCTATATTTCATTTATTAATTTATTAGGCCCACCCACTTTAAAAGTATCTACACATAATAAAAATGTGAAGTGTGTGTTATCTTCACCGTACACAAGTTTCAGGAAACTACTTCTATTTTCACGTGTCGTTCTTAAAACAGCTCGATCCGATCCACTCGATGCCATGACATGATCTCTCAACTCATACATATATATATTGTTATAGTTAAGAGACAGAGACGAATATGCGGATATTGTCCATATCTAACTCCTCTAAACATTATGTTATGTTATGTATATACATTTTATGGAATCGGAGAAGATCGACTCATATAAAAGGTTCACCTATTATTGAATTTAACTCTAATTCTTCATACAGTTTTCATCTTGAAAATATCTTTATCCGTTCAAAATTTATAAATTAAGCAAGCTGAAATGTCGGAATGCCTACTGTGCGACGGTAAGTTGGCATTCGCTTACAATTTCCCATCAGTTTATTTCTTTTTATGTCTTTATACACAGGATTTCCCTAAAAAAAGTAGACTCCTAATTTACTTTAATTTACTCATAATTTGATAAAAATGTTATATTTTTTCGCCACATTGTACTTAAAGTTGACATGACCAAAGATTCTAGACAAAAATAAACATATTCATTTCATAATTGTTAAAAATTACAATTGTAGTGAACAGGTTGGTATCCTAATTAAATGGGTTTCATCACACTGTGCTTTACTGCTACTTCAGTTGCCATTAGTCGGCGCCGGCGAGTAAGCTACACTTTTTTCCAGTTGTCTGATGACAATGGAAGCAGAGTCTGCTTGAGAGTGTGTGCGAGGGATAGAGGGTATGGGTAAGAGCATTGAAGCATTTTAATAACCGCAGTGGAGAAGTGGGATGTGCTTGGTGGAGTGGGCAGAGAGATGTCCATAAATTATGCCACCCACCGACAAAAAAGGCAAAGCATTGACAGTCGTCCTTCCTCCCGGCTTGTGGCCCGCCCGTTGAGCTATTTGTAATACACAGCTCCCAAACTCTCACCGGATTGCGCTTTTGAGCGCTATGCGAAGCCCGAAGGACCACCCCCGGTTTCCGATGCGTTTGATATACGATCGGAATTTTAAACTTGTACAGGAAAGGACAATACGAGGACTGTTCAGATATACAGAGACCGAGAGTGGTCAATGTGGCGTCATAATGCAATTGAATAATTTTCTTAAAAGCTCAAAACAGTCTCTGAAAATAGCAATAATGTTGACGATGCCGCAGCCGCAGCTCGAGTGCACTTAAGCCATTCAAAGATCACAAAAGGCATTACAGAAATTAAAAATGCCCCCAAATGGGCCATGAACCCTGAGCACTAAGGCACATTTGGTCAGTGGCTGTGGCTGCGACTGCGGCTGGGCACGACAATCAGGCAAATGGTGTGAACTGGACGTTTTAGCTAATTGAAACGAGTTGCCAATGCAAATACGAGCGGGAAACCTCATACAAACTAAGCGAATAGCTGGCAAAAAAATAAATAGAAATAAGAGTGCAAATCCTGGCCAGCCCGAGGCAGTCACGTATCAGGCGTTGGCTTAACTTAAAGCTCTCGTCGGTCGTCTGGGGCAAGGCCACCTGTGGCGCCTCTTCAGGGGACCACACCACCATCACGTTCCAGGTGCGAAATGAAGATTTATAAAATGGCAAATTGATTTAACGTGCCCAGTGTTTCTTAATTCAAAAGCAACAACAGCCAGAACAGCCAGAACAGCCAAGTTGATCAAATTTTAATGCCTCCTCTGGGGGTAGCACACCCTTAACCTCATCCCCTGTAGGAATGAGTGTATTCCTGGATCAACTTCACCCCAGAGACCTGGTAATTGAGGGCTAAACTAACGTATGCCTCATCAACAGGTAATTTCTGTGCGGGATTTTTATGACAACCTGCGGCTTGTTACTCCTAACTCGGATAAATAATTCATAAGGAAGCTTTAACTTTCGACACGAAATCCGAACGAGCCGGTTGTCTCGGTTTCAGAAAAGGTTTTGTTGGACCATTTTCCCCCCAGAAGAAATTTGAATATTCTAGCATTTTCCGTCAGCACGTCCTACTTCCGTCCTACTTTTCTCCTCCCTTTGTACTTTGTCGCGTTGCGCATTTTTATTATTTTTCTTTTTCTATTGGTAATATAATACATTCAATTCAGTTTTTGGCTTTCTTCGCGCAAACAGAACGCGGAAAAAATTCAATTAAATGTAATCGCATCTTTTTTTCTTCTGCTTCCATGACTGATTGTTCTGAGGGAGAGCACAGAAAAAATGGAAATTAAAATTGAATAAATAGCTAAATAAACACGCTCTTTGAAAGTAAATGCTAATTTCGAGCTTTTCTTCTTGTTTCCACTCAGAATTGTTGAGAGCGATTTCCTCTTAAATTTTAGGCGGCACGTGCCAAGGAAAATCCTTTTAATGTGTCGCCAAAGTTTGGAAATTCGATATGATAAGTTGTTAAACAACGGAAAATATATCTTGGATTGGCAGCTTTACACTTCTCTGGGATTACTGTAATCACATGTGCTTGAGCATAAAAGCTTTGCCTTGAATAGGAGGAGGCAATTCTTCAACAACTTGAAATGCTTTCAAAACTTCAGAATATTATTTGAGTTTCGGCAAATAAGTAAATCGAGAGTTAGTTACAATCATGAGTGCTCAGGAAAGCTTGGACATTATTATTATTATTATTATTATTTTTCAATTATATTTTGTTACAAATGATGCATCAAGAATGGCGGGAAGTAGCTTTTCCTGAAATGCAGAATATCGTTTCTTTACTTTTCTTCTCTTTTAACATCAAACCTTAAAATCAATAAATACTTACTTCGCCCACAGCCATATTTCTAACCACTAAGCTGAAGACTCTAACAAAATCTAATTAACTACATAGGCCAAACACATTTCAATTAGAATCAGATTCAATTAATGATGCCATCATCGTTCCACATAAACACGTACACATGTACATATATAGTATATAGTATATGGTAAAGACCTGGATTTTGCTATTTGTCCCGAGTTGGCCTTACCAGCTTAAAACCGGAAAAACGTTTTCATTTTAGCAAGAAGGCATTGAAATTCAATTAACCTCAAGTGGATGCCACAGCTGAGGCATGCACAGTGATGAAGGCATAAGACAAAAGCAAAAAGCTGCGGTGGCATTCACACCTCATCAGCGTCAACAGTAGCGGGGTGGAGTGGGAGTTCCAAAGAGTGAAGCCTTGCCAGATCATCCCCTGGTCCAAGTCGGAAACTGTGTTTGTGTGTTTTTCCAGCGTTTAGCCCTAGCCCGGGGTTATCGATGCCATATTAAACTTTTTCTGCTCCGTTCTCGGCCTCGCCTTCAGCTCAATGGAAAGTGCTCAGAACTCGGTCTGATTAAGAGCTGAGCAAACAAATCAGAAACCAGCCGAGGCTGTTCTCCTGTTTGCTTAGCCAGTGTCTAAACAACGCTTTCGACTGTTTTTTAAACTGTTTGCAGTGCGTATCTGAACGGCAGAACAACCCCCTTCTGCCACTCACTTGGCCAGGCATGTAATTAACATTTCAATTTCGTTCATCAGGCAAATGTATCTCTTGTGCTTCAGTGCGTTCCCGCCTCCAACCACCAAAGTACCCGTAGATAAATCGTGTTTCAGGGCAATTGCTGCTGCTGTTCCGTGTTGACATATGCAAATTTTTGGCCGGCCCACTTGCACTAGACCAACAAAATTTTTTGATTACTTTCGAGCATCATGAAAGGCGAAATAGGCCTGGTTATTTTCCAGATTAATGGTTATTTTGTAGACGTTTCAATCTCATCGATTGTTTGCTCTCTTCTGGTCGTATTAGTGTATTGCTTGGCCAGCGGTAGCCGAACATGGCTAACCATTAGAACAGACAGTCTACTTGAAGGAGTCCACAGTGTAGTTTCGCCTTTCCCCCGACTTTTCCGCTGTTGCTGCCAAGGAACTAATTATAACTAAATCACTTATAACGTATATCATTCTCGATTTAAAAAGAGAGTACATATGTAATACATATAATGTAAATGCATATGTTGCGAATTAGCAAAATCCAAAACATAAAACAATGCATCAATAGAGAAAAAAAATGTGTTTGTAATTTTGGAATAAATTTGGATACCAAAGATGGGGAGCGCTATGAAACGCGGAAAGGAGCGCGGCTCTACTTTCAAATCCTATGACCGAAATCTTATGATTTTTGCAATCTATACAATATGTACATTTTATACGTAATTATACCTGAGCGAATTGATTTGTTGGTTAATTTATGACGAGCGATTTATGCATCAGGGAAATAGGTATATAAGTATGTTTTCAGTACAGTAACATTTACAGTACATTTGTTTTTGATTTGCAAAAGTATTTACTTGTTATCTCTTCTTATAGCGCGATACATTATTCTTTTTCAGTCATCATTTTTAGTACCGTTAGTTTTCTTAGGAAATGAGTACATACATATATGTATAAGTTAACATATATTTAAACTTTCATGTTATATTTTTTATTCCTTTTCATCAGTACAATAAATAAAAAAAGGTTTTATTCATTCTTTTAATGGAAAGTACTATGCAAAAATACTTCTGTATGTATGTATGTATGTTCACGGGGTATTTTGCTCACACTTGTTGGAAAAACAAAAAGAACGAAAGTGAAGAACCACGACCACTTTCTAATGTTAATTCATGCACTCCGTTTATCACCTTTCCTCCTAATGAATTATTTGATTCGATTCTTAAAATATTGTATGTGTTTCGAATTTTCCGCTCTTCTCAATCCAACACTTGACGGCTGGTGCTCTTCCTTTTCTCTGCCAGGAATGAGTATAATAATGATCATGTCTGATCCAGATTCGGCAATATGTTAAGTATTGTCAATCTCTATGACTCTGCGCTTTCGGTTTTCTCGTATCTTTAAAATTGTGAATACCACAACTTTTCGTGCCTTTTAGGGGTGGATCTTATAAAAGTGTAGATATAACATTTAGTTTCTATACTCTCTGAGATCTCATCTATTAATGCTAATCAAGAATGTATTCACCTATTTTATTGGTTCAAAAATACTTCATTCCAGGTGTTATACAAATCCATACTTACCACAAAACTAATACATCCCTGTTCTTCGTATTGGATATAACTACAGTTGACGTCTTTGACTTATATCTTTAATTTCTTATTAAAACATAATTAAACACCTGTTAGAAATATTGCTTTTAATACCCGTCACCCACTTATTACTTATCTAGTAAGCCTCATCCCTTTTGAATATCATTCTGTTGCCAAAACCGAGAACACACACTTTGCAAAATCTGAAAACCCTTATCTACATATGTATGTATAATATATCTGAATCACCTTTAGACCTTTTCAAAACTTTTGCTTTTTAAACTATTTCCAAATATATTGATTTAGTTATAACTAATTTCGTTTATTGATAAAAAATCACATTTCTTTCCAATTCAAATTCAAAACAATACCGTGGTAATCATTAAAACAATTTGCTATTCATAGTGTGTACTCGTAAAACGATATGGATTGATATGATGTTGCTATGATATTCTTTAGGTTCATTGTTGGATATATAGAGATAGTCCGAATTGATCTAAAGAATACGCTGATATCGGCGATAGCATGCCAGCTCTACACTCCAGGCCACGGGCATCTGGAGCCGCTGACTGGTACCACACCTCCGCCAGCTCCGTCGGCAAAGCTGCCACAAGGAACGTGGTCCCATCTCGATGGATAAGGATGTGGATGTCCTCCTTCTGGTTGTTGCTATTTTGGTGGTGGTATTTCCTCTTCCCGTCTGGTGCCTGGGCGTCGCTTGTGGTTTGTGTGTGGCGCCAGTGGATGGGCCCGGGCTTTTATAGCCGCCGCCACCGCGACGGAGCTTTCCAGCTCACCCACCTCAATGCATCCCCTCGCCCGAAACTTTCGTGTTGAGTTTCATTCGCCGCGTGTTGAGTTCCACCCACGCAACGGCGGGCGACGAACGGCAACAATTGTAGCTGCCTAATTGGGTGTATATATGTATACATATACGTGTCCATGTGCAGCATAGGTAAACAGCTGTCGCTCTACGGGTATACACATAACTTTTCGGGCATTTGTATGTGTGTGACCTTATACACACAAGGAGAGCACTGAAAAGGAGGAGCCACGACTTGACATCGCAATGGCTGCCCAAAAATTTCCCTGAGCTTCGCATAAAATTAAATGAAATTTAAATTATTCTCTCTCTGCCTCTGACCCGTTCCTTGGTCTAATCCTTTCATGCCTGCGAGTAAGTGATTAAAGCCATTAACGAAATTATCAGGGATTATAAAGATTTGTTCCCGTTTTGATGGGGCGACGGTAGAGCCCAGGACCGGAAACGGAACCCCATCGCAGCGGGTGCTCCTGGCTGAAAGACAATGCAATTTACCGTAATCCAGGAGCTTCAATTAATGAAGTGTCGACGTCGCTCGCTCTGAAAAGGGGTGGCTGCTTTACTACGTAACCCTAACCCAACCCCATTGGCAGGACCATAACCTAGAACGGGCTGCCGAATGGAAAGGAGCGGGGATGTTTTCAGATTTGTCATTTAGTGTTCAGTCTGAACACTATATTTTTTATACCAATTCTCCCTTGTCTGACGTCAATAGCCCACACCTTCCCACCCATTCCATATATTCCAAGTCCTGCGTTGGCGTCACCAAGGACATCGCTTTTATGAGCTTTTTGGCATTTTTTCTTTTTTTGTGTGGGCCTCATATTAAATGCTGCATTTTTCACCATTTGGAATGTCAGACTGTCAAGTTGTCTGTAAAAAATGAGTACCATTCCCTCACGAAACTGACCCATAGATGTGAAAGGTCAAAGAAATAAAAAAAAAAAAAATCACTAACCGTCGAAACGGACTAAGTGAAACAATTAATCAAAGTTAAGAAAGTATTACATGAAGCTTTTCAAGAAAACTATAGACGAAATGGGAAATTTGATTCGAATACGAATATTAATCTAATCAAATTTCAGTATAAATAAGCCGTCAATAACGATGCAAGAGTTCACCCGTCTTCGTCAAATTCGAAATAATGTGTCACCAGAGAAGAAGACAGATTTCCTGATTTCCTGATTTCCAATCCACCTTAGCGGAAATCGAGTGTGTAAAATAAAACCAAGATACAGGTTACAGATAAGGGCGCTACCGCCTTTGAAGAAAAATTAAATTTATTGAAAATGATGAAGAAACGGGATGGCGCCAGGCATAAAGATCATACTACGAAACGGTTAAATCTCTAAACAAATTCGGATACCTTTTTGATGCGAAGCTTTCCGCGGACTTTTCGGAGAACCTCGAAAATGCCACCACTGAGGGAAATGAAAATCCCTCCAAATATCATTCAATTCTACAGAAGGCTTGGTATCTTGAAAATATTTGTCCTCTGGCAGTGATGATTCAAAGAATAATCCAGATAATGATTTATTTATCTAGAAAATTGATAAGCCTGTTGTATAGAGACTGCGAATAAATTTTGCTTAAGTATTAATTTAACAATTACAAAATTGTTGAAACAAAACTAAACAATAGAAAAGATCTGCGTAAAGTTTCATGCCCACTGCCAGTTCAAAAATATTATTATTTACAGAATTTTATGACAACATTTCTTGGCGAGGATCATATCAGACAAAGGCTATGGATGGATTGTTTAAATATTTAGATTAAACTACATACATATGTAGATATTCACATTCTACTCCAAAGAAAATATAATTCTAAGGAAAATTCTTTTTTTATGAAGAGGATTTTCTATATTCATACAAAAGTTACATGTATGCGACAATCAATCGAGCCAAATATTTTCATCCCTCCGACCATAGCAGGCGTGGCCACTTCATAGTCTGATCATCTCCCGGACAACCAGAGGGGAGAAATGGTTTCCACCGCCCAATTTTCGGGCAACTTCATGACGCTAAATTAACTGGCAGATATTTCTATTAGCTTTTAGGAATGAATGCCGAGGCAATTTACGCTTAATATATGCATGATGCTGTCCGCCCGATAACACTTGAAGAATGCCATGGGTATGAGGGTTAGGGCTGGCTGCGGTCCCAGGTTGTTGGGACAACGCTGTCGCCCTTGTTGATATCTCCGTATCTAAGCATCTCTATCTGTGTGCGCCACGTGGAAAACTTTTTGTCTTTTAACTTTGGAACTTTTCGCTCTAAATGAATTTAATGACTTGGAAATGATGGCTGATTGGGAACTTTCATTATGGTACTCGAGCATGGCTCTACGAGTACTACGACTTTTTTGAACCAATGTTAGAAAAAGAGAATTGGTAAATAAGACTAATTCTTATCGTATAGTCAGGTACATAGAATACTTTACGTACCTTACTTACTATTCAAATAAAACAAACGACTGTTTTTACTATTTACTGCTTACTAATTTAATCATTATTTATTACTGTTTTTAACAGAGTTTTATAATCATTCTGAGAGTATTACGATATATGTATGTCTGATTTTACATATATGTATGTAGAGTTTACAAGAACAACAAATAAAACAACGTTTTGAATGTTTTTCAATGGTTTGGTGAAACGACTGCATCTTGACCGTTTATCCATCTATTCTTACAAACGATACCTTAAACGACGCCTAATTAATGTGTCTATCTAAAACTAAGACTTCATGCCAAGAAATATTTTTTTTCGACTTTTCTGAGTTATTAATATAAAAATTGAATTGAATTTGAAAGCTTAATTATTTTTCGAGACGGTAAGCTAAAAATACAAAGTGTCTGGATTGGATCTATAAATAAAATAAAATTGTATATAAATAAACAAATAAAAAAATATATGAAACATTTGGGAATGTGATATGATTTCCTATGAAATAAATCTTGGGAAAAGATTGGACTTACCAGATGAAATAAATCGTTCCCCTTGTGAAAGTCTTTCGTAGAGAATTTCTATCCAAATCGGGTAGGGATATCATTTTCCCATATCTTACCTATTCTGTGTCCTTCAAGGCGCTAGACAAATGCAACAGACGCAAGCCTCAGAGACCTGGCAAAAACAATTGCCAGTGAGCCGGCTAGGACTCGGAGAACTCCCCAAGTACCTTTTCACACATGAGCGCCCAGAGGCAGAGCAGAGGCTGGCAGGATGGAACAGAACTAAACCGAGAGAACAGAATATAACAGACGTTGGTGGATGGGTGGATGGGTGAATGAGGGCTGTTTGGTCTCTCATCCCCAAAGGCTGTTGTTGTAAATCACAAAGTGAAACCGAAACCGTTAACGTGTTGCGGTTACGGTGCTGACTCTGTCGTGTGGCAAAAAAGGACACACAGAAAATCAGAGCACACAGAAGAAAAGGAGGCAAGAAGAACTGAGGCAAGTCATTCCATTTGTGCGGCTTTATTAAATGCGTCACAGGGGCGGGGAGCGAGGCAGGAGGCAGAGTTAGGTTAGGCAACGTTGGGGCAATGTCCTGTCTCGGATTTTTTATTGCGATTTTTTCGCAATGTTTTGGGTCTTTGTGTGAGTTTATCAAACTCCTTACATTTGTTTTCCTGCAAAATGGGGGAAGTACCGCCCTGCCGACTGCCTCGGCCGACAGCAAACTTTTCTTATTTAATGATTGCTTTTAGAGAGCACAATCGATGGGGGAAACCAGGCCTGGTTTCGCATTTCAACTTGAAAAATGTGAAATTGTTCCAATTCCTTATTTTTTCCTTCTTCCGACGGCTCGCATGGCCAAAGATTTGTCAATTCCTTGACACAATGATGCATAACGTTATCTGAGATTTGCCGACTAAAAAACAACATCACCCACAACAAAATCAGATTTTGAGAATTAATCTCCTTAATGTTTGTGTTTGGGTCTCAAGCCTCGAGTACTAAGTAGAATGCTTAGACCTTGAAATCACTTAATGCGATTGCCTTATACGCTATATGTACGTTATAAGGGGGAGTTTCATCATTGAGTCGCTAATTGCTGCACCCTTACTGTATGCACCTTGACGACGGGCATGGGTATCTAGGAGACGAGACACAATGCACTCTGGACGGGATAATCACATCAGCTTCCGCACGATTTAACAGCAACGCAATTTTGACGAGAACAAGACGGCGACCGTGTCCGTTCATATGGTAACCGATTGTCTGCTCTGCATGTCCATCTACCGCTCGCACTTTCAATACACGGTATTCGTGGAATACAATGTACATGCATCCTATATTGTGTTTGTGTATTCATAGGGGCTGTCTGTAGAATGCACTTTCCAACACATTACACCTACGCTAGGGAGTTCATCTACAGCTCGAATCCCTATTGAAAGCCTAAGGTAAGGGGCTATAGGTCAGCCGGTGTGTCCAAACAATGCTCTGTTTCGATATATTTCTCTCATGGAATCATGGGGTGTCCTTAAATTGAGTGAGTACCGGGTATTTCATAGCCGGAATACTCGACTGCCGCGATTCAACTTTTCTTATATCGTTTTTCTCAACACTTTTTTGGCCTCGCATTGATTGCTTGAGAATTGCGCAATTTCGCTCACTAAAAGCATTTCAAAAGTATTGCACAATGACATTCGAATGGGGGTTCGGATGTTGCTTCTGTGGCCCGCTGCCATGACGCACAAGCTGCGATAAAAACTGTTGGTCGATAAGCATTTTGTTTGCCCTAAGATGGGAGTTGTTATGGAGTCATGAACTCTTGTGGTAAGTCAGGGAGAAAGCTCAATCAGGATGGGGAAGCCATATCAAATCAATAACTTTCCAAAGTTCTATGGATATGCCAACAATTGTACGAAAATGCCTGCTTTTTGGTGGGGGGGGGGAGGAAGAATTTTTTTCTGCTGCCGTGATGCTAGCTAATATTCAATTCTCGAACTGACTGTGGCTTATTGTACCAGTGGCTTCCTGAGTTAAATGTTTTTTCAAATACTAATACTAAAGAACTAGACTTTTTTAGACGTATTGTACATTTATTATATTCTAATTGATGATTTTTTCTATAATTAATTCAAAGAGCAACATAAAGAGGGTCGAAACTGATCGCTTTCCCCTTAGAATGTCCCTAATGAATGCCCGTCAAAGTACGGAGTAAGCTATATCTGTTTTTGCGAATTTATACTGCCATTTGAATGCCTGGCTCCCGGCTTAGTCCCACCCACACGCCCACCACTAACATTCTTTCAAATACACCCATGCACACGCAGTCATAATATTCATTATGAACGGCTTAAGCGATTTCCCCTGGGTCCATGCTAAGCCTCTTCACAGTGATTGCAGCTCCCATTCAAAGGCAAACCCACTCCCAAGACCTCCCCCACATCCACACACATGAAGACACTCATGCATATGCACAGATATACATATTTCCTTCAGTTTGATATACATATGTACGTACATATACTTTTTTTACGAAAGCCCTTTTGAATAGAATCCGATTTGAGGCAATGCAAAAAAAAAAAATTACTTGTCAGCAAATTGGCAGGCCGAAAAATGAACGAAAAACAGGAAAACCAATTCTCAGCCTGATTGTTGGCCACATCAATCAGATGGATCCATCCCCTCCTTATGCCTGTCATGTTTAACATACGACTGAAAAGGAGCGGAAAACATGAAAATAATAATTAACGGTCATAATTCTTGTCTACCCGGCACGTGAATGCTCAAAATGGACATCATTGTTAGCTCCTGCCTCCGCTTCCTCGCTTTGCTAATGAAAATAATCTGTCATCAAAGCCGAAAAGCCACCCTATGTGCGAACAGGTGGGCCTGTGCCCCATTGATATCCTCTGCCTGGCCGCGTCCCCTGATATATGATTACAGCGACAGCCAACTATTAACTAAGCATAAATTGTGGGCGTGTGAAAGAAGGGTTGAGACCGGGAGAGGGTCTACGATTGCTGGACGGAAATTGCATTTGTGCGGGTCCAAATCAGATAAGATTCAGCGACGTCCTCCGCCAGGATATGACATTAAAAGCGCATCAAAGCCAGGACTTATTCAACGCAGAGGTTACTCTTCCGGAAGCTTCAGGACCGGAAACTGATGCCGTAATTACATTCGAGGCGGAAAAAAACCAGAAGAAATGTAATGCTAGTATGGTCAGGCCGAAGATGAGATACTCTAAACAACCATACAAATTCGAACTTCTATATTACGAACTTACGTTCACTGCAGCTTCGTTATATTGAATTTCATTATTTTAAGAATTATACATAGATACGTAAATTTTCCGAATAACGAATTCCCCTGAAATTTTTTATAAGTAAGTTCGAGTGCAACGCATATTTTTTAAGATTTTACAATTCAATGTAGATAGTTATTTTTTTGATTTTATTTCTTGATTTTGTAAATATATCTTCTGATTATGTGCACATACTCGTAAGTTATGTGACACAAACTAAGCACCCTGAATTGCCTTTTTCCGCCTACAGTAAGAAGCTCTTTCCTGGTCATTTGCGCCCCACTCGGCGACTGCTGTTGGGGCAAGTTCTCCCCAAGGCTGAGCCTTGATTTGGCCTTTGTTTGCGCCATTAAATTAAATATCCCTGCCCAGTAGCTCGACCTTTGACTGGGCTCATCCCATTCTTGGCTCAATGCAAGCAATTTCTGTCATTTCCTTAATAGAAATCTTATCTTTTGTGACGCCCTCGTCGTGTGCTTGAACTCGTCCTGCGCCTAAGCCGGATATCGCACCATTGACATCTGCCCTTTGTCACCTGACGAAGCAGGCGGGCCCAGTCACTCATTCTATACATCGATATCTGCCTTCAGAAAATTTTTTTGGGAAATCATGAAGTAAATTTGTATTACACTAGAGAGGAAGAAATATGAGCTATCCATCGCCGACGAGCACCGGCTACGATTCTGGTTCAACCTTGCAGTTCAAGAAGACACCACAGGCTCCGCTCTACGACTTGCTGGGACCCTATCCAGATGAGATCATCATGTTGACGCTAGATCGTATTCTATACTATTCAGGGGCTACTAAGGTCATTCGAATGTTGGCAATGTCTGCTTGCGGTATGTGATGCCATCTCTAGACCTATTCTCTTATGACTATTAACCATGTACAGCCCCAGAGGTCAACACGCCCGTGGAAAACTGCGCCGTGAACAGCTGCGACTCAGTTCCAAGTCTCGTTTGTCCATCTAGTTCGGTCGTAACCTGCTGTTCTCGGCCTCCCAGCAGTTGTAGTCATCGGAGAGTTGCGTCAACTTCCTGCATCAAGCTAGCCAGTAAAAAGCCATCATGCTGCAATCGCTCCTCCTCCTGTTTGCCGCGCCGGCGGTCTCCGCGAGTAGACTTTTGCAATCCCGTGGATGATTACGAGCCGCGAAATAATGGCGGAGAGTGCATTAAGAATTCGGTGTCAGCCTGTTCCTTAAATTATGAGCGACTGAAGTCGAAGCTTTCAATAGGAGCCAGCGTCGCGTCGTCCAACATCCAGAAATGGCTGTGGACGAAATTGGTCAGCGCGAGGGATGGCTGCAAAGTGTACGAGGTATACAAGGAATCTAATGCGGAGCAGGACCCTGCCCAGATCGCAGCCCAAGGATCCCCCGTAATAATATTCCTGGTCTTGCCGAACGGGTATATTATGCCGTTTGAGTCAATCTCCACGGACTAGTTAATTGGCACGTCTTATCCGTTTGTTATGTTGTGCCGCTTCCAGCAGTATTATACGTTAAGCTTTTGGCAAAACAATTGAGAAAATTTTATTCACTAACAAATTTCTAAGCGTTCCTAATACGCTTTTTAAGCATAATAAAGACCATCATAGAACAGATGAGCATGTAGGCGAGCAGTATGAAGACGCATTCATAATCGGAGCGGCTCTCGGGGTCGAAAAATATGTTGATAATTCCCGTGAAGAAGTTGGATAGCAGGAAGTAGGACAGACCATTCATGTTTATGCTCTCCACAAAGGTGGGCAGGGAATTGGTCGTTTCTTTACGACAATCTCCATAGGTCGGGCGCGTCTGCACAAAAGCCAACTCAAAGAAATACGCAGAGATAAGGATGAGTACCACCGAGACGGCCAATATCCACATCACATATCCAAAATTGAACGTGACCCGTGCTATGCCCGAGAGGAAGGCACTGAGGATTACCACCACCCAGAGAACGACAGCAATCAGGAGGATTCGCTTTAGCTTTAAGCACAATTGCTTGTAGTTCAGATGATCTTGGGACGTGTACCACTTGCCAAAGTAAATGCTGAACAGGTAAAGGGCAACGCACCCGGGTAGAGAGCTCAGGCCTTCTCTATTGGAGCTCAGGAAGCCAAGGCGTGGCACCGTATCCGACATCACATAGTTGGATAGACCCAATTGCAGCACTAGCTCGTGCATTGAGATAATGCCTGAGAGAGAAGAGGAAATCATTGGACACTCTCTTTGAACATTCTGAATTGTACCTACCCATAGCCAGTCCTAACAGCTGTGCATCAGAGCTAGCCAGAAGACTGCATAGGGTGCCAAATAGTTTAGTCAGTCCCAGGATAGAGAATGCGTTCATATGCATTCCATACTCGCGCACATCCTGGTTATAGTTTATCATCGATATTACGACGGTGCGTCCCAGACCAAGGAGCAGCAGAGGAACCACCGCCCTGGGCAGTTTCCTTAAATCGGCTAAATTACGGGCACGATGCGACACCATGCCCATTGTGACCACAAAAATGCCAATGCCCATGTCCATCGCAGAGGCCCCAAAAGTATGACTCTTGCGGAACCGGACTGGAAAAGCTGGAAAGTCCACCGCCAGGATAGCCGCACACGTTCCACAGTTGCTGACGGCCCTTAGCAGGGTGAAGACCAGAGGGCGCTTTCCCACCTCATACTTCGTATTTCTCAACCCAAGCGCTGGCCGTGGACGGAGATAACATACGAGGGCCAGGGAAGCCGCTATGGAGTACAAGTGGAGGAAATCACTACCAACCGTGAACACAATTACCGTTGGTATAGCTACTAGCATGTACTCCAGAAGGAATCTGCGCGTCGACAGCCTCGGCAGATGGGCGCAGAGCATGTGAGAAAGCACGAACCCAATCAGCACCGGGAGCAGTGTGATAAGGCTTTCCACGCTGTCTATCATGGAATTCCATGACTTTTTATTCATTACTAGTACCTGATCCTCGCTTATTCCTGCCAACGACCTGCATGTTCCTTGCCCCAAGTATATTTGGAATATGTGAAGTGGAGCTGACAAGTAGCACTTTGTCGATGTGTTACAGGCGTCATAGAAATAGTGAGAATCAGGGCCAACGTCAGGCGACGATGAGCTGGGCCAGCTCATGATGCTATAAACGTAATAAGATTGATTAAATGGCAAACAAACAATTATCAATTCCACAAATTCTGGCTAGAGCGATTTTTTTGCCAGACACCCCTAAATTTAATCGATATGATTTTAATCGGTTCTGGTGGAAGATTTTTTCCAGTTTGATATTCCGCTTAATATTACTAGCTAACTAGAACCCTCAAGCCTGAAAACATAATTTTATACAATAGATAAAACAATTTTCTACAAGACTAGCTATTTTTAAGGACTGCGTTTGGTTGGATTGTTTATAAAATAACGTTTATAAAACTTGAGTGAGCACGACATGCGACGTAAGAAAGCATAATATTTCAGTTTATGGCTGCAAATAATAGATTTAACAATTTTACAATGGCTGGTGGGCAACGCTCTGTAACGCTCGTGTCAAAGTTAGTTGTTTTGGGGGCTATTGTTTTATTTGTTCACTATAATTTGCGCTATAAAGTGTTGAGGCTACTCCTTGTAAGGAAACCCATAAATTATAGTAAAAAGATAACATACTCGAATAACTGATCTCCCATGAAACAGTTTACTTCGATTTCAGCAATTTATCCATTATTTTAACTCCCTTGCTCATTTCAAATCCACCCGCTTTAAAAAATCCTCGCCGTCCTGGGAAGTTTATAATATTTTTCCCTGGGAAATTGCTGAGGCTCTTCGGAAAAAATCAGGTATGGACAACAGGCAAAACGGCCCAGAAAATGCAAGGCTGCAAGGTAAAATCCACCCCACCTGATTTACATGACGTGTGTCCTATCGGGGAAAAATTCGGGTAAGGTGAAAATCGTGCGAGCTGTGAAATTTCCCTTGGCTGAATTTATTATTATTAACATATCGATCCCGATACCCATTTTTAGTCTTTATGAGAAGACCAAAAACCGTAAAATTGTCTGAGAAATTGGATATCACGGCTCAGGCTCTGAACAAATTTTAACTGATAGATGAAACATGTTCCTAAAATATTGTGATTTTAAAATTTTAAAAACTTCGTTTATTGGATTGGCAAATTTTCCTTCTTGGCAAAGGACCAGAACCCATTTTCAGAAGTTTTTCGTTCTAGAAGCCTATACTCAAAGCAATCAACTTTTGAGCGTTTGAGCCGCATATTCGGTTACACTTGTCGTAATTTAAATAATAACGTTTTATTATTTGGGTGGAGCAAATAATTTAAATAAATGCATTTGGATCACAAAAAGGAACTACAGCTCGTTGTGCTGCGGCATACGATTCTCTAGCGTATCTGGTATATTTTGGGGAAAGTCCTTGTGGGATCGCACTTCGCTGGCCGCTTCGGAAACCAAGTGCAAAAATTCCTCTACGTCAAAGCGATAGTTTGTAAATTTTGCGTGTGCACCGCCTTCTGGATGGTGTCCCTCGTCTTGGGGGTAGACTAGCTCCTGCTGCTCCCAGGTGCGATAGCGAACACCTCGCAAACGAGCCAGATCCTTGTAGCAATTGGGGTCCTCGCAGTTGTACAGCTCAAAAATGCATGCCCAGTTTGGCAGGAAGAGCAAGTGCGTTAGGCCGGCCCCATGCATTCCAATCAGAATGTCTGTATTTCGTGTGATGGCCAACTGTTCGGTGAAAGAGAGCCTGTAAAGAGTGCACAGCTGCCAACAAAAGCATAAATTATATTTCAAGTTTGTTACCGCTCATAGGAGACGCGCTGGACCAGGTAATCCTCGTTTTCTTCCAACTTAGACAGTAGATCCAGCTCATTGAGCACTTGACGATACTTTGTGCGACGCGATAGATAGGTGATTCGTAATCTGCGCTGTGGTGGTTCGAAAGGAATCTGGAGCCGGTGCAAAATGAACTCGGAGAAGGCGCGAAACAAGCCGCTATTTGAGCAGCCCTGGATCTGTAAGAAGCAGTATATCAGTACATCGGTACATCCACATCAATAGACTTATATTTTTACTATGGGCGTATTGTAGAAAAGCCCAAAGATCATGCGTGGCAGTAGCGGCAGCACGACATTCCGAAAGCACACTCGCTTTCCCTCCAAATCACTCAAAGTCCAAACTGGGTGCTGGGAGAAAGCCTTGAACGTATCCCGGAACGGCGAGTCATATGGATAGGTCTCCCAGATAAGGATCTGAACATCAGTGTTGAAGGCGGCCGGGTGGGACTGGTTGACAAAGAGCGAAGCATACAAGTTAAAGAAGTCGCAGAAATGGTGATACATATTGTACGTAGCGTCGATTTTCATGATGAAAGTGGGCGTATTCACGACGAGGTCACACAAGTCGCTCTCCAGCACAGGCTTCGGCAAAACTGCAAAGTTGCGGAGCTCAGGACCCCACGACTGCAGGGCAGATCCAATGTGGTCCATTTCTCCCGAAAGACGCGTTCGGTTCAAATCACAGTGGCCCAACAGCTGGCCTGGACTCAGCACATCCATGTGGTAGCGAATGCGCTCCTCTCGCTGTGCCACGTCGCGGAGATCGAAGAGCAGATTGCGTCCCCGGCAGAAGCGGAGATATCGCGTGCATTCCAAAGAAGAGTCGGTGAGGTATTTGGGCATGCACATCGGAGTGAGCTCCAACAACTGCTGCTGTATGTATCCGAAGTCAGCCTGGTAGTAGAAGGTCTGCACCTGAGCCTCTTTGCTTCGCGCCCATCCAGTGTGATCCCCGGCACAGTGGGGATTCTGAAAGCGTGCCTCAGCACTACAATCTCGCTCGTGGCCCCAGCAGGCGGACGCGGTCGATCTGGTCGTGGCATTCGACGGCAGCTGGTGTTTCAGTTTGGGAAATGTGTTGAGGTAGCGTATGAGATGATCGGACGGCAGATTCGGCAAAGACAATGTGTGCTTTGCGTCCGGGTTCGTTTGGGCCATGGCCAGAGACAGCAGCCCGTTGACTATTAGCAGGTGCAGCATAACTTTAAGTACTTCGTTGCAGGTTTCGATTTCTAATCGCACACTTTCGCGACTCGATTTCACAGCCAGTGCCACAGCGAAGGCATCTTAAACTGCATTTCACGGCCAACAATGGCAGCGGCTTGGTGTGATGATCTCACTCGGCAACAGCTTCGTGGCGGCTGCGCAGCGTCCGTTAATGGATAAGATGATTATGATTCAGTTAATTCAACAGCAGCCGCAGCTGTCCATCATAGTGATGAAGAACACGGTCGAAAACCTGCTCTTAGACCAAAACAAATAATTAGAGTTGCCATTTCAGCTGTTTTAGAGTAGTTCTGGCTATATTTTAATGTTTTTAAATTTTTTGGTATTTTATGGTTTTTTACATTTCTGCGGCGCTAACGAGCACGGTCAGTGGAAATTCAAATTAACAGTTGCGGCCAACTACGATAAATCTGGCAATAAATTCCATTCTAGAAGTACGTTACTTCTATGAGAGAAAATCAACAAGTGATGCACACGGACATTCGGGTCATACAGCCGTTTGCAACGATGGGCTATGGAAAGCCCACAATAATTCAGAAGTAGAGTAGGGTATACAAATGTCTGTACAAATGTTTTTGATGTGTAGCAAACGTGTAGTTGCCATGTAACAAAAGGGACTTATTTGTTAACCTTCCCTGTTTAAACCTTATTTTGGACCGAATCCAATAAGGGGATTTTTTTTGTAATTGGTCAATCTTGGAGAAAATTATTTCATCTATCGGTTAAAATTATGTGTTCAGGGCTGAGCTTCCTTGTTAGCTAATAATGTTAAATAGAATATCCAAATAGAGGAAAATGATTTTCGTCGGTATTTTTTATTTTATATTTTTAAAGTGAGACCGTTCTTTTCGGTATATTTCTGAGGGTCGGACGGTATATGTTATCGATAATTCCTTTTCGCGGTCACACTGGTCGGTGGGAAGAATGACTTTTTTTTGACTTTGATAATATATTCTGCATATTCTAACTGAATAAAAGCAACAATGCGGAATGTGCCGAAATCGTGAGTAGCGCTAAATGTTAAATTAAACAAAACAACTGATAAATGTTTATATATTCCTGTCCCAGACTCGGTCTCTCCGTCACAACTCCAGGCGGCAGCTTGGGGGCTCCGGACACAAGTGGACGCCACAATAGTTTGGAGGATATAAATCTAGACCAGTTCCTGAAGACATCCAACTACGAGGACACTGTAAAGCAGCTGGACATTTACTATGGCATCGGTAAGAACATTGATGGGAAAAGAAAATATTTATATAACCTTGGAGCTGGCTGTAGGGCAGCCAATTGAGCATCAATTAATACCACCAAACGACGCTATGCTGACACGTCTATTAATAAGAATCGCGAAATGCCTTAGCTTCTCAATTGTAAACAGAATCGTTTGTTTATTTGCATTCGCTATCAAGCAAGTGCAAAGACGCTGCTGATGCCACTGCCAGTGACATTTAGCAACTAAGAGATAACATCGGAATTTAACACTTTCCCTCCACAGTGAAGCGGCAGCTATTGCGATATCAGAGCCCCATCACTGGCTTGTTTCCGGTAATGAGCACCGATCAGGTGGTGGGCTCAGTGCGTGATAGTGTCTATTGCGCCTCCGCCGTATGGAGCTTGTACCAGGCCTACAGACGCATCGACGATGACCGCGGCAAGTCCTACGAGCTGGGCCAGAGTACTGTCAAGTGCATGCGCGGCATATTGGAATGTTGGGTGAAGCAGGCCTCGCGGGTGGAGCTGTTCAAGCAGCGCCAGTCCAACACACATGCCCTACACAGCAAGTTCCAGCTGCATACAGGCGAGAAGATCTATCCGGACGAGTTTTATAACCATCTGCAAATTGATTGCGTGAGTCGATTTAAATGATTTAAGCTGCCATAGAGGATTTCAACAATTGTTTCTCTTCGTTTAGGTGTCTCTCTATCTATTGTTTCTAGTCCAGATGATAACCTCTGGCCTGCAGATCATCTACACCCACGACGAGGTGGCCTTTGTCCAAAATCTTGTTTACTATGTGGAGCGTGCCTATCGCACCCCAGACTTTGGCATGTGGGAGAGGGGCTCCAAGTACAACAATGGCACGCCCGAGATCCACGCATCCTCCATTGGCATGGCCAAGTCCGCCTTAGAGGCTATCAACGGATGCAACTTGTTTGGCGAGAAGGGAGCTTCCTGGAGCGTTGTGTATGTGGATATCGATGCTCACAATCGAAACCGCAGCATTTTCGAGACCATGCTGCCCCGTGAGTCCAGCTCAAAGGTTAGTGAATGCAGACATTATCTATTTCTGTTCTCATCAGTTTCCTCCTGGTCAGGGCGTTGATGCCTCTCTGCTTCTGACCCTATCCTTCCCAGCCTTTGCCTCACACGAAGATCGGCTCGTGGAACAGACTAAGCTGAATGTGGTCAATCGGCTGCGGAGCAAAATGGGCTTTAAACGCTTCACCCGCGACGGTTTCCTAAGCAAGAACGAGGACAAGACGCGTCGCTACTATCACTCCGGCGAGCTAAAAGAGTTTGAGGGCCTTGAGTGCGAATGGCCGCTCTTCTTTATAGCCATGATCATCGACGGTGTGTTCAAAAACAACAATGAACAGATAGAAGAGTTCCAAAATGATCTGCGCCGTTGTCTGCGTACTGATGCCAACGGAGATCCCGTGGTGACAATGTACTACGCCCCCGATGGCGACGGCTCCTATATGCGTGCCCCATCGCAGTCGCTGTTCCTTTGGGGCCAGTCCTTCTTCATCATTGCGCAGCTCCTCACCGCTGGCCTCCTGCACATCAATGAACTAGATCCCATTCGTCGCTACTTGCCCAGCTATAATCGACCCAGGCGAGCAGGTCGATATTCAGCCTTTCAGGTGAGTTGGAATTAGAGAGTAGTCGTGGGGTAAAATTCAACGCTATGAAATATTAATTAAATTTTAACAAAAAAGGAGATTTCTTGAATTTGTATCATAAATTATTGTTTTGGAAGCGTATTTCATGGCGTCGGGCTATTGGGTACGGTATTTGGCTTCCCCAATCGGCGGGGATCCTCGCTGCTGCCACTGATGAGTTTTGTGTGTCTGCCGTTTGTATTTGCGTTCGCCTCCCCAATGGGAATCTTAGTACACGTTTTTGTTTGACGCCGTCAGTACTTCTTCTCAGTGTGGGTTAAGTTAATAATTGGCTCTTGATACTTAATACATTATACTATTTACATTTTGTTCATTCTCCACTACTAAATACTACTGCTACCCCAAACTATATACCCCAACAAAACCAACAAAACAAAACTCGCCCATAAATCCAAATTGTACTCATAATATTGGTTCTGTAATAACAGGGCAAAGCAATCGATGATAAACACAAAGTAAGTAGATGTGTCTGCTTAATACCACTCAAAATTATAGATATTCAAAATTATATTCCACTAAATTACTCCTATGTGTATGAATAAATTATGCTTTTTAGATCAAAGACACTTCACACCACAATTCCACCATTTAGTTTATTTGTTGCGGCTTTCTTATGCAAATGTAACATGTACGGCAAGACACCTGATCGAAAAGATATAACTACGACACGTCTAACGATCAACACGCACACACAAACACAAACAAACACTCATATTTATAATTATTGATTTGCCTAATTACTATTTTTTATTGTAATATGTTTCTGTACTTTCGTTTTGTATGTATATAGCGAACAAATTCCTCTTTGGTATCTAAATCAAAAGTTTTTCTCTTTACTCTTTTCGGTTTCTTTTCCCTCTCTATACGTAAATATATATTATTTCAAAACCAACATAAATACACGCTCTATAGGCTAAACCGGGCACTGTAAGTAATTTATCACCAGACTGTTGGGTTTCTTTACATATTTTTGCAGTCCCTAACTCTTGTTTTTAACCCTCGATCCATAGAACGATCAAGCTTGATTTGGTTTCATTTTGAAGGTGTTTACACACATGTGACAGATGGGAAGATGTACTCCCAATTTTAGAGGCATTTCTCGCAGTGTAAACATCTTTTAATTAAAATTACGTTCGTGGGCAGCGCTGGAGAATAAAATGCACAAAATACAGCATTGCTTGAGCCCTTTAGAAACGTTCGCTACTAATTAACTGTCCTTGTTAAATATCCATATATTCCTCTACTAAACAATAAACATACTATATGCCAAAAGAAACCACGCATTCCTATTTTATTGGATGACAAGAAGGTAATTTGTGGTTAAATGTGTACGAGGTCTAGTCTGGGCCCTCTTTCTGGTTACCAATTGGAAATGTTAGTTAATTGTACTCGAATTGATACTAAAACTGAAAGAGAGCTGAATAAAATTTGACAAGAAATATGCACTACTCGTATTGTATAATTATTAAAACACATCTAAAATTGTAATCTTAAAATTTCCTTTTAAAATTTTTGATCTCTTATACAGAAAGTACTCTATGTTTGTTTGGCATGTGAAATCCCATACCCCCTTGACTTGTATTTATTTTCCCTCCACCCTCCACTTTTCCACTCTTTCTTGCTACTTTTCCCTCAGATTCCATCCCTCACTCACTAAACTCTTCCCGTTTTGTGTTTTTTTGCATTTTGGCATTTGACTATTGAAAATTTTCTTGTAATGTGATTAAAACCCAAAAAATTTTAATTGGCCTCATGCATTGTAACATGTTATTCAATCTAATGCCAAGGTTGAGCGTTTTCTAACCCTTTTCCGTAACCTAACCCTTATAGGGCACTGCCACAGATCTCGTGGTACAGATTGTCCTGATTGCGGAATCCATGCGACTGCAGGCCATGATGGCCACCTACGGCATTCAAACCCAGACGCCACATGAAGTGAGTCGATTACAATCTCTTCTTTAAGCTGAAAAATCATTGCATTTTTCTATTTCCAGGTGGAGCCTGTGCAGATCTGGAGCTCTACGGAGCTAATCAAAGTGTACCAGCATCTGGGGGTCAACAACAAAGTTGGCTTGTCTGGACGCCCCTCGCGGCCTGTGGGTTCTCTAGGCACCAGCAAAGTGTATCGCATCTGCGGCATGACAGTGCTCTGCTACCCCTTAATTTTTGAGGTCTCTGACTTCTATTTGTACCGGGATATGGCGTTGCTTATCGACGATATCAAAACGGAGCTGCAGTTCGTGGGGAAGTACTGGCGGCTGTCGGGCAGACCCACCGTGTGCCTGCTGATACGCGAAGAGCACATGCGCGATCCACAGTTCAAGGAGATGCTCGACCTACTGGCCATGCTCAAGAAAGGATACTGCGATGGCATGAAAGTGCGTATTGGACGACTACAGAACCTGATCAGCAGCTCTTGCATTGAGCATTTGGACTTTATGAACCAGAGCGATCTGACGGATAACGAGAACGCTTTCTCACAAATAAACCACGAGTACATTGGCTACCAGTCGCTGACGGACGTGCCCAAGGCATTGACCTATGTGGAGGAAAAGATTTCCGTGGCGGTATGCTACTTGCCTTTTCACAAGTAAATTTTTGTAACCTAATCATTTGGGGTTCTTTCAGCACTTTGACAACAAACCCACTCCGGACATCATTAATGCCCTGCGCAACACCGATTCCATCTACTGCCTGTGCCAACTGTGGGGCATTCTGCTTAACCGCGAGGGCTCTAACTTCGAAGTGAACGGCCTAAACGTGAGCACGGCCCTTACCCAACTTTATCATCGCGCTGGTTCACTTCGATACTGGCGTGCTGTGCGCTACTGCTCCTCCCTGCTCCACCATATTGTGGACTCCATCAGTCCCTTTATCACCACTGTCCTGGTTAATGGGAAGGAACTCACAGTGGGCATCATTGGTCAAAAGGAGACGGTGTTCGATAAGCCCATGACTCCGGCGGAGATTCAGAATGTCATGTACACTAGTGTCCAGCCCTACGATGTCATTCAGGCGGTGCTTCAGCAGGAAGTTGTTTTGTATTGTGGTCGTCTGATAGCCACCAATCCATCCATGTTCCGAGGTATACTTAAAATCCGCATTGGCTGGGTGCTAGAGGCTATGAGAATCTACCTGCAAATATCCGGACAGCAGAGCATCGACGTGGACAACCTGTCGCCGTTCCAGGTGCGCATCCTTCTGCAGAAAGTACTTACAGTCAGCGAATGGGCTGTCGAAGAAAAGTAAGTGGAAAACTCTGATTTATCTCTCAGGACATTAATCACAACTATTTTCATAACAGACTTACTACGCTACAACGCCGCCAGCTGGAGGGCTGCCTCTGCCGTGTACCCAAACATTTCTATAACAAAATTTGGGAGATTCTACAGCGGACTCCTCAGGGAATCCTAACGCAGGGTCATCACTTGCCAGCGACGCCAACACTGACCAACATGAGCCGGGGCGAGTTGACCTTCAATTTGCTGGTTGAGGAGACCCTAATTTGCATTGACCGACCGGAGCGGCGTCAGATAACTGTGGAACTGCTGTGTATTGTGGCCACCATACTCAATCGGTGAGTGGCAGTCATTACAATGAAATTGGATTGCCTGAATTGATCAATTTTATATCGCTTTCAGCAATCCTGAGCTGCACTTCAAACAAGCACTTGACTTGGATGGCATTGTTGCCGAGGCCTTTGCGATGTACTGCAAGGACAACAACATACATCATCCCCAGCCTCAACCACAGCAGGCCAAGCACGAGGATCTAGTTACGTTCTACTCGCTGCCCTACTCAGAAACTACAGGCTACCTGGCACGCGCTGCTGTCAACAAAGTTCTCCAGGGCGGAATATTCTCTACCAACGATGAAGATGTTCAACTCGACGGCGATCGCCTGCACGACGACAACTGCAAAGTGTCCTAAATGAGACAGTAGATGTACATAGCACAGTTTTGCATATCCCCGTTACACTGACCCACCACTAGCTCGAATTTTGTGGCTAATTCAAATCTGTTCTCTTATTTAACTCGTCTCTCTGTGTCCCTCGCTCGTTCGCCTAGTTCTTAATTAAATGTTATGTATATTTTGTTGCAATAATGGAAATTGTTACATGGCCAAGTGTTTGCGTACTAGTTAATAGGTCAATAGCACTGGGGGTGGAAACCCGTGCAAATGTGGTAGCTGTCTGCTCTAGGCCCTCAGCCCTGAGCACGATTTATGCAAGCCCCATCGATTGGGCCTTATGTCACGCACCCTTGGCTATAAAAGTGCTTGGCCGCGTCAACGGTCGGTTTATTTCTGAAAAAGTCTTCTCCGTGGAACATTATGCGCGCTCCAGAGTGGATGAGCAAAGAAATGGCACTTTTGACATTAAAATTGGAACGGTATAAGCCTGTGGGCAGTGGCTACAATCGCATCCAGTCCATCCGACTGTCCCAGAGCGTTACTCAAATGCTGAACAACCCGTTGCCCATAGTGACTGCCGCTTCCACCGCTCGATCGCCGCAGGAGAGTTCCTTCGCGACCCCGCGTCGACGCGGCGTACTCAGTCGCAGCGATTCCGAGTGGGAGGAGGTGTATCCTGCCGTCCAGCTTTGCCGCCAGCAGAGCACAGAAAGTGCCAGCAGCCTGGACAGTGAGCTCAAGTTCACGCACTACCGGAATTGTTCAACTCGGATTCCCTAAAGGAGAATTTTGACTTGGATTTTATTATACAATATTTGTGAATTTTTACTGTCTGCTGCTTTAAGAAATAAATGAAATTAGAATTAACAAAAAAAAGGACTGTATTTGTTTTTATTAACCGGAGCTCAGAATATATATATTTTACTGGTACGAACGGCAATAACTGCAAGAAGAAAGCGCATCTGGCACTATAAAGACCGTTGACTTAGACATGTGAAAGTTTCATTACTCATACCCCACCTACCCAACACCCACTCTCCATACTTGTATGCGGTTGATGGCGGTTTCAATAAGATTCAAGCAAGAAAGAGATTTTAGTTCTGAGCTCTTGTCCTATTGAAAAACTACTGTACAAAGAGGTACAGAAAATAACGAAAGATACAATATGCAACAACTCATCGTGCTAGTAACAGAGCAGACAGAATGACGGCATAAGTCAAACAAGAAACTTACCGCTTATCCAAACATCTTATAACAATCATGGACAGAATAACAACGGAAGTATGATTACCGCGTTTATCTTTGGGCCTATCTAATACATATTTACATATGTAGATTATATGAATACTTATATATAGGTACATATGTATATATAAACATATATCATAAATCTGCAAAGATGCTCAATTGTTACAATAGATTCTTTATTTTAGTTCGTAAGTATTTCTTGTATTAATTAAGCTTATGAAAAATTAAACACTAAAAAAATAGTTAATTTGATATACTACATATATACGTTTTATGTTGTTCAATTCTTGGTACAAAAATTCATTCGTTTTTTTCGGTTTACGTCTCTAATTTGATTTAAAGATTCACAATTCGAATTCGATTTAGTATATATAAAATAGCACATACAGATTTAGTTGGCATGTTGTGTGGTTACAATTATGTATGTATAAGAGATTGCGTGTTAGAGATATTCACACATAGATACATGTGGTTGATCAACTTCGATTCAAAGCATACGCGCGCTAGCATATACATACGTATTTGATATGAATTTGACTAAATGATCGCTGAAGCAAATGATATTTGCGTTCAATATAAAAATATATATGTGCTGTGATAGGCCTATAACTAAAGTCAACGCTCTATATAGTATTTGCAACAGATTCATACTAGTACAATTTACAATCTATAACAAACAGTTCAACATATACATAATATATTTAATCCATTTTGTAAAGGGCACTCAGAGGCAACGTAGCGATTCGAATGGATTTTAGTAATTACAAGTATTATTGTTTCGTATCAATATATAAAACATTCATTGTTGGATGCTTTCATTTTGGTTAATTATTTTTTACGTACGGTTTCTGTAAAATGCTAAAATTCCCTGAATATGAGTTCTCATGATTATTATTAGTTTATCCGCCTTCTTCTCCATTGATGTACACATAGTTTAGTATTAAGTTAAATAAATTATTTTCGCTTCTTAGAAAATTACACTTCACTAGTATTTTCATTTGTTTAACTAACAAACAATAACATTTTTCTTTTACTTACGTCTAAATACATTTGCATATATGTATGATCGGTATTCTTACATAAATACATACATATGTATGTACATACATATTGTGGTATGCTAAAAATAGTTTGTGTACACCTTAGAACTTTTCAGTTTTACACACGGGCAGTACTTGTGACAATAAATCGAACTATCTATAGGCTTTATAAATGGGTGATGTGTACTTTGTGTTTTGATTTGTGTTCCTCTGTACCTAGCTCTAGCTCTATCTATGTCTAGGTCTAGCTATATTCTTCCTTATTCAAAAGTTTTAATATAAAAATTTTTTAAAAAAAGACTATGAAACCTACTGTAACGCAATACGTACTATATAGTACACCAGTTCTAGATTACTTAAGCGATTGGGTTGGGCCTATGTTATTGTTGCTGCTGGTGTTGTTGGTGCTGCTGAAGCTGATCTGACCGCCGCACGCTCATTGAGTCGGTGTCGGCATCATCGTCTACGTACTCCTCCTTAGGACGGGTCCATTTGATGAGCGTCTCGGGCGAACGGTACAAGAAGAGTAATTTGGCAAACAGATCCTCTTCCAAGGCGAATTCTAAGGCCTCACGTACCTTAAAAAGTTGGTAATTTGAGTGTGATATTCTCATAATTTTATACGGGATGATAGGATAATTACCAGGTATATATCTAGACACAACTGCAACACCCTATCTACATAAGGTAGATCCTCGAACATAATCTTTCGATTTTGTCCCCCAATGAAGGACTTCATGAAGCGCGAGGCCAATAACACGAATGTGGTGTACAATCCAATGATGCTGGAAGAGAATAAAATGTACAGTTAAACACTTCTTTCTGGAGAGTAGATGTCTGTCAACTCACCCGCCAGCTGTGAGGAAACTGAATGTTGATGGGAACTTCTTGTCGTTGAAAGTATACATCACAATACCGGAAGTGCAGTTGCTGTAGGCAAACTCCTTCAGAGTGGTATTGTAGAAGGTGTCATTGCAGAAGTCTCGTATCTCCCACCACAGGCCGTTTGTCTCCTTGTCTCGATGCATTTTGATGACCAGAGGACGGTATTCCTCGTTCTTGGGACTCAGCACAGTGACCACAGCAGCATCGCCCGAGTTGAGAACCTTAATGAATTTTGGTATCATGGCAGGCAGCACCACTACTTCTTCAGTGTTAGAGGTTCCATTGGTGGTGGTGTCGTTGCCCGTTGGCTCCACGTCGTGGGTTTCGTTAAGCATATTGATGAGGGCTGCACGTCCTTCAAATGTCTCGTCAAGGGATATGGCATGCTCATCGCCAACAATTTCTTTCAGACCCTTGGCCGGAGCTTTCCTTGTAAGGGTGTAGGAAAAGCGGGCCTTTAACGTATGATCTGAAAAGAATATAAACTTGTTGATATTTCCACCGCAAGTACAAGCTATTGATCTTACTATTTCTCAAATCATTCAGCAAACGCTGCCTATCTGGCGGTGCTATATTCCAAAGGGAGGGCGAGTTACCAGCCAGCTTGACCGCCGCCACATCCGTTGCGTCGTAGCCAGTGATGAAGGTCAGAGCCTGTTTATCCTTGATGTAAGCATTAGTCATCTGCGAGTACATCTTAGGGTCGATCTCGAAAATGCTATCGTAGTTGTTTGTGGTATAAATAGGGTCATACGGTCCAATGCGGATGGAGAGCGAAACCTGGAAGGGCACATTAGAGGTGCCCACAGCATTGCCTAAAGCAAACAGGCACAACGGACCCCAAATGCAGATGACAATAAGAAGGACAATAGTTCCGCCCATAATCAGCTTCGAGATGGAAGCCTTTTTCTGGGCGCGCATGGCTGGGAAGTCAGTTTCCGACTGCCTGGTGCAGCGTATGAGATATATGTTAGAGAAGATGTCCTCCATCTTGAGCCAGTCGAAGATGGTCATGGTGCTGTCGATGCAGACCCAGTCGAGAATAGTGCGCAGCTCGTATAGGAATGGGATCTGCATGTACACCTTGAAGGCGATCATGTTGACCATCGAGAAGCCCTTGGTGAAGAAGTTGCCGAGAATGCGCTTGGGATAGCCCGACTTGATTTGGTAGGAGCTCAGCAACATGTAGAAGCACTTGATGACATAAAAGATGATCGGCGGCGCCAGCGAGTTGAAAGTGCGCTCCGTCACCGCCGGCACAACGAAGAACATCCAGATGTGTATGCCGATCACCGAGAAGAAGTGGAAAATGATCTTGTTCACAAGGGCCTTGCGTAGATACAGCGCCCGATCGATGACGATGAGTAGGAACTGGACCAGCAACATGATCAAGAAAGGTATGGGCACTTTATTCTCCGCCAAATATGTCTGCACACCTTCGTCGCTTTCCGTTTGCTGGGTCTGAGAATGGGGAATGGGAACACGCTCAGTAAATTAATGTCACGATGACTGATCCTCTGATTGTACTCACTCCAAATGCTGTGAAGCCAAAGAGCAGCACAAAGAAGTTTATAAAATCGCAGAGGAACATCAGGGCATACACGTCTGTAGCCAGACGGGATTTATGCACCAGACTAAAGAAAAACTTGTGCAGCGAGGAGGTGTATTTGGTTCGTCTGCAATGGAGATGGTTAAAAAAGGAACGCTTTTAGGTTTTTAGAATATTCTTACTCTAACTGATTGATGCCCGACTTGCTGTACTCCGGGGAGCCCGGCAACGAGACCTGGCTTACTTGCAGGCTCAACTTCTGGGCCGCATCATCGTTCAGCTGGCGGGAGTCGGGTTGAGACAGATTGTCGCTGTCATCTCTGTCATCGCTGCTTAAAGAAGAAAATAGTTTCAGAGAGAAGTTCGATTTCCTGTGGACTTACTTGGCGTACATGCTGGCGGTGGGTTTGGCAAACTGCTGATCTATGTCCTTGTAACCCGACTTCCACAGACCCTGCGACTTCAGCAGGTAGCGGTGCAAGAAGAGCACCAGCAATAGCATCAAGTCGTACACCGCATAGTGGGTCTTCATCTCCACGCCAAAGATCTTGGCAGCTGTCAGCGGCTGGTTGGGCAAGTTGTGATAGTTGGCCCAGATCAGTTTGAATTGGAAGATACACTTGATCAGAACTATGGCCTGGGTGTAGGCAATAAGGGTGACCCAGAAGGTTTTCGTTGGACGTGGCAGGGACAGAGTGCCCCAGAGAAAGACCATTATGGGCAGCGGCAACGAGATGAGACTGGCATTGACGACCTGCAAGGAGGGAATGATATATTGAGTGGTACTCCAGTGGGGAATATGATAGCCACTTACCTGATTGATGAACACCACTATGTAGCAAATCAGATCTGTGTTCGCCAGCAGGGCATACCACGAAGAGATTAGCACCTCCACTATAATGTGATGATCCCGCTGGGCAAAGTTCTCCTCCTCCAAGTTGAAGTCCCCGGCGCTGTAAGGGCACCAAGAAACATTATTACCACAGAGCTCTACGTTCAGATACCTGATATATTTCAACAGGACTAGCAATTCGGCATGCTCGGTGCTCAGTGCTCGGTTTTTGGTATGTGTGCGCTGCATGCTCCATCCATGCGAGTGCAACGTGGGGCTGGACTCATTGTGAAATGTGAACAAAAAACGCTTAAACTATGGTTAATCTAAGCCAAACAACAATACATACTAGCAAATAACGCATAGGGATAGGTTTAAATCATAGCAGCAAATACAACTTTGTGGGAAGGCAGACAGAGACAGAGTTAGATGCAATACAATACATTTACCAAGGGAAAGATTCAGGAAAGTTATACACAATTATGACAGACAGATCATGATCATGAACTGGAGTATGAGCATGAAAGAGATTCAGATACAGATAGAGATAGAGATCCAGAGATTTACAAACACAAACCGAACACACACCAACACATTAATTGGATAAGGACACATCAACTCTAAAGGATATGGGGAAAACGCTTAGTTAGTGGGCGAGGGCTGTACCTGTCCACCTGCTCGTAGGACCAGTGCTTGCTCAGCGATCCCGAACCACCGCCTCCGCCGGCACTATGATGATTATAATAGTGTGCGCCGCGCTCGATAGAAGGCGCTTTAATGCGGATCTCGGGCAGACCACAGTCCGACTTGCGACTGAGCATCGTGCTATATAGTATACGATGCGTACATATTTTGGTGACGCGTGAATGGGAGGGGGAGGAGAGGAATGGAATGGAATGAGATGTAGGTGAGGTTTACATATAGAAGAAATTGCTCAAGTAGTATTAAGAGATCGTAATAAGAGAGTCTTAGTTTTAGCCTTAGAGCAGACACGAAATCACACATAGTAGTTTGGTGTTGTTAGTCTTTGTTATTGGTACTTAATGATCGTGTTTTTGGATTGGTTGTACTTAGTATGTTTCGATTTACTTACCCCTTTGCTGGCGGCGATGAATTGATCGATTGTTTTCTAACAAAACATAAATGTATTCAGATGATCGAAATGCGCGCACAAAAATGTAAATTGTAAGAAAAAGAAATTAGTAAAGTTTTAGAATTAATATAGTTTTTAAACATATATTCGATAGAAGATATCATATTAATTTTGTTCCAGCCAAATAGAAATCAGGAAACTGATTTTCTGATCTTTTAAATAATTTTATAAATGAAGAAATATATGTTTACTGGGAAATAAATGGAAAAGGTGTAGAATACAGAATGCAGCTTTCAATTTGTAAAAGTTCCAAAAGCAGAATGTTGAACTTTTCCTTTAGTCAACCGATGAAAGCCAAACCTACATACTATATAGACAGTTTTACAATACTTAAATATTTTCGTTTTTATAGGATTTGACATAATTAAGATTAAGATATCTTTCAAAACTATAGCAGACTACGAAGCTGGAAGCTGGATACGAAGCTGGATAAGACAGAAAGATTATACAGTCAATATTCACAGATACTTGAAGGGCATACTAATCCCAGAAAAGAGTTTCAGGAATTTTCTATCTTCTATCTTCATATACAAAGGTTCTATAGTTAATCATAGACGAATTTAATGGTCTTTCATGGTTATTGGTCTGTGGTTACCTAGAAATGGCTGCATCAACAGTATCTACGGGCAGTTCGATGATTTCGTCCACAGCACTGTGTCGACTGTGCTGAGGCTGATTCTGTGGCTGATTCAGTTGTACTGGTGTACTGGTTGTTGGTGGTGTCGGTGGATCTTGTGGTGATAGCGGTGTGGTTGTAGTATTCGTGTTTAGTGGGGTGCTTGTGGCTGTGTGTTCTGTTGCAGTTGGTGGAGTAACGATTGCCGGGGCCAGGAGCCGCCGCGGCGTTGACGATGAGGCGGGCTGCTCGCCACCACCCTCATTGCTGGCGTGACAGACGTAACATGATGGAAGTGGTGAGGTGGTGAGACATTGTAGCAGGTGTGTGTGTAGTAGTTTGATTCGAAAGATTATCATAGTATGTTGTGGAAGCAGGTACAGAATTCAAACACACGGAACACAAAAGATAAACGGATATGCAAATAAAAAGAAGAGAAAAAATACAAAATAAATATAGAATCGAAATTGAACACAACTCGGAACAAACGCAAAAGGACATTAATTATTAGGGATGCCCATGTATAACTATGGACAACGCATCAAAAACACGCTACTCTATGGACGCATGGCTTCCAGTTATCAAAACCAAAAACCAACGAACTTCAACTCAAAGTAACGCAAGCGGCGCACACTGGACCGGGGCCCAGAGTCGCGCAGTAAATACCTCTCGAGGTTGGACTTGAGGAAGTGGAACATTGCAGCAGCGCTCGACAGGCCCAGGCGATTCAGGGAGCTCGATTCCTGTCGGGGAGAAACGGTAAGTTTGTTTAAAGTTCAATATCTCAGCTATGGATAGTCCGCACCTTCAGAGTCTTCTTCTCGCCAGCCAATATGCGATTGACGTATCGGTAGTTGCGTGAGAAGCGGTTCAGTCTTATGGTAAGGGTGACCAAGAAGCCCTCGAGAAGTCTGATGATGGGATTCGTGTCGAAGTCCTCGTCCGAGTCCTTGGCCGTCACCTCGCCGCTGTCGACTTCCATCTTAGATTTGCTCTCCGAAGTCTCTTTGTAGGTGGGCTCACGTCCCAAGCTGGTCGAGGGCGGCGGAATCACTGGCAGATCAGCCACATCGCGGGTGGGAGCCGCTGGAACTTCCATGCTTGCTTCATCCCGCTCCTTGGATATGCCCTTGCTGGTGGAGGGAAAATCGGCACCGGGAGCATCCTTGGATTTCTGCAGAGGGATGCACAGAAAATTATTATTTTAGATGACTTCAGACTTCCTTCCCTAAGGAGTTTTCACATTTACACGATTTAACAAAAACGAAGCTTATATACATATACGAGTATGCATATATGTACGAGTGTAGTTAGTTATATATTAAATAGATATAGATAGTTGTATTTGTACAATTTGAGGTGGGTGCGCCAACTGTCTGTCGGTTGGCTTGCAGGCGCAGTTGGAATACTTGAATACTTGAAACTGAGCAGAACTGGTGAGCAAATAAAGTACGGTAATGCGAGGAGGTGCGCCAATTAAAGAAGAGGAGCTCTGGTTGCCCATCACAATCACATTCAGACTCACAACCCTCGCCGGAAGGCCATCCTCGAGCAGCATCTGGCTACGGCGGCCGAAGTCTAGCGGCTCGGATAGCGTCGACGTACGCATACCCAGGTCGCACTCAATAGTGTCGTCGTCGTCGTCAGCGTCATCGGTCAGGCCGAGGTCATGGGCGGGCGCCTTGTCCTGGTCGTCATCTAGCTTAAGCGCTATGCGAGAGCCCGGCTCAGAGGCGTAGGATCGCTCGCGCATATAGAAGTGACGACGATACTCGGCATCGTTCAGGTCCTTCCACACCTTCGCGGGCACAAGTCAGGGGGCAATTTTGTGGAATTTTTGGGGGAATTCACAAGAAATTATATAGATTTCAGTAAACATGCAATATTCCGCATGCGACAGGATGGATGCAATAGTTTTGTTGGTCTTATTTCCATCTGGAACACTGTAGAGGAACTCACATCATAGAGGGTCTTGCGCCGCTGCATCTTCATCTCGCTCTCGGTCATGTTCTCCTCCTCCAGGAAGTCAATCTCGTCGTGTATCAGGTCCAGCTCGAACTTGTCATCCATCTCCTCGAACATGTAGTAGTCGCCAGCCCGGGTAGCTTTATTGGGAATGACACGAAACATAATTAGCACACGTTTCCATATATGTTTGTACATTTAAGGGGACATTCCATAATGGTGTTCAACAACATTCAGAGTTATAATCAAATACAATAGTTGCTAGGGAAAGGTTTTAGGTTAATTTCTTTTCTTTTCGCATTCAATGTACAGAGCAGCATACAATCATGCAGATAATTGGAATAATTATACTTTATATACATGGTATACATATGTATGTACGAACGGATATTCGTATGGAAAAAATTAAGCACAACAAACGAAAACTTTACCATGTGGATGTAATTTGATTTCCTTCCTTCTGCGTACTGTTGGTGCAGGAAGTGGATAACCATGTTCTAAAAAAATCCAAATCAAATATAAAACAAAAGTAAATTAAAAGAATTCATAAAAAAACGAGGAAATTTACAATTCTTTTTAATAAAAATCAGGATATACGATCGCACTCGTAGCTGAATCCTCGGCCAGCCGACGATGATGTATATTGTATATTTCTGAACCGATCGATTCCAGGGGCATTCAATATGCTTATATCAGATAGATCTTTGAATGTTTTCAAATAAGCCGAAATTTGCAAATTTCTAATAGTTAAAGTATATTGTTGTATAGAAAAAAAACGTTGTTTTTGTGTTAGAAAATTAGTAATTTTGATTCCATATCATTTTTAATCAATAAAAAATATCAATTTGAGAATTTTTACAAGGTGTAGTAGGTAATTAAAATATATTAGATACCATATCATTATTAAAAGAATTATAAGAAAGATGAATTTGAATATTTGGAATAATTTTAGATTCCATATCATTTTTAAAGAGCTCTTTAGACGCTTTTCTATTCCTCATGCTGGTAAAAATAAGTAATGAAATGTACAGCCCCTGAATAGGAAATAAAACAAGCTCTGGTCATTCTGAAAGTGGCATTAAGACCATTGAAGAAATTTATTTATACACTTTTTAATGGACGCACAGCCCCTGATTGCGCCAGAATTCATCCATAAAGAAGTATTTTATATGGGAAAAATTCAACTAAGTAGAAAAGTGCTATTTACAGGGCAGACTCGGGCCAGATTAAACCAAATCCAAAGGTTTTATTGTCGATAACTTGAGCACGCACATCAAATAAGGGTTTTTTTGTACAGAGTTTTACTAATGCTAGCAAAGATATTTAGATTAAATTAGATCAAAGATTCATCCAATACATGGTCCATGCAGCAGTGCGGGCTCATAGAAGGCGCGCATCAGCGACTCCATATAGTAGACCGTACCCACGGGTCCCCAGCTGTGCGGCCGCTGGGTGAAGTGCTGGGCAGCCTCGTCCCTGGCCCCCGACTGGTTGCTGGCGTAGTGCATGCGCTGGGAAGACTGGCCGGCCTCGTCCAGGGAGTAGCTGGCGTTGCCCATGCTCTGGTGGCGACGGTGCAGCGACTTCTGGCGCATGGTCACCTCTTCATCCCGCTCTGCCGACTGTTTGGGCGGGAGAAATGAAGCTCTGGTCGGTTTCTGGCAGAGAGGTTTCTTCGGCCACTTTACCATTTCCTTACTCAAGGGCGATCGCTTGATGGACACGGTCTCGTTCCAGGAGACAGCTGCATTTGTCGAGGACTGGCGACGGTGTTCCCTCCGCAGATTCGGGGTCAGATTCGAAGACATCACTGAACTGCCCCCACTGTGCGCCATCGCGGTGGCATAGGCGACCATGGGAGGCACCAGGCTATCCATAGTAACCGGGGCACTGATTTCCGAGGAGGCCAGACCCAGGGATATCCTTTTCGGCTCTAAGAACCCTTCGGTCAGAAGGGCAGATAGAGCCTCCGTGCTGGGCGTTGTGGGCTTCGAAGAATGGATGAATTTAGTGGGAGTCTCCTGGTTCTGGACATCCCCAAAACTTACAGCTGTCGTCGGGGCGGTGTGCCCCAGTCGTGGCAGGGCCACTGCCACAGTGGCCTCCTCCTCGCTGACCGACTGCACGTCTGCGTACTCCGTAAGCTCCTCGCAGGGCATCTCTGGCTCGATGACCACACAAGCATCGGCACTGTCAACGCTCTCGACGCTGCTCTCGCAGCTGGATAGGAGCGAGGCCCGAGCCGGTGATGAGGTGGCTGAGCTCGAGGAGCTCTGCTCGTCCGGTGTCAGATAACCGGAGCCCTGGCAGGAGGTGAAGCTGGTGTTGTGGGCCAGGGGCGCCACCTCTGACATTGTCTGATCCGAGGGCGTGCGTTGCCCTTTCGGAGGCAAGGACAAGCCAGAGATTAGTGGGGAAACACACGCGACAATTTCCCACGATCAAAATTCAAAAAGGGAAATTGCAACGGAAAGCGCGACGCGGAAAACGGAACTTAACGAAGGAAACACACCCTTTGAGGCGATTTTCAGCCCAACTTACCATCGAAATGCGTCTGCTTGTCCAGGGGTCGCAGCATCTTCTGCTGCGTGGCCCGAATCCGCTCCATCTTCCGCTTGATCTTGAGCAGGACCTGCTTCTCATGTCCGTGGCGATGGGCAATCTGGTTCTGCCGCAGTCCCTCAATGATATCAGCTCCTCTGTTGTGGATAACAGTATTCGTGGCTCGTAAGTTCCATAAAAATCATCTCAAATTAGATATGAACCCACCTAGAGGCCAGAATATTATTAGCCTTTGTATCCGTGATGATGTGGCAGAAGTAGTGAGATTTAAAGATGCGCAGCTGGAAGATGATGAAGGCAAAGCAGATCGTGTCCCACAGCAGGACCACTTGATGCGTGATCTTGGGGCATTCACCTGGCGCCAATATAAGGTCAGTTTCTTCGGCCAGCATCAGTTGCTCCTTGAGCACGTTACTCGTGCAAGTGATGCCTAGCATGTGCACCAGCCAGCAGCAGTGGGTAGTCAAGGGCGTCATGAATAAGCAGCCAGCCATTTGGAAGCTCGTCTTGATGAGAATGTTGGCCACGTTAAAGGCCAGCAGCCACTTCCAGCGACTGATGATGGTCTTGATCGGCCTCAGATAGAAGTCGGAGCCCTGCCACAGGAAGACGAACGCCCCAATGAGGTAGCCCAGAGCCAGCAGATCAGCTATGTTGGTCCCGGCCAAGAATACCACAGCCAAGGTGAACCAATAGAAGCCGCACAGCACACCGTTCTTCAGGATGTCCGAGTAGTTGCGTATGTACGAGCAGAAGTCGTGGGTGGGATTGTCGAAGGGGGTCCTACCCAGGTGGGCAATGTCGGCGATGACGCTGCGGTTACTGCCTCCGGGGTAGTCGTCGTTGCTGGCATAGCGCTGCTCGATGCAGAAAATGCTTTTCTGACGGTTCAGGATGATCAGGACGATGAAGTCGAAGATCAGCTTGGGCACATGGTTGAAGTGCAAGGCTCCGGGCAGCATCGTCCAGCGCTGGATGCTCTCCCCAAAGGCGCCCTCGTCCCAGGGATAAACTGCCAGAAAGGAAACAATATCAATAATTATCATAAGCTCTATAACAGGATCTCCATAAGCTCCTACCCAGACATGAGCTTGGCGGCAGTCCCACCAAGACGATATATTGGGTCAAAATCGAAATGGCAAAGAAGGCCTGGAAAACTCCCCAGATCTTGGCGCACTGCGAACGCCTTAGTAACAGTAGGACGACCAGCCAGAGCGCATAGGCCACGGCCACAATGTCCTGGCGGTACGTGATGGTTGATACGAGGGCAATCAGCGATATCTCGATGCCAAACTTGTAGAAGGCATAGTTCAGGAGGTACTTGACGAGACCCACTAGATCCTTCTCAGCATCAGCGCGGATAATATTGGGGAACAGCAGCTTGGTGGGCGGGGCATTCAAGGCTCCAATCTTCACTCTCATCTGCAGCTGACGCAAGGTGATCACGGCGTGCAAGGTCACAATGACCATGTAGATGATGTACGTGCGCAGCAGGCTCATCAAGCCACCCTCCAGCTTCTCAGCCTTGGTGAGGCCCACCCACTCGGCGTTGTTGGCCGTGCGGTTGTCGGACTGTAAGCAAAGACAGGTATATCGTCATGGTGTGAGAAACTTCTAATAAACTTACGCAGAGGACAGTGTACTGGGTGTGGCTCAGGTACTCAATCTGATAGATCATCTTGGACAGGACGATGATGGTTACAATAAATGATATCACGCGGCTGATTATCACTTGGATGGCCTTCCGTGAGGTGGCACCCAGCACACAGAAGCCCACAAAGACAATGTGCAGGACGCAGACCTCGCTCACGCTGCACACAAAGGCGGCAATATAGACGGCCTTCATGATATGCAGTTCCAGGAAGCGCCAGAATACGTCCTTGAAGTTCTTGAAGATGTACTCTGACTTGTTCTTGATCTTCCGGAAGGAAATCCGCACCAGATCCCGGACAGAGGTCTCAAAGTCTGTGGTGACGCCGCCGGTCGCCGCCTCGCCTGAGGGACCCTGGGAGCGACGCAGAGAGCCAGCACTGCCACGACGCTTTGAGGGCGCCGCTTCCAGGGCCGTTGTCTCGGAGGGTTTCTGCTGTGCAGAGCCGCCAGCTCCGGCAGCACCAGCAGCTGCTGGCTGCTGTTGCAGCGAGGCAATAAAGCGCTTGTGGAAGTAATGCACCTGGATCACAGTCAGGATTACAATGATCGTTGGCGAGACCAGGTGGAGAAACAGATCTTTCGTTTGGTAGCGCTTGAGACCAATGTCGTTTTGTCTAAAAGAGAGGAAAAACTCCTTCAGAGATGGGACTTCATGTCAAGCAATGATTAACCTACAGCGTCTTGGACACATTAAGATAGTCATTCCAGTACGTATCGAACTTGTCGAATTGATATGTGTAGATCAGGATCAGTATGGACATGGCGTAGAAGATGAGAAACAACCAGAAACCGTACATGATCTTCACCCAGGCCTTGGACGAGGACTGAAACACCAGCAAGAAGAACAGGAACAGGGCCATGTAACAGATGCGGAAGCCCGTCATATTCTCGCCAGTGATCGCGCAAAGAAAGATCACCAGCACTAGCAGCCAAATCCACAGGCGCACCAGGAGGTTTTTGATCACATCGCCGGCCTTCTTTAGGAACTTTGAGGTCTTCTTGCCGTCGTTGATGAGGTAGCTCGACCCCGCGGAGCCCACGGTGATCTGTAGCGGAGCAATGATGTCCGCCAAGTGGCTGTCCCTTCGCCGGTCGCGCTTCTCCTTGAAGAACTGCCGCGACGTGACCCAGAACATCAGGACGAAAGCTGTCTTCACGATCAGCGGCACGCAGGGACGCATGTGGTTCTCGATTGGCCGCTCGAACCCAATCTGCTGCAGATTGATGCCAGCCGTCTGCAAGTACACATATATTTTGTTAGGATATCATTTGCATTGGATCCTTTCAACTTACGGAGACCTTCGTAGGAAGCTCATTGTTGTTCAGGTCCATGCCGTATATGTACTGGGCCACCAGCAGCACCTCTGCGTAGAGCACGATAAACGGACTGGACCGCATCATCGCCTTCCGCTGGTTGGGTATCATCCACAGCACATTGGCCCACAGCAGGAGGACGAACGTCAGCCAACTGTGGTATACTATCGACCAGGCCTAAAGAAGCACAGAAATACAAAATGTCTCAAAAAGTGCATTTTCCTTTTCCCTCATTCGGGTTATACCAATTTCGTTCCTTTTTACAAGTACATATTTATAAAATAAGCCACATAAATGTGTTCTGTAATTGACCTACCATCATCAAAATATTGGTGAATATATAGCTGTTCTGGTAGATGAAGCCTCCCACACTGACAAAGCCATACGATATCTGATCCAGTATCGAGGTTGTCGTGTTCTCCTGCTCCGATCGCTGCTCCAGCGAGTCGAGCGGTATTTCGTTGCCACGTTGAGTGCCGCTCGCTGCCGCCGAAGATCCGCCCTCCAGGGGCTGAATTGAGCGCCCCTTCCGAGTACTCTGACGCACCAGCTACACAGAATGATTAGCGAATTAGTTTGGAATTGCACTATAACCCATTGTAGATGTAGACAATTGAGGAGATAGATCGATTACTATACATATAGGTAAGTATTGTATGTACATACAGAGAGATACTAGAGCTCTAGGGCAGCTACGGGTGATAGTTGGTCACTAGATCTGGGTGAGAATTGCTATTGGTTTACGGTGCTGTATGGCCCAGAACAGACAGACGTATACAGTCTTACACACTTGCGCGGTTAGTTTAGGGATTAGGATAATACATATTTGTTAGGATAGATCGTACGAGTATGACTTGGGGGGGGGGGGATTACTAAATATTAGTACAATCGAACGCTATAGAATATATGTATGTATATGTTAGACGAGAACATTTTTACATCAACAAATGACAGGAGCAGAAACCAAAAGATAGATGTATAGATATAGAGGCTAGCTTTAGTCTAATGATTAGGTTAGGTTAGCGAGTAGACTATTTGGCGAATAGTGGAGTTAGTTTACGTACAGGCGTCGTCTCAGTCGGTTCATTCAACGCTGCGCGCTGATCACGGCGCAAAGAAACCTAAAGCGGAAGTAATAAAAGAGAGAGCATAAACAAAAATCAAAAGAAAACCAAAACGTAAAGCAAATTCGGCAAAAAAAAAGCGCAAACAAAATTGTAAGATTTCGGCAAAAGGCATATACATTTTCACAGCGATCATCATCACATGTTACGAGTATGTTAAGATCTTTGGGTTATCTTTGGGTTACAGCACAGACACAACATTCAGTTGAGTTAATCGAGTATATGGTACGAATAGCCAGTAAAGTATTCTTATTGAATTAAACGAAAGCTTGTTGTATTCGCTTATTGTGTTCAGGCGGATCTGTCTTGAGAATGTCTCAAAGCATACAGTTTGAGATTCCTTGTTCCCCTAAGGCATGATTCGAATGTTTCGAATGACAATGATTAGCTGGTTTCCCTAAAACGAACAGAGACCATTCTCCACGAGCAATTCGGAATGACGTGGGTCGCAAACGTCGAATGTAACCTCTCAATGGTACCAAAGTGAGTCTCCTGATACTGGAACTGTGATATAAGTGTGCAACGAATCACCTGAGTCAGCAACTTACAATGATTGGGTCGTAAATTTGATAGATTGGAATTGAGGAATAACCACATAGAATCAATATTGGGCTTGTATGTAGTTACTGAATTATAACCACTGATAGATGATAGACAGACTCTATGTCAGACTGACTGCCTAATTAATGCACATCGCAAGCGACAGCTGGTCCACAAATAATTTGTAGCATCTTCGGATAAATGGTTTCTAAAGACCCTTTCGCTTTTAATATCTATTCTAATATTAAGTGCTCCCAGTCCCCGCCCAAGTGTTCCACATTCTCACAACTTAAACGCAAATTGTAACAGGAAAACCCCAACCCCAACCCCAATCCTAATCCCAATCCCCTCTGGCATCAATCCGCTCGCTTACACTCAGGCGCTGTGTTCGATTTGCGGTGGATGTGGTGGCGGTGGTAGATCCTGCGCCGGGACCCGAGCTGTCCTTGCGACTGCTGCCCCGCGAGGTCTGTGAGGTGCGGAGCGTCAGCTGGCAATTTGCTTTGTTGCCAGTGCTGTTGACGCTGCTGCTGTTGCAGTCAAGCTGCTGGCCAAAGGCGGTGGCAGGCTTTGCTTCCAGCTGCGAGGCGGTGGTAGTACAGTGGTTCGGTTTTGAGTGGAGTTTTCGTGTGGTGTTGTTAGTGACGAGTTTATTGTTAGGAATGTTTAGTGTAGATTTTGTTTTGCGTGCAGGGAAAGTGTGTTACGAGGTTGAAGATTGAGCAGATTGTCCGGATGTAAATGGCAGCAGGAGAAGAGCGGAAAATCAGAGCAAAGAATTGGTAACTAGATATGTGTTAGTGGCCCTAGGCCGGAGTAAGAGCTGTTGCTCATCATCCGCCGAAAGGAGTGCTAGTCCTCCCTCCAGCTGTGACTTGGACACTCACCCTGGGCTTGATCAGATGCTTTGTGGTCAGAGCCAAAGCAAAGTAGGCAAAGAACAGGGAAAACGGATTCAGATACGAGTCCAGATAGAGGGTATTATTATACAGAAGGACACGTATATCCGACGAGCAGTAGGATTCAATGAGCGGCTCCAGACCAATCAGACTGTGGACCAAAAGCAGTACTGGATGAGTTGCAAGTTCACGAAGACACCTCTACATTTACTTACCGCGCCGTCAGGCTGGTGTGATTGAGGTGACCCTGCATCCAGGGCGTCTGGTAGGACACAATGGACAGCGAGTGGAGCACAAGGACGACCATTACGCAGCGCAACAGCAAGGCGAAGCCACTGCAAAGAGGTGTGAAAACGTAAAGTCAAAATGAGAAAACGTCCATCCGTCTGTCCGTCTGTCCGAAATTGATTGTGGCACGCACCGTTGCAGCGTCTGGCAGGTTGCCCAGTAAGTGCCGGCCAGCAGGAAGATGAGAAAATAGAATCCACCCGGCACCGAGGGACGCAGCGCGGCCGCAAAGAACAGTGTGGCCAGGCAGAAGAGAGGCGCTGTAGATGCAAAGATAGATAAGTGGAAACGGTAAAGTACTTTCTCTGAAATTGATAGCTGCAAAATGGAATCTGAAACCGCTTCGATTACTCAAGGGACAACATAGAATGGATAGGTGCACTCCTTTTTCAATTCGTATCTCTCTTAAATACAAGTACATTCGGCAGATCTCAGCTGTCTACCGCTGTTTAAATTCATAACAACACCCTAATCCCACTTTCAAAACTCTTTTATTTACCTGCGTTGATTATTTTTGATGTTGTTTTAGACCCCAAATAGCTTTCTACCATAGTAAATACTACCGAATGATCCCTATATAGCGAATATCCCCCATATATACATACATATATCACGCTTGTTCGTCCGATTTCAGAATACGTCCCTTATCTAAGGTTCCCTCAGTGCAAAGAACACCAGAACCAGATGCACTAGGCTTGGTGTGATTTGTATGGATAACATGATCAGGGCTGACTTTATGACCCCCAACCTATCGAGGAACAGTCCCCAATATATTCACTAGACTCTTTACACCATCATTCCTTCCATGTACCGCTTGTATCTGCCACTAACATTCCTAGGTCGTAATTAGTATTAGTGTTTTCTCGGTTAATAGATTCTAATATCCATGTCTAAGCGTCCTAATTAATTATTGCCGTAAGGTTTTTGCAGGATATCTTTAAAGTAGACTTTATATACCTCTTTATATATAGACTTTATATGTATACCTCTTACACATTTACAAACATTTACATACATATGTATATATGTACTTATTAAATTTGAGTGCTCAATTATAGCTGGGATCCGAGTTTTCTTCTGGTTACAAGTTCAGATTCTGATTTACTCACAGATTTTGATCAATCCCTCGAAGTGGATATGCTGACTTATCATGGAGACCCGCTTCCGCAGCTGCTGCTGCTGCTGTTGCAGGGGCGTCGTTGCCGTTGCCTGCTGAACATCTCCGCCATTGGCATCTGTGGGGCAGGGGGGCTGGTCCGCGGACTGAGCCTCGATCAGCTCGCCGTTCTCCAGCTGCTCGGTATTGATGGGCTGTGCGGACAGTCGCTTCACCGTGAGGTAGGAGCCAAGAGAGGTGGCAAACACCAGGACCTCCGGGGCCAGCCACTCAATGATGGCTAAGGGCCTGCATGGTAAGGATAGGGATGAGTAATATGGATACATACGATATGTAGTTGTGAATCTTAAGGACTACCCACTTTAGATCGATGAAGCTCACAAAGCCAATGTGCCTAAGCAGGCGCTCGCTGAAGGAGCAGTTGTAGATGGGCAGAGCTGTGCTGACAGCCAGTATCTGGAGGGCGATGTGCCCCAGCAGGACTAGAGTGCTCAACGACAGCAGAATGATAAAGAAGGCGGTGACTGATCCCTTGAAGTTGCGCCGCGTCGCCAAGGGTACAAATGGCGACATGAAGAACATGAGAAGGTATACAAATGATATGCCCACCGGTCGCATCAGCGAAGCTACAAGAATAAATAATGGTAATGTCATTCTGGGTCGTTATATGTACGATATGTACGGAAGATATGTATTGAAGATCGTTACTCACCCAGAACCAGCACTGCCGGAACGACGACGCGTTGCAGCACCATGCACGCATAGCTGAAGGCCATCTTGGATGGATATGGATCAGGATGCTCCACGCTCCTGCTCCCGGTCCCACTTCCACTCCAACTCGCACTCCCCCGTGGCGCTCACGTAGCTACTGCTCCTGCTGCTGCGTCTCCTGGCAGACGACTCATACATAAAAGTTTCCGCTTCGATTGCAATTTGTGTGCCACAAGCAGCGCAGAGCAGCTGGAAGTACAAAAACGGAAGTATAGAGGGGTGGGGGATAAATAAATTGGAAATTAAAGTTAAAGCTGCGCAAAACTCCTACTACCAAGCACTTTTCGCCCCCAAAGTTGATTTTCCTTAATTAAGTTCCAAGCTACTCCAAAAAGAAAACGAACCCCAGCCAATTTGCGGATATAAACATTGACACACTTTTAATTAACACTGGAAAAACGAGCACTGAAAAGTAATAAAATCAAACTCTGACCCCCTTTTGGGGCTATGGGGTTATGGTGTGGGCGTGGCAATTGGTAGCGCCGCACGCTATACTTCCTTGGGTTGGGTTTAGTTTCAATTTAGCCTATCCACCTTTCCGCTTTCCCGCATTTTTCCTGCTGTGAGGAGTGGCTTTAAGACGACAAAAGAGAGAGGAGAGAGCGAGAGAGAGAGAGAGCCGAGAAGGGGACGTCGACACCGTTGGACAAGTTGGCTTATGGATAAATGTGTAATTGACATTCAATGGCACACAATGTGGCATTTATTTGAATTCAGCTTAAACTAATGGTCGAGAAATTGTTGGGCCCAGCAAAGGAAGCAATAGAGAACGTTTGGTGAGAACGGAGGCAAATAAATACTGATAAACGATGAATACTAATAGAACTTGGAAACCACTTAACCGTTTCAAATCTGCCCGGGAAATTCCTCTGTTCTGTCCCCCGACAGGAGCTCGGATAATGGGCTCTTCCACATAATCGCAAATCCGAAAAACACAGACACAAATCAGACAAAGACACAACAGTTTGTCCTTTGCTCAATTCGGAAGTCTATCTGGGTCGGGCATGACGAGCAACGCCATCGCTTTAAGATCATATGTGTACATAAAAGATCCATAAAATTTACTGGAAATTCGAAGTTTTAAGTAGTTTTACTCTTCCTTCTACTGTACACATACACATATACATACATACATATGTACATGCATATGTACATTTGATTACTATGTATTACCTGTGATCTATGTTATAGGTCAAATAAAAAACCCATGTACATATATTAAGACAGTTTTGATGGCGAACTTCTGATCTAATCCAAACATACTCGACTCATATTCAAAGCTATTACTAATGCAGAATACAAAAAAAAACCCAAAAAGAAACATTGCTAATTTCGCACACAACAGCAAAAAGAAACATGCAAAAAAAAGATTATCGGTAATGACGTAATTTGGCATGAACGAAACTTTTTAATTCTTCCTCTCTTTCGCAAGCACAAAGCAAAGAGCGCAAAAAGTGTGAGAGCGAGAGGAGAGGGAAGGAAAGCATGCGAAAATAAAATGCCTCCAACGCAAAACACATCCGGACAGAATGTGGGCTAATAAGGGGCAGGAGGTACTTGCTTGCTATTATGCCAGAAAGAGAGGCGAATGCAAACCGAGAGCTATGGAGCGACAGACGGACAGACAACTGTGCTATTCACCCGTGGCCTGACGGGCCGACAGTCGACAGCCTCAAGTTGAGCCACACCTACCCCACAAGACCCAGCATCCTCATCCTCATCCTCGCTCAATCTGCGTGTTCCCCTCCGGCAAACGGATTCGACCAGACAGAAAAACCAGACAAGAATACAGCAAGACCGAAGCTTTTCATACTCTTCCTAATCCTAAATCCTTCGGGCAGTTATTTACATCCAAGGGAAACGTTGCAAACACGCGGATAACATTACTGTATCCTCTCAAAGAGTATACATTTTCCCGATAGCCAAGTCCAATAATGACGATAGCAGAAGAAATAGTTCTGGGCGCATTGGGAAAAGAAAAGTACTTTACTATTTTGTAGAACAGTAAATGCTTGATGATGAGCTCCGGTTCGCCCGGAGGAAAACACGGGAGGACGAAGCGTCGGAGCAGATGTCGAATGGCAAAATAATGCTGATGGAAATGAGTTTTTATTGTATAGGAATTTAGTGTACAGTGCGCATGAAAAGTTTCTGCACGGAAAATAAAAAACAAATAAAACTACACAGATTCTGTTGCATTAGCTCTCATCCGTATTTAAATTAAATTATTTAATAGATTTTTTAAATAATTCAAAATATATTTAAGAATGTACATGGAGCATCCGCATAACGATTGCTTCTTAGAAGAGAGCCCCGGGGGGAGTACGTCTTATCGATTCATTCCGTTCCGTTATAGGACACGTGTTGATTCTGCGACTCAGTTATGGGCCAGCATAGGCAGAGCACGCATTACATTACCCCCGACCAGCCCCGATTGACTATGAATATGAAATGGCCAGAAGAAGGGGCACAAGAGGCTTAACCCGCGTGTCATTTGCTACTAATTCGTGGGCCATGCACGCATCGGTGATTGCTGTGACGCTGCCGTTGCCGCTTCCACTGCTGCTTGGCATTATAATTTGGCATGAACAATGATATCGATATGTATGTACATACATACTATATGAATACAATATACATACGAGTATGTACATATGTATGCAGCTGTTGCCTGACAGCCACATGGGGTCGACTCTGAAAGCGGCAAAAACTGGGAATAGCTCTTGGGGCGGCCTGTTGCTGCTGCTACTTATTTTGATTTCCATTTCGCTTTGGGTTTCCATTCGATTTCAAAAATGTTTATTGTCTCTGCATTTGTTCCATCAGAGCACGAGAATCAAACACAAGTAGCATTTGCTTTTCTTGTGTTAACTTGGCCCACATCATCGTATTCGTATGCTTATTCATTCGACTTCAATGCCGTCTCTGGGTTCCATCGGTTCTATCATATTGCAAATTTCAATGTTGTCATTGTTGTCATGGTTATTGCAAATGGAACGCATGTTCTGTCACTTGAAAATAGATATTACCATTTGTTTCGATAGATGACAACCAGCTGATGGCTGAAAATGTACTGGGTGGGGTCCATGGGGCATATACATACATACATACATACATACATGCAGACATACATGTATACATGTTGGAAGCGTGATTATGTTGACTAGATATGGCATACTCTGTCAATAAGAAAAACATCTCAAAAAAGATTTTAATGAAAATTGTGTTCCCATTAAAAATAAAATTATTCAATGTCGGACAAGTAAATTTCACAATTTTATCTAAGTTGAAAAAAATACATGTTGTTTCCGTTGGAATACACGTATTCCTATATTGGCTGGAACCTGGTTCTACTGTCAAATATCGTGTGATCCTTTCCTTAACTTTCTCTGAAATCTAAATGAATTCCCGTATCTTAAAATTGAGCTTCTAGTAGAGATAACTCAATTCCAACTTTGCTATCATCTCAATCCGCACTCGGTTCCAGCCTCCCCGTTCCCCCCCTCTACGTTCATTAGCAGCTTTATTGCCAAGTCTGGCGGCTGGCACTTGAACTTTGTCCGGGCGTTGCCATCTCCAGACACTGCCACATCGAACAGACAACTCTTGCAATTACATATATGTACATATGTATAACGAGTGTTCGTCTTTGCAGTTGTATTTTCTTGAGGTAGACGGCAAAACGGTGACAAAGTCACCCAATCTCTGTCCACACCCCCTCTTACGCGCAAACCGCGTGTCTGTTGACCATTAATTTTACCTTAATTACAAATGGCCAAAGAGTAAACCGAACCCAACCACAGAGTTCATTCTTGGCCACCACTCTTGTCAGTGTCCACTTTTGCACTTTACTTTACTTACCCCGCACTGGCGGAAGGCAAAGGTGTATTGGTCTTCCAGAAAAAGTAATACAGAAGGTCTCAATCCTATGGCATACATTCAGGGGGACGGTATGCTGCAGTCGGAATGCTCTACTATACGGAAAGCTCCGTAATCTGTGTAATACTCGTATGTGCATGTCACACGCTTTTCTTTCCAATTTAATGTAGCCCTACTGATGACGTCACACTCTCCATCGTCTCCCGACTGTCAATGTCAATACATACTTGGACAATAATTGTTAACCCCTTGCGAAAGGGAGGGCCTGGCCCGCTTCCCACTCGATGCTTTAAGAGTAGAAGAGAGCAAAGCAAAGCATAGCATAATTGCTTGAAAACACGCAGTACTGAAAATATTGAGAGCGGGGAAAATGATGAAAACATTTCAGTTGACATTATTCGTGTGCGTTTGACAGAAAAGCTCACCACACCGATAAAAAGCAGGCAGGCGGCAGCGAGAAGGAAAGCAATTTTCTTACAAAATTGTGTTGTGTGCAAAAACGATCTGGAAAGTAGCTAGGAAGGAAGTATTGCGACTAGCAGATACCCACTACTACACAGTTAACCTTTTAGGACAGTTGTAAATTGAAAGTAGTTAATTGACCTCTGGCAGAAGACCCATAAAGCAGTTGGTACATATGTATATAATTTTAAGTTCAGTTTTTCATACCCTGTGTAACGAATTCCAGTTATTTGTCACGGAATCCCATTGCCATTGATCCAAACTCAATCCCAAAAATGCTAGGATAAGACAGACGACAGTAAGAATGGTTCACAAGGGTCATATATTTCAATTTGCATATATGTATGTACATATGTACATACATATATCCTGATCCTAGAACCCTTATACATTATGTACATACATATGTATACATTCGCATGACCCCCATGTAATCTTCTAGAACCATTTTCTAGTTCATATTGGTTGAAGAAGGCCATGCCTAGACACTCGTACTGATAACTGATAAGAAAAATGCATTCTAGCAGGCACTTAAGAAGTAAACGAGATGAATGTTTGTATCGAACAACATAATCAACAATCATGACACTGTGTGGAGTAATTAATGAAGAGATTAAATCAATGCTGAAATGAAATGCAATCAGATCAGATTATGTAAAAAAGATAGATACATATGTATGTATGTATCATAAGAGCGATGACAAAGAGCCCTTCTTGCTGCTGAGTGCGACACAATGGAATTTATTCGAAGTTCTTTGAATCAAAAAAAAATGTACGTTGTAGATCAGATTCTCATACTTAGAATTTTCCATAAACCAAAAACCGATGTTCCGATCAGACCTCAAGATTCGTTGCACTCGAACATATGTACATACATATGTACATATGTAGTTTTCCATTGAAAAAGTGGCTGGTGGTGACACATAATTGAGAGTGTCACGATCGGGTTTATTCGTATTTTATCCCGCATTAATTGGCGGGTCAATTGAATTACACAAATTGTCGTCAATGTACAATAAAAGGGAGCTGTCTACCGCCATCTGGACGACCCCTTCCATCCCCTACCACCAATTCCATTGGTCCCTTCCACGGGGAGAGTATGGAAAAGGGCAGCAGCTTGCTTTTACAATTACGAATACGTAAATTTCACAAGGGAAATTAATTTCAAAGTTGCAACCGCGCCACATCTCACACAACCCAAGGCCCCCTTCTCCGCCCCTTCTACACACACACATACATATCGAGAAGAAGGCAGACGGGTAGGCGGGGCTAATGGTCCGACAAGCTGCGGCCAACGCCTTCGTTTCACTCAAAGTGACAGGAGGGGAAGGGAAGGGAAGGGCAGAAGAGGGGCGAGAGATACCAAAATGCATATTCGTCTCTGGTCTTGGCCTACATTTATCTTTTCGAGCGAGCCCCCAACGATTCATGCGGAGATGCACTGTGGAATGCACTCGTCAAGATGGTAGGCACTAGCCACAGAAATGGATATACTCGTACGTACACTGTGTACAGTATTGGGCATTTTGGGTAAAAATATGCTAATAGACACCTATGAATGTACATGTATGTACGATTTTTCTCTGGTCCACTAATCCACTAATTGTTATATGTGGAAAAACGCAAAGCAAAAACTTGAGCAATGGTATCTTTATATATGTATGTTCTTGTGCTCCCAACTTGGGTTAGCACTAACTGCATTGATGTGTAATTCCTAGTGGATATCACAGTGATGGCAGTACTGGTACTGGCAGTCCACAGATTTGAGGCAGATGTTGTAGAGGAGGAGGTTGTACTCCAGTTCAAGTGGAGTGCGAGAGTTGAGCAACCAGTGCAGGTTTAGCTGAAATGTGCGTTCTTTTCGCTTCAAGTAATGTACTTCTTAAATGAAACCAACCCTGACATATGTATGTCACAATTTGTACTAGAACTGGCGTCTACATTGCGAACCGTGGCAAGGGCCGCAGCTCTTCACTTACACCCGATACTTAGTCATTATCGTACGAGTGGGCTATTTCTGCTGATCAATAATGTCGATATATTCTTTATGGGGTCGGAAACGTTTCTTTCGTGGCTCACTAATACTCGTGTATGTACTTGTATACTCTTCGAGTACGAGTAGAGTAGAGCTACTTACACTAGTTTTACTATCAACCAATAAACATAAACTTCTGCTCTCCAACGACCTATAAATTTTTAACTGTCAGCTAATTCATTTCGGCCCATTGTAGCAGACGCCAGCTGTGCCCCAACCATGTGCGGGTGCGGTTTAGTGGGCGTGGGGGTCAGCTTTGCGGGCAGTCGCCGCTCTATGTTTGACCTGTAGGAGGATATTACCCATGCGACATGGCGACATGTGTGCCGTGTGTGTCCGAAACGGTGGCGGAGTACAGCTCCTGCCATTAACAAACAATTTCGCTGATGCATTTGAGCGAGAGACGCAGTATGTAACGTTAGTAACCATTCTCAGGGTTCGCTTCATTCCGTTTCTATTTTTTCCAGTTCTTGTAGTTTTTAATTTATTTGAAAGCGACAGAAAGCCGTACCCGTACACGTACACGGACACGAAGCCATATGGGCCATAACTCCACCCTGAAAATTGTCGCGACGTTAATAGTGACAAATATGGCTGAATGGTAATGGACGGGACTGGACATGACCTTATCCTTTTCCAGACCGCACTGCTCTTGATGTGAGAACTATCCATTACATTTCAGAGTGTTGTAAAAGCCTCTTTTCCGTCACTTTACGAGTACGTGTTCTGCCTCCCTTTACTTGCTAATTTCATCAGCATTCCAGCTCTGTTTAGAAAAAAGTGACTTTTATTCGGCTGAAAGCCCCATTAAAGTGGACAAAATTTCATTTTTTTCTTCATTCATCATCATACATCACGGGGACAGTTTGTCATGGCTCTCTCCCGCTTTTCCTTTGGCTCTAGCTTTCCGTCAGTTTTCCACAGAAAAGACACGCAACAGTTTCCACTTCTCTATTCGTGGTTACCCCCCGACGGTAGGTGGGTGCCCGGAGGGTATCCTGTCAAATGAGTGTCATCCTCGCAGACGCTGCCAGGGATTATGACCCGACATTAACATTTCCCCCGAAATGGTTGACTCAACTTGACTTCGTCGTACTCGGACTCGGACTCGTACATTCGTGTCAACAGGCTATGGCCAAAACTAATGAATGAGAAAATAGTTCACCTGAAAATGTTTTTGCTTTATAAAGCGTTTACCAATTTACGTATATAAATGTTTAAATATGTACATACGCGGGAGAGTACAATATTTCTAGCAAAAGTCGATTATTGTATTAAAATAATAAGAACACTTGGTTTTGCTTCAGGAAATGGTCAAAAGAATGACTATTGCAGTTATTTTGAAGTGATCTTAATTTAATTTACATAGAACTAAATTCCTAGCATGCAGCGAGTCGTACCAGTCGTACCCCCCTTACACGATACGCACATATATATGTACATATGTGTACGATAGTAAATAATCATTTGGCAGAGAACACAACCGAAAGCCCAGAATCAGAATCAGCCTTATTCTCACGGCCCCTCGGCGCCGCCGAAAAAGTGAAAATAAAATGGCATTCAATTCACTCATCAGAAGTCAGAGAAGTCTATAAGCAACGACTATACGAGACCCAGCCGGCAATGCATATATGTATGTATGTGCATTTGTATGTATCTTGTGGAATATTTAATTTGTTACAATAGCTTTTTCATACTTTGGATTGATCACACACAGACACTGAGCCATACCGACACGGTGCGACGATAAGCAGTGCGGGGGAAATTAATTATGACGATAAAACTGAAATTTAATTAAATCATTCTAAAGTGGGGACAGGAGGAATCCTATAATACAACAAATGAAAACATTCAGTCATAAATAAAATTATAAAATATTTGTTTAGTTGGATACATATGTATGTATGTACGTACATATGTATGTATATGTATAGGTACATAAATTGAGGCAAAAACTAGTTCTGTGGTCCGAGACCGAACCGGCAAATGACTAACTAGAAAACCAGCCTCAGACTTAGAGACTGAAACATTGTATTCTTTTTTTTATTTTATTGTTCCTACACATACATACATACATGCATATATGTATATTTACCATATAAATATGTATGTGTGTATGTGTGTGAAGAAATACTTTTCCATGTGCGATGACGCAACAACGCACAAATTGTTGAGGAATTCGTCTGTTTTATACCATTTTTGTTTCGTTTCTCGTTTGCCTCTGGGCGGAAAAGGCTCAGCCAAGGCAAGGCAAAGGCTGAGAACAGGTAGGCCAAACTACTAGTAACACGAAACAATGCCATCTGCTGTTGCTGCTGCTGCTGCTGCCGCTGCTGCTCTCCGGCTTTCTCTATCTTTCCGTCTTGAAATGCATTCCATCCCCGCTTTGCCTGCAGGTGTGGGCTCGGGGCAGCTGGATGCTCGGATCAGAGAAAGGAATAGCCAATGTCAATCTAGAGGCTTGTGTTTTTGTGTGGCGGATGGGGGGGGGGGACCGACCAACCAGTTCTGTTCAGAATTATTTGAATTTTGTCTCAACTTAAAGAACGATTCTTGAGATACATGTGTACTATGTACATATGTAAAATTCAGAAAATGTTCTCAAGAAAGAATTTTTATTTAAAAAGTTAATTAATATTCGTAGGCTCTTGCGTATCTACATATGTATGTACGTATATATTTTCTGCCAAAATCAGGTTAAGGATTATGGGTATTCTTTAATTCAACAGAACTGATCCCAATGTAACCATTTCATCTCGCTTCACTGAATAGACGAACACACTTTTCAGCTGCCCACCCGAATAGAGGAGTTCATATATGTATTGTTCCATATGGCATTTCAATATATTTTAGATGGGTTCGATCTTTCATTCTTGCTTTTTTGGGTTCCAGTTCTATGCACAAATCGAGTGGGCAACCACCCAACCCAATGTGTTTACCAGAAAGAGACAGACAGAGAGTAAGCGAGCGCAAAAGCCACGACAGGAGGCTAAAGTGAGCACAAAAGAAAAATTTCAGTGGCATCGTCAGGCGACAAGCAAAACAAGCTGAAAAATAACTGCAGCTGTTGCAGTTTTATAAATGCGGTTGCCGCATGGGCATGGGCATGGGCCATGGGGCATGGCCTAACTATTCTATCTACGAATACACATATGTACATGTGTATATGTATGTATGTATATGCACCTCTCGTATGTGGGTGCTAGGAGGAGTGGGGAAAGTTGTCGTTTGGGTTGGCGAATGGCTCTCCTCCACAAGTGAAATTTACTCGTGCCAAATTTCAACGGAGAACCCCCCTCCTCCCCGCCACCCCATTTGCTAATGTGAACTACGAGGAGCGGGGCCATTGGGGCAGGTAAACGACTTTTAAGCACTGACAGTGAAAAAGTTTTGGAAGAACTTTTTCGAGGTTGCACAAGACACAACACACAAAACTAATTGCAACAACGTCTCTGTTCTGTTCGTTTCATAGCCAAAAAATAATCAGAAAAGATACTCTGATAAATGAAAATGGGAAGTAAGGATGGAGGGGAAGAGCCTAAATGGCTTTTCCACTCGTTCCTTCCAATTAATCGATGCGAAAGCAGTTGTCTGTTTAGGTAGGGCTCGGTACTGCCAACAATGGGCCCAGTGGTGAAAGAACAGAATTTTGGGGAACTTAAAAATAATTCTTTGTACCCATCGCATTTACATATGTACATACATACATATGTATGTATGTGCAACAACTCATAAACAATTCTTGGAACAGAAATTCCTTTATACTTAAAATTCCCATTAAAATTCTTCACAATCAAAAATCAACCCAAAGGCTGATCCAAAAAGAAATTCTTTAAACAATTAAAAAGAAAAATAGACTGCCAAAATCAAAGTTTAAATACTTTGAACGGATCAAACTCAATTTCAATAAAATTAAATTTAGCTATCGAACAAATTCGATCCGATCTACACTCAAGTTGTACTCTTAAAAATATTCATGAAGTCATCGCGGACATGTCAAAGATTGCGTTTCATTGAATAAAAAATATACAAAAATACATATGTACATATGTATGTATGCACAGTAATCGCGATAGTGAGAGTCGAGTCAGACGGTCGGCGACACAGACAAGCGAGACTGATTCAATAATTGACAGAATCCAAAAGGAAGATTGTATAATACGAATTGGGTGCAACCTATCCAAAATACAGTTGACCCTGATGAACCAGAACAAAGATCATAATTCATAATTACACAGCATACATACATATACATATGTACATGTGTATATACCGATGTATGTATGTACATGTCATATAGAATGTGTCTCGATGTGTCCTGGCCAGTAATCATTTCTCTTCAGTTGGCATGATTGGGCTGTCTCACCTGACGCCCCTGTATATGCAAATATCAAGTATTTAAATATTTAACAAATGACAACAATTTCATTTATCTGCCAAAAGACAAAAAAAGAACCGTGAGTCCGTGGCCATATGTTGGGAATATAAAAGTGCACTTTCTGTGGATAAGACTTTTCCTGGTTCTCTTGTATCTCCCTCTGTTGCTCTCTCCCACGGGTTCCCGTTGACTGTGACCGATCCGAAAGTCGGCTGCTATGAGTTCAAAGTAATTCTAAGGAGGAGGAGCTGCTACTGGGTCAACTTCACATCACTAGTTGTATTCGAACTAGCCCTCATCGAAGCACAAATGAAAACAATGAATGAGTGTTTGATGAACCGGGGAAAGGCGTAGGGCTTCCTTTATTACGCTGTAGGGCAAATAAATTAAAGTTATTTACGCTGATTTGTGTTGCTTTGTTCTATTTCTGTGCTAATTCCCAAAACCTATTGATACGGTTGGACGAAGGGGCGACGGGGCGACGGGAGGCGGGGCGGAGGCCTGTTCGGATTGATCTGAATGCGTTAATGAATGTATAAATAGCTCAACAGCTAAATACACTGCAAGCGAGATAGAAGACGAGCACAGGACAGACAATAGAAGGTATGCAAGTGTGGGTGTGGGTGTGTGTTTGTTTGTTTGTGTCTGTAAGGGTAGACCGAAAGTTAAACCAAAGCAAACAAAAATGTGACACACAGAGTGTGAGATAAAGAGAGAGAGAGAGTGGAACCAGAACATGAGAAATTTAAATAACATATGAACTAGTCGACTGAATGATACCCACTATTCGGAATTTGTTTTTAGGCCTTTTCGACTACATGAACTTGCGATTATATCAGCTAAACAAAAGGAGGTTAATGCAATTTAAGCGACAGACTTAACAGCAAGTGTACATGGCTTAAGACTTTAATGCGGCGTAGGTGTAAAACGGCCTTGCCTGGATCGAACAACTTCTTCCCGCACAGGCACACGGTACTAAAAATGTGTCTCGTGTTGTTATTGCTGTTTGCTCTTCACACCGCTCCCACAACAAAGACCAGCCGGCGGAGAGAGTGGAAGCTCGAAATCGGTTGGGCCAACTACAAACTACAATTTATTAAATCTTCGGAAACTGTTAAAAATACACATTCCATACCATACAAGTAGAGCCTCCTCAACAGTTGCTAGGGCACGCGGAAAGGCAACAAAACAAAAACTTATATACTTGTCTATTGCCGTATTTATCATACCCCTATGCTAGTTTTTTATTCAACGATAATCATACCCGTTCCACATTTGCATAAGCTCTGCCCGCCTGTAACGCTGCCAGAGACCGACCACAACAAACACTCCGACGTGCTTCCGGTTTTCCAAAAAAACATGAACAACCAAACACTCCAAAACTTTGCACTTTTACTTGGAGGGAATCTGTTTTAACTTTCAGAACCCTCTTTTAATCACTGGTTACGCTCTGTGTGCCCCCTGCCAGGCGGGTCACTCCGCTATTTCGCTTTTTATTATTTGGTAGCACTTCTTTGCGCAATTATTGCTTCGATGTGACTTCGATTTTTACAGACGGCCGCCGCGTAAACACACCGCGCGCACGGGTTCCAACTTGATTCACATGGATTTCGGATTTCTCTACAAATTTTGCTCAGTAAACAATTGTATCTACGATATTTATCCTTCTGTTAGGGCCTCTTCTACCGGCTTTTAGCCATATTTCTTGTCATTAGGGTGGCCCACATCACCCACACGTAATAAATATTCAGGTGATACTTTGTTGGGTTTGTTGGCTTTTAGCGAATGTTGTTGTGTTTATCGAAGACCCGCGCGCAATACCACTCGATTCAACAATTTTTCTGTTTAATTTATTTTTTGGCAATGCGCGACGTGACCGCGCTCGATTCGAAAAATTTGGGAAATTTGCCTTGTTTTGATAACAGCGGGAAATTACTGGAAAAGTGAGGAAAAAACGGGTATGGACAACAGGAAACACGGAAATGAGAATGCAACGCACGTAGGGTAAAATCCACCCCATTGCCTAACATACCGTGAGGACAGGGCTGTCCTCATGTCATATTGTATGTAGGTTCGCAGGTGAGGTGAGGTTCGTATGAGCCTTGAAACTTGCTTTGGCAGTTTTTGCCTGTTATCCTTACCTTTCCATAGCCTGGTAATTACGCTCTTTCACTCATTTCTGCGTGTCAAGTACGAGCTGATTATGTGGGAAATTTTCTCGCAAGAGAGTAATGATAATGTTCCTGTGCAACATTTTTAGGTCCCCAGCAGTGTTGCCAACTTTTGGTTCGAAAAAAAGCTGTTTTTGACGGAGAGAAAAGTTTAAAAAAAATCTATTTTTTATGTCTTGCACATAGTTGTTTATATAGTAATTTTATAGAAAGAATTTCCATAATTTCGTCTAAATCTAAATCGGCCTGGGACTCCTTCTCGTACGACATATTCGTACCAATCATACGGAGGTAGTTAGAAGACAGCATATATATAAAAGTTATATATATATATGTATATATAACAGCATATATATATAACAGCATTTTCCTTTCCTTATCTGTATATGTACAAAAGTTCGAAATAAAAATCAGTTAAACGGGTTTGACTCACAAAAAAATATACCTTATGCTGAGTAGCTATTAAGTGTGCTAAGTTTTATTTTTCTGGTTAAAACCATTCATAGCACTGGTGTGTTTTATTTTGCTGCGTGAGCCCGCAAATTGCTTAATTTTGCAGTTATTGTGCTCTTGCAATAACTGCAATAGACTCTCTATATGCCCGTGTCATCCTTTCGCAACCACTCCTTAAATTCATTACTTTTCAACCAAGCTTCGCGACGCTTTTGTATATGAACAATACAACCACTTACGCGCACTTTCATTGTAGAGATGGAAGTTCGCCTTAAACTAGAGTTTGAAAAAGATCGATACAAAATAATAAAGATGACAGTTTGCTTAAACTAGATGTGGAACATTGAAGTATCGATAATAAAGTTACTACTTTTCATAACTTTTATATTAATGTTGGCCAAAAACAAAAAAGCGGAAAAAAGCCAAATACATTTCTATCAAATCCAGAATTCCCGCTTCCCGCATTTGCAAAATTAATCTCGCAAGTAGGCATCAAAAAAAGCCAGATTTTACGGGAAAGAAGCGAAATTGGCAGCACTAGTCGCCAGCAACATTGTTTGCTTACACGCATGATATAACTATATTAGGTGTATCAACGAGGGACTTAATTCTTTCAATAATACTATAATTATTATAATTATAAAAAATATTTTATAATATTAGTGAAGCTTGTCCCTAAAAGAGTTTGTTAGATTTACCGGTATCACGACAAAAAAGTTTTGTATTAGTAATCTTCATTTATTTGGGTATGATCAACTTACAGATCCTCTTTTATTGAGAGACTTAATTTCTTTAATTAAATTGTTGCAACATGAATGAACCTAGCCAACAAACTAGACTTTAAAAAATTACAAAAAAATTAGTTAGGTCCGATTTATAGCTGCATTTAGCTTTTCAGAACTGCAAACTTCAATAAAACCAGATGAAAGCTACTTATATAAGTAATGTAAAAAATAACCACTACCTCTTAAAAAGAGTTAAATATTCCAGTTCTCAAACATATAAAAACTTCTCATTGAAAATAAACCATACTGCATTTATACATTTTAAAGGCCCAAATCTAAATATGATGTTACCCGATACCAGTGTAATCTTTAGCTTTAACAAGCTTCGATTACTAAGTCTTGAAACTATATAATAAAGATGTTCTACATAATGTAACACCCAGAGGGAATTCTCGATCAGAAAAATCTAAATCTATCGATCAGACAGAGAGAGAGACGGCATGAAGCAGTCATCGACTCCAATAAAAATTCCAGCGCTAACGTATGTACATATATATGTATATTTATTATTAAAAAAACGTACTACAAAAATGCGATGTATTCCATAATATACACACAAAAAAAAAGAAAACGATACTAGTTTTTAGATGCATTTTGCCATTTGACCCACTGTGCATTGGCGAAGGATTAGCAGTATGCCAACCGGTCATCTGGAACGATATAAAATCTTAGGGAATTCTTTAACCACCCGCATGGAACAAATCAAATTTTAAACTATTGCATTTATTTGCCATTAAAATTCCGCTGAAACACGACGAAAACTATTTTACGACTATGTAGTGTTGATTAGTACTTACTCTCATTTGATTAACTACAGCTACAAACAGAACCTAGATTTGTAAAATTATATTTTCTTCATCATTTCTGCTTTCTTTTTTGTATAAAGGACGTTTTCGTATGCCTGAAGCCTTATATTGAAAATTATATTAATATAACTTATAAGATAAATTAGACATCGTTGCCGAAAGGAATATATATGTTTTTGTACCCTTTAATTTAACAAAATTATTCAGTAAATAAATAAAATTGCAAATAAATTCGTTACGAATCGAAAAAAAACAATGAAAATTAGCCGGCGACTAACAATTTAAACATAGTTTTACAGACTTTCTCGTGCCAGGTATCTCTACCATAGTTCTAATATTAAGTGTTTAGGCCAGACGTGCCATACCGATCTTCTGTTTCTCCTCGTCTGTGAACTCGAGTATGCTCTCGATGGCCTGAAGGTGTCCCTGTGAGTTCTCCTTGTCCGTGAGGAAGTAGAAGACGGCGCTCTTCAGGAACTGCAGCGTGACCTCCGGGTCCACATGGGTGCGATTCTTCTGGGCCTCCAGCAAGCGCCGATAAATGGTCTGTACAAATTTCATTTCGTTTTTCATGTTTCGGATAAGTTGGGTTAGTCAGAAAGAGAGAGTGCAAGAAGAAGATGAAATAAGTTGGTTGTCAATAGGATTATTTGTAAGGTAAGGTACGAAGAAGAAGAAGGTACGTAGATATTTACAATTGGTAAATTTGGTTAGTTTAATCATTGATGGTGCTATGCCATATGAACATTTAGGTTATGTATGGTATGTAACACTGAACATATAGTTGAGGGGATGGATAATGATTCTGTTGGGCAAAAGTTGAATGGGAATTATAGTTTCGTTTACTGGTTGTACGAGATTACTGGAGAGAAAATTTTGGATGGACCACATGCTAAATGGAGCTAATTTAGAGAATTTCTTTATTTGTGTGTGTTCGTTCTGTGATAGAAAGTCATCTAGCCTCGTGTGTTATGATGTATTAATGATGTTGAACATACCTCTAGTCAATACCTCTACGAGTATAGAACAGGTTTGTTTGGATTGCTTTGGTTTTGGAATCACTTAATCACTTACTTAAAAAAAAACAAATCAGGAAACATTTCAGGAAAGTATCAAAATGTTCCTGCGGAAACAGATTTGAAGTTACGAACCCAAAAACCTTACCCTGGCCCTTGCCCAGAAATGACAGCGCAAATGTTGACAAATGAATTTTTGTTAGTTTCGAGACGTTTTGGATGGAATGGGTGGAGGTTTTGTGGACGATAAAACCCAATGTTCGATATAGCCAATGTGATTGATTAAATCATAAGTTGCAACTAAGAATACCGTTCTTAAACCCGGTATTAGAAGCGCTTAGGGATATATGTATTATTTTTGTGGTGGATGTGAATGTGGTTGTGTGTAATTTTAATGGAATTTTGCAAAAAGAAAATCAGCAGTTAGTTGGGTAGATTGTTCAGGAGTTTTTGGGAAGGGGGGAAATTGTTGTTGTTGTTATTACAAACCTTACGCGCGCCAAGAACCCACAAAGAAATCGCCTCCTTTGCCGTAAGGAGAGCATTATTACTGCCGCACTCCCTCATTCTACACTCTGATGCCTACAAAAATAGTTTGGTTTTTGGTTTTGTTTATGGTTATACGACAAAATATATAGAATTTTAATGTTTTTGTTTCTTGTTTTGTAAGGATAAAAACAAAGTTGATAATTTAGTAAAGGATAACTACGAAGGACTGGCAAAAGGTATGCAATTGGAACGATTTGCACTTAAAATTTAACAAAAAACGAACGGTTAACTGTACTTTATACTGCCATGCAAATTATGTTCTCCACTCCGATCTACGTGAACTGTACTTATTCTATAATATTTGAACTCGCAACGGAATGTAAATGAAACAAAAGAAACGAATTGAAAATAAACGTTGCTTTTAATGTTATGTGTTTAAATGTGTTGTGGATAAAAGTTATTTAATTATGCAAATGGTACTTAATGCCTAAAAACGAAATCATTCGAAAGTGTTGATTATTTTGTTTATTGCTTAATCGTTTGGCGGACATTTCAATTAGTTGCAGCTTTTACAGCCAGGCAAAGCGCCAAATTGAAGTGCCACGCCCCAACCTAAAGCGCACACAGAGACATACAGATGTGGAGAAGTGAAGCGAATGCTGTTTTGATGTGTTGTGGTTTTGTGGCGGCTCACGATGCAACAAAATGCAACACACAAAACAAAACCGAAAATAGGATGAGGAAAATATTGAAGAATCTTACGCGTATGTTCTCCAATTCGTCCTGGGTGCTCTGGAGCTGGTGCAGCAGTTCGTTGATCGACACCTTGCTCTCCGGTTGCCTCTGGGCCAGTTCAAGTGCCTGAAACGGATCGGGTTGGAATGAAACATTAGAACTTTTCCTGGGAGATTAATCGGGCGAAACTGTACCTGATCGGCGCGAGATATGCGCTCTGCTTCTTGTCCCTGCTGGTACATGTGCAGGTACATCTTGTTCTGCTTATCCTCGTGATCTACCAGCTTCCGCTGCAAGTCCTCTAGCTGCTTTTCGAGCTCCCGGATGCGCTGTTTCGCCTGCTCGTAGTCGGGCACCATATCCGAGTATCGTGTGTTGCATTCGGCCAGCTTCTGTAACAGTGCCTCCACCTTATCGTTGTGGCTGCGCTGCAGGTCGCTGGTGGCTCCGTCCTGGCTGCGTATCAGTTCCTCGATACGGTGCTCGTACATGCGAATCAACTCCTGCCGCTGCATCTCGTAGTTCTCGACACTACTGGTCGCATCTTCGCCCCCACAGGCAGCCTCTGGCTCCGCATCGGGCGTAGCCGTGCCACAGACCTCACTCTGGGTCTGCGAGTCCTTGGAGTGGACAGAGGACATGGTGAGGTCCTCGAAGTGGCCTGAGTCTGCGTACGAGCTCTGCATCTCAGCTGAAATCTGCATAGCCGATAGTTGCTGCTGCTGATGGCGCACCAGATGCCGCGGACTGCACTTGTCATTGCCCTCGTCCACCATATCCACAATGGGCGACACGTCCTGAGAGGTCTTAAGCTCCGCTTCGCGTACAGTCACCGCATCGGAAGAGGCGGAACGTTCTTCGGGAGAACTGAGGGACGCCTTAAACAGACGCAATTCGACCACTTCCCGCGTGAGACGCAAGATCTCAGTGTCCTTCTGCTCAAGATCCTGGCGCGCTATGCACAGTAGCTCCTTGAGCCGTCGTACTTGCCGCTGGGCGCGCTGCGTGGGCGTCAGATAGTCGGGTCCCACCTGCCCCGCGTAATTGGAGCAGTGCACCACATACTTCATTTTGCGACCACTAAAAGTGGTGCCATTCCTTAAAAGAGTGGGAGAGCAGACATTAAGAGACAGAGATTAAGAGTCTATTAGAAGACGACACCTACCTGGCCACATAGGGATGCTCGCAGGACATGGTCGAACGCCCTGAGGTGGTGGTGGCAAAGGAGTACATCGAGTCTAGATCATCATCCAGATAGGTGCTGGGCGAGTCCGGGGTCACTGGTGGCGTCTTTGGGGATACCTTACTCTCATGCAGCGTGGACAATTTGGATGAGAGTGCAGTGCCAGTGCAGCCTGTCGCCTTAATGCAATTCCCCTGGCGAGTGCAGCTGTGTGCCGCGGCCGCTCCAGCTGGAGATGGTGTGTTCAGTGGCGTAGCCTTGAGGTTGGTCCTACTGCTGCTGTCACTGCCGCCGTTCAACTTGAGAGACTGCAAGATGGATGAATAGATTGAGCTGTAGACCCCGATCTGGACTAGATCTTTCGCACAGATCCACCGCTCGTTGTGGTGGCTGCCTTCTCAATCGCTTAATCTTTTTCTTACACTATTTCTCTCACCTTTTCCTAAGTTTTTTTTTTGCTTTTGAGCTATTTTCTATTTTTGTTGCGGGGCTGCTGCTTAGTCGTGCATAGATTTCATACATTTTTGCAATAAAAAGCTGAAGAAAATGGAAGCCAATTCGAATTTTTAACGCCCCTAAAAGCAATTTGTTGCCAGACATTTAACAAAACATTTTCTGTCCGTATTCGCTTTGCTTACTTTCATTGTGGAGCTCTACGTTTCTGGTCCCTCTCAAGTTTCCGAGCTCCCCAGCTGGTCAGTAGCATTTTTGTGGTCAATTAACCGCTCATTAGTCCGGCTAAAAGGGGCTATTTAGCATTTGGATTTAGCCAGTTGGCCCACGGGCCCTAGTCTGACCACCATGCTAACTTCAGTCGGGGCTGCCCGATAAACTAGGTCTGACAAACAAAGCTAAGATACATACATTTCTCTGGTTCTCTGGAGCTCGTTAAATTCTGAACACTTTGGCTAAAAGAGATTATAGCAAGACTATCTTCGCAGATATAAATGCCTCTCTTGGTGAAGAAGAAGGTGAATTTAAGAAAAAAGAAAGTAGGACTTGTTTAGAAATTTGGTTACCGATGGCAATAGGTGTAGGGACATGCTGTTCAACTAAAAGCTTAAAATATTGGAAAGATATCATATTTAAGAGTTTTGTTAAGAGTTTTATAAACGAGTTACTGTTTGTAACTCAAAAGCTGTCCTATCCCATCGGCAAGGTATTTTTACTTGAGATTCTATGAGGTATTTCAGGACATAGATCAAAAATATATTGATACACCTTATAGTTTCGTGAGTTATAATCTAGTTCAACATCTCACTGAAGTCTTGACGTGAGAAAAGTTTGGTAAAGGGCAACATAATGGAAATAAACATATTGGGTTCATTAACCCTGCTGTGCATTGCTTCTTCGGTTGTCCCCGATGTTAAGTGATTCAAAAACAGCTGACCCATTTGCACCGCTGACCACTCGCCAAATGGCCAACTCATCAATTGGTTGACTGAAATCGAGCCGGTGACAGCGATTTTGAATGCAAAACAAAATGAGGAACAAAATCGGACAAATCAGTATAACTTTTCTCTTCTGTTTCTAGGGAAGATTGAGAGGGGGGCTAAGCATGTACATACTATATACAATACTATTACAGTATATACATACATACATATGTACATGTACATATATTACGTAACCATTAATGAGTTTTTTGCTCCATTTAGTGGCTCTAGTTCTGGGAAATATTTCTGAAACTTTAAGCAAAGAAACTCTTAACGCCCGGCTACACATTAGTTTAAGCAAGACTAAAAGAGAAAGAAGTAGAGGAATGGCTGTGCAATGGGCCAACACACGGCTGTTGTTTGTGGCCATGTAAAAACTAGCGTCCAGCCAGAAGCGGTTACATTACGCACTCGAGTCGGGCCTTTCGACGTCTTTCTACTTAATATGTATAAGTTTAAGAATCTACCACAGCCACACTCCCAAGTATCTAGCTTGGCTTATACGGTGCCCAGGTGCCATCAATTAAGCTGCTGACTACGAAAAATCAATGACTTTGATGGAAACTAAGAGGCTGATGGGAATAGAGGGATTTGACAATGCAGGTGAGTGCCGGGCCTGTTTCATGTAATGGCCATTCTAGCCCACTTGGCTGTCAGCCAAGTCGCACTGTACTGGTCACGTGCTGACAATCACTTTTCGGTTACACTGAGAGAAAAAACTAAGCCAAGGATCTAGTTTTCATAGATTGTCTGGGAGCTTGAGTCCTCCTCAACCCGCTTCGATTCGAAGCGATTAAATTTATTTAAAATGTTTTTTTTGTTTTATTAATTTTTACTAACTTATTTCTTTGTTTCAAAAGTATATTCATGATTCTTATAGTTATCCTGGTAATTTTTTCAGTGCAACAAAAAAGGATCCAAAAGTTTGGCATACTTTTCAGGGCCAGCAAGGAGGGAGGAATGTGATGAAGTGTTCTATTTTCTTTTGCACTCTCTTCTAAAATATGTATACATTTCCCGTAAATCGGGCCTAATTGCTCTGGCAAAAGTTTCACTACACAAATATGTATGTATGTATGTTCATACATGAAGAGAGTACGCTTCTTTTCCGTTTCCGAACTTTTTGAGAAGTTCAAATACTGGAAGAGAGCCAGCATCCTCTCCTCGTAGATACATTTAGATTAATTTTCCAACTCTATGGATAGATTTTTGGTTTTCCATCCGTTTTCCCATACTTTCATCCTTCCCTTGGTAGCACACATTACACTAGAACAGTTTTGGTTCATACGCATAATAAGAGGTCAAATCAATAGAAATTAATAACGCAAATAGCCAAAAGGCCAACGAACTACCACTCCAATTGTGGCTAAAATTACACATAGCCTCCATGCAGATAATTACCATTTATAAATCATGGCCGCGACGCTTAATTATTGCTGTTGCCTTCAATTAAAGGGGGGAGTTTACACTATACTTCGGGGTTCTTCGATTTTGAGCAGAGAAGCAATAACCTGAAGGCCTCACGTGCACACGCTGTAAGTGTTTTTACTTTATACAGTAACAGGGCCGATCGGGCAGAGGGAAGGAGAGAGAGCTCTGCCAACCGCGAATCTTGTGTACGCGTCCGGTCGAAAAAATCAACTGAAACGCAAATCACTTGGACACATGGCAAAAGGGGAACGGAACACGAAAAAGCAACAAAAAACACAGACGAAGAAGATACCAAAAAGAAGCAGAAAAGCAAACAGTAGCAACAACAACCCTGTGAAGCAGCAGCACTAGCCGCTTGAGAGTGGAAGAGGGAGAGAGAGAGAGTGGAGTGGGGCTGCGCACTTGCATTTCCCTGACTCAACCCCCGCCGCAAAAGCAGCACAAGCAAACCCCAGAGAATCAGCTGTTTCCTCGGTACACTTTGGCAACGGAACAGGCGGAAGTGGAAACGAAACATATGCCCGCCACCACCCAATAGGTAGGTGGTGGTGTGGTGAGATGAATCCACTGTTTGTTTGCTTTTTTTTCTCCCCCCAAGCATTATGCAAAGTCAGCTTGGGGAGGATTTGGCTTTCGAATACCGGAGAGGGAAGGGTTGGACAAGTCCTGGTTGCCCAACTGTAAGCTACACGTCATTGCCAAAATGCACCTTGGCAGCGGAATGTGATTCCACTACGGAATGGTCAGCAAAATAATCAGAACCATCAGAACTGCAAGTTAATCTTTGTTAATTATCTCAAGTGCTCTTTAAACTGTACAACTATGATCACATTCGTTGACAGAGAAGGGGAGCCAGTCCACTTCAAAGGCCGTAGAAAGTCTAAGTAGAGTCTGACCCAGAAATCAATACTCATTATACTTGGAATACAATAAATTGAAATCCATTCAAACAACTGTAAGCGATATTTCGACCACTGGAAGTCAACACCCTTGAATAGTAGGACTATGTACATATGTACTATAACAAATCTGTCAGAGCAATTTCCTTCCGTGAAATGTAAGCTTCTTCTTAGACATCTTATGCGAATGACCCCTCTATCATTAGAATTAGAATTCACGCAGTGCTCGTAAAACTGTAAGTCAAATTTTCCCTCATTTTCATAAGTTTGGTCAAATCCACAAGTGCATGGAGCAGAGGACGATCCCACAGCCGAATGGCGACTAATTATAAAAATGCAAAACGCTTGCAATGGAGCGTATGGAATCCAAGTGCGTCCAACTTCAATTACCACAGAGCCACGTAATATCCACTATACTTTCAACTACGAGTGCGTGTTACACCGTCCTCACCAGGGAGGTTCTCTGTACCGTACATAGGTCAGCAGCAGCAAGCGAAAATCAATATGAAACCGAACCACCCACAACTTACCATATTACGCGACCTGCTGGTGGTGGTCATGTTGTTGGCCATTTTCAAGCCGTCCGGGACGTCAGTGGGCTCCTCCTGGGCTAGGGACAGACAATGGGTTTCGCTGCATAATGCATGGACTGTATCCGCCTCCTGCTTGGACGACGTTTTTTGGCCTAAATTGCTCCAGCTGCGATTACACCGTAAGTGGATGGGACCGGATCGCGAGCCGAACGTGGTTGATGGATGTGCTCCGAGCTTGGCGCGCGTACTGAATCCACCTCCGCCGGCAGGCCGCATGGCATCCGCGCCAAGCTGCTCTTTGGTTCCGCGCAGGCGCAGGGAGGCGGAACGACGGAATGAAACCGACTCGCTGGTTGCAGGATGGGGGATTCGTGTCGGTGTTGTAGATGTCGAGTGGGAGTCTTCCTCCTCCAGCTGCCGCTGCTCGGAAGCTGGCGATGACGTCTCCGTGGACATCCGTGACGTCATGGTCTGAAAGTGAAATGCAAAAATTAACCGAATGCAAATCGAGTTAGGCTTGATTCCCCCTGATTTGTTGCACTTTCGAAAATTGAGCAATTTCATAATTGAATGCTTCACATAAACGACTTCATTAACTTAAATGCCCGTCCCTTAATTAAAACTTTCTTCAGCCAGCAATTAATTACTATTTGCCCCCTTCTGTGCACCTTCCTTACCTATCCATCCAGCAATTGCACTGATTTACTGGGCAGATCTAAAAAGAAAAGTGAAATTAAGCAGTTTCCCAGACATGCAACTCTCAGTTTTTATCTCGGTTTCTGTAGAGGGTACTCAAGTGTTGCTCTGGTTTTTGTAATTTTTGCACACAAGCTATGTATCTTTTCCGATACGATTCGTATGTACAAATGTATATTGCTGAATTGAGGGAATGTCCGAATCAACCAACTAATACTTCTGTTTTAAGCATTTGATCCATTATTAATTTTTCTTTATAATCATAATCATAAAATTCAACAGGGATCTACCTACTTAACTAATACACCTGTACACATTTTAAATCATTTTCTCAAATTTGATTCCTTGAATCCTTTATAAAATCGCTAAATCTGCTAATATGGATGTAAGGGTATATGCAGTTCGTCGTTGCCATCTTAGCCTTAATGCATTATTTTTCTGGAAATAATTACGAAATTTGTTTTGAAGATCTTTTTCACTTTCGTGGTTGTGGTTGTGCGTCTGACTGGGTCTGACTTGACCTGGTTCTAGTTACACCGTACAACCAGAGCTTTCAACTTAGCCGAGAGCTGAAACAAAGCGCATATTATAATACCAATAATTATTGGCATGCACATATGTATGTACGTATATGTATAGGTATGCTGGTACTGATGGCGCGAGTTTATCCAAAAAAAAAAAACTAAAACCAAAAAATTGTTTTGCCCTTTTTGACCTTTATTATTGCCTCTTCTCTTTCTCCGTATTTCTCTATCTCTGTATTTCTCTTTCTCTGGCAATTAGAGCGACTATCATTGTGAAGTGTTTCCGTACATTTATTTTAAACATGGCAACAGCAGAGAGAAGTGGCAAGTGTGGAGGCAGCCCACAGCAAAGTTTTCTGTTTTGGAGGTTTGGGTTTTCTTGGGGCCATAAAAGGTCAATTTCACAGCTGAACAAACGTGTTTTATGTTTTTTTGTAGTGGCATGCCGTTTAGGAGATTTAATGCATTTAACAACATTTCTTTGAACTGGAATCATTTTTATGATGACAAGGTCAATGATAGCGTTTCAGTTGTCAGATGTGAAGTTATTTGTTAAATGATAAACGGTACCGGTTTCTTTCTTTTGATTATTTTATTGTGAATGACAGTACGCCATGTCGATCTCACAATGTCTCGTTTTGACTCGAAAAACAGTCGAAAATCCTTTAACTCTACTTTCCAAATCAAATAAGTTTGTTTTAGGGAAGCTCGACTGTAATCGTACATATGTATGTACATACATATGTCACGTTTGACACCCGAGATACTCCCCTTAAAAAGCTCCCGACTATTCGTAGTTGTCTGAGCAAACCTTTGACGCTCTCTTATCAACAAAAACAATTTGCGGCCGTGCTTCGATTTTGATAAGAAACCATCAACGAAATCAACACGAATATGAAATAACAACTCAGCTGAAATTTGCCACATTTCAGAGAGCATAACTTATACGTTATTATACCTTATTTCGACTCGCTTGAAACCTAAATATTTACACGCAATTTACATACAAACAGTTACACAAACTTTGAACAACTTTTCAAATATAACACAGAACTGTCGGCTAAGTAATCCAAATCGAAATAGTCAAGTTTACAAGTCAAGTCATCCGCGTGCTGAGGGTGAGGTGAGCGACAAAATGCAACTGAAAAGCCGCCGCGGAGCAGAGCAGACCAGCTCAGAGGCTCAGAGGAAAATGCTGTCGGCAGATGGAAAAGCTATTGTTGTTAGCAAAGCGAGACGGAAAATGGAGTAGAGTAGTAGCTTATGTTGCAATCACAAAGCCGGGCTGAGGCTGGGCCGGCGTCCGATCTGCGGCCACCTTTGACTTTGCCGCATTTTAGATGATTTTTCGGGTGTCTGGGAATCAGTCGAGCACTTTGAATGGGATTGGGGCTCAACTCTCGGGTGAAAGGCAGCGGAAAATCAAAATGTTTTGTGCAATTAATTGGCACAATAAGGGCAATGCATTGTACTAACTTTAAATCGTTGTCTTGCCGGCGAACTCATTACCCGGGTATTTCTCATGGCATTTCACGGGGGAGGGGGGAGAAGCAGCCCCGATGGTGCATAAATTTGGATGTGTGTTTGGTCTTGCGTTGCGGAAAGTTTGCTCGCAACGAATCACTCAAGTGGCAACGTCAGCATGCAGTCAACGGTCGTATTGCAATTGTTTAACTTTATTCTTCCTAATAAAATAAAGCCCAGTACTCAGAGAAAATATATTTTGCACCGACTGAAATGTAATATTTGCTAGCGGCAGAGTGTGACCTGATGTACATGAACAACAGTCACACTGTTAATGTTCGTTTAAAAATAAAATCAATTAAAAATTACACTTTTGCACTGTCGCTGAAAGTTAATCATTTCTAGGTACTAGGCTTGAAAAACAAAACTCTTGCAAATGTGGGCACTTTTCTTTGTTTCAGATCCGAAAAGCAGCCGAGTAAAGCACCGCAATATTAGATATATCCGTTCTTGCGGGACAGGAATACAATTAACTATTTTTTATTCCCTCTTTATACCCTATATTTCATAACATTTCCATCTTCTCGACAGCCTTAATTAATTTCATTATTTCGTAGTCGCGAAGTTATCCTTATATCCTAATTCTCACCATCTTAGGTGAGAACTGTAGTGTGGCTTGTCGGCCCAAAAAGGCCTAAAAGTATGTGTGGGAATGCGGCACTACAACTGGCTGTTTGAGTGAAAGAGACTCGAGAGAGAATAACTTTACCGAATGGTTCGGGGCTGGGAGCAGTTGGAAGGTGATCCCTTTTTTCGGGGATAGAGTGGGCTATTCAAGGGAGGCAGGTCAGTCGTTAGACAAAGCTACGAAGAAGTGCGTGTGCGTTGAATTTACCGGGATAACGCTTTCAGTCCGCCCAGTCGCCCGACCGCGTCGTCCATACCCGCAACCACCGCTACTCGACCGCGCCGTCAAGTGTACCAACCGCCAAAACGGCAGCACCGCTCCAACAGCGCCGCCGCCTCAGCAAGCGTCTCCACCATCAGCGCCGCCGCCTCAGCAAGCGTCTCCACCATCAGCGCCGCGGCTTCAGCAGGCGTCTCCACCAACAGCGACGCCGCCTCAGCCAGGCGTCCCCAGCACTCACGCAGCGCCGCCTCAGCAGGCGTCTCCACCAACAGCGACGCCGCCTCAGCCAGGCGTCCCCAGCACTCACGCAGTCGCCTCAGCAGGCGTCTCCACCAACAGCGACGCCGCCTCAGCCAGGCGTCCCCAGCACCCGCGCAGTCGCCTCAGCAGGCGTCTCCACCAACAGCGACGCCGCCTCAGCCAGGCGTCCCCAGCACCCGCGCAGCCGCCTCAGCGGGCGTCTCTACCAAACCCGCGCAGCCGCCTCAGCGGGCGTCTCTACCAAAACCGCGCAGCCGCCTCAGCAGGCGTCTCTACCAAAACCGCGCAGCCGCCTCAGCAGGCGTCTCTACCAAAACCGAGCCCCCGCCTCAGCCAGGCGTCCCCAGCCGCGACGACAAGATATATACTTATACTTTATACCTAGCTAAGATACATAGAATAACGTAAGCGCCTTCAGCGCAGCCAGGGGCGTTACTAGGGAGAGTAGTGGACCGGCCACGCATCCAGTGAACAGTTAGCAGCGCAGTTCCCCAATTCCTTTTCCCCTTCTCTCCGCTTCCCGCCTAAATCGTTCCCGCCAAGCGCGAGCGTTGCTCCCGCGCTCGGGGAAGCCAAGCGCTAGAGTGAGAGAGTGGAGTAGGTATTGGTGCGGATGAGAGCCCAAACCTCGAGAGCGTGATAGCTTTCGCTCTATTTTTTTTTGTTGTTCTTATTAACCTTCGTTACAGCCGACGTCGAAGCGCTTCAGCGTTGGAGAGGAACGAAGTGGGCAAACAACTGCCGCTTATCAGGTACTTGCGAATATTCTCTCTCTCCCGCTCTATACCTGGCCTTTGCCGAGCCCTTTTTTTTCTTACCCCTTCCCTCCCCTTTAACTCCAAACAACTTCGTTTGCGCTAATCAGCTGTGCGTGCTGTTACATTCGTTCCTCTTTTAATAGCTTTTAAACTTGAATCTTAGTTGTTAAGTAGTTTCATATTTTGCCTATTTAGAATGTTAAGGGGGGATTTAGAGTTAGTCAATCATTAATAATAAATTTATAATGTTTAACATGTGCTAGAATTGTATTGGGGGCCATGCATCGGGTGATGTCACTGTTTGTCCAGTCCTAGGGGCGGAAGGGATCATCGAACCGAGGAGGGAATCCGATGATCATGGTAGGGAGGGCGAGCCGCTATCACAACACCAGAAGCGGAGATCTGCGCCGCTATGACCTTGTCCGTCTCTGTTATGTCTGTTCCTGCCTTGTGTAGTGTTGTGTTGTTTTGTGGATAGTAGTAGCACGTGAGTAATAATTATGTTTTAATGTCCGTGAGTAATGTATCGGCGCGAGTCCGTCTTCACCCCTCCCTACTCTACTGACTTTGGAGGCCGGAGCTATCACGTGCGTTTCGTGCCGGATGCCCCCACCACCTGCTCATCCTTATAGGTGATATGCTACAGTATCTAACTATATATACTTAATTAAAATAATAGTTATTTGGCGCCCAACGTGGGGCCCGAAGCTGTCGTAACGACAATTCGATGCCCCGATCTATTGTAAAAGTATACGTCCATAACATCAGACGTTACACCCCCAACCTATCCACAATAATAGCATTTATTAAAAGAAAGAGAAGTTAAAAGAAACACACGATACTCGTATCCCAAAGCCGCTGGAGAAGTTTTAGCTAGCAAGCTTTAACGCCGCAGTCTTAGAAGGGGCGGTAATGCTAAAAGGGTATTTGTTTTATAGGTGTAGTTAATTGGTTATTACGCGGACAATTGAGCTGCGGCCATCCCATCTTTTGACAATTAATACCAATAGAATTAGCGTGTGTGTCTTCTGTATCTCTTTTCGAATTCGTGTCTGGTTTACTGGAGTATTAACGTCACTGAGTGTGCTGAATCGACAGAAACTAATTGTTGCCGTTTGCCTTTTTGTTCCTGTATGTAGTAGTTCCGTCAGTGATCCGTAAGCTCGTACTAGTAACATCAGAATGTCGTTTATATATACCCGGTGTTTCGTAACGGTGTCATTGACAATGTTTCATGTTGGTGACAAGACATCCGCTTAGGCTTATATAACTCTCTTCAAGACGAACGGGGGACAAGGGGGATTGTTAGGACAGTGACGGAAGCCGATTGCATGGCATCCACATTATAGATTTGTTTGTTTTTTTTGCTTTAGCAGTTAACGTTTCGTTTTTTTTATTTATTTCCAACTTATTTCCAACTTAAATAAACGTACATATTTTTATTTAATCATTATAGACGATAAGTAGTTATGCCCTTAACTCGAAGCCCGGAGAACTTGTCCATACAGTCCGACACGGGAAAGATCTGTAATATTTGCTCAGAAGGGATTGCCCATCAAGCCCAGTTGCTTGTTTCCAGCTGTGGTCACGAGTTCCATAGGGTCTGTTTCACCTCCAGATCGGGAAAAAGCCGGATCTGTCCCCGGTGCTCGGGCCCACCTTTAAGCGCATCTCTCGAGAGTTTGACCTCAGACATTCAGCCTTCCAATTCCAATTCTCGAGCTCCTTCTGTAGCGCATTCCTTATTGACGCGCGCGCAGGTTAAGAGAGCGACGGAATCCAACATGTCGAACCCCAACATTCCACCAATGGCCTCAGCCTCGGCTACCTCATCTGGTGACAGTCAGGTTGCCATAGTGGACAGCATGAGGCAAGCTATTGCGGAGGCAATGGCGGCGGCCGTGGCCCAGCAGACAGACTTTCTGGCCACAGCCATGCAACAACAGACCGATAGGTTAGCGCAAGCCATGGAATTGGCCCTCCAACACAGACCTCCTGCTTCACCGGTTGAAACAAGTCGGGCAATATCCCAACAGCCTATTTTTCAGCCCGTTGATCCCAGGGTTGATCCCAGGTCTTCGGAACAGCAGCCCAATCTTCACTCGGGGCGAAGTGACAATCTGTCATGCGGCCCATCGATATATTCGTTGAGGCCAGACAAGGTCACCCAAATCATGGCTAACTGGAAGCTGCGGTTTACAGGAAAAGGCCCAATGGCGGTGGAAGACTTCATCTACAGGGTCGAGGCTTTAGCGGCCCAAACACTGGAGGGGAACTTAGACCTGGTAGCACAAAATGTGAACAATCTGTTTGAAGGGATTGCCAGTGATTGGTATTGGCGGTATCACAAAAGTGTTAGGACAGTCCAATGGCATGCCTTGTGTTCGGCATTGCGGGGCCAGTTCATGGACGATCGTACCGACCGGGATATAAGAACAGAAATAGAGCAGCGTAAGCAAAGGTCGAGCGAGTCGTTCGATGATTTTTATAGAATCATAGCCGCACTGGCTGACAGACTCTCACAGCCAATGTCTGAGCAGGCCATGGTAGAGACCTTACGGGCCAATCTCCTACCGGAGATCCAGCACGAGTTGCTGTATGAACCGGCAGCGTCGGTCACTCAACTGCGAAGACTGGTCAGGACAAGGGAGATATTTATGAGAACAGTAGGGAAAACTCAAGGGGCCGTACCACGACCCGTGCAAAGACGCCAGGTTTGTGCAGTGCAGTGTCAGGTGGAGCAAATGTCAGACTCCGAAGGATCCGAGGATGACTTCGAGGTGGCAGCCATGGAGCTGGTGTGCTGGAATTGCACCTCCAAAGGCCACCGGTACCAAGACTGCACAGCAGATAGACGTGTCTTCTGTTATGGTTGCGGGAAGGCAGACACCTACAAGCCCAGTTGCAGCAAATGTAATGGTCAATTGCAAAAAAACTCCTCAGGGCGTGCACAGCTGAAAAAAGCACGCAGACCCATGGTGTCGAAGGCAACCATGACCGATTAAAATCTGTGGCCACCAAGTGTACCACCAGCCCAGACCACCTGGCCGTGGTTGGTTCACCATCTACAACTAAGGAGTCCCCCGAAAATAACTTGTCCCGCTCTAAATCACGTAGGCGCAGGTTTAATAAATCCCAGAAAGCTGAACGCAAACTCCTCCTTTCGTCAATTGTGGGTCAACTAAGCGACGTACGACCTTACGCCGAAGTCCAAATTCTAGACAAATTGGTCGTTGGGCTGTTGGACACGGGAGCTTCAGTCAGTTGCATCGGAGGGAATTTAGCATCTGAGCTGCCAAACTTAAATATGTCATGCACGAAGCTGACCGCCACCATTCGGACAGCTGACGGACAATCCCAACAAATCAGCGGCCGTTTAACAACCAAAGTGACCTTCCGAGGAGAAGACAAAATACTCACATTCTACGTAGTACCCTCATTATCAGGAGATCTGTACTTGGGTATAGATTTTTGGAAGCACTTTAAGCTTTTGCCCGAACCTCTTTTACAAAAAGGTCATGTGATTTCGGCCATAGAAGACTCGCCGACCCGTCCCTTAACACCATCTCAGCAGCAATCTCTGGAACTTGTAATTAGGGCGTTTCCGTCCTACGCGGAAAAAGGATTAGGTCGTACACAGGTGATCACGCATTCCATTGACGTAGGGGATGCCAAGCCGATTAAGCAGCGGCACTATGCCGTCTCTCCAGCTAGGGAAGAACTAATGTATGCCGAGCTAGATCGAATGATCAAACTAGGGGTCATTGAAGAGTCTGCCAGTGCCTGGTCGTCACCTGTAGTGCTGGTCCAAAAGCCAGGTAAGGTGCGACTTTGTATTGATAGCCGCAAATTAAACGAGGTAACGGTACGGGATGCTTACCCAATGCCATTAATAGAAGGTATTTTGGGAAGACTGCCAAAAGCGGAATACATTACCAGCCTTGATCTAAAGGACGCTTTTTGGCAGATTCCTCTGGATCTCAAATCACGGGACAAAACGGCCTTTACAGTGCCAGGTAGGCCTTTGTATCAATATTGCGTCATGCCTTTTGGTCTCTCCAATTCGCCACAAACGTTGTGCAGGCTGATGGACAGGGTAATCCCACCTGACTTACGAACCGAAGTCTTTGTGTATTTAGACGATCTTTTGATCGTTTCAGAGACATTCGAGCGACATTTGGAGGTTCTAAGAGTGGTGGCAGCGGCTTTGGAAAAAACCAATTTGACCATTAATGTGGAAAAAAGCAAGTTCTGTATCGCCGAAGTTAAATACTTAGGCCACATTATTGGAAATGGTACAATCGGCCGAGACCCGGCCAAAATATCGGCCATTGTGGACTTTCCGGCGCCACGTTCGCTTAAACAGGTGCGTCGCTTTTTAGGGTTAACAGGCTGGTATAATAAGTTTATCCGTAATTATGCCGCAGTGGCAGCCCCCATCACGGACACTCTTAGGAGTAACCGTAAGTTTGTGTGGACCAGTGAGGCGCAGGAAGCATTTGAAGAGTTGAAGCGACAGATGTGCACGGCACCGGTGCTTCACAGTGCAGATTTCGGTCGGCCATTTGCTATACATTGTGATGCTAGCAATACAGGCGTGGGCGCGGTTTTAATGCAGACAGATGCAGAGGAAAATGAAGTCCCTATCGCTTTTATGTCCAAAAAATTGAACCGCTGTCAAAGAAATTATACGGTCACCGAGAAGGAATGTCTGGCTGCGGTCCTGGCCGTAAAGAAATTCAGGGCGTATGTTGAAGGGCAAGAATTTTCAATTATCACCGACCATGCTTCGCTAAAATGGCTGATGTCGCAATCAGACCTGAGCTCCCGGTTGGCGCGTTGGGCATTAAAGCTTCAGGGCTTTGGCTTCAAAATACATCACCGCAAGGGAAGCCAGAATGTGGTGCCAGATGCGTTGTCTAGAACCTTCACAGAAGATCTCTCGCCTATTGAGATAGCCAGTCTCATAGACCTACAGGCCAAGGAGTTCGATGATCCAGACTACGTGGCTCTGAAAGAGAAATTAAAGTCCGCCAACAATCAAATATCTGATGTGCAGATTAAAGATAGGTGTATCTATCGGCGAGCGGAACACGCGTCGGATGAAAAATTATCGGACGACTCGTGCTGGAAGCTGTGGATACCCAAAGGTTTAGTTCCGGGAATCTTACAGAAGGCCCATGAGGATCCGTTAGCGTCGCATTGCGGTATAGGGAAGATGCTGGAGAGTTTAAGGAGGTATTATTACTGGCCCAATTTGGTGATAGACGTAAAATCTTACGTAAACAATTGTGATGTTTGCAAGACAACTAAACATTCTAACCAGATCTTAAGGCCAGCTCTGGGTAAATCGGGCTGCTCCGAAAGGATATTTCAGCGTTTGTATGTAGACTTTTTAGGCCCATATCCGCGAAGTAGCTCAGGGAACATCGGACTTTTTATAGTCGTCGATCATGCGTCAAAGTTTCCGTTTTTAAAGCCCGTGAGGAAGTTTACAGCAGACGCAATAATTCCTTTTTTAGAAAAAGAAATTTTTCACTGCTATGGCATACCGGAAACGCTCGTGTCGGATAATGGCGTTCAGTTTAAGTCCATTGCCTTCAATGCCTTGTTGGAGAAGTACAGCATATCGCATATGTATACAGCCTTATATGCTCCACAGGCTAATGCGTCCGAACGAGTAAATCGATCGGTACTGGCAGCCATCAAAGCCTACATACACCCGAATCAGAAAAACTGGGACGAGAAGCTCAGCAGCATATGCTGTGCACTTCGCTCAAGCTTGCATTCCGGTATTAAGACAACCCCCTATAGGATGGTCTTTGGACAACATATGATAACCGATGGAAAGAGCTATCGAGTATTGAGGGAGTTAGACTTGCTAGAGGATAGGACAGTCCAACTGGACAAAGATGATTCCTTGGATCTCATCCGTCAGTCAGCCCGAGAATCCATGCTAAAGCAACGGCAGCGGAACGAGCGTTCATATAACTTGCGCAGCAGGGAGATTTCCTTTCGCCCAGGGCAGGAGGTGTTTAGGCGTAATTTCCAGCAAAGCAACTTTGCAAAGGGTTTCAGTGCCAAACTGGCTCCAGTCTTTGTGAAGGCAAGGATTAAACGCAAGTTGGGGTCAGCTTATTATGACGTAGAGGATCTGCAAGGGAACTTCGTTGGGAAATACCACGCCAAAGACTTGAAGCAATGACGGAGGCCTGACAAGCCAGGATCCCCCTTGAGAGAATTTCATTCCCCTCAAGTATGATCTTGGTGGGGGGGAAATTGTAGTGTGGCTTGTCGGCCCAAAAAGGCCTAAAAGTATGTGTGGGAATGCGGCACTACAACTGGCTGTTTGAGTGAAAGAGACTCGAGAGAGAATAACTTTACCGAATGGTTCGGGGCTGGGAGCAGTTGGAAGGTGATCCCTTTTTTCGGGGATAGAGTGGGCTATTCAAGGGAGGCAGGTCAGTCGTTAGACAAAGCTACGAAGAAGTGCGTGTGCGTTGAATTTACCGGGATAACGCTTTCAGTCCGCCCAGTCGCCCGACCGCGTCGTCCATACCCGCAACCACCGCTACTCGACCGCGCCGTCAAGTGTACCAACCGCCAAAACGGCAGCACCGCTCCAACAGCGCCGCCGCCTCAGCAAGCGTCTCCACCATCAGCGCCGCCGCCTCAGCAAGCGTCTCCACCATCAGCGCCGCGGCTTCAGCAGGCGTCTCCACCAACAGCGACGCCGCCTCAGCCAGGCGTCCCCAGCACTCACGCAGCGCCGCCTCAGCAGGCGTCTCCACCAACAGCGACGCCGCCTCAGCCAGGCGTCCCCAGCACTCACGCAGTCGCCTCAGCAGGCGTCTCCACCAACAGCGACGCCGCCTCAGCCAGGCGTCCCCAGCACCCGCGCAGTCGCCTCAGCAGGCGTCTCCACCAACAGCGACGCCGCCTCAGCCAGGCGTCCCCAGCACCCGCGCAGCCGCCTCAGCGGGCGTCTCTACCAAACCCGCGCAGCCGCCTCAGCGGGCGTCTCTACCAAAACCGCGCAGCCGCCTCAGCAGGCGTCTCTACCAAAACCGCGCAGCCGCCTCAGCAGGCGTCTCTACCAAAACCGAGCCCCCGCCTCAGCCAGGCGTCCCCAGCCGCGACGACAAGATATATACTTATACTTTATACCTAGCTAAGATACATAGAATAACGTAAGCGCCTTCAGCGCAGCCAGGGGCGTTACTAGGGAGAGTAGTGGACCGGCCACGCATCCAGTGAACAGTTAGCAGCGCAGTTCCCCAATTCCTTTTCCCCTTCTCTCCGCTTCCCGCCTAAATCGTTCCCGCCAAGCGCGAGCGTTGCTCCCGCGCTCGGGGAAGCCAAGCGCTAGAGTGAGAGAGTGGAGTAGGTATTGGTGCGGATGAGAGCCCAAACCTCGAGAGCGTGATAGCTTTCGCTCTATTTTTTTTTGTTGTTCTTATTAACCTTCGTTACAGCCGACGTCGAAGCGCTTCAGCGTTGGAGAGGAACGAAGTGGGCAAACAACTGCCGCTTATCAGGTACTTGCGAATATTCTCTCTCTCCCGCTCTATACCTGGCCTTTGCCGAGCCCTTTTTTTTCTTACCCCTTCCCTCCCCTTTAACTCCAAACAACTTCGTTTGCGCTAATCAGCTGTGCGTGCTGTTACATTCGTTCCTCTTTTAATAGCTTTTAAACTTGAATCTTAGTTGTTAAGTAGTTTCATATTTTGCCTATTTAGAATGTTAAGGGGGGATTTAGAGTTAGTCAATCATTAATAATAAATTTATAATGTTTAACATGTGCTAGAATTGTATTGGGGGCCATGCATCGGGTGATGTCACTGTTTGTCCAGTCCTAGGGGCGGAAGGGATCATCGAACCGAGGAGGGAATCCGATGATCATGGTAGGGAGGGCGAGCCGCTATCACAACACCAGAAGCGGAGATCTGCGCCGCTATGACCTTGTCCGTCTCTGTTATGTCTGTTCCTGCCTTGTGTAGTGTTGTGTTGTTTTGTGGATAGTAGTAGCACGTGAGTAATAATTATGTTTTAATGTCCGTGAGTAATGTATCGGCGCGAGTCCGTCTTCACCCCTCCCTACTCTACTGACTTTGGAGGCCGGAGCTATCACGTGCGTTTCGTGCCGGATGCCCCCACCACCTGCTCATCCTTATAGGTGATATGCTACAGAACTCACACGCACCACCTTATTACGGCGCGGAATATATAAATTTGATAGATTCCGCCAGGTACATAGTAGAATACCACCAAATATCGTGAAATACTTTTTTTAGTATTAAATGATATTTATCTTTTTAGATCTGTGCACGCCGCTAGCAAAAACGTTTTACTAGCAGAAATGTCTAATCCTTTCGTACAAATATCATCCCGGTTTCTGCTCGCGTACTCTTTATTATATGAAGTTTGGCAGTAATTTTTCGTTTCCGCGGTGCTGGGTACCCAGCTTTAACAGAAAATTCCTTCACATATTATAACATGCCTGAAGATTCCTTCACATATTTTAACATGCCTGAAGATTCCTTCACATAATTTTAAATTTTAAGCTGTCTGGTTGGTGTGATCATCATTGCCCACAGAGAGTGCCCTCTTCTAGCAAATCGCAATGTGCAAACCACACAAAAACTATTTTGTGACAATTAGAAGTTCACCAACTGCGATCTTCAAGTGGTCGGCGAGGAGTTTTTTCGAAAGCCTTATGCCATAGCAGTTCAGCAGGGCTCCCATCTGAAGGACCGACCAGACCGATTTTACCATTTTGGAATGATTTGCTGGGAAAGCTACCAGACGATGTAGCAACCGCAACAAAGATTGAGATGACATAGAATAGACATAGAATTCTTTATTATTGGCGCACACCAGCAGATTCATTTTGCCAAGGTACTGACCCGGCTACGAAGTTTACAAAATCCTTTACTGTATTTCTTAAAAACTTTGGGTAATCCTGTACTCTACCTCGGAAGATTACTTCATTTGTGTCTGCTGGGCTTTCAATTAATAGACTTTCACCAGTGGCACCATATTCTCTTGGGCCAATACTCCCATCAAAAAATTATGCAGATAGCCGCATGTCGTAGTTATATTTTGGCCCACAACGTAAAGTATCTTGAAAAGCCATCCGCCTGTTACTAAGGATCCCGAATGCGTTCTTAATGCAATTTTTATTTGCTTGTTTACAAAATACAGCTCATTCATCAGACCGACCAAGCATATTTAAGGTTTTTGGTCCCACTAATTTAGTACATTCCACACAAACGAAATAAATAGAAGATTGCTGTCAGTAATTTTCCGCGGTGCTAAACAGGCCTTTATTAGTTAAAAATATTTTTCAGGGCTTAGTATCCTATTCAGATAGGAATATTAAGCATAATATCAAAATCGAGGAATATGCTTTCCGTCGGTATTTTTACGGCATATTTTTAAAATAGGACCGTACGTTTGGGAGTTTCTGTGGTCAGACGGTATATTTTATCGATAATTCCGCGGTCACACTGGTGTACAGTACGGTTGTCATTTCGATCTAGAAAAAAATTTGATCAACTTCTTTGAGTTATTATAAAAACATTTGCACTTTTGGTACTTTAATTTAAAATGGCTCGTACTAAGCAAACGGCTCGCAAGTCGACTGGTGGCAAGGCTCCACGCAAGCAGTTGGCCACCAAGGCCGCCCGTAAGTCAGCCCCATCCACTGGTGGCGTGAAGAAGCCACATCGCTACCGCCCAGGTACTGTGGCTCTGCGTGAGATCCGTCGCTACCAAAAGAGCACAGAGCTGCTCATTCGCAAGCTCCCATTCCAGCGCTTGGTTCGCGAAATCGCTCAGGATTTCAAAACTGACTTGCGTTTCCAGTCTGCCGCCATTGGCGCCTTGCAGGTAAGAAAATGTCTGGGCGGGTGGGTGTGTGGCATATCATGAAATCATGTAACACCGCCATTTGCAATTGCAGGAGGCTTCCGAGGCGTATCTGGTCGGTCTTTTCGAAGATACCAACTTGTGCGCCATTCACGCCAAGCGAGTTACAATAATGCCAAAAGACATCCAGCTGGCCAGGCGTATCCGGGGCGAGCGCGCCTAAATGCGTCATCCGCCATTTTTGAATGTAAAAGCGGTAGCGGCGACGACGAAGGTAGAAGAAGCACAGTCCTAGAGTCGACAGCCGACGAAGCCGCATATTAGTTCTATGTTTGTCTAAGATATGTCAATACTTATCTATAAGTAAAGATCAATAGAAGAAATAAAGTTTTTTTTTTTGTTGAAAAACTGCAATTAAAAATCAGTTTATTCCTTTGTTATTACGATAGTTTAGATGGTTGGGGAGGGGGAGACGATGGGGAACGATAAATGGAACATTTATTTAAAGACTATGGTGTCGAGCATGGCCCCTAGGCACTGCACAATATTGTTCTGCATGACCTTGTCCACCTTCTCCTCCAAATGCCGTTTGGGATCCTGTTTGCCAACATTCTTGATCGCCAGCTGCTCCGGAGTCATTTTCTCCTCATCTTCAAGAGACTGGAAGCAATAGAAAGACAAAATGATATACAAACTGAATAGTACATTGGTTTCATAATAAAAGCCACCTTGTTGTAGTTCTTGGCCAGATCGAGCATCTCGGCAACAGTATCCTCGTTTATGGAGCAGTGCTCGTTGTAGTCTGAAAGTGTCAGACCATCCTTCCAGGACTTTTTGTGCAAGTTCAAGAGCATCTTTTGCTCCAGCTCGTTTTTGCGATAGTTGATGCTAATTGAGTAATAGTGACGGTTAAGTCCATGTATCAGTGCCTGCACGGAAGGCTTCTGCAAATGTCCAAGATTGGAGGTGGTCTGGCGCGGCTCCTGGCCCAAAACTAGCATATTCGGGTTTATTAAGCGGAATGCATCAATGACCACTTTGCCCTTTACGGACTGTATGGGATCGACGACAACGGCCACGGCGCGCTCGGAGAGCGCCTCGAATGACTGCTGGGTATTGATGTCCACACCGGACAACCAGCAGCCGAAGCCAGGATGCGAGTGATACCACCCCACAACCATCTCCGGGCGACCCGTCTGTTTGAGCATATCCAGCATTTTGGCCTGGAAGACGGGATCCACCGCCTCCACGGACACTCCGGTGCCAGTCTGGGGCATGGCAAACACATCAATGACCTGCACAGTGTAGTCGTCCACGAACTCGCCCAGCATCAGACCCATCACTTCCATGGGGACACCGGCACGACCGTGCTTCAGCATTTTCAACAGCGCCAGTGAAGAGATGTAGACTTGCTCGGCGGTGTCCACAACGGGAGCATCTGTTGGTGGAGCAGCTTGTGGCATTGCGCCACCGAGACGAAGCAAACGATCCATAATACGGCTGTCGATTCGACAAAAAGTGACGGTGAAAAATAGTTATTTCATGATGATGTACGTCGCTTACCTCTGAGGTTTAAATGTAACTTTAAGTTATTTGTTTTATTTCTACGTGAAATTTGCTTTCCCACAACAAAAAACTCAAAGTAACTCGTTCTATTTGTAAAAATGCAAGTAATAGTAGGAACTAGAGCTGGAGAAACATCGATGTTAACAAACATCGATGTTTCAAACATCGATTTTTTTGGCCAGACACCCCTAAATTTAATCGATATGATATTAATCGGCTCTGGTGGAAGCTTTTTTCCAGTTTGGTATTCCGCTTAATATTACTAGCTAACTAGGACCCTCAAGCCTGAAAACATAATTTTATACAATAGATAAAACAATTTTCTACAAGACTGACTAATTTTAAGGACTCCGTTTGGTTGGATTGTTTATAAAATAGCGTTTATAAAACTTGAGTGAGCACGGCATGCGAAGTAAGAAAGCATAGTATTGCAGTTTATAGCTGCAAATAATAGATTTAACAATTTTACAATGGCTGGTGGGCAACGTTCTGTAACGCTCGTGTCGAAGTTAGTTGTTTTGGGGGCTATTGTTGTATTTGTTCACTATAATTTGCGCTATAAAGTGTTGAGGCTACTCCTTGTAAGAAATAAATTATAGTAAAAAGATAACATACTCGAATAACTGATCTCCCATGAAACAGTTTACTTTGATTTCAGCAATTTATCCATTATTTTAGTAGCTCCCTTGCTCATTTCAAATCCACCCGCTTTAAAAAATCCTCGCCGTCCTGGGAAGTTTAATTTTCCCTGGGAAATTTCTTCGCAAAAAATCGGGTATGGACAACAGGCAAAACGGCCCAGAAAATGCAAGGCCTGCAAGGTAAAATCCACCCCACCTGATTTTCATAATAAAAAGTAATTCAAAAATTATCGATAATATCAATGGTTTTGCAGCCCTATTATAAGTTGTTTATCACACAAAAAACTAAAAAAAATTACTTCCTAATAATCAAAAGTGCTATGCTTGTCAAGAAGCGGTGCTGATAGCAGCTGTGAACAGCGTTCTCTTCTGAAGTCAGTAGTAATTAGCAACGCAACGCTGGCAAGAAGCCTAAGACGACAAAGATGACCACTAATTGGCGTGAATTGTTCCCCACTAGACTAACATTCATAATATTTCTGCTGTATATGTCACTGTTCATAGGACAGGGTACGTGGCCCTATTGCACATCTCAGCCAAAGCCATCGAATCGATCAAGTTTCTGCATCTCTCTTCCCAGGCATCTTCGTCACAGCATCCCAGGAGTCAAACAACTCGTACTCGTATAACACTGTAACCGTTGTACTTCTCACAGAAGTGTTCAAGTTAATAGTTTCCACATGCCTGTATTGTAGAGAGTGAGTAGTGTGTGATAAGCGGAAGTCAGCTTCAATTTATCGTGTTGTTCTTTCCGCAGCAACAATCTGCGCTCTCTGGTGCGAGATGTGCACAAAGACAGGAATGTGCTGGCCTTGTACATGGTGCCCGCATTCCTATACTGTCTCTACAACAATCTCGCTTTCGTCAATTTAGCCACGTTCGATCCCACTACGTATTATCTACTACTCCAGCTGCGCGTTGTCGTGACTGGCATTCTATTTCAAATCATATTTAAGAAGTATTTATCTCAACGCCAATGGATATCGCTGATACTGCTCACCCTCGGCTGCATGCTGAAGCAGGTCGACTTTAGTGGCTTTTACAGCGATACCAACGACGATAGCGAGTCTGCTGCCATACAGGCCATACCATCCAACAACAATCACAACCTCACAGTTGACCATCACCAAGTGCGTGGTAAAAATATGTCTGGCTTTGATTTCAGCATAAGTGCTGTGTTTATACTGGCCCAGACCATATTTTCCTGTCTTGCGGGGGTCTACAACGAATACCTCCTGAAGGACAAGGGTGCAGACGTCAACATTTTCGTCCAAAATGTGTTCATGTACCTTGACTCGATTGTTTGCAATGCGGGTATCCTTCTCCTCCGTGGCGAGCTTCTTGAAGCCTTCAGCCCACACAACTTGGGCAGCATTATGCGTTTTGGTGTCATCATCATTATTGTGAACAATGCAGCCATTGGCATTGTGACCAGCTTCTTCCTGAAGTACATGAACTCAATTCTAAAGACTTTTGCCAGCGCCCTGGAGCTGCTTTTCACGGCTGTTCTATGCTATTTTCTGTTCTCCATACCAATCTACATGAACACCGCACTGGCCATAGCGGTTGTCTCCTATGCCATCTATTTGTATACCCAAAGTCCGGTCGTAAATCTAGGCAAGGTTCGTCCATTGTCAAGTCTGAGCGAGGCATCCTCCAAGTCTACAGCCTATGACAAACGAAAGCTTCTCGACGAGGAGGGGGACACAGATCTGGAAATGGACATGGTGTAGTGCTAATGCTAGTCATAGACATAGGCTTAAATTGTAAATATCGTCATCTATCTGTACTTCTTGTGGAAAAGTGCCTATACCTCTTTTGAAAAGACGAGCATAAATTTGACTAGGCTTTGTGCAATCGACGCAGATTCAATCAACGACCGACAAAAAGCATGTCTTGTAAATACCAAAGCATCGGCTTTATTGAGTAAGGTTCATAATAAACAAATATATTTTAAATGATGATTTCTTAGATGATGAAATTATAGGTAACAATATTCGTTCAAGCAATGCTTTTTTTGTATGTTTACATTTCTATATATTATGAGTGTTTCTTTAATAGTGCAAAAAACGCAAATCAGCAATATTAAAGTTTCAACAATATGTGTATTGTTCTTCAAGAACGGTCTAGATATGTACATATACATGTTTCAAATGATATATGTATGTACATAAGTTCATTTCAAAATTGTGTCTTATTTTCTTATTCTTTCTTATCTTCACCGGTAAGAAACGGTTGTGTCCGAATCGAAGTGGCTGTATGAAACATATTATTCTCAGTAAATTTCAGGTAATCTTCACATTCTTTCAGATGCTCTTCCATGTCGAGCACACGGTGCATGGCATTATATTTACAAGTGTGCAGGGGCGGTCCATTGTAATTTTGCATACATTTAACAATATGACCCGGCATGCGGAAGAGCATGATGCGATGGTTTTTATTATACGGGCAAGTGCCGAATGAATAGTTAGACATTTTGAACACTGAAAGTTGCCAAAATAAATTATATTTTACGTAAATTAGAGATAAATCTTTATCTTACCAAAAATTGAATGTGGCGCTGTAATTGCGGTAGAGATGGCAGAGATCGTTTGCTAGCTCCGTTACTTCTGAAACATTAATGGTACTCCACCAATGAACATTAATTTGATGTTGGGCATGATTATTTTTACTACAGCAGATACTACGTTATCAAAATCATCGACCGGGGAGGATATTCGTATAAAATGATGTAAATGGAATAGTTTTCAGCCAGCGTGATCATTTATGGTATTTTTTGACGCAAAAATTGTGCAAAAATATTGTATTTTGCCATGGTGTCATATAAAGTATCGGGATCAATACGAAAATCGAATGAGCAGGTCAAAAAGATTTCAATACGAGAAAATTGTTTCATCTATCATCTAAAATTATTTGGTCAGGGTTTTGTATCCTAGTTAGCTAGCAATATTGGTCGGAATATCAGAATCGAGGAATGTGCTTTTCGTCGTAAAATGAGTCCGTTCTTTTCCATATATTTGTGATGGTCGGACAGTATATTTCATCAAGAACTCCGCGGTAGAGCTGGAGAAATATCGATGTTAGCGGACATCGATGATTTTGATATTTTTAGGGCCAAAAATCGATTAAACCTCGATTTTTACACAATTTTCCTTAATTTTTTACCTTAAATTTCTTAAATGTCTTTATTGGGTCGTTTTATATATATGTGGGTAAATAAACTAAGATATAAGCAAGTCCTTCATGGAATATTTAAATTTAGGAATTTTTTTATTTAGAAAGTTTATATACAATGGGATTTTAACATTAGACATTTTTCATATTTTTAAACTAATATATATAAAAAAAAACCCTTCAATGGGATTTAAATATTAGAGATTAATTAATTCGAGATCAGCATTGAACTTAGTCGGTGTTTAAAGACCAGAAGACATTGTAGTTCTTATTTAGGAACATAAGTTCTTGTATCATCATCTGTCTCAGCGATCAAATTCCGTTCTGTCGAATCTACAATTTCAAAACACTTAAAAATATATTTAAAGATTTTTATTTTTCATTATGTAAATATACAATATTGTTGATTTGGAATACGGATGGGTTGATAAATATGCATATAAGCTGCATTTAAAACAAATAAAACCCTGCAAATAAAAAAAAAAAAGGACTGAATATTAATGAATATTAATCAAATTAATTATCAGTCGGAATATCAAAATCGAGGAATATGCTTTTTTCGTCGGTACTTTTACGGTAAAGTAAGACCGTTCTCTTTGGTGTATTTCTGATGGTCGGACGGTATTTTTTATCGACTATTCCGCCATCACACTGCTGGTCTTTTCGCTTCTCGTCCGTCAAAATGGCAAATCGCGGTGGTCGTCATGCTCGCACAGAGGATTCGGATAATACCATAAACTATGTACAATGCGACGGCTTGGTGAGTTATAAACAAACTTAAAAGTCAGCGGCAAATGTTCGCCTGAAAGGACGCCAGAAACGCGCAAAGGGAAACGCAAAATTTGACTGCCACGCGCTGGCTAAAAATGTGTGTGTGTGAGCCCGTTTCTGGGTGTGTGTGGGAGAAGAGAGTGAGAATTGCATTGTTTTTGTAATTAATGAGAGAAATGTTGTTCCCCACAGGCCGTCATGAAAATGGTGAAGCACTGCCATGAGGAGTCCAGCAACATGGATCTGGCCCAGGGCGCACTGCTGGGCTTGGTGGTGGACAAGTGCCTCGAAATCACCAACTGCTTCCCGTTCCCTAAAAGCGGCGACGAGACTATGGACGAAGAGATGTACCAGCTGACCGTGATGCGTCGCCTTCGCCGCGTGAACGTGGACCACTTACATGTGGGCTGGTACCAGAGCTCCGACGTGGGCAACAGTCTGTCGCTTGCTCTGCTGGAGTCCCAGTATCACTATCAGACCAGCATCGAGGAGTCTGTGGTCGTGGTGTACGATACGCAGAAGTCTGCGCGGGGCTTCCTTTGCCTGAAGGCCTACCGGCTGACACCGCAGGCCATACAGATGTACAAGGACGGCGACTTTACTCCCGAGGCATTCCGTACGCTGAAGGTGGGCTACGAAAGTCTGTTTGCAGAGATTCCAATCGTGATCAAGAACTCGCCCTTGACTAACATCATGATGAGCGAGCTAAATGAGTTGCTTCCAGAGGACAAAGGGCACAACTTCTTGGATCTGGGCACCGCCTCAGTGCTGGAGAATCACATGCGGAGCTTGATTGAGCGCGTCGATGAGCTGTACCAGGAGGCCGTGCGCTATAACAAGTACCAGCAAGTGGTGTTCAAGCAGGATTCGGTGAGAAATTTAACCAGAAAAAACCAAAGAAGGGGTTTTACTATTTGGACTTTATTTTCCAGGATAAAAACCGTGCTCTCGCAAAACTGGCCGCCGAAAACGCTGTGCGCACCTCGAAGGGTGAGCCGACGGTGGCCGAGGAGGAGGTCATCAAGCAATTCCGCCCTATGCCCGTGCCAGCCAGGCTTACGGCCACAATCACCTCTGGACAGATCAACACACACTCGCAGCACATTGCCCAATTCTGCTCTCAGTCGTTGGCCAAACTTTTCATCACCGAATCGCTGCAGAACGCCAAGGAGTCCAAGGAAATCAAGTAGATTAAAACACGTTTTCGAAATTAAGCTAGGCGCAGCCTCGCCGCAGCCGTAGAGATGTATGCTTACACTACTGATGACCAAAATAAATCTATACACTCTATACAGCATTGTATCTGCGTGGAAGCGAACGCCAGCTGAGTTTTCTTTGATGCTCTCCCGTGGCACTATGGGGTGTGTTTGCGTTGCGGTTGCCTCGACGTGGATTTCGCACGTGCGCACTTGGAATGTTTGGATTTAGTTTTTCGTGCTCTTTTCCGGGGGAGTGTTGCAGCTGCTGACGGCGGAAACGCATTTTTCACACATACACACGGCAGTTTCTTTTGGTTTGTTCTTTTTCGCTTCGCGTTTTGCTCAGCTCCGTCGCTTTCTATTAGTTTTTAACAAATAACTACTAATCTCACAATCCCCCACAAAAACAAATGGCAATATGCTATCCTACGACATCAACGAGCGGCTGCTGAGTGCCGTCCAAAGCGGGGACATTGAACAGGCCCTTAACTGCATCATGCATGGGGCTCAGGCCTCGTATGTATCTCCAAACTGTGGACGCACGGCCGTCGGCACGGCTGCTTTGCTGGGCGATGCAGAGCTGCTGGAGCTCCTGGTGCAGTCCTGCGAGCAGCCCGAACTGGAAGTGTTCCGTCAGAGTGAGTTTACCGACCCCCCCGCCTTGAACTTGTCCTCAGATAAACAGCTGGGCCAACAAAGAAAATCAATAGGAGAGGTCTATAGGATGGTGAAATGTTTGGAGAAACCGGTTTTGAGAAAATAAAAAATGCATTTTTATTCGAAAGATAGGGATGATTTGAAGAATATCTAGCTGTCCCCTCACAGTTTGCAGCTAACGCCGCCGTTCCTTCCGACTACCTATATTCGTTACTTAGTGTGGAAGCACGCTTACCATTGACCCACATGCAGTAGGTGCGACCCAGCTCATTTCGAATGGTAAACGAAATGCATGCGCAGCGCAAAGAAGTGAATCTAGAACCAAACCGGTTCTCTAGCCTCAGATAAGAACATAACTGAACAGAGTAGCTGACGTGGTTAGCAAGCGCAAGTTCTTCATTGGAAAGGGGCACAAAACTTACTTCACATATTTCGGTGTTGTTTCCATGATTGCAGCACATACGGATAGCCTGGAGATCGAGAGCACACCCGAAGGCATGGAGAAGCTTGAGTGGGTGGACGAGTTTGAGAACTGCGCGGAGGTCAGTTGTCAGCCGGCTGCTGGAGCAGGAGGCGAGGACAGCGTGCTATATCAGTATTATGCCAAGACCTTGGAGAGCATGGGGGAGTTTGTGGCCCAATGCTGCGCCAGTTGCCGCGAGCAGGATCCACATCTGTGCGATGCGTGCTTGACTTCGCCTCTGCACTATGCCGCCTTCTGGGGGCACGATGAGTGCGTCCGGATACTGCTGGAGCACAATGCTCCGATCAATGTAGTGAATAGCGATGGCTACGGTCCGCTGCACTTGGGTGCCGGATTCCCCAAAGTCACCCGGCTGCTCATCCAGCACGGCGCTCCAGTCAACGCCAAGACCCTGAGCGACGGCAAGACGGCCCTCCACTTGGCCATCGAGAGCAAGTCGAAGGAGTCTGCCCAGCTGCTGCTCCAGACGAACATCAACATCAACGAAACCGACGACTTGGGCGAGACGCCCCTGATGACGGCTATTGCCTGCAGCATGACAGTACTGGCAAAAGAAATGCTCGAGCGAGGCGCCCACATCAATATTCAGGATAAAGAGAACCAGACGGCACTGATGCTCGCTGTCAGGGGACGCCACACGGACATGGCGCAGCTTCTTCTCGAGCGTGGAGCCCGTCGTCTGGCCTCACAGCACCTTCTGCATCTCGCCGTGGGTCAAAACAATCGGAAATTGGTGGAGATTCTGCTGCACTATGGAGACAGTCTCTCCGTGCGGAACAGCGACAACCACACACCCATCATGGTGGCAATCTACAATCAGCACTCGGAGATGCTGGGCTATCTGCTGGACGTGGCCGAGCAGCATAGTCGTCAGGGTCTGCAAATGAATGCCCAAGACGAGGGCTTAGTTCTGTTCGCCGTACAGCATGCCCTGCATGTCGACGATCTGCGAGCGGTCCTTAGGGTGCTGTTGGCCAGGCTGGCCAGCGCCCGTACAGATCTGTATGGCTCGTGTACTCCGACCATAGTCTGCGGCCTAATATATTGTCAGACTCCGCTGTCGCGAGCCATCAACCTGCACCGTCTAGACTTAGCCGAACTCCTCATTCATGAGGGCTGCAATCTTGTACAGATTTGTCCGGAGCATGTGGTCAACGAGCTGCGCTCAAACTGCTCACAACGGAGCGTAGCCTTCGGGCGATTGCTGTGTAAGTTTTAATCTGCAGCTCAATTATTTTTCGATTTCTGGCTTATCCAAGACTTTCATCCCCAAGACAACGCCGGATTTCAGCTGCCATTCACGAAGCGATTGCCACCCAACAATTGGTCAGTGCCTCGACAGCAACTCGAAGAGGAAATGTCTCTGTACGTAACTAACCCGCGCTCCCTGAAGTCCACCGCCCGTCTGGTTATTCGAAAAAATATTCTTTGGAATCTCCACATGCGGCCCTCGCTGGAGCAGAAATATCTGCCTAAACCGCATCGATCCACGCTCGGCATAATCATCGACGAGTTTGATATACCAGAGATATTAAAAATATATCTCAGCGACTTTGATGAATTGACCAAGGTGTGGTCCATAGAGGCGGATCGTGAACCCATGCGCATCTACAGATCGCCAGAGTCGTGGGATTAAGAATTTATTAATATTATAAAGTTTTTAATTATGTATGTATATGGTATGTGCTTTTAGTTGTGTATATTGGCCAATATACGTATATTGCCTATCTCAGAATGTCTATATTTGTGTATAGGAGAGTTTTAGGCTTTTGAAAATTTTCAAACCGAGTTCGATCAGAGATAACCACACATTCCTTGCACAACTCTAATGTGATATTAATTTCTTATAATGGATTACATATTTGAAACTGTGTCCTCTCCTCACGAATGCTCGCTTCATGTTTCTTTTGGGAGACATAAATTAAATTAATTGCACATTTCATATTTATTAGGCATGTATGTAAATATGTAGTTTATATAGATATTTATATGATGTATTGTATCCACTAGGTTATTTGTTTAACTATACCAAAGTTAAGATTACTTTGCCCCACATACAATCTATTGTATCTCTGACAGAATGAAACTCAAGAAGGGGAATTACATAAGAAATTGTAAATTGAAAAAAAATAAATTGTAATTAGAAATTCAAACTTTTGATGTAATTTTAGGAAAAGATAAATACATGTTGAGTGTCGAAATAAACAGAACAGAGTTTTAAAGAAAATTTTAACTTTTTTTTGTTCTTACATTAAAAACAAAATACAATGATACTGATGTTCAAGCTCTTGGAAACGGAATGACGCCCCCTACGGCTTTAGCAGTAGCTTAAAATCGTCATTTGCATTCTCCATGATGTACTCAAATGCAAATTTATCTTTCTTGTCCTTTAGCTGTTTCAGTGTTGACTCCTGCTCCAGTAGGTAGCGACAAACCTCGAGGTGGCCACGCAAAGCTGCACGATGCAGGGCGCTCTGGCCGCACTCATCCTGCAGCAGGAGATTAGCCTTGTGTTCAGTCAAGAGCTTTACGATATCCAGATTACCTTTAGGCATTCAATCAGAGGTATTATAGAGGATAAATAATTCTAAAAAAATAATATTTATCATACCCATCATGGCTGCTCGATGGAGGGCTGTGGCACCCGCCTTGGTCGCTGCATTTACATCCACGTTGCCCTCGTCGATGAGGAGCTTACAGATTTGTGCGTTGCCACTGCGTGCCGCATAATGCAGAGCTGTATAGTCGCAGTCATCTCGTGCCATGGCCTGGCCCTTCTTAATGAAGTCCCTTACACGATCCACTTCATTATAGATGGCTACAGAGAGAAGGATTAAGTAATTGGATTATAGGTTTACAGCTTTAGCCTACCTGCATTCCAAATTCCCCGATCAAAGTCCATGTCGCTAAGCGTCTGCTGTGCCGGTTGCGATTGCTTGTGGCATCTACAGTTGTCCGCACTGTGCTGATCCATTTTTGCCTAATTCTTTCGAGAGTGTGTTCAATATCGATGTCAAGTTCCTTGCTTATGTGATTTGATTGAATAATTGCAGATGATGACGTATTGGGGTGATATGGGCAATGATTAGACCTCACGTTGCATAGTCCAGCAGATCTCGGCCTCACCGCAACTGCAGATGACTTTGTAGCTTAGCTGGGCCAACGTATTCAACATGACCATGGGCGGCACTGCCACCATAATACCATTCACACACTGCTTGACTCCGCTTTCAAAGCGCTTGGACAGAGCCTGTACCTCGGCCTGGTTCAATCCAAATATGGTGCAAGTGTAGTCGTGGAGCGACCCCTTGACGGTGATGTAGACGAAAGTGCCCTCCGATTGGAGTATGGGAACAGGAATGGTCACAACATTGGCGGGACAAGCGGCAGCAGCAGCAGCAGCAGCAGCGGTGTTTACCGATGTAGTCGATATCGCGGCAGGACACTCGCAGTTCAAGTTCGACTCCTTTGCCGCGGGCTGGCTCTCACTCATAGTTTTGTTTGGGCTTTTCCACTCACTTATTTTTCTGCGGAAGGCTTCAGAATGTGTTGTGGAACAAGTTGGCCTACGTTGCTATAGTTTTCTTTACATACATCTAATCATACACGCACACAAGTCACAGACACGCACACACGATATTATAAAACTATTTTAAACTGTTTTCTGATTTTGGATTGCTTTTTGGTGGAATTGATTTTGCCTATTCGGGCGAATCTACCTTATGATAGTTGCCTAAGCTTGCTGCCTCCCGGCCAATATTTGACAAATTCTCGCGCACAACCGACTCGGCCTCCAAGGGTTCTGGTTCGTCGAACTCCTTGCGCATTGTCCACATGTACTCGTTGTAGTCCTGCTTCACGGCTGTCGATGAGCTGGCCACAACGCGAAATCCCAATATCTGCAAGTAAATGTTATACATGAGTTGTGGGTCAGTTTTATGCCAACTTATTTTACTCACTTCTAGCGCCGATAAAATGCGACAAGGATGCACTAAGTAAACGATGGTGGACTCATCACTGTAGCCGCCGCACGAGAATTTGTTCAACTGCTCAATGTCGTCAGCTGTAAAGTATGGGTGCAAGTGATCAATTTGGGTACTTTTCTGTGGAAATCGCTTTCCTTTTCGTTTATCGTGAAGAGAGCTATGTTTAAACAGAACAAACAAAAGATAACACTGCCCGAACAACACAGATGACGTCAGCCCAGGGCCGCCGGACAGGTCTGTGTCGTTGGGTGTGAGTGCGCTAATTAAGCAAAAAGCCAAAACGTATTGTTCGCTTCATGATATGAGAAAAATTGAGTTCTTGGAAAATTGAATAGTGTATTGACTTCTTCCATGCAGGGCACACATAATAGAGCTATAAATATTATTCTTAATGTAGGTATTATCAGCTACATATGTATATACAGATGTATGAATATAGTAACTTCAGCTGCGACTTCTGGTTTGCGAACTGCACGGCAGTTCACTGCGGTGAACAAAACGAAATTGACGACGAGAGAAGTTCGTACCGAGAGCTTCCAACAGTGGTGGTCGTAAAAAGCGGAAGGGTGAGATTTGGCGGTTCCAATGGCATGCACTTAAGGTACAGCTGTTGGTTTGTTGATTAATATTTGAATAAGTTATAGTGCTAAAAATATTTCAATATGTGCTATATAGCGTACAGCAAAAAACCAAAAATAAGTTTTTAAAGGTCGTCGTCAATTTAACCCATACAAATTGCACCATTGCAAATTTTACTGAAATGTGCTAACGCAAAACGCAGATACAAATTTACGCATTTTTTGTAACAGCGAGTTTTAAGTTTCACACTTAGCTGAGCCAAAATCACCTGAGAAGCTCTACCATGCATATTTTTTTAACCGTCACTGTTTTTTCATTCAAAAAAAGTTTTGTTTGTAATGTGAAGTAGAAATAACCGTAACTAGCGCTTTAAGCTTACGTGTTTTAAATGTGTGCGTGCATCTGTAGATATACTCGTATATGTAGATATGCATATGTGTATCTTTTTGCCAAGCAATCTTCAAATGAATTGTGTCGCAATAATAAACGCACAAAACAGCAAAAAATAAAACGATACAAAATGTTAACCAAATCGTAAATGGGAAATCTACTACTTGAACTGAACTAAATAGCAGTGGCTGGTTTACCTTTCAATCCAGAGACGAGCACACGCCATGGATATTTGTGACTATAGGAGGCTAGATTGCCGCGTATGATTATGTACGGCATTTGGTATGCTTTTACTATTCACTTAGCGCGCACGGGCGGAGTCGAAGTCAGAGTCAGAGTGGCCAAAATATAAAACACATCAAATGCAAGCACGGGAAAGAAATCGGGACGCAGACGACGACAAAAGCTCGCTTTTCTATCTGAAGGTTGGCTCACAACTGAAACCGAAATTGGTTTTGACGTGTTCAAGAGGTTTTCCCAATGCCAACGACGAATCGCTGTCTGTGTCTCTGCTGTTTGGTTTTTTTTTATATATATTAATAGGCGGCGCCTCGCGCTGCTTAGGCTGAAATGGTTAGCAGCGTGTTATTGGATTAGCCTATACTGTCGAGCAATGTGTGCAGATACCGAATGACAAAGTGACGCATAGGACCCACCCACCCCACCTTAGTGCGCTGTCCCAGGATAATAATCAACATACACACTCTCACGAAACACACACACTTTGACAGCACGACTAGTTGCATGCCGAGTTCTGGCCAGGAGCTATAATTACACTGACCTGACGGGAAAGTTAATGAGCATTTCCGTGGTTCAGACCAAAAATAACAAAACTCTCCTCCATAAGCCGGTCAACAACATCGCATCCATCCATACCACCTCACACACACACAGCCACATACACAAACGTTTTTGCCCCACTCCGCCTTTACTGGTCCCCTGCGTGTTTTGGGCCCACAAATGGAGGTAAATTATGATCAAATTTCTAACTAAATAAATGCGCAAGTCTAAACGAGGATTATGCCACATAGCTGTCGCAAAAAAGTGGTGCAATGATGTCATTTGAATTTAATCATCTCCCATTTGCCCTTTCTTGAAGTTTTCTCGCACTCTTTTTAACACTAATTTTGTCTTGGTAACTTACATTGACTATTGACTGCTTAAGTCTCCTTTGAAAGAACTTTCGCTTACAAGTAGATTCGTTAATTTTAACAGATTGTTGTCACTTTTTCTAATAAAACAAAAACAAAATATTTTAGTGTGACAGCGGAATTATCGATAAGATATACCGTGCAGCCTCAGAAATATACCATCAATTGCGGTCTCATTTTAAAAATATACCGTTAAAATACCAAAAAATATTCGTACTAAAAAAATTTACGTACCAAAATACTAAAATTACATGTAGCATACATGTCCATACAGTGGCGTTTCGCAACATTTGGAAAAAGTTTCAAAATGTTGCGAAACATTCTGCAACATTTTGGTATTTTACGGTAAAAAAGTATTTACATATTCGTTTCTGGTACTACAATACTAAAATCAGCTGAAAATTCAAACGATCAAATTCAAGCGGCCAAACAAGGAGTTACTAAAATAATGGATACATTGCTGAAATCAAAGTAAACAATTTACGCTAAAAGAGTATTTACATATTCGTTTCTGTGATCTTTTTCTACTAAAATTCATTGGCCGATTGGGACATGTGACGGCTTTCTGTGATCGGTGGAAAGTTTTTTTGATTTTATGGAATCAGTTTCAAGGACCAAGAGCAAGGAAATGTTGTCAAGACATATGTATATATTTTGTTTTCTGCGTTATTTGTGATCAGATAATGATCCTTGATAGACATAGTTGGCTATAACTCGGCTATACAGCACCAGCTCTGGGTGTGCCTTTCTGTGATCAGGAGAGTCTATATGGTTGCTTCTACACCATACAATTTTAGTGACATGACCGTTTCCAGGATAGTGGATCACTATATATATGATATTAATTTTAATAAATCCCCGAAAATCTCCGTTAGCCACTTTTTGACATGCCTTTTTTCAGAAATGTTTGTAAAAATTGAGATTGGATGCCAATCCATCGGAAATCGATCAATTCTGACCCAGATAGAGTTCAGGACGTGGGTTCGGACATTTCTGGGAAGGGTATTTCTACATGAAAATCTGTCATGATTTTCGCGAAAAATATGAATATTTTTCATGCCAGGCAGAAAAGGGCATTGATTACAAATTCATACCCTATTTCTGAATTTATTTTAAAAATACTGTATTCCAAGTTAAGTAGTAATTAAGTTTCATATTCATGCATTTAATTAGATTCCCGTCTCGATTCCGATACACATATTTGGCATCAGTAGGAATACAAAAGGTTTAAGGCAGCCAATTTCAATGTCAACGATTCCTAGTAATGTTGTTATCAATCCATAAGCTATTGCTTCTCGGTAATAACCGGAACATAATAATTAAATTTATCTTCACAAGCTTTGGACAATTTTACTCCTTCACAATCGTTGTATAATTGTTTTGGCTGTTCATCCATTTCGTTTTTTATTTTAATTAAAATTGTCGTATAATAGCAATAACTAATAATAAAAGATATGAATGTATGAAAATCAAATAAGAAATATGTACATATGTATACATATGTAGTTAATATATAGCAAACGTCCCATATTGAAAAATTTTGCTAACATATGCTGTTTAAAGCCTAGTGTAATCAGAACCGAAAACATATCTGCTAGCAAAATGTGCCATATAGAGCAGGTGTGTGCATGCCCTACAGTTAAACTGATTAAAACTAAAACTCAAACTTTATATCAAAGCAAGCAGGAATGTGTTATGAGTGGGCGCTGTGGCGCTGAAGGACGACAATGCACGGATCTTGCAAAACAGCAATGCAATCAACTATTTTTAATTCTCTATTTATCCCCTATATTTTATTTCAATTCCATCCTACCGACAGCCTTTATTTACGGAGCCGGAAGCCTTTATTTCAAAATGGTCGTCGTCGCAAAATTCTGTTAATTTCAAAACTGTTTTGTTAGCGGCATTATACAGGTAGTATACTGGGAAAGTATTTCGTGGTATTTGTGGTACTCTGCTAGCTACCGGATTAATGTATCAAATTAATATAAAAACGTTATAGTTATCAAATTTAATTTTGACAGCCTAAAATCATAATGACGGTAAGCGGAAACTACAAAATTTTTGGGTGCGATCTATAACTCCATTTATCAGCTTTTCAGAATTGCCTAGCTCAATACAACCAGATATAAGAAACTTAAGTTATATGAAAAGTAGAAGCACGACCCTCTGAAAACAGATTTGAATAAATTCTTAAAAAAAAAGCATAGTTCTTTTAAATCTCCCAAATCAATCAGAAAACCTTTAAACCCCTCTATGTTGCCTTTCAAAAGCTGCAGATGGAGCAGCTATATTTAGGCTATTTTTTAAAGATATGGCTAAAGCTTACTTTCACAGTGACAAACCATGAAAATCTCACACAGTGCAACATTACAAGAGGCAATCGAGAAGAGGCTTTAACGTCCAAAAATTGGTTAGTTCAGCCATCTATTTGAATCCCAGGATGAGAAGGGTTTTGACTCAGAATCGAATTAAGCTGATCTGTGTTAGAAATCATTTAACTGAACTTTTTAAGCAAAAATATATGCACTTGTTTTGATCTCTGCGGGATGATCTACCACTAGAAAAAGGTTCAGATTCGTCGCAGAGCTGCCGTCTACACGACAGATTTAAACCGCGTCGCAGAGCACTTGCTCATGACTTAATGATTTCCTTAATTCCATTGCTGTTGCTTTAGACAGTGACGAATCAGACGAAGACGAAACAAATGAAGTTCAGCTGGCAATAAATTAAATAAAAAATGACTTTCGAAACCTATTTATATCAATCAAAATATTATGGATTATTGGGAGGAGAACAAATACATGTACATATGTATGTATGCATGTATGTACATATGTACATATGTATATACAACCAAAATCAATGCAAAGACAAAACACATCACAACACAAACATTGATTTACATTTAACAATCAACATACCTTTATCGGTGTTTTCAATTTCAAAGTAATGTGTATTGAAAAAGAAAAAAGGTCTAAAATGTAATGCGAAAATCTTGTTAAACAGCTGCAAAAGAACTTCAAAAAAGCGTAGCTCAAAATCAGCTGTCTTCAAGGGCTTTTGCAAAAACTACTAGGATTGCACAATTTTGTTTTTTTTATTGTATTTTGATTCTTTTGTCTATATTCTATCATAATGTTAAGATCTCTTTACCTCATTTTAAAATCTATCTTTTTGATTTTATGCCCCTACTTTGGCAAATCCGGCCACAGTGCAATGGTAAAGGCGATTCACTGTGTTCCGTCGTATGGGCATTTTCAGTACTGAAACTTTTTTTATCCGACTTGCGATTCAATTTGTCAGCAAATGCAAATAATGTTTTTGAATTTTAAAAAAATCGAAAATAAATGCAAAACTATATGCACAACTTATGTTTCTCATTTGGTATTGGTTATTTACATATGTATGTATCATATGATAGATATTAAGTCATATATTATATTTAATTTTTATTTCTGATTTTTGCAATACAAATTAAAAATACCTCTTTTTCTAATTGGACATTTTTTTGTAGATTTAAATTTTTATTTTAAACTTATTCCATTTACAGTCCCTGCTAATAACTAATAATTTAATAATAATTGAGAGAGAGAGAGGGCTATTTACAATCATGAGGAGTTGTTGGGGGCTTTATATGTATGTATACAAGTTGGAGATGTATAAAATTATGTACATACATATGTTAGAGTTATCTCTTATTCCTTCATTTTCTGCTGAGAGCGAGGTTTGAGAGCGAGGGAAATGGTCGTCTCAGCCGAGTGTGGCGTGGTGGTGCAGTTGACTCTGAAAGAGAGAGAGAAAGAGAGAGAGAAAGAGAGAGAGAAAGAGAGAGAGAGAGGAGAAGATCAAAAGGAAATTGCTGAAGGAGAGTATTTGGATGATGCAATGCTGTGTCGGGTATTGCGTGAGGGTAGAGACGCTGGTACGAAAGAGAGTTGATCAGTTGCTCATGAATTTCGAACGAAAACACGTCGCCTCGCCGCTGCTCACTGCGCTCGAGACTAGAAACGATGCAAGAGGAAAAATATCCCCCTGTCCCTTTGCCCCTGAAACACACGTGTTTGTTTAATTTTTTGTTCTTTTAATATTGGGCTTCTGATTTATACTTAACATTAAAAAACAGAGAAAGGCATTGCTTCACATACGTGCGGGCACCTACTCCATCTACTTCTTACGCCTTCGAACAATTAAACGGGGATGCATTCGGGAAATATTTTCCTACCTGCTTTGACATCGTGCAATCTCTAATCAAGAAGTATCCAAACCCAGTTCGGAAAAAAGGAAATAAACAATCGCGCTCAACTAAATGCCAGTAAAAATCCAAAATTCCAATACGTCAATGGCATCATTTAAACTCAATGAGCTGCTTAACAAACACAGGCCAAGCACTCCTCTTGGCTAAAAACCAATTTGTGAGACAACAGGTGGCAAGCTTATAGCCTTTTTAGACTACCGCAGCATAGCCACGTCCATAATTTAACAAATGCAATAGGCAGAGCCCTTGAGTCTGATGAGGCAATCCCAAAAATTACAATAAACCCGACTAACCCGAACCCGAATCCATTTCATCCAATTTAGCACCTACTGTCTAAACCCAATGAAAAGAAAATGTAAACTTAGACGCACACTTTTTCGCCACGTAGCCACCCTTACACCCAACCAACGAAACAAAAATACAAATCTCAATTAAAGAATTGGACATGCAAATCAAATGCCACATAGAATTTGCAGAACTAAAAATAGTAGACCAAAAACTACGGAAAATAAAACCAAGTAAAATCAGCCAATCAGAAATCACTCCCAGCACTTAATTCCAATACTCCGTCAAAAGAACAACTAGCTCATGACCTGCAGTTGACCAACGAGGAAGCAGTCTTCATAGACATAGATCTGGATCTTAGCTCCTCCCCAAATATAGCATACAGAATTTAAAAAAATCAATACTTTTGCGTGGTGCTTTGAATAATTCCATAGCTAAAACGAACACATCACCGCGCTCTCCGTAAAAAGCCACAAAATGGTACCACCAACGAAACGCCAGCAAGAGATAGATCACTGCTGCCGATGAACCCATGTATAAAAACTGATTCGTTCAAATTTTTACGACTCAAGTTCCGATATTCTGCTTTGCTTAATTTTTAACTGCGATGTTTTGACGCAAAAAAGTAAACATTTTTTTTCCAGCAAATTTCATTTATATTTTACCATGGTGATAGTCTCTTAGTTATTATTATATTAGTGATAATCGTAATATGAGTTTGGGTTATGTTATTTTAAAAAGTCTAGAAGTTTGGTGTGTATTCCAGAAAAAAATAGTTATTTTTGAAAACCTGACATTTTTTTATTTGATTTTTGTTGGTTTTAGTTTTACGGGCTTATGCTTATTCTATTCTTTGGATGGAATTGGGAAGAGGTGGGGATGGGATTATTTTTATTTTGATGGGGAGTGGCTTATTGACGGATATTTTATACCAGCCGTCGGCGTGACTTAAAGATGTCTTCTCTGGTAAAATATGAGGTTTTCGTCTTCCTCATAGATGATGCCCAAACCATTAGGTATTTCGGTTGCATCATATTTGGAACAAGATTATGTCTATCATTGTTGTTTCTGTTAATGTGTAGAGCCGCTTGTTGGAGATCTAGTGGCCCGTCAATGCGTCTCGGCTTTGGGTGCCAATTGTTTTGCGTAGTATTTTTCGTTCGAATCGTCGCAGCTCTTCCATCTTCTCGCATTCGGATACAGGTCGCCCACACGAGGTCCTCTAAGAATTGAACAGCTGCATTTGTTTGCGTTGAGTTTGAGATGCCATTTGGTAAAGTAGATGCACAGAACGTTCAGGTACCCGTTAAGTTATCTTTCGGCAATACGCACTGAGCCTGAGGAAGCCAAGAGGAGGATATCATCGGCGTATATAAGTGCCTTGATTCTTGTGTTAGAGCCGGTAGGAACTTGGTATTCGGGTATATCTGCCAAATAGCTGTTGTAGACGATAGTCGCCAGCAGAGATCCTTGTGGAACTCCTGCTAGGATTGACCTATTAGGGACAGATTCTCATTATCTAGGCTGCATACCTGAAATGATCGATTTGTGAGATAATTATGTATTATTTTTATATCAGAATTAAAATTGAATTAGGTCATCTTGTAAATGAGTCCGCTAGTCCAGACTGTGTCAAATGCTTTTTCAAAGTCAAGAGCACAGGAAATTGTAGCACATCTAAGGGAAAGATTCTCAAAGATGAAATCATTTGCTTCGATAAATGCATGGTTGCTCGATGATTTCGATTGATTTATGAAGCCATACTGAGTATCCTTCAATGTGTTATTTGAGTCCATGTGCTTCTGAATTTGTCCCATTATTATCTTTCCAGCAGCAGACTTATTGCAGATAGAAGGGCAATAGGTCTGTAGGCCCGAAGGCTGTGGGGACTTGTTCCTGGTTTGTGGTTAGGGATGATTCTGCTGTTCTTCCACTCGGACGGAAAGTATCCCAAGTTGAGGCAGTGGTTGAACAGTGTAGCCAAATGGTGTAAGATAGGCATATTGCAGCGTTTCAACAGGAAGTTGCTGGTGCCGTCTGGTCCCATAGTCTTCTTTGAGTTTTTTAGCTTCAGGATTTCAAACAGTTCTTCGGCGTTTGTGAATCCACAGTCATGGGACTCGGGCCAGTTACCTGTTCTAGAAATATTAAATATAGTTTTGCACGAGTTTAATGTTGTGGATGCGGTTTCGGCTATGGTTTCATTTATAGTGGCGTGTGGGCTCTGAGGACAGTGTCTAAGTTTCATTTTGGCTATGAACTCTTTCGAAGGACCAGGCTAGGGCATTGATTTTTTTACTCGTAGATGTTATGATTGGGGAGGCGCTGTTATCTAGTAGATCATAGGCTAGTTGTTCTTTTGGTGGCGTGCTTGTATTGAGCGCTTGGAGTGACTTCTGGCTGATTTTACTAGGGTTTATTTTGCGTAATTTTTGGTCTATGGATTTTAGCTCGGCAAATTCTATGTGGCTTTTAATTTGTGCTTCCAAGTCTTTTATTGCGTTATTTATTTGATTTCGTTGATTGGGTGTTAATGTGGCTATGCGGCGGAAAAGTGTGCGTCTAAGTTTACGTTTTCTTTTAATTAAGTTCTGGCAGTAGGTGCTAAGTTGGATGGATGGGTTATTTGGGTTAGTTGGGTTTACTGTAATTTTTGGGATTGCTTCATCTGAATTAAGGGCTCTGGCTATTGCATTTGTTAAAATATAGACGTGGTTATCTATGTCATCGGTGTTTATGTTTTGGGTGTTTGTGATGTTCCTAAGTTTCTTTAATATTATGGTGTTCCAGTGGATCGGATTTATTTTCTGAAAATTATGGAGGGATTTTGGTGGGTTGTATGTAAGTCGGCTCCGTCTTAGATTTTTTGTCATAGCTATTCCAAAGTGATCTGATGTGAAGTCTTTGATGGTTTTGCAGCCGTGTGTAAATGCTGGGTAGTCAATTGGTGTTGAGGATGATGTTAAAAAGAAATCGATGGAGGAGTCTTCCATCCGATTTGAATGCGTGGGTTCTTGGGTTGGGTGTAGGGTTACAAATAGTTGGTTTGCCAGCCATTGCTCCAAACGATTTCATGAGTTGTTAATGTGACTTGGACGATATGTGGGACCGTTCCAAGATGGATGTTTCGCGTTCAAGTCATATCCGAACACGTATTGCTCATGGTCCTCTATCTTAGCTAGCTAGTGCACTAGTGTCCAAGTCTGAACTTAGTAGAGGAGGCTGGGTGCGCAGATACAGTGAAGTTGTTATCAGTCCCGTTCTCTTATTATTTCTGTAGGTATGGAAGATCTGCACTGCCACAGCGTCGATGTAGTGCATTTCTCACACAGATGGCTACCGACGTTCCAGGGAAACTTGTGGTGTTCCGCGTGGTTTCCAAGCTAGGCACCTGTTGTCTCACGAATTGGTAGTTTCTTAGCCCTGGTGAGTGCGTGTCTCGCAGCTTGTGTTCAGCGAGGAGCATCAGATCTGGGCTGTGCTTATTTAAAAGCTCGTTGAGTTCCTTTCGTTTTCTCAATTGAACGATGCCTTTTACGTTTTGGAATATGATTTTTACCGGCATTTTAGTTCGCCGCGATTTGAATCAGGAAGTCCAAAATCAACTGTTGCTTCTTCGTCGTAGCCGAGCAGAGCCAGGATATTTCTTCACGAGCGTTCGCATTATGTCGAAGCAGGTGAGCAAGATCTTTTCCGAATGCTTCAACGAAGTCTTCATTCAGTTGCTCGAATGAAAAACGGACGTTTTCTTTGTACGTCTTTGATTTTTCTTGGCGTGTTTTGGGTGTTTCCTTCAATTGTGGAACCATCGGTCCGCTTTTGGCTGTTGAGGCAAAGCTTCGTCCCTTTTCAATACGGCGTTGTGGGAGGACTGCTTTTATGATTGTCTTGTTGTTTTGGTTTTAATTTTTATCACGCCTTTCCGTTGTTTTTTTTATATACTCCATTCGGACTGGCCAGATCTTTGCATTAGCCGTATGGTCCCCTGAGCAGTTCACGCATTGTGTTTTTTGTGCTGGCTCTTCTTGGCTCATTTTTTCCTCTTTTTTTCTTTAGACTGCATTGTCCTGGGGCATGGGTTTTTGTGCATTTAACACACAGGAATGCCATTTTCCAATTGCTTGCTACGTGGCAAAATCTTTGGCATTTGTGACATTTCTTTATTGCGTTTGGGTGAGTTTTAAAGCTCTCGATGTTGATTCGGCAGTTTAGGAGTGCTGTAATTTTGTAAATAACGTTTATTTTTTCCGTTTTTCCACTTGTATCCTCCACATTCTATTTTTGTAGGCCTTCACTGCCAGGATGTTTAGCTCAGGCACGGCCTCAGCTAGTGCAGTTTGTACTGTTTTTGCACTGTATCCTTCAAGAGGAAGTTTCTTCATAATTATTGTGTGTGGTTTCATTTGCTTTAGTGTGAAGCTTTGAATAAATTCTTAAAAAAAAAGCATAGTTCTTTTAAATCTCCCAAATCAATCAGAAAACCTTTAAACCCCTCTATGTTGCCTTTCAAAAGCTGCAGATGGAGCAGCTATATTTAGGCTATTTTTTAAAGATATGGCTAAAGCTTACTTTCACAGTGACAAACCATGAAAATCTCACACAGTGCAACATTACAAGAGGCAATCGAGAAGAGGCTTTAACGTCCAAAAATTGGTTAGTTCAGCCATCTATTTGAATCCCAGGATGAGAAGGGTTTTGACTCAGAATCGAATTAAGCTGATCTGTGTTAGAAATCATTTAACTGAACTTTTTAAGCAAAAATATATGCACTTGTTTTGATCTCTGCGGGATGATCTACCACTAGAAAAAGGTTCAGATTCGTCGCAGAGCTGCCGTCTACACGACAGATTTAAACCGCGTCGCAGAGCACTTGCTCATGACTTAATGATTTCCTTAATTCCATTGCTGTTGCTTTAGACAGTGACGAATCAGACGAAGACGAAACAAATGAAGTTCAGCTGGCAATAAATTAAATAAAAAATGACTTTCGAAACCTATTTATATCAATCAAAATATTATGGATTATTGGGAGGAGAACAAATACATGTACATATGTATGTATGCATGTATGTACATATGTACATATGTATATACAACCAAAATCAATGCAAAGACAAAACACATCACAACACAAACATTGATTTACATTTAACAATCAACATACCTTTATCGGTGTTTTCAATTTCAAAGTAATGTGTATTGAAAAAGAAAAAAGGTCTAAAATGTAATGCGAAAATCTTGTTAAACAGCTGCAAAAGAACTTCAAAAAAGCGTAGCTCAAAATCAGCTGTCTTCAAGGGCTTTTGCAAAAACTACTAGGATTGCACAATTTTGTTTTTTTTATTGTATTTTGATTCTTTTGTCTATATTCTATCATAATGTTAAGATCTCTTTACCTCATTTTAAAATCTATCTTTTTTATTTTATGCCCCTACTTTGGCAAATCCGGCCACAGTGCAATGGTAAAGGCGATTCACTGTGTTCCGTCGTATGGGCATTTTCAGTACTGAAACTTTTTTATCCGACCTGCGATTCAATTTGTCAGCAAATGCAAATAATGTTTTTGAATCTTAAAAAATCGGAAATAAATGCAAAACTATATGCACAACTTATGTTTCTCATTTGGTATTGGTTATTTACATATGTATGTATCATATGATAGATATTAAGTCATATATTATATTTAATTTTTATTTCTGATTTTTGCAATACAAATTAAAAATACCTCTTTTTCTAATTGGACATTTTTTTTAGATTTAAATTTTTATTTTAAACTTATTCCATTTACAGTCCCTGGTAATAACTAATAATTTAATAATAATTGAGAGAGAGAGGGCTATTTACAATCATAAGGAGTTGTTGGGGGCTTTATATGTATGTATACAAGTTGGAGATGTATAAAATTATGTACATACATATGTTAGAGTTATCTCTTATTCCTTCATTTTCTGCTGAGAGCGAGGTTTGAGAGCGAGGGAAATGGTCGTCTCAGCCGAGTGTGGCGTGGTGGTGCAGTTGACTCTGAAAGAGAGAGAGAAAGAGAGAGAGAGGAGAAGATCAAAAGGAAATTGCTGAAGGAGAGTATTTGGATGATGCAATGCTGTGTCGGGTATTGCGTGAGGGTAGAGACGCTGGTACGAAAGAGTTGAGTTCAGTTGCTCATGAATTTCGAACGAAAACACGTCGCCTCGCCGCTGCTCACTGCGCTCGAGACTAGAAACGATGCAAGAGGAAAAATATCCCCCTGTCCCTTTGCCCCTGAAACACACGTGTTTGTTTAATTTTTTGTTCTTTTAATATTGGGCTTCTGATTTATACTTAACATTAAAAACAGAGAAAGGCATTGCTTCACATACGTGCGGGCACCTACTCCATCTACTTCTTACGCCTTCGAACAATTAAACGGGGATGCATTCGGGAAATATTTTCCTACCTGCTTTGACATCGTGCAATCTCTAATCAAGAAGTATCCAAACCCAGTTCGGAAAAAAGGAAATAAACAATCGCGCTCAACTAAATGCCAGTAAAAATCCAAAATTCCAATACGTCAATGGCATCATTTAAACTCAATGAGCTGCTTAACAAACACAGGCCAAGCACTCCTCTTGGCTAAAAACCAATTTGTGAGACAACAGGTGGCAAGCTTATAGCCTTTTTAGACTACCGCAGCATAGCCACGTCCATAATTTAACAAATGCAATAGGCAGAGCCCTTGAGTCTGATGAGGCAATCCCAAAAATTACAATAAACCCGACTAACCCGAACCCGAATCCATTTCATCCAATTTAGCACCTACTGTCTAAACCCAATGAAAAGAAAATGTAAACTTAGACGCACACTTTTTCGCCACGTAGCCACCCTTACACCCAACCAACGAAACAAAAATACAAATCTCAATTAAAGAATTGGACATGCAAATCAAATGCCACATAGAATTTGCAGAACTAAAAATAGTAGACCAAAAACTACGGAAAATAAAACCAAGTAAAATCAGCCAATCAGAAATCACTCCCAGCACTTAATTCCAATACTCCGTCAAAAGAACAACTAGCTCATGACCTGCAGTTGACCAACGAGGAAGCAGTCTTCATAGACATAGATCTGGATCTTAGCTCCTCCCCAAATATAGCATACAGAATTTAAAAAAATCAATACTTTTGCGTGGTGCTTTGAATAATTCCATAGCTAAAACGAACACATCACCGCGCTCTCCGTAAAAAGCCACAAAATGGTACCACCAACGAAACGCCAGCAAGAGATAGATCACTGCTGCCGATGAACCCATGTATAAAAACTGATTCGTTCAAATTTTTACGACTCAAGTTCCGATATTCTGCTTTGCTTAATTTTTAACTGCGATGTTTTGACGCAAAAAAGTAAACATTTTTTTTCCAGCAAATTTCATTTATATTTTACCATGGTGATAGTCTCTTAGTTATTATTATATTAGTGATAATCGTAATATGAGTTTGGGTTATGTTATTTTAAAAAGTCTAGAAGTTTGGTGTGTATTCCAGAAAAAAATAGTTATTTTTGAAAACCTGACATTTTTTTATTTGATTTTTGTTGGTTTTAGTTTTACGGGCTTATGCTTATTCTATTCTTTGGATGGAATTGGGAAGAGGTGGGGATGGGATTATTTTTATTTTGATGGGGAGTGGCTTATTGACGGATATTTTATACCAGCCGTCGGCGTGACTTAAAGATGTCTTCTCTGGTAAAATATGAGGTTTTCGTCTTCCTCATAGATGATGCCCAAACCATTAGGTATTTCGGTTGCATCATATTTGGAACAAGATTATGTCTATCATTGTTGTTTCTGTTAATGTGTAGAGCCGCTTGTTGGAGATCTAGTGGCCCGTCAATGCGTCTCGGCTTTGGGTGCCAATTGTTTTGCGTAGTATTTTTCGTTCGAATCGTCGCAGCTCTTCCATCTTCTCGCATTCGGATACAGGTCGCCCACACGAGGTCCTCTAAGAATTGAACAGCTGCATTTGTTTGCGTTGAGTTTGAGATGCCATTTGGTAAAGTAGATGCACAGAACGTTCAGGTACCCGTTAAGTTATCTTTCGGCAATACGCACTGAGCCTGAGGAAGCCAAGAGGAGGATATCATCGGCGTATATAAGTGCCTTGATTCTTGTGTTAGAGCCGGTAGGAACTTGGTATTCGGGTATATCTGCCAAATAGCTGTTGTAGACGATAGTCGCCAGCAGAGATCCTTGTGGAACTCCTGCTAGGATTGACCTATTAGGGACAGATTCTCATTATCTAGGCTGCATACCTGAAATGATCGATTTGTGAGATAATTATGTATTATTTTTATATCAGAATTAAAATTGAATTAGGTCATCTTGTAAATGAGTCCGCTAGTCCAGACTGTGTCAAATGCTTTTTCAAAGTCAAGAGCACAGGAAATTGTAGCACATCTAAGGGAAAGATTCTCAAAGATGAAATCATTTGCTTCGATAAATGCATGGTTGCTCGATGATTTCGATTGATTTATGAAGCCATACTGAGTATCCTTCAATGTGTTATTTGAGTCCATGTGCTTCTGAATTTGTCCCATTATTATCTTTCCAGCAGCAGACTTATTGCAGATAGAAGGGCAATAGGTCTGTAGGCCCGAAGGCTGTGGGGACTTGTTCCTGGTTTGTGGTTAGGGATGATTCTGCTGTTCTTCCACTCGGACGGAAAGTATCCCAAGTTGAGGCAGTGGTTGAACAGTGTAGCCAAATGGTGTAAGATAGGCATATTGCAGCGTTTCAACAGGAAGTTGCTGGTGCCGTCTGGTCCCATAGTCTTCTTTGAGTTTTTTAGCTTCAGGATTTCAAACAGTTCTTCGGCGTTTGTGAATCCACAGTCATGGGACTCGGGCCAGTTACCTGTTCTAGAAATATTAAATATAGTTTTGCACGAGTTTAATGTTGTGGATGCGGTTTCGGCTATGGTTTCATTTATAGTGGCGTGTGGGCTCTGAGGACAGTGTCTAAGTTTCATTTTGGCTATGAACTCTTTCGAAGGACCAGGCTAGGGCATTGATTTTTTTACTCGTAGATGTTATGATTGGGGAGGCGCTGTTATCTAGTAGATCATAGGCTAGTTGTTCTTTTGGTGGCGTGCTTGTATTGAGCGCTTGGAGTGACTTCTGGCTGATTTTACTAGGGTTTATTTTGCGTAATTTTTGGTCTATGGATTTTAGCTCGGCAAATTCTATGTGGCTTTTAATTTGTGCTTCCAAGTCTTTTATTGCGTTATTTATTTGATTTCGTTGATTGGGTGTTAATGTGGCTATGCGGCGGAAAAGTGTGCGTCTAAGTTTACGTTTTCTTTTAATTAAGTTCTGGCAGTAGGTGCTAAGTTGGATGGATGGGTTATTTGGGTTAGTTGGGTTTACTGTAATTTTTGGGATTGCTTCATCTGAATTAAGGGCTCTGGCTATTGCATTTGTTAAAATATAGACGTGGTTATCTATGTCATCGGTGTTTATGTTTTGGGTGTTTGTGATGTTCCTAAGTTTCTTTAATATTATGGTGTTCCAGTGGATCGGATTTATTTTCTGAAAATTATGGAGGGATTTTGGTGGGTTGTATGTAAGTCGGCTCCGTCTTAGATTTTTTGTCATAGCTATTCCAAAGTGATCTGATGTGAAGTCTTTGATGGTTTTGCAGCCGTGTGTAAATGCTGGGTAGTCAATTGGTGTTGAGGATGATGTTAAAAAGAAATCGATGGAGGAGTCTTCCATCCGATTTGAATGCGTGGGTTCTTGGGTTGGGTGTAGGGTTACAAATAGTTGGTTTGCCAGCCATTGCTCCAAACGATTTCATGAGTTGTTAATGTGACTTGGACGATATGTGGGACCGTTCCAAGATGGATGTTTCGCGTTCAAGTCATATCCGAACACGTATTGCTCATGGTCCTCTATCTTAGCTAGCTAGTGCACTAGTGTCCAAGTCTGAACTTAGTAGAGGAGGCTGGGTGCGCAGATACAGTGAAGTTGTTATCAGTCCCGTTCTCTTATTATTTCTGTAGGTATGGAAGATCTGCACTGCCACAGCGTCGATGTAGTGCATTTCTCACACAGATGGCTACCGACGTTCCAGGGAAACTTGTGGTGTTCCGCGTGGTTTCCAAGCTAGGCACCTGTTGTCTCACGAATTGGTAGTTTCTTAGCCCTGGTGAGTGCGTGTCTCGCAGCTTGTGTTCAGCGAGGAGCATCAGATCTGGGCTGTGCTTATTTAAAAGCTCGTTGAGTTCCTTTCGTTTTCTCAATTGAACGATGCCTTTTACGTTTTGGAATATGATTTTTACCGGCATTTTAGTTCGCCGCGATTTGAATCAGGAAGTCCAAAATCAACTGTTGCTTCTTCGTCGTAGCCGAGCAGAGCCAGGATATTTCTTCACGAGCGTTCGCATTATGTCGAAGCAGGTGAGCAAGATCTTTTCCGAATGCTTCAACGAAGTCTTCATTCAGTTGCTCGAATGAAAAACGGACGTTTTCTTTGTACGTCTTTGATTTTTCTTGGCGTGTTTTGGGTGTTTCCTTCAATTGTGGAACCATCGGTCCGCTTTTGGCTGTTGAGGCAAAGCTTCGTCCCTTTTCAATACGGCGTTGTGGGAGGACTGCTTTTATGATTGTCTTGTTGTTTTGGTTTTAATTTTTATCACGCCTTTCCGTTGTTTTTTTTATATACTCCATTCGGACTGGCCAGATCTTTGCATTAGCCGTATGGTCCCCTGAGCAGTTCACGCATTGTGTTTTTTGTGCTGGCTCTTCTTGGCTCATTTTTTCCTCTTTTTTTCTTTAGACTGCATTGTCCTGGGGCATGGGTTTTTGTGCATTTAACACACAGGAATGCCATTTTCCAATTGCTTGCTACGTGGCAAAATCTTTGGCATTTGTGACATTTCTTTATTGCGTTTGGGTGAGTTTTAAAGCTCTCGATGTTGATTCGGCAGTTTAGGAGTGCTGTAATTTTGTAAATAACGTTTATTTTTTCCGTTTTTCCACTTGTATCCTCCACATTCTATTTTTGTAGGCCTTCACTGCCAGGATGTTTAGCTCAGGCACGGCCTCAGCTAGTGCAGTTTGTACTGTTTTTGCACTGTATCCTTCAAGAGGAAGTTTCTTCATAATTATTGTGTGTGGTTTCATTTGCTTTAGTGTGAAGCTTTGAATAAATTCTTAAAAAAAAAGCATAGTTCTTTTAAATCTCCCAAATCAATCAGAAAACCTTTAAACCCCTCTATGTTGCCTTTCAAAAGCTGCAGATGGAGCAGCTATATTTAGGCTATTTTTTAAAGATATGGCTAAAGCTTACTTTCACAGTGACAAACCATGAAAATCTCACACAGTGCAACATTACAAGAGGCAATCGAGAAGAGGCTTTAACGTCCAAAAATTGGTTAGTTCAGCCATCTATTTGAATCCCAGGATGAGAAGGGTTTTGACTCAGAATCGAATTAAGCTGATCTGTGTTAGAAATCATTTAACTGAACTTTTTAAGCAAAAATATATGCACTTGTTTTGATCTCTGCGGGATGATCTACCACTAGAAAAAGGTTCAGATTCGTCGCAGAGCTGCCGTCTACACGACAGATTTAAACCGCGTCGCAGAGCACTTGCTCATGACTTAATGATTTCCTTAATTCCATTGCTGTTGCTTTAGACAGTGACGAATCAGACGAAGACGAAACAAATGAAGTTCAGCTGGCAATAAATTAAATAAAAAATGACTTTCGAAACCTATTTATATCAATCAAAATATTATGGATTATTGGGAGGAGAACAAATACATGTACATATGTATGTATGCATGTATGTACATATGTACATATGTATATACAACCAAAATCAATGCAAAGACAAAACACATCACAACACAAACATTGATTTACATTTAACAATCAACATACCTTTATCGGTGTTTTCAATTTCAAAGTAATGTGTATTGAAAAAGAAAAAAGGTCTAAAATGTAATGCGAAAATCTTGTTAAACAGCTGCAAAAGAACTTCAAAAAAGCGTAGCTCAAAATCAGCTGTCTTCAAGGGCTTTTGCAAAAACTACTAGGATTGCACAATTTTGTTTTTTTTATTGTATTTTGATTCTTTTGTCTATATTCTATCATAATGTTAAGATCTCTTTACCTCATTTTAAAATCTATCTTTTTTATTTTATGCCCCTACTTTGGCAAATCCGGCCACAGTGCAATGGTAAAGGCGATTCACTGTGTTCCGTCGTATGGGCATTTTCAGTACTGAAACTTTTTTATCCGACCTGCGATTCAATTTGTCAGCAAATGCAAATAATGTTTTTGAATCTTAAAAAATCGGAAATAAATGCAAAACTATATGCACAACTTATGTTTCTCATTTGGTATTGGTTATTTACATATGTATGTATCATATGATAGATATTAAGTCATATATTATATTTAATTTTTATTTCTGATTTTTGCAATACAAATTAAAAATACCTCTTTTTCTAATTGGACATTTTTTTTAGATTTAAATTTTTATTTTAAACTTATTCCATTTACAGTCCCTGGTAATAACTAATAATTTAATAATAATTGAGAGAGAGAGGGCTATTTACAATCATAAGGAGTTGTTGGGGGCTTTATATGTATGTATACAAGTTGGAGATGTATAAAATTATGTACATACATATGTTAGAGTTATCTCTTATTCCTTCATTTTCTGCTGAGAGCGAGGTTTGAGAGCGAGGGAAATGGTCGTCTCAGCCGAGTGTGGCGTGGTGGTGCAGTTGACTCTGAAAGAGAGAGAGAAAGAGAGAGAGAGGAGAAGATCAAAAGGAAATTGCTGAAGGAGAGTATTTGGATGATGCAATGCTGTGTCGGGTATTGCGTGAGGGTAGAGACGCTGGTACGAAAGAGTTGAGTTCAGTTGCTCATGAATTTCGAACGAAAACACGTCGCCTCGCCGCTGCTCACTGCGCTCGAGACTAGAAACGATGCAAGAGGAAAAATATCCCCCTGTCCCTTTGCCCCTGAAACACACGTGTTTGTTTAATTTTTTGTTCTTTTAATATTGGGCTTCTGATTTATACTTAACATTAAAAACAGAGAAAGGCATTGCTTCACATACGTGCGGGCACCTACTCCATCTACTTCTTACGCCTTCGAACAATTAAACGGGGATGCATTCGGGAAATATTTTCCTACCTGCTTTGACATCGTGCAATCTCTAATCAAGAAGTATCCAAACCCAGTTCGGAAAAAAGGAAATAAACAATCGCGCTCAACTAAATGCCAGTAAAAATCCAAAATTCCAATACGTCAATGGCATCATTTAAACTCAATGAGCTGCTTAACAAACACAGGCCAAGCACTCCTCTTGGCTAAAAACCAATTTGTGAGACAACAGGTGGCAAGCTTATAGCCTTTTTAGACTACCGCAGCATAGCCACGTCCATAATTTAACAAATGCAATAGGCAGAGCCCTTGAGTCTGATGAGGCAATCCCAAAAATTACAATAAACCCGACTAACCCGAACCCGAATCCATTTCATCCAATTTAGCACCTACTGTCTAAACCCAATGAAAAGAAAATGTAAACTTAGACGCACACTTTTTCGCCACGTAGCCACCCTTACACCCAACCAACGAAACAAAAATACAAATCTCAATTAAAGAATTGGACATGCAAATCAAATGCCACATAGAATTTGCAGAACTAAAAATAGTAGACCAAAAACTACGGAAAATAAAACCAAGTAAAATCAGCCAATCAGAAATCACTCCCAGCACTTAATTCCAATACTCCGTCAAAAGAACAACTAGCTCATGACCTGCAGTTGACCAACGAGGAAGCAGTCTTCATAGACATAGATCTGGATCTTAGCTCCTCCCCAAATATAGCATACAGAATTTAAAAAAATCAATACTTTTGCGTGGTGCTTTGAATAATTCCATAGCTAAAACGAACACATCACCGCGCTCTCCGTAAAAAGCCACAAAATGGTACCACCAACGAAACGCCAGCAAGAGATAGATCACTGCTGCCGATGAACCCATGTATAAAAACTGATTCGTTCAAATTTTTACGACTCAAGTTCCGATATTCTGCTTTGCTTAATTTTTAACTGCGATGTTTTGACGCAAAAAAGTAAACATTTTTTTTCCAGCAAATTTCATTTATATTTTACCATGGTGATAGTCTCTTAGTTACTATTATATTAGTGATAATCGTAATATGAGTTTGGGTTATGTTATTTTAAAAAGTCTAGAAGTTTGGTGTGTATTCCAGAAAAAAATAGTTATTTTTGAAAACCTGACATTTTTTTATTTGATTTTTGTTGGTTTTAGTTTTACGGGCTTATGCTTATTCTATTCTTTGGATGGAATTGGGAAGAGGTGGGGATGGGATTATTTTTATTTTGATGGGGAGTGGCTTATTGACGGATATTTTATACCAGCCGTCGGCGTGACTTAAAGATGTCTTCTCTGGTAAAATATGAGGTTTTCGTCTTCCTCATAGATGATGCCCAAACCATTAGGTATTTCGGTTGCATCATATTTGGAACAAGATTATGTCTATCATTGTTGTTTCTGTTAATGTGTAGAGCCGCTTGTTGGAGATCTAGTGGCCCGTCAATGCGTCTCGGCTTTGGGTGCCAATTGTTTTGCGTAGTATTTTTCGTTCGAATCGTCGCAGCTCTTCCATCTTCTCGCATTCGGATACAGGTCGCCCACACGAGGTCCTCTAAGAATTGAACAGCTGCATTTGTTTGCGTTGAGTTTGAGATGCCATTTGGTAAAGTAGATGCACAGAACGTTCAGGTACCCGTTAAGTTATCTTTCGGCAATACGCATTGAGCCTGAGGAAGCCAAGAGGAGGATATCATCGGCGTATATAAGTGCCTTGATTCTTGTGTTAGAGCCGGTAGGAACTTGGTATTCGGGTATATCTGCCAAATAGCTGTTGTAGACGATAGTCGCCAGCAGAGATCCTTGTGGAACTCCTGCTAGGATTGACCTATTAGGGACAGATTCTCATTATCTAGGCTGCATACCTGAAATGATCGATTTGTGAGATAATTATGTATTATTTTTATATCAGAATTAAAATTGAATTAGGTCATCTTGTAAATGAGTCCGCTAGTCCAGACTGTGTCAAATGCTTTTTCAAAGTCAAGAGCACAGGAAATTGTAGCACATCTAAGGGAAAGATTCTCAAAGATGAAATCATTTGCTTCGATAAATGCATGGTTGCTCGATGATTTCGATTGATTTATGAAGCCATACTGAGTATCCTTCAATGTGTTATTTGAGTCCATGTGCTTCTGAATTTGTCCCATTATTATCTTTCCAGCAGCAGACTTATTGCAGATAGAAGGGCAATAGGTCTGTAGGCCCGAAGGCTGTGGGGACTTGTTCCTGGTTTGTGGTTAGGGATGATTCTGCTGTTCTTCCACTCGGACGGAAAGTATCCCAAGTTGAGGCAGTGGTTGAACAGTGTAGCCAAATGGTGTAAGATAGGCATATTGCAGCGTTTCAACAGGAAGTTGCTGGTGCCGTCTGGTCCCATAGTCTTCTTTGAGTTTTTTAGCTTCAGGATTTCAAACAGTTCTTCGGCGTTTGTGAATCCACAGTCATGGGACTCGGGCCAGTTACCTGTTCTAGAAATATTAAATATAGTTTTGCACGAGTTTAATGTTGTGGATGCGGTTTCGGCTATGGTTTCATTTATAGTGGCGTGTGGGCTCTGAGGACAGTGTCTAAGTTTCATTTTGGCTATGAACTCTTTCGAAGGACCAGGCTAGGGCATTGATTTTTTTACTCGTAGATGTTATGATTGGGGAGGCGCTGTTATCTAGTAGATCATAGGCTAGTTGTTCTTTTGGTGGCGTGCTTGTATTGAGCGCTTGGAGTGACTTCTGGCTGATTTTACTAGGGTTTATTTTGCGTAATTTTTGGTCTATGGATTTTAGCTCGGCAAATTCTATGTGGCTTTTAATTTGTGCTTCCAAGTCTTTTATTGCGTTATTTATTTGATTTCGTTGATTGGGTGTTAATGTGGCTATGCGGCGGAAAAGTGTGCGTCTAAGTTTACGTTTTCTTTTAATTAAGTTCTGGCAGTAGGTGCTAAGTTGGATGGATGGGTTATTTGGGTTAGTTGGGTTTACTGTAATTTTTGGGATTGCTTCATCTGAATTAAGGGCTCTGGCTATTGCATTTGTTAAAATATAGACGTGGTTATCTATGTCATCGGTGTTTATGTTTTGGGTGTTTGTGATGTTCCTAAGTTTCTTTAATATTATGGTGTTCCAGTGGATCGGATTTATTTTCTGAAAATTATGGAGGGATTTTGGTGGGTTGTATGTAAGTCGGCTCCGTCTTAGATTTTTTGTCATAGCTATTCCAAAGTGATCTGATGTGAAGTCTTTGATGGTTTTGCAGCCGTGTGTAAATGCTGGGTAGTCAATTGGTGTTGAGGATGATGTTAAAAAGAAATCGATGGAGGAGTCTTCCATCCGATTTGAATGCGTGGGTTCTTGGGTTGGGTGTAGGGTTACAAATAGTTGGTTTGCCAGCCATTGCTCCAAACGATTTCATGAGTTGTTAATGTGACTTGGACGATATGTGGGACCGTTCCAAGATGGATGTTTCGCGTTCAAGTCATATCCGAACACGTATTGCTCATGGTCCTCTATCTTAGCTAGCTAGTGCACTAGTGTCCAAGTCTGAACTTAGTAGAGGAGGCTGGGTGCGCAGATACAGTGAAGTTGTTATCAGTCCCGTTCTCTTATTATTTCTGTAGGTATGGAAGATCTGCACTGCCACAGCGTCGATGTAGTGCATTTCTCACACAGATGGCTACCGACGTTCCAGGGAAACTTGTGGTGTTCCGCGTGGTTTCCAAGCTAGGCACCTGTTGTCTCACGAATTGGTAGTTTCTTAGCCCTGGTGAGTGCGTGTCTCGCAGCTTGTGTTCAGCGAGGAGCATCAGATCTGGGCTGTGCTTATTTAAAAGCTCGTTGAGTTCCTTTCGTTTTCTCAATTGAACGATGCCTTTTACGTTTTGGAATATGATTTTTACCGGCATTTTAGTTCGCCGCGATTTGAATCAGGAAGTCCAAAATCAACTGTTGCTTCTTCGTCGTAGCCGAGCAGAGCCAGGATATTTCTTCACGAGCGTTCGCATTATGTCGAAGCAGGTGAGCAAGATCTTTTCCGAATGCTTCAACGAAGTCTTCATTCAGTTGCTCGAATGAAAAACGGACGTTTTCTTTGTACGTCTTTGATTTTTCTTGGCGTGTTTTGGGTGTTTCCTTCAATTGTGGAACCATCGGTCCGCTTTTGGCTGTTGAGGCAAAGCTTCGTCCCTTTTCAATACGGCGTTGTGGGAGGACTGCTTTTATGATTGTCTTGTTGTTTTGGTTTTAATTTTTATCACGCCTTTCCGTTGTTTTTTTTATATACTCCATTCGGACTGGCCAGATCTTTGCATTAGCCGTATGGTCCCCTGAGCAGTTCACGCATTGTGTTTTTTGTGCTGGCTCTTCTTGGCTCATTTTTTCCTCTTTTTTTCTTTAGACTGCATTGTCCTGGGGCATGGGTTTTTGTGCATTTAACACACAGGAATGCCATTTTCCAATTGCTTGCTACGTGGCAAAATCTTTGGCATTTGTGACATTTCTTTATTGCGTTTGGGTGAGTTTTAAAGCTCTCGATGTTGATTCGGCAGTTTAGGAGTGCTGTAATTTTGTAAATAACGTTTATTTTTTCCGTTTTTCCACTTGTATCCTCCACATTCTATTTTTGTAGGCCTTCACTGCCAGGATGTTTAGCTCAGGCACGGCCTCAGCTAGTGCAGTTTGTACTGTTTTTGCACTGTATCCTTCAAGAGGAAGTTTCTTCATAATTATTGTGTGTGGTTTCATTTGCTTTAGTGTGAAGCTTTGAATAAATTCTTAAAAAAAAAGCATAGTTCTTTTAAATCTCCCAAATCAATCAGAAAACCTTTAAACCCCTCTATGTTGCCTTTCAAAAGCTGCAGATGGAGCAGCTATATTTAGGCTATTTTTTAAAGATATGGCTAAAGCTTACTTTCACAGTGACAAACCATGAAAATCTCACACAGTGCAACATTACAAGAGGCAATCGAGAAGAGGCTTTAACGTCCAAAAATTGGTTAGTTCAGCCATCTATTTGAATCCCAGGATGAGAAGGGTTTTGACTCAGAATCGAATTAAGCTGATCTGTGTTAGAAATCATTTAACTGAACTTTTTAAGCAAAAATATATGCACTTGTTTTGATCTCTGCGGGATGATCTACCACTAGAAAAAGGTTCAGATTCGTCGCAGAGCTGCCGTCTACACGACAGATTTAAACCGCGTCGCAGAGCACTTGCTCATGACTTAATGATTTCCTTAATTCCATTGCTGTTGCTTTAGACAGTGACGAATCAGACGAAGACGAAACAAATGAAGTTCAGCTGGCAATAAATTAAATAAAAAATGACTTTCGAAACCTATTTATATCAATCAAAATATTATGGATTATTGGGAGGAGAACAAATACATGTACATATGTATGTATGCATGTATGTACATATGTACATATGTATATACAACCAAAATCAATGCAAAGACAAAACACATCACAACACAAACATTGATTTACATTTAACAATCAACATACCTTTATCGGTGTTTTCAATTTCAAAGTAATGTGTATTGAAAAAGAAAAAAGGTCTAAAATGTAATGCGAAAATCTTGTTAAACAGCTGCAAAAGAACTTCAAAAAAGCGTAGCTCAAAATCAGCTGTCTTCAAGGGCTTTTGCAAAAACTACTAGGATTGCACAATTTTGTTTTTTTTATTGTATTTTGATTCTTTTGTCTATATTCTATCATAATGTTAAGATCTCTTTACCTCATTTTAAAATCTATCTTTTTTATTTTATGCCCCTACTTTGGCAAATCCGGCCACAGTGCAATGGTAAAGGCGATTCACTGTGTTCCGTCGTATGGGCATTTTCAGTACTGAAACTTTTTTATCCGACCTGCGATTCAATTTGTCAGCAAATGCAAATAATGTTTTTGAATCTTAAAAAATCGGAAATAAATGCAAAACTATATGCACAACTTATGTTTCTCATTTGGTATTGGTTATTTACATATGTATGTATCATATGATAGATATTAAGTCATATATTATATTTAATTTTTATTTCTGATTTTTGCAATACAAATTAAAAATACCTCTTTTTCTAATTGGACATTTTTTTTAGATTTAAATTTTTATTTTAAACTTATTCCATTTACAGTCCCTGGTAATAACTAATAATTTAATAATAATTGAGAGAGAGAGGGCTATTTACAATCATAAGGAGTTGTTGGGGGCTTTATATGTATGTATACAAGTTGGAGATGTATAAAATTATGTACATACATATGTTAGAGTTATCTCTTATTCCTTCATTTTCTGCTGAGAGCGAGGTTTGAGAGCGAGGGAAATGGTCGTCTCAGCCGAGTGTGGCGTGGTGGTGCAGTTGACTCTGAAAGAGAGAGAGAAAGAGAGAGAGAGGAGAAGATCAAAAGGAAATTGCTGAAGGAGAGTATTTGGATGATGCAATGCTGTGTCGGGTATTGCGTGAGGGTAGAGACGCTGGTACGAAAGAGTTGAGTTCAGTTGCTCATGAATTTCGAACGAAAACACGTCGCCTCGCCGCTGCTCACTGCGCTCGAGACTAGAAACGATGCAAGAGGAAAAATATCCCCCTGTCCCTTTGCCCCTGAAACACACGTGTTTGTTTAATTTTTTGTTCTTTTAATATTGGGCTTCTGATTTATACTTAACATTAAAAACAGAGAAAGGCATTGCTTCACATACGTGCGGGCACCTACTCCATCTACTTCTTACGCCTTCGAACAATTAAACGGGGATGCATTCGGGAAATATTTTCCTACCTGCTTTGACATCGTGCAATCTCTAATCAAGAAGTATCCAAACCCAGTTCGGAAAAAAGGAAATAAACAATCGCGCTCAACTAAATGCCAGTAAAAATCCAAAATTCCAATACGTCAATGGCATCATTTAAACTCAATGAGCTGCTTAACAAACACAGGCCAAGCACTCCTCTTGGCTAAAAACCAATTTGTGAGACAACAGGTGGCAAGCTTATAGCCTTTTTAGACTACCGCAGCATAGCCACGTCCATAATTTAACAAATGCAATAGGCAGAGCCCTTGAGTCTGATGAGGCAATCCCAAAAATTACAATAAACCCGACTAACCCGAACCCGAATCCATTTCATCCAATTTAGCACCTACTGTCTAAACCCAATGAAAAGAAAATGTAAACTTAGACGCACACTTTTTCGCCACGTAGCCACCCTTACACCCAACCAACGAAACAAAAATACAAATCTCAATTAAAGAATTGGACATGCAAATCAAATGCCACATAGAATTTGCAGAACTAAAAATAGTAGACCAAAAACTACGGAAAATAAAACCAAGTAAAATCAGCCAATCAGAAATCACTCCCAGCACTTAATTCCAATACTCCGTCAAAAGAACAACTAGCTCATGACCTGCAGTTGACCAACGAGGAAGCAGTCTTCATAGACATAGATCTGGATCTTAGCTCCTCCCCAAATATAGCATACAGAATTTAAAAAAATCAATACTTTTGCGTGGTGCTTTGAATAATTCCATAGCTAAAACGAACACATCACCGCGCTCTCCGTAAAAAGCCACAAAATGGTACCACCAACGAAACGCCAGCAAGAGATAGATCACTGCTGCCGATGAACCCATGTATAAAAACTGATTCGTTCAAATTTTTACGACTCAAGTTCCGATATTCTGCTTTGCTTAATTTTTAACTGCGATGTTTTGACGCAAAAAAGTAAACATTTTTTTTCCAGCAAATTTCATTTATATTTTACCATGGTGATAGTCTCTTAGTTACTATTATATTAGTGATAATCGTAATATGAGTTTGGGTTATGTTATTTTAAAAAGTCTAGAAGTTTGGTGTGTATTCCAGAAAAAAATAGTTATTTTTGAAAACCTGACATTTTTTTATTTGATTTTTGTTGGTTTTAGTTTTACGGGCTTATGCTTATTCTATTCTTTGGATGGAATTGGGAAGAGGTGGGGATGGGATTATTTTTATTTTGATGGGGAGTGGCTTATTGACGGATATTTTATACCAGCCGTCGGCGTGACTTAAAGATGTCTTCTCTGGTAAAATATGAGGTTTTCGTCTTCCTCATAGATGATGCCCAAACCATTAGGTATTTCGGTTGCATCATATTTGGAACAAGATTATGTCTATCATTGTTGTTTCTGTTAATGTGTAGAGCCGCTTGTTGGAGATCTAGTGGCCCGTCAATGCGTCTCGGCTTTGGGTGCCAATTGTTTTGCGTAGTATTTTTCGTTCGAATCGTCGCAGCTCTTCCATCTTCTCGCATTCGGATACAGGTCGCCCACACGAGGTCCTCTAAGAATTGAACAGCTGCATTTGTTTGCGTTGAGTTTGAGATGCCATTTGGTAAAGTAGATGCACAGAACGTTCAGGTACCCGTTAAGTTATCTTTCGGCAATACGCATTGAGCCTGAGGAAGCCAAGAGGAGGATATCATCGGCGTATATAAGTGCCTTGATTCTTGTGTTAGAGCCGGTAGGAACTTGGTATTCGGGTATATCTGCCAAATAGCTGTTGTAGACGATAGTCGCCAGCAGAGATCCTTGTGGAACTCCTGCTAGGATTGACCTATTAGGGACAGATTCTCATTATCTAGGCTGCATACCTGAAATGATCGATTTGTGAGATAATTATGTATTATTTTTATATCAGAATTAAAATTGAATTAGGTCATCTTGTAAATGAGTCCGCTAGTCCAGACTGTGTCAAATGCTTTTTCAAAGTCAAGAGCACAGGAAATTGTAGCACATCTAAGGGAAAGATTCTCAAAGATGAAATCATTTGCTTCGATAAATGCATGGTTGCTCGATGATTTCGATTGATTTATGAAGCCATACTGAGTATCCTTCAATGTGTTATTTGAGTCCATGTGCTTCTGAATTTGTCCCATTATTATCTTTCCAGCAGCAGACTTATTGCAGATAGAAGGGCAATAGGTCTGTAGGCCCGAAGGCTGTGGGGACTTGTTCCTGGTTTGTGGTTAGGGATGATTCTGCTGTTCTTCCACTCGGACGGAAAGTATCCCAAGTTGAGGCAGTGGTTGAACAGTGTAGCCAAATGGTGTAAGATAGGCATATTGCAGCGTTTCAACAGGAAGTTGCTGGTGCCGTCTGGTCCCATAGTCTTCTTTGAGTTTTTTAGCTTCAGGATTTCAAACAGTTCTTCGGCGTTTGTGAATCCACAGTCATGGGACTCGGGCCAGTTACCTGTTCTAGAAATATTAAATATAGTTTTGCACGAGTTTAATGTTGTGGATGCGGTTTCGGCTATGGTTTCATTTATAGTGGCGTGTGGGCTCTGAGGACAGTGTCTAAGTTTCATTTTGGCTATGAACTCTTTCGAAGGACCAGGCTAGGGCATTGATTTTTTTACTCGTAGATGTTATGATTGGGGAGGCGCTGTTATCTAGTAGATCATAGGCTAGTTGTTCTTTTGGTGGCGTGCTTGTATTGAGCGCTTGGAGTGACTTCTGGCTGATTTTACTAGGGTTTATTTTGCGTAATTTTTGGTCTATGGATTTTAGCTCGGCAAATTCTATGTGGCTTTTAATTTGTGCTTCCAAGTCTTTTATTGCGTTATTTATTTGATTTCGTTGATTGGGTGTTAATGTGGCTATGCGGCGGAAAAGTGTGCGTCTAAGTTTACGTTTTCTTTTAATTAAGTTCTGGCAGTAGGTGCTAAGTTGGATGGATGGGTTATTTGGGTTAGTTGGGTTTACTGTAATTTTTGGGATTGCTTCATCTGAATTAAGGGCTCTGGCTATTGCATTTGTTAAAATATAGACGTGGTTATCTATGTCATCGGTGTTTATGTTTTGGGTGTTTGTGATGTTCCTAAGTTTCTTTAATATTATGGTGTTCCAGTGGATCGGATTTATTTTCTGAAAATTATGGAGGGATTTTGGTGGGTTGTATGTAAGTCGGCTCCGTCTTAGATTTTTTGTCATAGCTATTCCAAAGTGATCTGATGTGAAGTCTTTGATGGTTTTGCAGCCGTGTGTAAATGCTGGGTAGTCAATTGGTGTTGAGGATGATGTTAAAAAGAAATCGATGGAGGAGTCTTCCATCCGATTTGAATGCGTGGGTTCTTGGGTTGGGTGTAGGGTTACAAATAGTTGGTTTGCCAGCCATTGCTCCAAACGATTTCATGAGTTGTTAATGTGACTTGGACGATATGTGGGACCGTTCCAAGATGGATGTTTCGCGTTCAAGTCATATCCGAACACGTATTGCTCATGGTCCTCTATCTTAGCTAGCTAGTGCACTAGTGTCCAAGTCTGAACTTAGTAGAGGAGGCTGGGTGCGCAGATACAGTGAAGTTGTTATCAGTCCCGTTCTCTTATTATTTCTGTAGGTATGGAAGATCTGCACTGCCACAGCGTCGATGTAGTGCATTTCTCACACAGATGGCTACCGACGTTCCAGGGAAACTTGTGGTGTTCCGCGTGGTTTCCAAGCTAGGCACCTGTTGTCTCACGAATTGGTAGTTTCTTAGCCCTGGTGAGTGCGTGTCTCGCAGCTTGTGTTCAGCGAGGAGCATCAGATCTGGGCTGTGCTTATTTAAAAGCTCGTTGAGTTCCTTTCGTTTTCTCAATTGAACGATGCCTTTTACGTTTTGGAATATGATTTTTACCGGCATTTTAGTTCGCCGCGATTTGAATCAGGAAGTCCAAAATCAACTGTTGCTTCTTCGTCGTAGCCGAGCAGAGCCAGGATATTTCTTCACGAGCGTTCGCATTATGTCGAAGCAGGTGAGCAAGATCTTTTCCGAATGCTTCAACGAAGTCTTCATTCAGTTGCTCGAATGAAAAACGGACGTTTTCTTTGTACGTCTTTGATTTTTCTTGGCGTGTTTTGGGTGTTTCCTTCAATTGTGGAACCATCGGTCCGCTTTTGGCTGTTGAGGCAAAGCTTCGTCCCTTTTCAATACGGCGTTGTGGGAGGACTGCTTTTATGATTGTCTTGTTGTTTTGGTTTTAATTTTTATCACGCCTTTCCGTTGTTTTTTTTATATACTCCATTCGGACTGGCCAGATCTTTGCATTAGCCGTATGGTCCCCTGAGCAGTTCACGCATTGTGTTTTTTGTGCTGGCTCTTCTTGGCTCATTTTTTCCTCTTTTTTTCTTCAGACTGCATTGTCCTGGGGCATGGGTTTTTGTGCATTTAACACACAGGAATGCCATTTTCCAATTGCTTGCTACGTGGCAAAATCTTTGGCATTTGTGACATTTCTTTATTGCGTTTGGGTGAGTTTTAAAGCTCTCGATGTTGATTCGGCAGTTTAGGAGTGCTGTAATTTTGTAAATAACGTTTATTTTTTCCGTTTTTCCACTTGTATCCTCCACATTCTATTTTTGTAGGCCTTCAGTGCCAGGATGTTTAGCTCAGGCACGGCCTCAGCTAGTGCAGTTTGTACTGTTTTTGCACTGTATCCTTCAAGAGGAAGTTTCTTCATAATTATTGTGTGTGGTTTCATTTGCTTTAGTGTGAAGCTTAAGTACAACACTTTCACGAACTTTTCTTTGCTTACGTTAAAGTCTGCCAGCCAGAATACCTTCACGTGTAAATAAAACAGTCGCGGTGGCGAATTGTGTTTTTAAGAAAATAATTTTTTTTTATTTAACAACACTTATTTGAGTTACAAAATACTTATGTTTAGTTAGTGAGGTTTGTATTGCAACTGTTTTTCAATTTAGGCGGGTGTGAGGATATATTGTTTATTAATTAAGTGGAAGCCAAAGGCAAAGAAAGACAAAGATCGAGATTGAATCTGGGGAAGCCAAAGATTGTTTACAGCTCGTGTAAGAGGCCAATGGAATTGGTTTTCATTAAGTTGAATACAATTTTTACTTTGATCGGCCATTTTGTACATATGTATGCGTGCGTCTGTGTTTTCCTACATAAAATGTATGCACGTGAATTGATGAGGCCTCTTCTTGAGGTGATGACACCTATTCCGCTGTGGGGTTTCAAAGACAGTTTTGCAGTGAGCGCTCACTCAAAAGTGTTTCGCTCTACTTGACACCGACCGAAGATGAACCCTTGGGAGTTGCCTTTTAACCATAGCTCGCAAATAGCTGTTGACCGATTCATGCGGTTGCAAAATAAGATTTATTCACTGAGACTTTGAGCAAAAAGTCGGAGAGCAACCGATTGCATTGTTCGTACAAAAAGTGTGCTCGCGCTCAACCGACGAGCATTTTTATCCGGTCTCTTTTGCTCTGCTCATTCGATTCGCCCTCGAACGACGATTCAAAAAGTCTTTTGCGAATGTATGTGTGTATGTGAAGTCTCGAAGGGTCTACGATGGTACAGTGATCGTAGGTCGAGAATTTTGACAAAATATATAGTCGCCTAAATTTTTATACCCGGTACTCGAAGAGTATAGGGGTATATTAGATTTGTGGGGATAACGGTTGTGTGTAACGCACAGAAGGAAGCGTTTCCGACCCCATAAAGTATATATATTCTTGATTAGCATCAATAGCCGAGTCGATATAGCCATGCCTGTCTGTCCGTCCGTCCGTCTTCATTAGCGCCTATATCTCAGAGACTATTAAAGCTAGAAAAAACAAGTTTTGTAACCAGGCTTCTGTGTTATCACACTACTCCGAATGTATTTAAAATTTTCGTCCCGCCCTTTCCGCCCCCAAAAAGGACGAAAGTCTGTGGCATACACAATTTTGAAGATACAAGAAAACTAAAAACGCAGAATCATAGAGAATGACCAGTTCTATCAGAGTGTTGAATCTGGATCAGATCGGATTATTAATATAGCCCCAATGAAGAAAACCATTTCGAAAGTCATCGTTCCCTCTCGCTCTCTCTCACACGCGACACCTGTCGCCTTTGTCTATTCGTCGAAATGAGCGCCTAGATCTCAGCGACTATGAAAGCTAGAGCAACCAAACTTTCTATCCAAACTCTTGTGATATCACTTCAATTCAAGTGTATTTCAAAATTTTGCCACGCCCCCTTCCGCCCCCACAAAGGACGAAAATCTGTGGAATCCATCATTTTTAAGATACAAGAAAACCAAAAACGCAGAATCATGAAAAATGACCGTATCTGGCAGATTGCCGATTCTGGATCAGGTCTGAGCATTATTATAGCCAGAAGGAACAAATTAAATTTCAGTGGCTACCAAACGGCAGCCAAGCGATTCCCTCTCTCTCTCGCACACACTTCCATGTCTCTTGTATGTAGTTTTACATGTGTATGTAAAAATGTAGCAGACGACGTAAAAATTATATGTAAATAAAAATGGAAACAGATAACTTCTAAAATATAAAACTACAGCATGGGGTTCGACCTAATTTTTTGAAATGTTCCTTTTTGGCCAAAATTTAATTCGTCTCTTTTGCGAACATATAATATATTACATAAATCACAAGCTCATATGTATATATATGTATATACATATGTACATATATACTGACTGAGTACCGGGTATAAAGTAGAGCCGCGGCTCACAACGTTCCCTCTCGTTTTAGAAATGTAATGCTGAAATCGCCACACTTGAGTACGTGTATTGGCTACACACAACCTAAACTCGTTATTAGTTGTTAAGCTTAATTCAAAATAAATTAATTATAAAGAAACTATTCATTTTTTAATCAAAAAACTAGTTTAAAATATAAAAAATTCATATATAAAATTTTAAGAAAATTTAGAGTGAAAATCGAATGTCACAATGTTGCACAGCGTAACACGGTGCATCGAAAAGGAAACAAATTATTGAAAAGACCGTTTGGGTTGACTTTTTCAGTCAATCGGTCATTTAGTGAGTCCCTCTGTGCGAACATCACTCGTATCTCTCATTGTGCTCTCTCGGTAATAGAGCGTCTCACGAACAACTCAGCGAAGTCTGCTGCTCAGATAGAGAACGATGGTGCATCCTTTTTTCGGTTGTTCTCGCGAGGGGAGCGTAAGAAAAACAAACGGTCAACAGTTATTTGCGAACTATGTATGCTTTTAACACTACTTTATATCGACACTCCACCAAACAAGAAATAGCCAAAATAGAAATGTGTTATTTGAGTCCATTTGCTTCTGAATTTGTCCCATTATTACTTTTTCCAGCAGCAGACTTATTGCAGATAGAAGGGCAATAGGTCTGTAGGCCCGAAGGCTGTGGGGACTTGTTCCTGGTTTATGGATAGGGATGATTCTGCTGTTCTTCCACTCGGACGGAAAGTATCCCAAGTTGAGGCAGTGGTTGAACAGTGTAGCCAAATGGTGTAAGATAGGCATATTGCAGCGTTTCAACAGGAAGTTGCTGGTGCCGTCTGGTCCCATAGTCTTCTTTGAGTTTTTTAGCTTCAGGATTTCAAACAGTTCTTCGGCGTTTGTGAATCCACAGTCATGGGACTCGGGCCAGTTACCTGTTCTAGAAATATTAAATATAGTTTTGCACGAGTTTAATGTTGTGGATGCGGTTTCGGCTATGGTTTCATTTATAGTGGCGTGTGGGCTCTGAGGACAGTGTCTAAGTTTCATTTTGGCTATGAACTCTTTCGAAGGACCAGGCTAGGGCATTGATTTTTTTACTCGTAGATGTTATGATTGGGGAGGCGCTGTTATCTAGTAGATCATAGGCTAGTTGTTCTTTTGGTGGCGTGCTTGTATTGAGCGCTTGGAGTGACTTCTGGATGATTTTACTAGGGTTTATTTTGCGTAATTTTTGGTCTATGGATTTTAGCTCGGCAAATTCTATGTGGCTTTTAATTTGTGCTTCCAAGTCTTTTATTGCGTTATTTATTTGATTTCGTTGATTGGGTGTTAATGTGGCTATGCGGCGGAAAAGTGTGCGTCTAAGTTTACGTTTTATTTTAATTAAGTTCTGGCAGTAGGTGCTAAGTTGGATGGATGGGTTATTTGGGTTAGTTGGGTTTACTGTAATTTTTGGGATTGCTTCATCTGAATTAAGGGCTCTGGCTATTGCATTTGTTAAAATATAGACGTGGTTATCTATGTCATCGGTGTTTATGTTTTGGGTGTTTGGGATGTTCCTAAGTTTCTTTAATATTATGGTGTTCCAGTGGATCGGATTTATTTTCTGAAAATTATGGAGGGATTTTGGTGGGTTGTATGTTGTAACGCTTGGATCAGCCTAATAGAAAGATAGGTAGCGCCATCTGGTTGTCAGCCCGGGCGGGATTGGTTTCAGGGGAAGCGCCATCTGTGCGTTAGGTCTGGGTGTCAGGTCAAGGGGCGAAGAAAGGCCAGTGGGTTTAACAGTGGAAGATGTCAAACTGCAGGGATGTGATCGATCGTTTTGTGAAGGCCCGAGGGTTCCCGCTGGCGTCGGTGTGGTTTTACCGCCACTTTTCCTGATGGCGCTTGTCCCGAAAAGTCATATTCACTCTCCGCTAGGCACAAGTGAAACAAACGAATTAGAAAATCAAAGAGTCGCGAGTGGTTTTGTGCGAAAGTTAAATTAATTCCGAAGTGAGTAAGCACGCGGGGGAGTTCCGAATGAGAATACTAGCCTTTCTTCCAACAGAGCTCTGGATAGGACGGAAGGCGTCCCAGAGGAGAAGAGAGCGGAGCATTCTGCGCATTGGACGTCGAGGGCAGAGAGACCACTGCACAGTGGTCGCCCCCATAGGCCAAAAATAAAAAAAAAAAATTACAATTATTACTTAAAATGTGGCAACGCTGTTTCACAAGAGTTCAAACTTTTCAAATCAGCTGTTCTTTTTGTTTTGTTCCCGCTGCCCTTTTCAAGAATAACTGTTAAACATAGGGAACAAAAATGTATTGGTTTTGAGGCGCACGCAACTTGCAAGTGAAGTTAGAAGTAAAGAAATTAAATCAATTTAAATTAAGGTTGATCGAACAATGGAAGTCTTTAATATTTTAAATAAAGGTATTAACTACTATATTTAATTATTTTCATGAACCCAGTATTTTGAGTATATTTTTAATAATTAATTTAATATATGTCTAATTTCACTAACAATTTATATGTAAACTTAAATTTTACTTAGACTTTTAACTGTGAAGTCAATCGAAGTTAACGATCAAACTTATACTGAAATATAAACTTATATGTACAAATTATTTTGAGTAAATTTCAACTGCTAGTTTTTGCTAGCCGCTGCGTAACCTTGAAAAAACCAAAGCAGTCTCGCCGCTTTCGCTCTACTTTTTTCGTTTGTGTAACTGTGCTTTTTGTGATGTGTATTGCAATTATCTTTGTCTTCGCCTTCGTCTCTGTTTTCGTTGTGTTGTTTTGTGATTGTAATTTGTATTTATTTGTTCATTTTCTTTTATTTAATTATACATATTATTAATTTTAATTTATATTATTACTTATTACTATATTTTTATAGGAGCTTCATACGAAATCGAATTTAACCGTATTTATATATTTAATAAGTGGTGTTCTGAGACAGGTGCAAATCAAATCAAGATTCAAAGCATTTTCCAATCTTTAAAATTAAGAATAGAGAATGATGGCTATATAGTGGGAGCAGAATATTTTCACCACTTAGAAAAACGCATTAATTACTGCTGCAAGAGAATTGCTATATTTTGGCGTGACTGCAAACGAAATAAAGCATTCGTTTTGGAAAAGCATACGGATTGGCTTTCGACAAATGAACAGTTTTCATTTAAAGCCGATGTACTTGCTACACCTGACCGTAGTATTGAGCGTGGCCGTCCAAAAATTAGTTTCTCTGAGTGTTCAACCCGAACCAAGAGAAGACGTATTGCCGAGATTGCTGATTTGGATGAGTCTGCTGCTGAGTATTTGCGTTCTGCTGCTGTTGAAGAAAAAATCTTGCCTGCAAGTGCTAATGAGGTTATTTCGCTTATAATGGAAGCGAATTTAACAAAGCACCAATACATCCTCATTAGACAGTTTGTCAATAGCAAAATTTCTTCTGAGCTGTTTTGCAGCTATGATAATGTTTTAAAAGAAAAAAAGAAATGTTATCCGGAAAACATTACAATTAGTGAAGCACATGCAGAAGTGGAGCTTCAAAGTTTATTGGACCATACAACAAAGCGCATTATCGAGTTGCAAGAAAGTGTAATAAGTGATGTAGTCGCCGATCCTATTTGCAACCTAAAACTAATAGGGAAATGGGGCTTCGACGGCAGCTCTGGTTACAGCGAATACAAGCAGAAAGTGGAGAACAATAATTTAGAAGACAGTCACTTGTTTGTCACGTCATATGTTCCGCTTGCCCTATTAGCAACTGATGATACGTCTAAAATTGTATGGAAAAACCCACGACCAGCATCCACACGATATTGTCGACCTGTGCGATTTCAATTTATTAAGGAATCAACTGAGCTTAGTATAGAGGAGGAAAAATATTTCAAGGACAAAATTAAGAACCTTGTTCCGACGAAAATAGCTGTTGGCAATAAAACATTATCTGTTAAGCATATTTTGCAACTCACAATGGTTGATGGCAAAATTTGTAATGCCTTAACCCAAACATCATCCTCAAAATGCTATATATGCAACGCCAAACCCACAGAGATGAACAATATTCAGAAAAGTTTGCAGAGGGAAGTTCATCAGGATCGGTTTCATTTCGGGTTGTCACCACTTCATGCATATATACGATTTTTCGAATATTTCATTCATTTGTCCTACAGACTTGATATTCAAGTCTGGCAAGTTAGAGGAGGCGAAGGAAAAGTTAAATTTTTGGAAAGAAAAAGAAAAATTCAAACAGAATTCCGTATAAAAATGGGATTGATTGTTGATAAGCCGAAGGTTGGTGGATTTGGAACATCGAATGATGGAAACACTGCCAGAAAATTCTTTAGAAATCCTGGGTTATCCGCCGAAATAACAGGACTAAATGAAGACCTTATTGAACGGTGTGCAACAATATTGCAAGCACTCTGTTCAGGATACAAAATTAATGTGGAAAAATTTAAGACATTTGCACTCCAAATAGCGACTGATCTAACAGGGACTTACTCATGGTATTATCTTCCGCCTACTGTTCATAAAATTTTAATTCATGGACCATCCATAATTGAAAACGCTCTGGTGTCGATTGGGGAGTTGTCAGAGGAAGCTGCTGAGTCGAGAAATAAGGACATAAAGAAATTTCGTCTAAATCATACAAGAAAAATTTCTCGAGTAGCAACAAATGAAGATCTACTCAATCGCTTACTTCTTTCTTCGGATCCTTTCATAACGGGACAACGAAAGTTACCCCCTAAAAATAAGTCTGTTTTTAATACAAATGTTTTTCATCTTTTAGAATAATATATTAAATAATAACGTATCTTATGTGAAAAAAATTACAAGAAAAATCATTATATTCATTATCATTATATAAAGATATTGAGCAGAGTGTATAACTTTAGTAGAAGGCTTAATATGAATGATTTTTTTTTAGTTTTTTATTTATTATATTTTTATTAAATTTTAGAAAAAGTTTCAGATTTTTAACACCACTAGAAGTATTTTTGGCCGCACGCTCCATACAAGCCCGACCACTGTGCACTGTGGTCACCATAGCCTTAGCCGCAGTTACGCGAGGAACTCAGCCCAAAAAGGGGAGCGAGAGGACGCGATCCCTGCCCCGGAAGAGCCAAAGAGGCAGCCATAGCCTCGGGAGAACATTCCTAGAACGCAAGCGAACGCGGGAGCAGTTATTTTTGGGGTCACGGGAAGGGAAGCGCAAAACGGGAAAAAGAAAATATAAAAGAAAAAAATATATATATATATATATAGAAATTTAAGTTAATCGTTACGTATGTGTTAGGCTTAAGTATATATATCCAGGTAGTTTTTTTATATGCATCCGTCAGCAGGCATTAGTGGCCATTAGTCGGCGAGAGGCGGATAAAGTGAAGTAAAGGAGTCGCAAAGATGCCGCCCCAGATGAGTGTGGTAAAGCCCTCGAATCCCTCTATAATCCCGATTTAAAATTTCCATATAACTAACGCCTCCTCACAGCTTCGGATCGCATCGAGAAAGCGCTTTCGTCGGTGGATTTACGGGTGAGTTTGATCTTTGGCGAAAAAGCCGTTTTATTTTAACACCAAGTATATACAAAAAGAAAGACGACTCCCCTGTTATGTGTCGTTTGGAGTAAAAGGGAAAGGTGGAGGAGAGATTTGCCCCCACTCTTTGAGTCGACGCAGCAAGAGCGAGTTCTCTCAATTCGTTCTCACACCGTTTTCTTCTGCTTTCTTTAGCCCTCTCACCCTTCCGACCCGCCGTTTTAGGCGTCAGATCATGTCGCCATTCCTTACAGTAGTTAAGATATTTATCCCTTAAATTTATTGTCATCTTCATTTAACTTTATTTGTATTTATTATATTTATTTGTCTAGTAATTTATATTTTGGTAGCAGGGTCTTTTTTGGTTAATTCCCCATGATAGTAATAAGAAACGGGCAACATTTCTCCGAGTAGAATAAATTTTATAATGTTTTAATTTCGCGTAATTTTTATTTGCTTTCGGCTAGCGGAAAGGCCCGAGGAGGAATCTAGAAACGCTGAGGGGTCATTTCAGTCATGAGCGGGAGATATAGGAATGACCAAGGAAGGGAGGGTGATCCGTCCTCCGTGACACCTGAGGCGGGGAACCAGCGTTTCAGGCAGGGCAGAGGGAAAGGGGGGAATCCGACTGTGTGATCATGGTTTCGGGGTCGTTGATATATTCGTCGCTGCACACACCTTCTAACCGAACTTAATAATGAGCACAGGCACCCGACGCGAATAGGACAAGAACACCACCCAAATTGCCGACGAGCCCCAGCCGGGATCATGAGCGTGCGTTCTATTCACGTCCATACCATCTAGCCTGGATCTTTACAATGTAAGTCGGCTCCGTCTTAGATTTTTTGTCATAGCTATTCCAAAGTGATCTGATGTGAAGTCTTTGATGGTTTTGCAGCCGTGTGTAAATGCTGGGTAGTCAATTGGTGTTGAGGAGGATGTTAAAATGAAATCGATGGAGGAGTCTTCCATCCGATTTGAATGCGTGGGTTCTTGGGTTGGGTGTAGGGTTACAAATAGTTGGTTTGCCAGCCATTGCTCCAAACGATTTCATGAGTTGTTAATGTGACTTGGACGATATGTGGGACCATTCCAAGATGGATGTTTCGCGTTCAAGTCATATCCGAACACGTATTGCTCATGGTCCTCTATCTTAGCTAGCTAGTGCACTAGTGTCCAAGTCTGAACTTAGTAGAGGAGGCTGGGTGCGCAGATACAGTGAAGTTGTTATCAGTCCCGTTCTCTTATTATTTCTGTAGGTATGGAAGATCTGCACTGCCACAGCGTCGATGTAGTGCATTTCTCACACAGATGGCTACCGACGTTCCAGGGAAACTTGTGGTGTTCCGCGTGGTTTCCAAGCTAGGCACCTGTTGTCTCACGAATTGGTAGTTTCTTAGCCCTGGTGAGTGCGTGTCTCGCAGCTTGTGTTCAGCGAGGAGCATCAGATCTGGGCTGTGCTTATTTAAAAGCTCGTTGAGTTCCTTTCGTTTTCTCAATTGAACGATGCCTTTTACGTTTTGGAATATGATTTTTACCGGCATTTTAGTTCGCCGCGATTTGAATCAGGAAGTCCAAAATCAACTGTTGCTTCTTCGTCGTAGCCGAGCAGAGCCAGGATATTTCTTCACGAGCGTTCGCATTATGTCGAAGCAGGTGAGCAAGATCTTTTCCGAATGCTTCAACGAAGTCTTCATTCAGTTGCTCGAATGAAAAACGGACGTTTTCTTTGTACGTCTTTGATTTTTCTTGGCGTGTTTTGGGTGTTTCCTTCAATTGTGGAACCATCGGTCCGCTTTTGGCTGTTGAGGCAAAGCTTCGTCCCTTTTCAATACGGCGTTGTGGGAGGACTGCTTTTATGATTGTCTTGTTGTTTTGGTTTTAATTTTTATCACGCCTTTCCGTTGTTTTTTTTATATACTCCATTCGGACTGGCCAGATCTTTGCATTAGCCGTATGGTCCCCTGAGCAGTTCACGCATTGTGTTTTTTGTGCTGGCTCTTCTTGGCTCATTTTTTCCTCTTTTTTTCTTTAGACTGCATTGTCCTGGGGCATGGGTTTTTGTGCATTTAACACACAGGAATGCCATTTTCCAATTGCTTGCTACGTGGCAAAATCTTTGGCATTTGTGACATTTCTTTATTGCGTTTGGGTGAGTTTTAAAGCTCTCGATGTTGATTCGGCAGTTTAGGAGTGCTGTAATTTTGTAAATAACGTTTATTTTTTCCGTTTTTCCACTTGTATCCTCCACATTCTATTTTTGTAGGCCTTCAGTGCCAGGATGTTTAGCTCAGGCACGGCCTCAGCTAGTGCAGTTTGTACTGTTTTTGCACTGTATCCTTCAAGAGGAAGTTTCTTCATAATTATTGTGTGTGGTTTCATTTGCTTTAGTGTGAAGCTTTGAATAAATTCTTAAAAAAAAAGCATAGTTCTTTTAAATCTCCCAAATCAATCAGAAAACCTTTAAACCCCTCTATGTTGCCTTTCAAAAGCTGCAGATGGAGCAGCTATATTTAGGCTATTTTTTAAAGATATGGCTAAAGCTTACTTTCACAGTGACAAACCATGAAAATCTCACACAGTGCAACATTACAAGAGGCAATCGAGAAGAGGCTTTAACGTCCAAAAATTGGTTAGTTCAGCCATCTATTTGAATCCCAGGATGAGAAGGGTTTTGACTCAGAATCGAATTAAGCTGATCTGTGTTAGAAATCATTTAACTGAACTTTTTAAGCAAAAATATATGCACTTGTTTTGATCTCTGCGGGATGATCTACCACTAGAAAAAGGTTCAGATTCGTCGCAGAGCTGCCGTCTACACGACAGATTTAAACCGCGTCGCAGAGCACTTGCTCATGACTTAATGATTTCCTTAATTCCATTGCTGTTGCTTTAGACAGTGACGAATCAGACGAAGACGAAACAAATGAAGTTCAGCTGGCAATAAATTAAATAAAAAATGACTTTCGAAACCTATTTATATCAATCAAAATATTATGGATTATTGGGAGGAGAACAAATACATGTACATATGTATGTATGCATGTATGTACATATGTACATATGTATATACAACCAAAATCAATGCAAAGACAAAACACATCACAACACAAACATTGATTTACATTTAACAATCAACATACCTTTATCGGTGTTTTCAATTTCAAAGTAATGTGTATTGAAAAAGAAAAAAGGTCTAAAATGTAATGCGAAAATCTTGTTAAACAGCTGCAAAAGAACTTCAAAAAAGCGTAGCTCAAAATCAGCTGTCTTCAAGGGCTTTTGCAAAAACTACTAGGATTGCACAATTTTGTTTTTTTTATTGTATTTTGATTCTTTTGTCTATATTCTATCATAATGTTAAGATCTCTTTACCTCATTTTAAAATCTATCTTTTTTATTTTATGCCCCTACTTTGGCAAATCCGGCCACAGTGCAATGGTAAAGGCGATTCACTGTGTTCCGTCGTATGGGCATTTTCAGTACTGAAACTTTTTTATCCGACCTGCGATTCAATTTGTCAGCAAATGCAAATAATGTTTTTGAATCTTAAAAAATCGGAAATAAATGCAAAACTATATGCACAACTTATGTTTCTCATTTGGTATTGGTTATTTACATATGTATGTATCATATGATAGATATTAAGTCATATATTATATTTAATTTTTATTTCTGATTTTTGCAATACAAATTAAAAATACCTCTTTTTCTAATTGGACATTTTTTTTAGATTTAAATTTTTATTTTAAACTTATTCCATTTACAGTCCCTGGTAATAACTAATAATTTAATAATAATTGAGAGAGAGAGGGCTATTTACAATCATAAGGAGTTGTTGGGGGCTTTATATGTATGTATACAAGTTGGAGATGTATAAAATTATGTACATACATATGTTAGAGTTATCTCTTATTCCTTCATTTTCTGCTGAGAGCGAGGTTTGAGAGCGAGGGAAATGGTCGTCTCAGCCGAGTGTGGCGTGGTGGTGCAGTTGACTCTGAAAGAGAGAGAGAAAGAGAGAGAGAGGAGAAGATCAAAAGGAAATTGCTGAAGGAGAGTATTTGGATGATGCAATGCTGTGTCGGGTATTGCGTGAGGGTAGAGACGCTGGTACGAAAGAGTTGAGTTCAGTTGCTCATGAATTTCGAACGAAAACACGTCGCCTCGCCGCTGCTCACTGCGCTCGAGACTAGAAACGATGCAAGAGGAAAAATATCCCCCTGTCCCTTTGCCCCTGAAACACACGTGTTTGTTTAATTTTTTGTTCTTTTAATATTGGGCTTCTGATTTATACTTAACATTAAAAACAGAGAAAGGCATTGCTTCACATACGTGCGGGCACCTACTCCATCTACTTCTTACGCCTTCGAACAATTAAACGGGGATGCATTCGGGAAATATTTTCCTACCTGCTTTGACATCGTGCAATCTCTAATCAAGAAGTATCCAAACCCAGTTCGGAAAAAAGGAAATAAACAATCGCGCTCAACTAAATGCCAGTAAAAATCCAAAATTCCAATACGTCAATGGCATCATTTAAACTCAATGAGCTGCTTAACAAACACAGGCCAAGCACTCCTCTTGGCTAAAAACCAATTTGTGAGACAACAGGTGGCAAGCTTATAGCCTTTTTAGACTACCGCAGCATAGCCACGTCCATAATTTAACAAATGCAATAGGCAGAGCCCTTGAGTCTGATGAGGCAATCCCAAAAATTACAATAAACCCGACTAACCCGAACCCGAATCCATTTCATCCAATTTAGCACCTACTGTCTAAACCCAATGAAAAGAAAATGTAAACTTAGACGCACACTTTTTCGCCACGTAGCCACCCTTACACCCAACCAACGAAACAAAAATACAAATCTCAATTAAAGAATTGGACATGCAAATCAAATGCCACATAGAATTTGCAGAACTAAAAATAGTAGACCAAAAACTACGGAAAATAAAACCAAGTAAAATCAGCCAATCAGAAATCACTCCCAGCACTTAATTCCAATACTCCGTCAAAAGAACAACTAGCTCATGACCTGCAGTTGACCAACGAGGAAGCAGTCTTCATAGACATAGATCTGGATCTTAGCTCCTCCCCAAATATAGCATACAGAATTTAAAAAAATCAATACTTTTGCGTGGTGCTTTGAATAATTCCATAGCTAAAACGAACACATCACCGCGCTCTCCGTAAAAAGCCACAAAATGGTACCACCAACGAAACGCCAGCAAGAGATAGATCACTGCTGCCGATGAACCCATGTATAAAAACTGATTCGTTCAAATTTTTACGACTCAAGTTCCGATATTCTGCTTTGCTTAATTTTTAACTGCGATGTTTTGACGCAAAAAAGTAAACATTTTTTTTCCAGCAAATTTCATTTATATTTTACCATGGTGATAGTCTCTTAGTTACTATTATATTAGTGATAATCGTAATATGAGTTTGGGTTATGTTATTTTAAAAAGTCTAGAAGTTTGGTGTGTATTCCAGAAAAAAATAGTTATTTTTGAAAACCTGACATTTTTTTATTTGATTTTTGTTGGTTTTAGTTTTACGGGCTTATGCTTATTCTATTCTTTGGATGGAATTGGGAAGAGGTGGGGATGGGATTATTTTTATTTTGATGGGGAGTGGCTTATTGACGGATATTTTATACCAGCCGTCGGCGTGACTTAAAGATGTCTTCTCTGGTAAAATATGAGGTTTTCGTCTTCCTCATAGATGATGCCCAAACCATTAGGTATTTCGGTTGCATCATATTTGGAACAAGATTATGTCTATCATTGTTGTTTCTGTTAATGTGTAGAGCCGCTTGTTGGAGATCTAGTGGCCCGTCAATGCGTCTCGGCTTTGGGTGCCAATTGTTTTGCGTAGTATTTTTCGTTCGAATCGTCGCAGCTCTTCCATCTTCTCGCATTCGGATACAGGTCGCCCACACGAGGTCCTCTAAGAATTGAACAGCTGCATTTGTTTGCGTTGAGTTTGAGATGCCATTTGGTAAAGTAGATGCACAGAACGTTCAGGTACCCGTTAAGTTATCTTTCGGCAATACGCATTGAGCCTGAGGAAGCCAAGAGGAGGATATCATCGGCGTATATAAGTGCCTTGATTCTTGTGTTAGAGCCGGTAGGAACTTGGTATTCGGGTATATCTGCCAAATAGCTGTTGTAGACGATAGTCGCCAGCAGAGATCCTTGTGGAACTCCTGCTAGGATTGACCTATTAGGGACAGATTCTCATTATCTAGGCTGCATACCTGAAATGATCGATTTGTGAGATAATTATGTATTATTTTTATATCAGAATTAAAATTGAATTAGGTCATCTTGTAAATGAGTCCGCTAGTCCAGACTGTGTCAAATGCTTTTTCAAAGTCAAGAGCACAGGAAATTGTAGCACATCTAAGGGAAAGATTCTCAAAGATGAAATCATTTGCTTCGATAAATGCATGGTTGCTCGATGATTTCGATTGATTTATGAAGCCATACTGAGTATCCTTCAATGTGTTATTTGAGTCCATGTGCTTCTGAATTTGTCCCATTATTATCTTTCCAGCAGCAGACTTATTGCAGATAGAAGGGCAATAGGTCTGTAGGCCCGAAGGCTGTGGGGACTTGTTCCTGGTTTGTGGTTAGGGATGATTCTGCTGTTCTTCCACTCGGACGGAAAGTATCCCAAGTTGAGGCAGTGGTTGAACAGTGTAGCCAAATGGTGTAAGATAGGCATATTGCAGCGTTTCAACAGGAAGTTGCTGGTGCCGTCTGGTCCCATAGTCTTCTTTGAGTTTTTTAGCTTCAGGATTTCAAACAGTTCTTCGGCGTTTGTGAATCCACAGTCATGGGACTCGGGCCAGTTACCTGTTCTAGAAATATTAAATATAGTTTTGCACGAGTTTAATGTTGTGGATGCGGTTTCGGCTATGGTTTCATTTATAGTGGCGTGTGGGCTCTGAGGACAGTGTCTAAGTTTCATTTTGGCTATGAACTCTTTCGAAGGACCAGGCTAGGGCATTGATTTTTTTACTCGTAGATGTTATGATTGGGGAGGCGCTGTTATCTAGTAGATCATAGGCTAGTTGTTCTTTTGGTGGCGTGCTTGTATTGAGCGCTTGGAGTGACTTCTGGCTGATTTTACTAGGGTTTATTTTGCGTAATTTTTGGTCTATGGATTTTAGCTCGGCAAATTCTATGTGGCTTTTAATTTGTGCTTCCAAGTCTTTTATTGCGTTATTTATTTGATTTCGTTGATTGGGTGTTAATGTGGCTATGCGGCGGAAAAGTGTGCGTCTAAGTTTACGTTTTCTTTTAATTAAGTTCTGGCAGTAGGTGCTAAGTTGGATGGATGGGTTATTTGGGTTAGTTGGGTTTACTGTAATTTTTGGGATTGCTTCATCTGAATTAAGGGCTCTGGCTATTGCATTTGTTAAAATATAGACGTGGTTATCTATGTCATCGGTGTTTATGTTTTGGGTGTTTGTGATGTTCCTAAGTTTCTTTAATATTATGGTGTTCCAGTGGATCGGATTTATTTTCTGAAAATTATGGAGGGATTTTGGTGGGTTGTATGTAAGTCGGCTCCGTCTTAGATTTTTTGTCATAGCTATTCCAAAGTGATCTGATGTGAAGTCTTTGATGGTTTTGCAGCCGTGTGTAAATGCTGGGTAGTCAATTGGTGTTGAGGATGATGTTAAAAAGAAATCGATGGAGGAGTCTTCCATCCGATTTGAATGCGTGGGTTCTTGGGTTGGGTGTAGGGTTACAAATAGTTGGTTTGCCAGCCATTGCTCCAAACGATTTCATGAGTTGTTAATGTGACTTGGACGATATGTGGGACCGTTCCAAGATGGATGTTTCGCGTTCAAGTCATATCCGAACACGTATTGCTCATGGTCCTCTATCTTAGCTAGCTAGTGCACTAGTGTCCAAGTCTGAACTTAGTAGAGGAGGCTGGGTGCGCAGATACAGTGAAGTTGTTATCAGTCCCGTTCTCTTATTATTTCTGTAGGTATGGAAGATCTGCACTGCCACAGCGTCGATGTAGTGCATTTCTCACACAGATGGCTACCGACGTTCCAGGGAAACTTGTGGTGTTCCGCGTGGTTTCCAAGCTAGGCACCTGTTGTCTCACGAATTGGTAGTTTCTTAGCCCTGGTGAGTGCGTGTCTCGCAGCTTGTGTTCAGCGAGGAGCATCAGATCTGGGCTGTGCTTATTTAAAAGCTCGTTGAGTTCCTTTCGTTTTCTCAATTGAACGATGCCTTTTACGTTTTGGAATATGATTTTTACCGGCATTTTAGTTCGCCGCGATTTGAATCAGGAAGTCCAAAATCAACTGTTGCTTCTTCGTCGTAGCCGAGCAGAGCCAGGATATTTCTTCACGAGCGTTCGCATTATGTCGAAGCAGGTGAGCAAGATCTTTTCCGAATGCTTCAACGAAGTCTTCATTCAGTTGCTCGAATGAAAAACGGACGTTTTCTTTGTACGTCTTTGATTTTTCTTGGCGTGTTTTGGGTGTTTCCTTCAATTGTGGAACCATCGGTCCGCTTTTGGCTGTTGAGGCAAAGCTTCGTCCCTTTTCAATACGGCGTTGTGGGAGGACTGCTTTTATGATTGTCTTGTTGTTTTGGTTTTAATTTTTATCACGCCTTTCCGTTGTTTTTTTTATATACTCCATTCGGACTGGCCAGATCTTTGCATTAGCCGTATGGTCCCCTGAGCAGTTCACGCATTGTGTTTTTTGTGCTGGCTCTTCTTGGCTCATTTTTTCCTCTTTTTTTCTTCAGACTGCATTGTCCTGGGGCATGGGTTTTTGTGCATTTAACACACAGGAATGCCATTTTCCAATTGCTTGCTACGTGGCAAAATCTTTGGCATTTGTGACATTTCTTTATTGCGTTTGGGTGAGTTTTAAAGCTCTCGATGTTGATTCGGCAGTTTAGGAGTGCTGTAATTTTGTAAATAACGTTTATTTTTTCCGTTTTTCCACTTGTATCCTCCACATTCTATTTTTGTAGGCCTTCAGTGCCAGGATGTTTAGCTCAGGCACGGCCTCAGCTAGTGCAGTTTGTACTGTTTTTGCACTGTATCCTTCAAGAGGAAGTTTCTTCATAATTATTGTGTGTGGTTTCATTTGCTTTAGTGTGAAGCTTAAGTACAACACTTTCACGAACTTTTCTTTGCTTACGTTAAAGTCTGCCAGCCAGAATACCTTCACGTGTAAATAAAACAGTCGCGGTGGCGAATTGTGTTTTTAAGAAAATAATTTTTTTTTATTTAACAACACTTATTTGAGTTACAAAATACTTATGTTTAGTTAGTGAGGTTTGTATTGCAACTGTTTTTCAATTTAGGCGGGTGTGAGGATATATTGTTTATTAATTAAGTGGAAGCCAAAGGCAAAGAAAGACAAAGATCGAGATTGAATCTGGGGAAGCCAAAGATTGTTTACAGCTCGTGTAAGAGGCCAATGGAATTGGTTTTCATTAAGTTGAATACAATTTTTACTTTGATCGGCCATTTTGTACATATGTATGCGTGCGTCTGTGTTTTCCTACATAAAATGTATGCACGTGAATTGATGAGGCCTCTTCTTGAGGTGATGACACCTATTCCGCTGTGGGGTTTCAAAGACAGTTTTGCAGTGAGCGCTCACTCAAAAGTGTTTCGCTCTACTTGACACCGACCGAAGATGAACCCTTGGGAGTTGCCTTTTAACCATAGCTCGCAAATAGCTGTTGACCGATTCATGCGGTTGCAAAATAAGATTTATTCACTGAGACTTTGAGCAAAAAGTCGGAGAGCAACCGATTGCATTGTTCGTACAAAAAGTGTGCTCGCGCTCAACCGACGAGCATTTTTATCCGGTCTCTTTTGCTCTGCTCATTCGATTCGCCCTCGAACGACGATTCAAAAAGTCTTTTGCGAATGTATGTGTGTATGTGAAGTCTCGAAGGGTCTACGATGGTACAGTGATCGTAGGTCGAGAATTTTGACAAAATATATAGTCGCCTAAATTTTTATACCCGGTACTCGAAGAGTATAGGGGTATATTAGATTTGTGGGGATAACGGTTGTGTGTAACGCACAGAAGGAAGCGTTTCCGACCCCATAAAGTATATATATTCTTGATTAGCATCAATAGCCGAGTCGATATAGCCATGCCTGTCTGTCCGTCCGTCCGTCTTCATTAGCGCCTATATCTCAGAGACTATTAAAGCTAGAAAAAACAAGTTTTGTAACCAGGCTTCTGTGTTATCACACTACTCCGAATGTATTTAAAATTTTCGTCCCGCCCTTTCCGCCCCCAAAAAGGACGAAAGTCTGTGGCATACACAATTTTGAAGATACAAGAAAACTAAAAACGCAGAATCATAGAGAATGACCAGTTCTATCAGAGTGTTGAATCTGGATCAGATCGGATTATTAATATAGCCCCAATGAAGAAAACCATTTCGAAAGTCATCGTTCCCTCTCGCTCTCTCTCACACGCGACACCTGTCGCCTTTGTCTATTCGTCGAAATGAGCGCCTAGATCTCAGCGACTATGAAAGCTAGAGCAACCAAACTTTCTATCCAAACTCTTGTGATATCACTTCAATTCAAGTGTATTTCAAAATTTTGCCACGCCCCCTTCCGCCCCCACAAAGGACGAAAATCTGTGGAATCCATCATTTTTAAGATACAAGAAAACCAAAAACGCAGAATCATGAAAAATGACCGTATCTGGCAGATTGCCGATTCTGGATCAGGTCTGAGCATTATTATAGCCAGAAGGAACAAATTAAATTTCAGTGGCTACCAAACGGCAGCCAAGCGATTCCCTCTCTCTCTCGCACACACTTCCATGTCTCTTGTATGTAGTTTTACATGTGTATGTAAAAATGTAGCAGACGACGTAAAAATTATATGTAAATAAAAATGGAAACAGATAACTTCTAAAATATAAAACTACAGCATGGGGTTCGACCTAATTTTTTGAAATGTTCCTTTTTGGCCAAAATTTAATTCGTCTCTTTTGCGAACATATAATATATTACATAAATCACAAGCTCATATGTATATATATGTATATACATATGTACATATATACTGACTGAGTACCGGGTATAAAGTAGAGCCGCGGCTCACAACGTTCCCTCTCGTTTTAGAAATGTAATGCTGAAATCGCCACACTTGAGTACGTGTATTGGCTACACACAACCTAAACTCGTTATTAGTTGTTAAGCTTAATTCAAAATAAATTAATTATAAAGAAACTATTCATTTTTTAATCAAAAAACTAGTTTAAAATATAAAAAATTCATATATAAAATTTTAAGAAAATTTAGAGTGAAAATCGAATGTCACAATGTTGCACAGCGTAACACGGTGCATCGAAAAGGAAACAAATTATTGAAAAGACCGTTTGGGTTGACTTTTTCAGTCAATCGGTCATTTAGTGAGTCCCTCTGTGCGAACATCACTCGTATCTCTCATTGTGCTCTCTCGGTAATAGAGCGTCTCACGAACAACTCAGCGAAGTCTGCTGCTCAGATAGAGAACGATGGTGCATCCTTTTTTCGGTTGTTCTCGCGAGGGGAGCGTAAGAAAAACAAACGGTCAACAGTTATTTGCGAACTATGTATGCTTTTAACACTACTTTATATCGACACTCCACCAAACAAGAAATAGCCAAAATAGAAATGTGTTATTTGAGTCCATTTGCTTCTGAATTTGTCCCATTATTACTTTTTCCAGCAGCAGACTTATTGCAGATAGAAGGGCAATAGGTCTGTAGGCCCGAAGGCTGTGGGGACTTGTTCCTGGTTTATGGATAGGGATGATTCTGCTGTTCTTCCACTCGGACGGAAAGTATCCCAAGTTGAGGCAGTGGTTGAACAGTGTAGCCAAATGGTGTAAGATAGGCATATTGCAGCGTTTCAACAGGAAGTTGCTGGTGCCGTCTGGTCCCATAGTCTTCTTTGAGTTTTTTAGCTTCAGGATTTCAAACAGTTCTTCGGCGTTTGTGAATCCACAGTCATGGGACTCGGGCCAGTTACCTGTTCTAGAAATATTAAATATAGTTTTGCACGAGTTTAATGTTGTGGATGCGGTTTCGGCTATGGTTTCATTTATAGTGGCGTGTGGGCTCTGAGGACAGTGTCTAAGTTTCATTTTGGCTATGAACTCTTTCGAAGGACCAGGCTAGGGCATTGATTTTTTTACTCGTAGATGTTATGATTGGGGAGGCGCTGTTATCTAGTAGATCATAGGCTAGTTGTTCTTTTGGTGGCGTGCTTGTATTGAGCGCTTGGAGTGACTTCTGGATGATTTTACTAGGGTTTATTTTGCGTAATTTTTGGTCTATGGATTTTAGCTCGGCAAATTCTATGTGGCTTTTAATTTGTGCTTCCAAGTCTTTTATTGCGTTATTTATTTGATTTCGTTGATTGGGTGTTAATGTGGCTATGCGGCGGAAAAGTGTGCGTCTAAGTTTACGTTTTATTTTAATTAAGTTCTGGCAGTAGGTGCTAAGTTGGATGGATGGGTTATTTGGGTTAGTTGGGTTTACTGTAATTTTTGGGATTGCTTCATCTGAATTAAGGGCTCTGGCTATTGCATTTGTTAAAATATAGACGTGGTTATCTATGTCATCGGTGTTTATGTTTTGGGTGTTTGGGATGTTCCTAAGTTTCTTTAATATTATGGTGTTCCAGTGGATCGGATTTATTTTCTGAAAATTATGGAGGGATTTTGGTGGGTTGTATGTTGTAACGCTTGGATCAGCCTAATAGAAAGATAGGTAGCGCCATCTGGTTGTCAGCCCGGGCGGGATTGGTTTCAGGGGAAGCGCCATCTGTGCGTTAGGTCTGGGTGTCAGGTCAAGGGGCGAAGAAAGGCCAGTGGGTTTAACAGTGGAAGATGTCAAACTGCAGGGATGTGATCGATCGTTTTGTGAAGGCCCGAGGGTTCCCGCTGGCGTCGGTGTGGTTTTACCGCCACTTTTCCTGATGGCGCTTGTCCCGAAAAGTCATATTCACTCTCCGCTAGGCACAAGTGAAACAAACGAATTAGAAAATCAAAGAGTCGCGAGTGGTTTTGTGCGAAAGTTAAATTAATTCCGAAGTGAGTAAGCACGCGGGGGAGTTCCGAATGAGAATACTAGCCTTTCTTCCAACAGAGCTCTGGATAGGACGGAAGGCGTCCCAGAGGAGAAGAGAGCGGAGCATTCTGCGCATTGGACGTCGAGGGCAGAGAGACCACTGCACAGTGGTCGCCCCCATAGGCCAAAAATAAAAAAAAAAAAATTACAATTATTACTTAAAATGTGGCAACGCTGTTTCACAAGAGTTCAAACTTTTCAAATCAGCTGTTCTTTTTGTTTTGTTCCCGCTGCCCTTTTCAAGAATAACTGTTAAACATAGGGAACAAAAATGTATTGGTTTTGAGGCGCACGCAACTTGCAAGTGAAGTTAGAAGTAAAGAAATTAAATCAATTTAAATTAAGGTTGATCGAACAATGGAAGTCTTTAATATTTTAAATAAAGGTATTAACTACTATATTTAATTATTTTCATGAACCCAGTATTTTGAGTATATTTTTAATAATTAATTTAATATATGTCTAATTTCACTAACAATTTATATGTAAACTTAAATTTTACTTAGACTTTTAACTGTGAAGTCAATCGAAGTTAACGATCAAACTTATACTGAAATATAAACTTATATGTACAAATTATTTTGAGTAAATTTCAACTGCTAGTTTTTGCTAGCCGCTGCGTAACCTTGAAAAAACCAAAGCAGTCTCGCCGCTTTCGCTCTACTTTTTTCGTTTGTGTAACTGTGCTTTTTGTGATGTGTATTGCAATTATCTTTGTCTTCGCCTTCGTCTCTGTTTTCGTTGTGTTGTTTTGTGATTGTAATTTGTATTTATTTGTTCATTTTCTTTTATTTAATTATACATATTATTAATTTTAATTTATATTATTACTTATTACTATATTTTTATAGGAGCTTCATACGAAATCGAATTTAACCGTATTTATATATTTAATAAGTGGTGTTCTGAGACAGGTGCAAATCAAATCAAGATTCAAAGCATTTTCCAATCTTTAAAATTAAGAATAGAGAATGATGGCTATATAGTGGGAGCAGAATATTTTCACCACTTAGAAAAACGCATTAATTACTGCTGCAAGAGAATTGCTATATTTTGGCGTGACTGCAAACGAAATAAAGCATTCGTTTTGGAAAAGCATACGGATTGGCTTTCGACAAATGAACAGTTTTCATTTAAAGCCGATGTACTTGCTACACCTGACCGTAGTATTGAGCGTGGCCGTCCAAAAATTAGTTTCTCTGAGTGTTCAACCCGAACCAAGAGAAGACGTATTGCCGAGATTGCTGATTTGGATGAGTCTGCTGCTGAGTATTTGCGTTCTGCTGCTGTTGAAGAAAAAATCTTGCCTGCAAGTGCTAATGAGGTTATTTCGCTTATAATGGAAGCGAATTTAACAAAGCACCAATACATCCTCATTAGACAGTTTGTCAATAGCAAAATTTCTTCTGAGCTGTTTTGCAGCTATGATAATGTTTTAAAAGAAAAAAAGAAATGTTATCCGGAAAACATTACAATTAGTGAAGCACATGCAGAAGTGGAGCTTCAAAGTTTATTGGACCATACAACAAAGCGCATTATCGAGTTGCAAGAAAGTGTAATAAGTGATGTAGTCGCCGATCCTATTTGCAACCTAAAACTAATAGGGAAATGGGGCTTCGACGGCAGCTCTGGTTACAGCGAATACAAGCAGAAAGTGGAGAACAATAATTTAGAAGACAGTCACTTGTTTGTCACGTCATATGTTCCGCTTGCCCTATTAGCAACTGATGATACGTCTAAAATTGTATGGAAAAACCCACGACCAGCATCCACACGATATTGTCGACCTGTGCGATTTCAATTTATTAAGGAATCAACTGAGCTTAGTATAGAGGAGGAAAAATATTTCAAGGACAAAATTAAGAACCTTGTTCCGACGAAAATAGCTGTTGGCAATAAAACATTATCTGTTAAGCATATTTTGCAACTCACAATGGTTGATGGCAAAATTTGTAATGCCTTAACCCAAACATCATCCTCAAAATGCTATATATGCAACGCCAAACCCACAGAGATGAACAATATTCAGAAAAGTTTGCAGAGGGAAGTTCATCAGGATCGGTTTCATTTCGGGTTGTCACCACTTCATGCATATATACGATTTTTCGAATATTTCATTCATTTGTCCTACAGACTTGATATTCAAGTCTGGCAAGTTAGAGGAGGCGAAGGAAAAGTTAAATTTTTGGAAAGAAAAAGAAAAATTCAAACAGAATTCCGTATAAAAATGGGATTGATTGTTGATAAGCCGAAGGTTGGTGGATTTGGAACATCGAATGATGGAAACACTGCCAGAAAATTCTTTAGAAATCCTGGGTTATCCGCCGAAATAACAGGACTAAATGAAGACCTTATTGAACGGTGTGCAACAATATTGCAAGCACTCTGTTCAGGATACAAAATTAATGTGGAAAAATTTAAGACATTTGCACTCCAAATAGCGACTGATCTAACAGGGACTTACTCATGGTATTATCTTCCGCCTACTGTTCATAAAATTTTAATTCATGGACCATCCATAATTGAAAACGCTCTGGTGTCGATTGGGGAGTTGTCAGAGGAAGCTGCTGAGTCGAGAAATAAGGACATAAAGAAATTTCGTCTAAATCATACAAGAAAAATTTCTCGAGTAGCAACAAATGAAGATCTACTCAATCGCTTACTTCTTTCTTCGGATCCTTTCATAACGGGACAACGAAAGTTACCCCCTAAAAATAAGTCTGTTTTTAATACAAATGTTTTTCATCTTTTAGAATAATATATTAAATAATAACGTATCTTATGTGAAAAAAATTACAAGAAAAATCATTATATTCATTATCATTATATAAAGATATTGAGCAGAGTGTATAACTTTAGTAGAAGGCTTAATATGAATGATTTTTTTTTAGTTTTTTATTTATTATATTTTTATTAAATTTTAGAAAAAGTTTCAGATTTTTAACACCACTAGAAGTATTTTTGGCCGCACGCTCCATACAAGCCCGACCACTGTGCACTGTGGTCACCATAGCCTTAGCCGCAGTTACGCGAGGAACTCAGCCCAAAAAGGGGAGCGAGAGGACGCGATCCCTGCCCCGGAAGAGCCAAAGAGGCAGCCATAGCCTCGGGAGAACATTCCTAGAACGCAAGCGAACGCGGGAGCAGTTATTTTTGGGGTCACGGGAAGGGAAGCGCAAAACGGGAAAAAGAAAATATAAAAGAAAAAAATATATATATATATATATAGAAATTTAAGTTAATCGTTACGTATGTGTTAGGCTTAAGTATATATATCCAGGTAGTTTTTTTATATGCATCCGTCAGCAGGCATTAGTGGCCATTAGTCGGCGAGAGGCGGATAAAGTGAAGTAAAGGAGTCGCAAAGATGCCGCCCCAGATGAGTGTGGTAAAGCCCTCGAATCCCTCTATAATCCCGATTTAAAATTTCCATATAACTAACGCCTCCTCACAGCTTCGGATCGCATCGAGAAAGCGCTTTCGTCGGTGGATTTACGGGTGAGTTTGATCTTTGGCGAAAAAGCCGTTTTATTTTAACACCAAGTATATACAAAAAGAAAGACGACTCCCCTGTTATGTGTCGTTTGGAGTAAAAGGGAAAGGTGGAGGAGAGATTTGCCCCCACTCTTTGAGTCGACGCAGCAAGAGCGAGTTCTCTCAATTCGTTCTCACACCGTTTTCTTCTGCTTTCTTTAGCCCTCTCACCCTTCCGACCCGCCGTTTTAGGCGTCAGATCATGTCGCCATTCCTTACAGTAGTTAAGATATTTATCCCTTAAATTTATTGTCATCTTCATTTAACTTTATTTGTATTTATTATATTTATTTGTCTAGTAATTTATATTTTGGTAGCAGGGTCTTTTTTGGTTAATTCCCCATGATAGTAATAAGAAACGGGCAACATTTCTCCGAGTAGAATAAATTTTATAATGTTTTAATTTCGCGTAATTTTTATTTGCTTTCGGCTAGCGGAAAGGCCCGAGGAGGAATCTAGAAACGCTGAGGGGTCATTTCAGTCATGAGCGGGAGATATAGGAATGACCAAGGAAGGGAGGGTGATCCGTCCTCCGTGACACCTGAGGCGGGGAACCAGCGTTTCAGGCAGGGCAGAGGGAAAGGGGGGAATCCGACTGTGTGATCATGGTTTCGGGGTCGTTGATATATTCGTCGCTGCACACACCTTCTAACCGAACTTAATAATGAGCACAGGCACCCGACGCGAATAGGACAAGAACACCACCCAAATTGCCGACGAGCCCCAGCCGGGATCATGAGCGTGCGTTCTATTCACGTCCATACCATCTAGCCTGGATCTTTACAATGTAAGTCGGCTCCGTCTTAGATTTTTTGTCATAGCTATTCCAAAGTGATCTGATGTGAAGTCTTTGATGGTTTTGCAGCCGTGTGTAAATGCTGGGTAGTCAATTGGTGTTGAGGAGGATGTTAAAATGAAATCGATGGAGGAGTCTTCCATCCGATTTGAATGCGTGGGTTCTTGGGTTGGGTGTAGGGTTACAAATAGTTGGTTTGCCAGCCATTGCTCCAAACGATTTCATGAGTTGTTAATGTGACTTGGACGATATGTGGGACCATTCCAAGATGGATGTTTCGCGTTCAAGTCATATCCGAACACGTATTGCTCATGGTCCTCTATCTTAGCTAGCTAGTGCACCAGAATGTCCAAGTCTGAACTTAGTAGAGGAGGCTGGGTGCGCAGATACAGTGAAGTTGTTATCAGTCCCGTTCTCTTATTATTTCTGTAGGTATGGAAGATCTGCACACCACAGCGTCGATGTAGTGCATTTCTCACACAGATGGCTACCGACTTTCCAGGGAAACTTGTGGTGTTCCGCGTGGTTTCCAAGCTAGGCACCTGTTGTCTCACGAATTGGTAGTTTCTTAGCCCTGGTGAGTGCGTGTCTCGCAGCTTGTGTTCAGCGAGGAGCATCAGATCTGGGCTGTGCTTATTTAAAAGCTCGTTGAGTTCCTTTCGTTTTCTCAATTGAACGATGCCTTTTACGTTTTGGAATATGATTTTTACCGGCATTTTAGTTCGCCGCGATTTGAATCAGGAAGTCCAAAATCAACTGTTGCTTCTTCGTCTTAGCCGAGCAGAGCCAGGATATTTCTTCACGAGCGTTCGCATTATGTCGAAGCAGGTGAGCAAGATCTTTTCCGAATGCTTCAACGGAGTCTTCATTCAGTTGCTCGAATGAAAAACTGACGTTTTCTTTGTACGTCTTTGATTTTTCTTGGCGTGTTTTGGGTGTTTCCTTCGATTGTGGAACCATCGGTCCGCTTTTGGCTGTTGAGGCAAAGCTTCGTCCTTTTTCAATACGGCTTTGTGGGAGGACTGCTTTTATGATTGTCTTGTTGTTTTGGTTTTAATTTTTATCACGCCTTTCCGTTGTTTTTTTTATATACACCATTCGGACTGGCCAGATCTTTGCATTAGCCGTATGGTCCCCTGAGCAGTTCACGCATTGTGTTTTTTGTGCTGGCTCTTCTTGGCTCACTTTTTCCTCTTTTTTCTTCAGACTGCATTGTCCTGGGGCATGGGTTTTTGTGCATTTAACACACAGGAATGCCATTTTCCAATTGCTTGCTACGTGGCAAAATCTTTGGCATTTGTTTAATGTTGTGGATGCGGTTTGGGCTATGGTTTCATTTATAGTGGCGTGTGGGCTCTGAGGACAGTGTCTAAGTTTCATTTTGGCTATGAACTCTTTCGAAGGACCAGGCTAGGGCATTGATTTTTTTACTCGTAGATGTTATGATTGGGGAGGGGCTGTTATCTAGATCTATGTCTATTAATGCTGCTTCCTCGTTGATTAGTAGTAGATCATAGGCTAGTTGTTCTTTTGGTGGCGTGCTTGGATTGAGCGCTTGGAGTGACTTCTGGCTGATTTTACTAGGGTTTATTTTGTGTAGTGTTTGGTCTATTGATTTTAGCTCGGCAAATTCTATGTGGCTTTTATGTAATTTGTGTTTCCAAGTCTTTTATTGCGTTATTTATTTGATTTCGTTGATTGGGTGTTAATGTGGCTATGCGGCGGAAAAGTGTGCGTCTAAGTTTAAGTTTTCTTTTAATTAAGTTCCGGGAATGCATCCCCGTTTAATTGTTCGAAGGCGTAAGAAGTAGATGGAGTAGGTGCCCGCACGTATGTGAAGCAATGCCTTTCTCTGTTTTTTAATGTTAAGTATAAATCAGAAGCCCAATATTAAAAGAACAAAAAATTAAACAAACACGTGTGTTTCAGGGGCAAAGGGACAGGGGGATATTTTTCCTCTTGCATCGTTTCTAGTCTCGAGCGCAGTGAGCAGCGGCGAGGCGACGTGTTTTCGTTCGAAATTCATGAGCAACTGAACTCAACTCTTTCGTACCAGCGTCTCTACCCTCACGCAATACCCGACACAGCATTGCATCATCCAAATACTCTCCTTCAGCAATTTCCTTTTGATCTTCTCCTCTCTCTCTCTTTCTCTCTCTCTTTCAGAGTCAACTGCACCACCACGCCACACTCGGCTGAGACGACCATTTCCCTCGCTCTCAAACCTCGCTCTCAGCAGAAAATGAAGGAATAAGAGATAACTCTAACATATGTATGTACATAATTTTATACATCTCCAACTTGTATACATACATATAAAGCCCCCAACAACTCCTTATGATTGTAAATAGCCCTCTCTCTCTCAATTATTATTAAATTATTAGTTATTACCAGGGACTGTAAATGGAATAAGTTTAAAATAAAAATTTAAATCTAAAAAAAATGTCCAATTAGAAAAAAGAGTTATTTTTAATTTGTATTGCAAAAATCTATATATATAAAAATGAATTGCTGTTCGTTAGTCTCGCTAAAACTCGAGAACGGCTGACCGGATTTATCTTATCTTGGTCTTGAATTATTCGTGGAGGTCTAGGGAAGGTTTAAAGGGTGAGAAAAATTCGAATAATTGCCGGGAAAATCCTCAAAACAGCATTTTTCTATTTCCCATACAAACGTTTTCTAAATAAAATGGAGAGTCAATTTGTAATTTATTACCGCTGCATAAAGTTCAAATTCGCGTACGCGTTGGAGGATCTAATATCGCGTTCTGAAACTCAACAAAAGTGAAAGTAAATCTCGAACGCGACAAAATTGCATAGTCTCAAAATACATAGTACATAAATAGTGTCGGCTTCGAGAAACTCAATTTTCGCTAACTTCAGTTGTTAATCTGTCAGTTGTTAAATCTTAAGTTTTGTCACAAATTAAATTATAAATCTTAAGTTAAATTTCTGAACGCAATCATAATATTTGACAACCAACTAATATGTCAATCTATCCTGTCGCATTTCAGAGCACGGAAAAAAGTATTATTACGATACGATGCCGAGGAGAAGACGACCTGACTTAGGTCGTCGTAGTCAATCAAATGTGCGAAGAGCTACCTCACGTGTTAACCGCACTGATGACCAGAGACAGACAGATCAAGAAAATAGTCGTATTGCTATGTCAGAATTGCGTTCTTTAGTGAGTGACAATGTAGGAGATAGGCTTAGAATGCAACGAGTTTGTGCACATCAAACACAACAACAGCAAGCTAGACATAATGAAATTGAGCGAATCCGCAGACGCAGTGCTCCTGTGATTCTTGAACGAGCTGCATTCCACTATGATTTGGCAATTGATTATTATGCCGACAAATCGGTAACAATTGGGGAAATGAAAACAATTTGTAAATATTGTAAGGCGTTAAAATACACTGGTGAATCTTCTGGATTATGTTGTGCTGAAGGCAAAGTAAAATTGCCACAATTGGTCCCACCACCAGATCCTTTACGCTATTTAATTTCTGGGATTGGAAATGATTCTAAGCACTTATTGACCAACATTCAGAAATATAACAACTGTTTCCAGATGACATCATTTGGTGCTACACATATTATACAAAACAATTTCATGCCCACTTTCAAGGTATTATATTATATAAGAATATTTTTTTATATTATTCAAGTTTGTACTAAAATATATATATCGGAAATAATTAATGGACAAATTTTTAAAAATTACAGATACAAGGACAAATTTATCACTTACTGGGAACTCTGTTACCACAATCGTCATATGCACGATGCATTAAACCACGAGTTGCAAAGAGAACATCAGTACGACATTGAAGCATTGGCCGAAACAGTTCGTACAAATGTTCCACAATTAAATCAACAACAAAGAATTGCGTACGACACTTTGATAGAAGCTGTGAACAGTGGATCTGGTGGAATTTATTTCCTTGATGCTCCCGGAGGAACCGGAAAAACGTTTTTAATTTCATTGCTTTTGGCGAGGAGATCGCGAAATGATGTTGCTCTAGCGTTGGCTTCATCTGGAATAGCTGCAACTCTGCTAGAAGGCGGAAATTACAACTAAACATGCAAATCACCAAAACACCAATTTGCAACATCGCCAAAAATAGCGCAATGGCCAAGATCCTACAGGTATGCAAATTGATTGTTTGGGATGAATGCACAATGGCCCATAAGAGGTCACTGGAGGCACTGGACAGAACGTTGAAAGATCTTCGTGACAACCAAAATATTTTCGGTGGGGCCATGATTCTGTTGTCAGGTGATTTTCGTCAGACTCTTCCAGTTATTCCCCGATCAACTGTTGCTGATGAACTAAATGCATGCCTAAAATCATCAAATTTGTGGCAGTACGTAAAGATACTCCACTTAACAACTAACATGCGAGTATTTTTGCAACAAGATGAAACTGCAAATGTGTTTGCGAAGCAGTTGTTAGCCATTGGAAATAATAAAGTTGCAGTGGACACCTCGACCGGATTCATCACATTACCTACAGATTTCTGTCACATCACAGACTCAAAAGTGGAACTTATTCAGCGAGTTTTCCCAGATATAGCGCAAAAGTTCAATAACCATAATTGGCTGGGTGAACGAGCAATATTAACTGCGAAAAATAAAGATGTCGAGGATCTTAATGCGACCATTCAGAATTTTCTTCCAGGACAGTTTGTTTCCTTCAAATCAGTCGACACCGTAATGAACCAGGATGACGTAATCAACTATCCCACTGAGTTCTTAAATTCACTGGAATTGCCTGGATTACCACCTCACAATTTGCAGTTAAAAGTAGGATCAGTTGTCATCATACTGCGTAACATTAATCAACCTCGACTATGCAATGGAACAAGACTGGCTGTGAAAAGACTGATGAATAACGTCATTGAGGAGACAATCATAAAAGGAAAATACAAAGGAGAGGATGTCTTGATCCCGCGGATAGCGATGATTCCAACGGACTTACCATTCGATTTTAAACGCTTACAATTTCCAGTACGTCTGGCCTTTGCGATGACCATAAATAAATCGCAAGGACAGTCGTTAGAAGTTTGTGGAATCAACTTGGAGTTTCCCTGTTTCGCGCATGGACAATTACGGACGTGTTCGCGCGTCGGAAAACCGTCTTCTTTGTTTATTTACGCACCACAAAACAAAACAAAAAATATAGTTTATGAGAGGGCTTTAAATTAATTAACAGACTGTATTTTAACAGTGTGTGTTTGTGAATATCAAATTTAAACCTTATAAATAGCCAGTATTTCAGGAAAATTCTGTTTTCTAAGTAAGCAACATGATGTATCGAAAATAATAATAAAACTTCATGCTTTATTCAATAAATGATTTTTTATTAAATACGGATTGAATTTGTTTGTTTTAAAATGTTTATCGATGAGGCAGTACGAAGTCTGCCGGGTCACATTGTCTATATATATAAAAATGAATTGCTGTTCGTTAGTCTCGCTAAAACTCGAGAACGGCTGACCGGATTTATCTTATCTTGGTCTTGAATTATTCGTGGAGGTCTAGGGAAGGTTTAAAGGGTGAGAAAAATTCGAATAATTGCCGGGAAAATCCTCAAAACAGCATTTTTCTATTTCCCATACAAACGTTTTCTAAATAAAATGGAGAGTCAATTTGTAATTTATTACCGCTGCATAAAGTTCAAATTCGCGTACGCGTTGGAGGATCTAATATCGCGTTCTGAAACTCAACAAAAGTGAAAGTAAATCTCGAACGCGACAAAATTGCATAGTCTCAAAATACATAGTACATAAATAGTGTCGGCTTCGAGAAACTCAATTTTCGCTAACTTCAGTTGTTAATCTGTCAGTTGTTAAATCTTAAGTTTTGTCACAAATTAAATTATAAATCTTAAGTTAAATTTCTGAACGCAATCATAATATTTGACAACCAACTAATATGTCAATCTATCCTGTCGCATTTCAGAGCACGGAAAAAAGTATTATTACGATACGATGCCGAGGAGAAGACGACCTGACTTAGGTCGTTGTAGTCAATCAAATGTGCGAAGAGCTACCTCACGTGTTAACCGCACTGATGACCAGAGACAGACAGATCAAGAAAATAGTCGTATTGCTATGTCAGAATTGCGTTCTTTAGTGAGTGACAATGTAGGAGATAGGCTTAGAATGCAACGAGTTCGTGCACATCAAACACAACAACAGCAAGCTAGACATAATGAAATTGAGCGAATCCGCAGACGCAGTGCTCCTGTGATTCTTGAACGAGCTGCATTCCACTATGATTTGGCAATTGATTATTATGCCGACAAATCGGTAACAATTGGGGAAATGAAAACAATTTGTAAATATTGTAAGGCGTTAAAATACACTGGTGAATCTTCTGGATTATGTTGTGCTGAAGGCAAAGTAAAATTGCCACAATTGGTCCCACCACCAGATCCTTTACGCTATTTAATTTCTGGGATTGGAAATGATTCTAAGCACTTATTGACCAACATTCAGAAATATAACAACTGTTTCCAGATGACATCATTTGGTGCTACACATATTATACAAAACAATTTCATGCCCACTTTCAAGGTATTATATTATATAAGAATATTTTTTTATATTATTCAAGTTTGTACTAAAATATATATATCGGAAATAATTAATGGACAAATTTTTAAAAATTACAGATACAAGGACAAATTTATCACTTACTGGGAACTCTGTTACCACAATCGTCATATGCACGATGCATTAAACCACGAGTTGCAAAGAGAACATCAGTACGACATTGAAGCATTGGCCGAAACAGTTCGTACAAATGTTCCACAATTAAATCAACAACAAAGAATTGCGTACGACACTTTGATAGAAGCTGTGAACAGTGGATCTGGTGGAATTTATTTCCTTGATGCTCCCGGAGGAACCGGAAAAACGTTTTTAATTTCATTGCTTTTGGCGAGGATAAGATCGCGAAATGATGTTGCTCTAGCGTTGGCTTCATCTGGAATAGCTGCAACTCTGCTAGAAGGCGGAAATTACAACTAAACATGCAAATCACCAAAACACCAATTTGCAACATCGCCAAAAATAGCGCAATGGCCAAGATCCTACAGGTATGCAAATTGATTGTTTGGGATGAATGCACAATGGCCCATAAGAGGTCACTGGAGGCACTGGACAGAACGTTGAAAGATCTTCGTGACAACCAAAATATTTTCGGTGGGGCCATGATTCTGTTGTCAGGTGATTTTCGTCAGACTCTTCCAGTTATTCCCCGATCAACTGTTGCTGATGAACTAAATGCATGCCTAAAATCATCAAATTTGTGGCAGTACGTAAAGATACTCCACTTAACAACTAACATGCGAGTATTTTTGCAACAAGATGAAACTGCAAATGTGTTTGCGAAGCAGTTGTTAGCCATTGGAAATAATAAAGTTGCAGTGGACACCTCGACCGGATTCATCACATTACCTACAGATTTCTGTCACATCACAGACTCAAAAGTGGAACTTATTCAGCGAGTTTTCCCAGATATAGCGCAAAAGTTCAATAACCATAATTGGCTGGGTGAACGAGCAATATTAACTGCGAAAAATAAAGATGTCGAGGATCTTAATGCGACCATTCAGAATTTTCTTCCAGGACAGTTTGTTTCCTTCAAATCAGTCGACACCGTAATGAACCAGGATGACGTAATCAACTATCCCACTGAGTTCTTAAATTCACTGGAATTGCCTGGATTACCACCTCACAATTTGCAGTTAAAAGTAGGATCAGTTGTCATCATACTGCGTAACATTAATCAACCTCGACTATGCAATGGAACAAGACTGGCTGTGAAAAGACTGATGAATAACGTCATTGAGGAGACAATCATAAAAGGAAAATACAAAGGAGAGGATGTCTTGATCCCGCGGATAGCGATGATTCCAACGGACTTACCATTCGATTTTAAACGCTTACAATTTCCAGTACGTCTGGCCTTTGCGATGACCATAAATAAATCGCAAGGACAGTCGTTAGAAGTTTGTGGAATCAACTTGGAGTTTCCCTGTTTCGCGCATGGACAATTACGGACGTGTTCGCGCGTCGGAAAACCGTCTTCTTTGTTTATTTACGCACCACAAAACAAAACAAAAAATATAGTTTATGAGAGGGCTTTAAATTAATTAACAGACTGTATTTTAACAGTGTATGTTTGTGAATATCAAATTTAAACCTTATAAATAGCCAGTATTTCAGGAAAATTCTGTTTTCTAAGTAAGCAACATGATGTATCGAAAATAATAATAAAACTTCATGCTTTATTCAATAAATGCTTTTTTATTAAATACGGATTGAATTTGTTTGTTTTAAAATCATATTATACAAAAGATTAGGTCTTTTATTTATCGATGAGGCAGTACGAAGTCTGCCGGGTCAGCTAGTTTATATAATAAAAATAATAAAAAAACAGATTTCCTTCTTTCCACGTCCAAGATTCCCACCCACCAACCCACACCCACCCCCACCCATCCTGCCAATGCTTCATTTCTTTTGTGGCGGTAGGTCAGTTCGTCAACAAGAAGAACAAAAAAAAATTTCAGCTTAGCAAAGAACAAACGCTATGTATGTATGTGAGGCTGAGCTTTAGCTGTATATGTGCACATATTGTAGGTCTGCTTGCTTGTATTGGTTTGTTACGCTGCCGCTGCCTAAGAAATCACCCATTACTTTAGAATTTATTTGAGATTAAGATTTTTTTTGGGCAAGCAAAATACACAAAATTGTATATTTTGTATATCCTCTATATTCTAATTTTGTTTAATGTACCATTAACGAATATAATGAACGAATGTAAATATGTACAAATGCAAAATGTATATTAGACATGACATCAAATTATATTAATTGTCGATAGGGTAGTAGTGCGTCGCTTCAATAAGCAACAATCAGCAAATAAATTTGTGATTCAAGAAATCTTCTAAAAAATATTTTTCTGGCACAGCTCTGCACACGTACACAAACATATGAATGTACTTGCAGGTTCTGTCTGTGGATGGACATTCGCATCACAAAAATGAAGATGATTTCAAATTTGACGTCCAAATATGGCACTAAAATCTGTATGGACCCATTACCCATTTATATGTCATTAACATCCATATTCAAGGATAATATATATATTTTTTTTAGCGCATATTACTTTCTTATATGTGATCAAACATATCATTGTATAATAAACTACACCATACAATTAAATATATTTCTGTGAATATATACTTATATCAGCTCATTATATTAGTATATTCTATATTAAACAAAGTTAGCATCTAAACATGTACAAAAATAACAATTATTCTGGCAAACGTCTTCAAAAAGGTTCGACTCAAAACAAAGTTTATAGCACAAATTTCAGTTGTTCGCTCATACACACATGCAAACACGCTAAGTACGTGAGAATGCATGACGTCACGTCTCAGTCGGGGGTTAATAACGACCGTCATGGTGCGGACAAAAATATGTATGGACTCCATACTATAGAGTGTCTTGTCTATGTATTGAATGGTTCGTGATTCTATCATAATGTTAAGATCTCTTTACCTCATTTTAAAATCTATCTTTTTGATTTTATGCCCCTACTTTGGCAAATCCGGCCACAGTGCAATGGTAAAGGCGATTCACTGTGTTCCGTCGTATGGGCATTTTCAGTACTGAAACTTTTTTTATCCGACCTGCGATTCAATTTGTCAGCAAATGCAAATAATGTTTTTGAATTTTAAAAAATCGGAAATAAATGCAAAACTATATTTACAACTTATGTTTCTCATTTGGTATTGGTTATTTACATATGTATGTATCATATGATAGATATTAAGTCATATATTATATTTAATTTTTATTTCTGATTTTTGCAATACAAATTAAAAATACCTCTTTTTCTAATTGGACATTTTTTTGTAGATTTAAATTTTTATTTTAAACTTATTCCATTTACAGTCCCTGCTAATAACTAATAATTTAATAATAATTGAGAGAGAGAGAGGGCTATTTACAATTATGAGGAGTTGTTGGGGGCTTTATATGTATGTATACAAGTTGGAGATGTATAAAATTATGTACATACATATGTTAGAGTTATCTCTTATTCCTTCATTTTCTGCTGAGAGCGAGGTTTGAGAGCGAGGGAAATGGTCGTCTCAGCCGAGTGTGGCGTGGTGGTGCAGTTGACTCTGAAAGAGAGAGAGAAAGAGAGAGAGAGGAGAAGATCAAAAGGAAATTGCTGAAGGAGAGTATTTGGATGATGCAATGCTGTGTCGGGTATTGCGTGAGGGTAGAGACGCTGGTACGAAAGAGTTGAGTTCAGTTGCTCATGAATTTCGAACGAAAACACGTCGCCTCGCCGCTGCTCACTGCGCTCGAGACTAGAAACGATGCAAGAGGAAAAATATCCCCCTGTCCCTTTGCCCCTGAAACTCACGTGTTTGTTTAATTTTTTGTTCTTTTAATATTGGGCTTCTGATTTATACTTAACATTAAAAACAGAGAAAGGCATTGCTTCACATACGTGCGGGCACCTACTCCATCTACTTCTTACGCCTTCGAACAATTAAACGGGGATGCATTCGGGAAATATTTTCCTACCTGCTTTGACATCGTGCAATCTCTAATCAAGAAGTATCCAAACCCAGTTCGGAAAAAAGGAAATAAACAATCGCGCTCAACTAAATGCCAGTAAAAATCCAAAATTCCAATACGTCAATGGCATCATTTAAACTCAATGAGCTGCTTAACAAACACAGGCCAAGCACTCCTCTTGGCTAAAAACCAATTTGTGAGACAACAGGTGGCAAGCTTATAGCCTTTTTAGACTACCGCAGCATAGCCACGTCCATAATTTAACAAATGCAATAGGCAGAGCCCTTGAGTCTGATGAGGCAATCCCAAAAATTACAATAAACCCGACTAACCCGAACCCGAATCCATTTCATCCAATTTAGCACCTACTGTCTAAACCCAATGAAAAGAAAATGTAAACTTAGACGCACACTTTTTCGCCACGTAGCCACCCTTACACCCAACCAACGAAACAAAAATACAAATCTCAATTAAAGAATTGGACATGCAAATCAAATGCCACATAGAATTTGCAGAACTAAAAATAGTAGACCAAAAACTACGGAAAATAAAACCAAGTAAAATCAGCCAATCAGAAATCACTCCCAGCACTTAATTCCAATACTCCGTCAAAAGAACAACTAGCTCATGACCTGCAGTTGACCAACGAGGAAGCAGTCTTCATAGACATAGATCTGGATCTTAGCTCCTCCCCAAATATAGCATACAGAATTTAAAAAAATCAATACTTTTGCGTGGTGCTTTGAATAATTCCATAGCTAAAACGAACACATCACCGCGCTCTCCGTAAAAAGCCACAAAATGGTACCACCAACGAAACGCCAGCAAGAGATAGATCACTGCTGCCGATGAACCCATGTATAAAAACTGATTCGTTCAAATTTTTACGACTCAAGTTCCGATATTCTGCTTTGCTTAATTTTTAACTGCGATGTTTTGACGCAAAAAAGTAAACATTTTTTTTCCAGCAAATTTCATTTATATTTTACCATGGTGATAGTCTCTTAGTTACTATTATATTAGTGATCATCGTAATATGAGTTTGGGTTATGTTATTTTAAAAAGTCTAGAAGTTTGGTGTGTATTCCAGAAAAAAATAGTTATTTTTGAAAACCTGACATTTTTTTATTTGATTTTTGTTGGTTTTAGTTTTACGGGCTTATGCTTATTCTATTCTTTGGATGGAATTGGGAAGAGGTGGGGATGGGATTATTTTTATTTTGATGGGGAGTGGCTTATTGACGGATATTTTATACCAGCCTTCGGCGTGACTTAAAGATGTCTTCTCTGGTAAAATATGAGGTTTTCGTCTTCCTCATAGATGATGCCCAAACCATTAGGTATTTCGGTTGCATCATATTTGGAACAAGATTATGTCTATCATTGTTGTTTCTGTTAATGTGTAGAGCCGCTTGTTGGAGATCTAGTGGCCCGTCAATGCGTCTCGGCTTTGGGTGCCAATTGTTTTGCATAGTATTTTTCGTTCGAATCGTCGCAGCTCTTCCATCTTCTCGCATTCGGATACAGGTCGCCCACACGAGGTCCTCTAAGAATTGAACAGCTGCATTTGTTTGCGTTGAGTTTGAGATGCCATTTGGTAAAGTAGATGCACAGAACGTTCAGGTACCCGTTAAGTTATCTTTCGGCAATACGCATTGAGCCTGAGGAAGCCAAGAGGAGGATATCATCGGCGTATATAAGTGCCTTGATTCTTGTGTTAGAGCCGGTAGGAACTTGGTATTCGGGTATATCTGCCAAATAGCTGTTGTAGACGATAGTCGCCAGCAGAGATCCTTGTGGAACTCCTGCTAGGATTGACCTATTAGGGACAGATTCTCATTATCTAGGCTGCATACCTGAAATGATCGATTTGTGAGATAATTATGTATTATTTTTATATCAGAATTAAAATTGAATTGGGTCATCTTGTAAATGAGTCCGCTAGTCCAGACTGTGTCAAATGCTTTTTCAAAGTCAAGAGCACAGGAAATTGTAGCACATCTGAGGGAAAGATTCTCAAAGATGAAATCATTTGCTTCGATAAATGCATGGTTGCTCGATGATTTCGATTGATTTATGAAGCCATACTGAGTATCCTTCAATGTGTTATTTGAGTCCATGTGCTTCTGAATTTGTCCCATTATTATCTTTCCAGCAGCAGACTTATTGCAGATAGAAGGGCAATAGGTCTGTAGGCCCGAAGGCTGTGGGGACTTGTTCCTGGTTTGTGGTTAGGGATGATTCTGCTGTTCTTCCACTCGGACGGAAAGTATCCCAAGTTGAGGCAGTGGTTGAACAGTGTAGCCAAATGGTGTAAGATAGGCATATTGCAGCGTTTCAACAGGAAGTTGCTGGTGCCGTCTGGTCCCATAGTCTTCTTTGAGTTTTTTAGCTTCAGGATTTCAAACAGTTCTTCGGCGTTTGTGAATCCACAGTCATGGGACTCGGGCCAGTTACCTGTTCTAGAAATATTAAATATAGTTTTGCACGAGTTTAATGTTGTGGATGCGGTTTCGGCTATGGTTTCATTTATAGTGGCGTGTGGGCTCTGAGGACAGTGTCTAAGTTTCATTTTGGCTATGAACTCTTTCGAAGGACCAGGCTAGGGCATTGATTTTTTTACTCGTAGATGTTATGATTGGGGAGGCGCTGTTATCTAGTAGATCATAGGCTAGTTGTTCTTTTGGTGGCGTGCTTGTATTGAGCGCTTGGAGTGACTTCTGGCTGATTTTACTAGGGTTTATTTTGCGTAATTTTTGGTCTATGGATTTTAGCTCGGCAAATTCTATGTGGCTTTTAATTTGTGCTTCCAAGTCTTTTATTGCGTTATTTATTTGATTTCGTTGATTGGGTGTTAATGTGGCTATGCGGCGGAAAAGTGTGCGTCTAAGTTTACGTTTTCTTTTAATTAAGTTCTGGCAGTAGGTGCTAAGTTGGATGGATGGGTTATTTGGGTTAGTTGGGTTTACTGTAATTTTTGGGATTGCTTCATCTGAATTAAGGGCTCTGGCTATTGCATTTGTTAAAATATAGACGTGGTTATCTATGTCATCGGTGTTTATGTTTTGGGTGTTTGTGATGTTCCTAAGTTTCTTTAATATTATGGTGTTCCAGTGGATCGGATTTATTTTCTGAAAATTATGGAGGGATTTTGGTGGGTTGTATGTAAGTCGGCTCCGTCTTAGATTTTTTGTCATAGCTATTCCAAAGTGATCTGATGTGAAGTCTTTGATGGTTTTGCAGCCGTGTGTAAATGCTGGGTAGTCAATTGGTGTTGAGGATGATGTTAAAAAGAAATCGATGGAGGAGTCTTCCATCCGATTTGAATGCGTGGGTTCTTGGGTTGGGTGTAGGGTTACAAATAGTTGGTTTGCCAGCCATTGCTCCAAACGATTTCATGAGTTGTTAATGTGACTTGGACGATATGTGGGACCGTTCCAAGATGGATGTTTCGCGTTCAAGTCATATCCGAACACGTATTGCTCATGGTCCTCTATCTTAGCTAGCTAGTGCACTAGTGTCCAAGTCTGAACTTAGTAGAGGAGGCTGGGTGCGCAGATACAGTGAAGTTGTTATCAGTCCCGTTCTCTTATTATTTCTGTAGGTATGGAAGATCTGCACTGCCACAGCGTCGATGTAGTGCATTTCTCACACAGATGGCTACCGACGTTCCAGGGAAACTTGTGGTGTTCCGCGTGGTTTCCAAGCTAGGCACCTGTTGTCTCACGAATTGGTAGTTTCTTAGCCCTGGTGAGTGCGTGTCTCGCAGCTTGTGTTCAGCGAGGAGCATCAGATCTGGGCTGTGCTTATTTAAAAGCTCGTTGAGTTCCTTTCGTTTTCTCAATTGAACGATGCCTTTTACGTTTTGGAATATGATTTTTACCGGCATTTTAGTTCGCCGCGATTTGAATCAGGAAGTCCAAAATCAACTGTTGCTTCTTCGTCGTAGCCGAGCAGAGCCAGGATATTTCTTCACGAGCGTTCGCATTATGTCGAAGCAGGTGAGCAAGATCTTTTCCGAATGCTTCAACGAAGTCTTCATTCAGTTGCTCGAATGAAAAACGGACGTTTTCTTTGTACGTCTTTGATTTTTCTTGGCGTGTTTTGGGTGTTTCCTTCAATTGTGGAACCATCGGTCCGCTTTTGGCTGTTGAGGCAAAGCTTCGTCCCTTTTCAATACGGCGTTGTGGGAGGACTGCTTTTATGATTGTCTTGTTGTTTTGGTTTTAATTTTTATCACGCCTTTCCGTTGTTTTTTTTATATACTCCATTCGGACTGGCCAGATCTTTGCATTAGCCGTATGGTCCCCTGAGCAGTTCACGCATTGTGTTTTTTGTGCTGGCTCTTCTTGGCTCATTTTTTCCTCTTTTTTCTTCAGACTGCATTGTCCTGGGGCATGGGTTTTTGTGCATTTAACACACAGGAATGCCATTTTCCAATTGCTTGCTACGTGGCAAAATCTTTGGCATTTGTGACATTTCTTTATTGCGTTTGGGTGAGTTTTAAAGCTCTCGATGTTGATTCGGCAGTTTAGGAGTGCTGTAATTTTGTAAATAACGTTTATTTTTTCCGTTTTTCCACTTGTATCCTCCACATTCTATTTTTGTAGGCCTTCACTGCCAGGATGTTTAGCTCAGGCACGGCCTCAGCTAGTGCAGTTTGTACTGTTTTTGCACTGTATCCTTCAAGAGGAAGTTTCTTCATAATTATTGTGTGTGGTTTCATTTGCTTTAGTGTGAAGCTTAAGTACAACACTTTCACGAACTTTTCTTTGCTTACGTTAAAGTCTGCCAGCCAGAATACCTTCACGTGTAAATAAAACAGTCGCGGTGGCGAATTGTGTTTTTAAGAAAATAATTTTTTTTTAATTTAACAACACTTATTTGAGTTACAAAATACTTATGTTTAGTTAGTGAGGTTTGTATTGCAACTGTTTTTCAATTTAGGCGGGTGTGAGGATATATTGTTTATTAATTAAGTGGAAGCCAAAGGCAAAGAAAGACAAAGATCGAGATTGAATCTGGGGAAGCCAAAGATTGTTTACAGCTCGTGTAAGAGGCCAATGGAATTGGTTTTCATTGAGTTGAATACAATTTTTACTTTGATCGGCCATTTTGTACATATGTATGCGTGCGTCTGTGTTTTCCTACATAAAATGTATGCACGTGAATTGATGAGGCCTCTTCTTGAGGTGATGACACCTATTCCGCTGTGGGGTTTCAAAGACAGTTTTGCAGTGAGCGCTCACTCAAAAGTGTTTCGCTCTACTTGACTCCGACCGAAGATGAACCCTTGGGAGTTGCCTTTTAACCATAGCTCGCAAATAGCTGTTGACCGATTCATGCGGTTGCAAAATAAGATTTATTCACTGAGACTTTGAGCAAAAAGTCGGAGAGCAACCGATTGCATTGTTCGTACAAAAAGTGTGCTCGCGCTCAACCGACGAGCATTTTTATCCGGTCTCTTTTGCTCTGCTCATTCGATTCGCCCTCGAACGACGATTCAAAAAGTCTTTTGCGAATGTATGTGTGTATGTGAAGTCTCGAAGGGTCTACGATGGTACAGTGATCGTAGGTCGAGAATTTTGACAAAATGTATAGTCGCCTAAATTTTTTTAGAAATGTAATGCTGAAATCGCCACACTTGAGTACGCTGGCACTGGTAGTATTGGCTACACACAACCTAAACTCGTTATTAGTTGTTAAGCTTAATTCAAAATAAATTAATTATAAAGAAACTATTCATTTTTTAATCAAAAAACTAGTTTTAAATATAAAAAATTCATATTTAAAATTTTAAGAAAATTTAGAGTGAAAATCGAATGTCACAACGAAACACGGTGCACCGAAAAGGAAACAAATTATTGAAAAGACCGTTTGGGTTGACTTTTTCAGTCAATCGGTCATTTAGTGAGTCTCTCTGTGCGAGCATCACTCGTATCTCTCATTGTGCTTTCTCGGTAATAGAGCGTCTCACAAACAGCTCAGCGAAAAGCGCTCAACAGAAAACCGAAACGAAGATAAACGAAGTCTGCTGCTCAGATAGAGAACGATGGTGCATCCTTTTTTTCGGTTGTTCTCGCGAGCAGAGCGTAAGAAAAACAAACGGTGAACAGTTATTTGCGAACTATGTATGCTTTTAACACTACTTTATATCGACACTCCACCAAACAAGAAATAGCCAGATCAGGTTTAATGTGCCACATGTGTGAGCGATATGAGCCCATATGTAAGTGAATAAGTACAATACATTTTCTTAGTTTAACACAGAATATCCAACCGTTAAGCTACGTACTACAGTTTCGCCTCCCACTCTCTTTGCTCTCGTCAATCGGAATGAAGAAGCGGAAAGCGTGACTTGACTTTGGCGCCCAATAGGATGACCGCACATCACCAAATACGTAGTATACTGATAAATACCGACTGAAATACAATCGATTATGCGGGCGTGGCGCTACATTTAAATATACAGACTATCGAGCCGATCCGTTCTACGACAAACAAGCAGCTCACCACATCCAGAACAGCTAACTTGAAGACGGGACGGATCATTACATTGGCTCGATCGTCGTAAAGATATAAACGTGTTTGCCATGACCAATGCAAGCTCACATGGCAGTCCACAAAAATGAGCAACAGCAGCGCCCCCGCACTTCCGACACCATAGTAGTGGCGCGGACATCGGGACTCTCTCACGTAGGTCATCTCAAGCCGCCAGCTCTGGTAACGGCCCGTCCCATCCAACTCCTTCCTGCTAATTCTCTCGCATCAGCATTTTGGCGGTCACCGTGTAACAGCTCAAGAATCCTATCGGGTCAAACGTTGACATGACGAGGCTTAGGAACTACCTCTTGGTGGGGATACGTTTACCGGTCATCACGCTGCTGGGCACCCGATGGTACCGAAGGTTTCCGAAGGGAAAACTGGGGACAAGATACCCTGTAAATTAGGGTAAGAAAGAATAATAATAGAGGAAGAAGAGATAGTGCCCCACCGACGACACAGCATTGTACCACGCCCACCCCACCATGATCCTGCGAAGCCGAGAGAGATTACGGCAAGATCCCTGAGATTTCCTACGTCAGCCATCCTACTACACTCCAGAGCGGCATGGTTCCCAAAATAATGGGTTTTGTATCACTTATTCATCTTAACAAACCTTTTTATTACAAATTAATTTCGCATAAATCTATGACAAAGTTAAGCCAACAAAAAACAAAAAAAAACGAGAGAGAACGTTGTGAGCCGCTGCAATGGCCGCGGCTCTACTTTATACCCGGTACTCAGTCAGTATATACGTATTTATGTATACATATGAGCACTAACCATACAATATATAGATAAGACACTTCATACACCGAAATTGACCGCACCAAACGGTCATTATTAACCCCCGACAGAGACGTGACGTCATGCCCCGACTGAGACGTGACGTCATGCGTTCTCATGTACTTAGCGTGTTTGCATATGTATGTGTATGAGCGGTGGTATGTATGTGTATGGTTAGTGATATGAGCTTACGATTTATTTAATTAATTATATGTTCGCAAAAGAGACGAATTAAATTTTGGCCAAAATGGAAATTTTCAAAATATTATGCTGTATTTTTATATTTTAGAAGTTATCTATTTCCATTTTTATTTACATATAATTTTTACTTCGGCTGCTACATTTTTACATACATAACTACATATATAACTACTTACATATATAACTACTTACAAGAGACGTGGATGTGTGTGCGAGAGAGAGAGGGAATCTCTTGGCTGCCGTTGGGTCGCCACTGAAATTTAATTTGTTCCTTCTGGCTATAATAATGATCCGATATGATCCAGATTCGACAATCTAATAGATACGGATATTTTCCATAATTCTGCGTTTTTCGTTTTCTCGTATCTTACAAATTGTAGATTGCTCAGATTTTCGTTCTTTGTGGGGGCGGAAGTGGACGGGGCGCAATTTTGAAATACATTCGGAGTAGTGTGATAACACAGAAGCCTGGATACAATATTGAAGAGACAATACCCTTTTGGGCCGAAGTGTCCAATTATCGAGATGGAGCTGGGACGAAAAGGTTTTCGGCACTGGCATCATTTGCACTAAGCCTTTTATCGCTGCCATGGTCGAACGCAGAGGTAGAAAGGGTTTTTAGTCAAATGAACATTGTCAAAACGAAGCAAAGAAATAGTATGGCGAATAGAACTTTGAACGCAATTTTACATATAAGGTATTTTTCCTGTTAAGCTAATATTTTATAACATTTTTAATTACATTAAATTTTTTATTTGTAGATACGGACTACGCAGACAAGAAAAATGCTGCCACGATTACAAATTACCAGCAGCATGTTTGAGAAAGATAGGGACCAATGAAACCTACATAAACCAAGATGATGAAGATGAAGTCATTGATGAAATCATCCAAAATATTGAAATAAACCAATAAAAAAAAATTTCTTTGTAACGTTTTTTTTTAGCTACGAAGAATAATTTCTAGCTATTTCTAGCTTTTTTTTAAAGGCTTATTTAGCGTTTTCCTTCAACGAAGTGTTGGCAGCACTGGATTTGCGACCGCACTGGAGTTCGTGCGAGCGAGATAGCACTCTTTGAGAAAACAACCCTCCCTACAAAACAGAATTGTATGAGCGTTAGACATCTTAGTGTTTATATTGTCTTTGGTTATACCACTAACCATACAATATATAGATAAGACACTTCATACACCGAAATTGACCGCACCAAACGGTCATTATTAACCCCCGACAGAGACGTGACGTCATGGCCCGACTGAGACGTGACGTCATGCGTTCTCATGTACTTAGCGTGTTTGCATATGTATGTGTATGAGCGCACAACTGAAATTCGTGCTCTCTCAACTTTGTTTTGAGTCGACGCTTGCCAGAATAATTGTTATTTTTGTAGATGTTTAGATGCTAACTTTGTTTAATATAGAATATACTAATATAATGAGCTGATATAAGTATATATATTCACAGAAATATATTTAATTGTGTAGTTTATTATACAATGATATATTTGATCACATATAAAAAAGTAATATGCGCTAAAAAAAATATATATATATCATCCTTGAATATGGATATTAATGACATATAAATGGGTAATGGGTCCATACAGATTTTAGTGCCATATTTGGACGTCAAATTTGAAATCATCCCCATTTTTCAGAACCTGAAAGTACATACATATGTGTGTGTACGTGTGCAGAGCTGTGCCAGAAAAATATTTTTTAGAAGATTTCTTGAACCACAAATTTATTTGCTGAGTGTTGCTTATTGAAGCGACGCACTAATACCCTATCGACAATTAATATAATTTGATGTCATGTCTGATATACATTTTGCATTTGTACATATTTACATTCGTTCATTATATTCGTTAATGGTACATTAAGCAAAATTAGAATATAGAGGATATACAAAATATACAATTTTGTGTATTTTGGGCAAGCTTCATCATAAAATCTTAATCTCCAATAAATTCTAAAGTAATGGGTGATTTCTTAGGTAGCGGCAGCGTAACAAACCAATACAAACAAGCAGACCTACAATATGTGCACATATACAGCTAAAGCTCAGCCTCACATACATAGCGTTTGTTCTTTGCTGAGCTGAAATTTTGTTATGTGTTTTCTTCTTCAGCTTGTTGACGAACTGACCTACCGCCACAAAAGAAATTAAGCATTGGCAGGATGGGTTGGGGTGGGTGTGGGTTGGTGGGTGGGACACTTGGACGTGGGAAGAAGGAAATATGTATAATAATATATAATATAATAAAACTAAAAATAAAAAAACATATTTCCCTTTTCCCACGTCCAAGTGTCCCACCCACCAACCCACACCCACCCCAACCCATCCTGCCAATGCTTAATTTCTTTTGTGGCGGTAGGTCAGTTCGTCAACAAGCTGAAGAAGAAAACACATAACAAAATTTCAGCTCAGCAAAGAACAAACGCTATGTATGTGAGGCTGAGCTTTAGCTGTATATGTGCACATATTGTAGGTCTGCTTGTTTGTATTGGTTTGTTACGCTGCCGCTACCTAAGAAATCACCCATTACTTTAGAATTTATTGGAGATTAAGATTTTATGATGAAGCTTGCCCAAAATACACAAAATTGTATATTTTGTATATCCTCTATATTCTAATTTTGCTTAATGTACCATTAACGAATATAATGAACGAATGTAAATATGTACAAATGCAAAATGTATATCAGACATGACATCAAATTATATTAATTGTCGATAGGGTATTAGTGCGTCGCTTCAATAAGCAACACTCAGCAAATAAATTTGTGGTTCAAGAAATCTTCTAAAAAATATTTTTCTGGCACAGCTCTGCACACGTACACACACATATGTATGTACTTTCAGGTTCTGAAAAATGGGGATGATTTCAAATTTGACGTCCAAATATGGCACTAAAATCTGTATGGACCCATTACCCATTTATATGTCATTAATATCCATATTCAAGGATGATATATATATATTTTTTTTAGCGCATATTACTTTTTTATATGTGATCAAATATATCATTGTATAATAAACTACACAATTAAATATATTTCTGTGAATATATATACTTATATCAGCTCATTATATTAGTATATTCTATATTAAACAAAGTTAGCATCTAAACATCTACAAAAATAACAATTATTCTGGCAAGCGTCGACTCAAAACAAAGTTGAGAGAGCACGAATTTCAGTTGTGCGCTCATACACATACATATGCAAACACGCTAAGTACATGAGAACGCATGACGTCACGTCTCAGTCGGGCCATGACGTCACGTCTCTGTCGGGGGTTAATAATGACCGTTTGGTGCGGTCAATTTCGGTGTATGAAGTGTCTTATCTATATATTGTATGGTTAGTGGTTATACTCTACTAAAGTTCAATTTATTAGTAAATGTTAAGACACATATAAGTACCAAAGAAAATATTACATTTTGGGGACGAAACACAATCACAGGTCACAAATATTTATTTTGTTAGTAACTACATACCTTTTCCTTTAATTTACAGCAAAAAGTTCAATTGAAAGCAATAACACTAATTTATACAAATTTTTTTTATACGCAATCAGAATTGGCGGGAAAGCTGATGGCAACAGCTGATGAAACATATGCTGACTTCAAAGCTTCACTGCTGTTCAAATATTGGTAGAAAATCGAATCGATTAATGTTTTTGGACTATTGAATATGTTAGTAATCGATTGCAAAAACAATTTTGGCGCCAAGTTTTACTTAAAATTTGAATTAATCGGAGCTAAATCAGCCGTTTCGCCCACTGTGCATCGCCTCGATTATATGTATATGGCATTATTCATAATGCTATCCAAGTCATTGATTAACAATAGATGCTAGGGCCTTTTATACACCGCACAGATAATCCGTTTTTGTTGCTGTCGCTGTCTCTGTTTGTGATTTTTTTTCATCGTATTAACATTTGTTGATGCTGTTGCTGCAGCTGTTGGTAGGTAGGATAGGTAATTTCAATTTCAATTTGCAATTGCCTCAATATATTTTGGTGTCGGTTCAATTCGAATTGAATTATACTGCTTTATTCTTTGCTAGGCATATTGCTACCGAGCCACCACGCGAACGACTACAACATCCACCGCCACCAACACCACCATTTTGAACCTGTGCTGTTGCTGCTGTCGCCGCCGTCGCCGTTGGGACATCGGTAGCAATTGATTTGCATTTTGTCGGATAAATTGGTAGTTATCCAAATCGATATGGTGCTTTTGCATTAGACGATGCTCGGATATGAGCAGAACCAGACAGGTTTATGCAATTGCAGTAAATGCTGAAGTTCGGCACCTTTTTGCAACGATATGATCGAGTTGACGTTTTGGGCAATGATCTTCAGAACGGTCATTCTAAAGAAATCGAGCATAATTGTGTTATAAATGCGGTCAATATTAATTGCTTCGATTGGACGCGATTCTCTTGTTTTTGGTTACCTCATATCGCGCCTATCCCAAGCGCAGCAAGGGTCTCACGGGCCTGACCATCTTCATCGGCGCATATTTGGTGTGGATTCACATTGTCAAGCATTACTCCGGCGTCTGGTGTTGCTGCCATAGATGAGCACCTCCTGTGAGAAGGCCTTGGCCGGCACCGTGTGACTGTGCAGGGCCACCGTAACGAGGGTGCCGCTGGCCAGCTCCATTTGAAAGTTGCAAAAATCCGGTGCCGTTATCTGACGAATACCATTGATCGCCGGCGTCGTCTTGGTATAGGCTCTAAGGACGCCATGCACGCGCACAGCAGTTCCTCCTCCTTGACGCGATCCCGCATGGAATTACGGCCCAGAACTGTCATCTTGCAGAGCGTCTCCTCCTGCAGCCGGCGCAGAGAGTTGCCCTTGGGTCCCAGAAGTTTGCCAACAAAATTGAACTTTGGATGCTCTCTGATTGGCACCAAGACACGCTGTGATATGCGCAGAGGTTTCTCCCGGTATATGTCCGCGTACTTCTGCTCCCGCGACGGTATGCGTCCTGTCGTCTGGACTTTTTCAATCTCTGCGAGGAGCGCACAATGTTAGTCGGACAATCAATCTGGCAGTAGAAGGTGGAGTTCATGAACACTTACCGCCATCCAAAAGCTTCTCGCCAATGGGAAACTTTCGGTCCATGCGATTCCTTTCGGCCATGCAGTCGCGTATGTACTCATTGGCCTTCTCGTTTATCTGAACACTACCATTGCCGTCGCTTCCATGGTGGCCGTGGTCGTGGGCGGAGCTGTCACCGTTGTGGGTGTCACAGTGTGCAGCACAGGAATTTCAATCTTGACCGGGAATCCAGTGGGTAACTTGAGCGTCACGAAATTTCGCAGCTTGTTGATGTGCTTCAGGGGAGCCACCACCTCGAGGACGTCCAAAAGCATTTCAACGCTGAGTGGGAAGTCCGTGCTCATGGCGACTGTAGCCCGCAGGGTCTTGCTGGACTTGCCCAGCAACACGTTCGCAACGCCATCTCATGTGCATGAAATGTCCAACAAGCGATTGAAGAAGAGCAGCTGTTGTGTGGTGGTGGGACGTACCAAGCTTTCCTGGAGGTATATGAAGAGGTGCTTGACTATCTGCGCCTGTGTTTGTGGTACTCCGCTGGCGTGGTGGCAGCTCCGGGCGATGAGAAGTATACCAGCGAATTGCGTGAATATATAAACAGAAACTACGTTGATGAGGAGGGAAATGCCAGATACTTAAATGTCTCGGAGGGTCTTCATCGATACAATACATCGATATAACATCGCATCGATATAACAATATAACATGTTCCGCCCAACTCTACATTGCGGTACTTTTTCAAAAAAAAAAAATTGGCATTGTTTACAGAACATTGCACATCATCACATCATTTTAAATGAAAACCATGCTTTCCGCAAATAGACTTGTGCCCCTCTTCCGCACGTACGGTGGTGCGGTCACCCCCCCATTAGAGGACCAGGAAGTTTATAATTGCCTGAGGTTTTTTGAAAAGCATCACGACACCTCCAAGGGCGAACCTTCAGTACATGGGCGACGACAACTTCATTGTTGTATTCGACGAATTACACATAAAAAAAGTTGTAAGTAGAAAGTTTTTATTTCATTTTAACTGCATTTAAATTTGACCATTTATTTTTCTTTTCAGGTTGGCGCAACAAAGGAATGGGCAGGTACTGACAAGTACAAATTGCTTGTGATTGCGGCCCAGAAGGTCGACGCAACTGCATTTCAATTCGTGTATCTGCAAGCTGTAAGTATTAATAAAATAAACATTTTGTTCAAATAATGAAATAATTGGTTTTCCCTCTTTTAGGTGCCCAATACCTCCGTATTGGGCAGCATAGTGATCAACGAGGGCGTCCAGAAGGTGCTAGGCGCAATCCGTGACCGACAGTTGAAGCACAATTTGTTGGCTGTGGTGTCCTACGGCAACTATGCCAACGTATTGGCCAAAACTTGTGCGGGTAGCTCGGTCGCTGCTTCGTATGATGTGTGTCACATCCTGCCAAGACTGGCGGTAACATACAAAGTAGCGGACGAGCTATTTGCACGGCTCTACGGTTGCGCCTACACGCTGGAGAACCACAGCGAAAAACTCGAGACCATCGACAAGTTTTATCGTGATGTGGTTCGGCCCTCGATGAACGCGAAAATGCAACTGATTTGCGACGCGGAAACTATTCAGTTTTCGCGTATGGTAGGGAAATATTTTAGCACGTCCACCCAACCTTTTCCAATTTCGCATATTAATTCCAACATTCTGGAGAAGGTTGGGAAGGAGGTCAGCACCAGAGTCGGCAGAATGCTGAAATTCGCGCATGAATATGCAGGGGGGGCACCTCCCACTCAATTGGTGATAACCATTAGTGGGGTATACGCTCTATTGGGAACGCCAATAACTCGACATTATGTCGAACCTGCATAATTATGAACGAGTTAGTGGAGTAGGCCTCTTGGGGACACCACTTAAAAAAAAACGCACCTCAATCTCTACCTCTCGGGTGGTGTGGAAAAGAGATAAACAAAGTTTTCATTTGGCATAGAATTTTATTATACATAAGAATAACAAATGAAACAAATTAAACGAAATTCACAGGAACACAGGTGTAATGTTTTATCTGAAAATAATTTGTATAATGTATAATATTATATATATTAATATAGTTATATTAACAAACTTACTTTACACCCCTTAAACGAATGGTTCTATAAGTACTGTAAAATAATCCACCAGGGCGTCTACTGCCGTTTCCACGAAATTGTTCCCATTCATTGCCAGGTTCTCCGAAATCTTCCACCATCTCTTTAATCATAGGTTCAAAGTCGGACTTTGTATGTCTGTATGTGGAAGTTCTTTTTAAAAGGTACAAGCCGACCTGTCTTCTAATGAACAGTCGCTCTTTTCTGCTTAGACATGTTTTTGTGGCTTTTTTTTTCAGAATGTTATCAGCAATTTGCCTGACTTTAAAGCGTTTATCATTCGTCTCTTGCAGCAGCCGCAGTATTGTTGTGACAGAAGAATATTTCTCCGATTTATAAGTGGAGTTTTCGCCGTGATTCCGTAACCACTCGAGGGTATAGTCCAAATTCTGCGGCTGTTCTGCGTTCAAATCCTGTGGCTGTTCATAGGTGGCGTTCAAATCCTGTGGCTGTTCATAGGTGGCGTTCAAATCCTGTGGCTGTTCGGCGTTCAAATCCTGTGGCTGTTCATAGGTGGCGTTCAAATCCTGTGGCTGTTCGGCGTTCAAATCCTGTGGCTGTTCGGCGTTCAAATCCTGCGGCTGTTCATAGGTGGCGTTCAAATCCTGTGGCTGTTCGGCGTTCAAATCCTGCGGCTGTTCATAGGTGGCGTTCAAATCCTGTGGCTGTTCGGCGTTCAAATCCTGTGGCTGTTCGGCGTTCAAATCCTGTGGCTGTTCGGCGTTCAAATCCTGTGGCTGTTCGGCGTTCAAATCCTGTGGCTGTTCGGCGTTCAAATCCTGTGGCTGTTCGGCGTTCAAATCCTGCGGCTGTTCATAGGTGGCGTTCAAATCCTGTGGCTGTTCTGCGTTCAAATTGTCTATATGTCCGGCGTTGAAATCGTCTGTATGTTCGGCGTTCAATTTGTCTATATGTCCGGCGTTGAAATTCTGTGTCCTCCTTCCCTCCGAGTTATCTATGAGTTATCTGTGTTATTTTATATATTTAATTATATTTACAATAATACTTACAATAGTTATACGTTATATTACACTTGTAATATATGTTTCGCGGCATTTTAATGTTTTTGAAGAATAAGAAGAAGAAGAACAGAACAAGTGAGACCTTAGTTTTAGTGAGCGGCGAAAAATACCGGAAATAAAATAATACGAAATACTTTTAACATAAGGTGCCGTTTACACTGAGGCTGCGTCTTGATTCTTTGCGTTTTCTCAGAAACGCAGTTTTTTTACGTAGGTTTAGCATAGGGCTAAATTTTTAGCTGAGTAAAAGGGGACAAAATACATGTAATGCTTAGAACAAATTGTTGAAACTAATTTTATTATTAAATCAAGCATTTCAACAATACGGTTGATGTCATATTTTTTGTCCTTGAATCCTTTCAATGTTTCCGTGATTTGGGCAACAGCCCAACAAGTATATTGTCCTTTCCATGCGGAAGTTTTCCTTAAAGAAGGCATGATTTTCATTGGTATTTATACGGTATATTTTTAAAAGTAGAGCTTTTAGTAGTTCTTATTCGGAGGGTATATTTTATCGATAATGCGGCGGTCACACTGTGTGCTCAAATTAACTTCTGTCAATTCATACTTTGTACCACGGCGGCGGTTGCGACAGATATCAGTATCAGAACTCGAATACAAACATATGTATATGAAATACCAGTGCAGCGGCTGCTAGCATCTGTGTGTTGTGGAAAATGTATACGCCATAGCAGAATTGCAGCACGGCCGTGAAATGCAACAATAATTGCTTCAATATTGAAGCCCGGTGATGTGGAACCTTTGTTCTGCGACTGGTATTTCATATACATATGTTTGTATTCGAGTTCTGATACTGATATCTGTCGCAACCGCCGCCGTGGTACAAAGTATGAATTGACAGAAGTTAATTTGAGCACACAGTGTGACCGCCGCATTATCGATAAAATATACACTCCGAATAAGAACTACTAAAAGCTCTACTTTTAAAAATATACCAATGAAAATCATGCCTTCTTTAAGGAAAACTTCCGCATGGAAAGGACAATATACTTGTTGGGCTGTTGCCCAAATCACGGAAACATTGAAAGGATTTGTTACGGCCCGCCTTTTTGCCACCCTGGTCTATCGCTCCCAGCTAGCTCTCGGGTATGTCAGGGGTGTTTTCGACCCGATAGATCAAGGGGCGGACTGAACAACAAAACAAAAAAAATACTATAACAAACATCAAACGTGTATAACGGACTTTCTTACTTTGGTTGGCACTCTATTCAGCGTGGGCATTCGGTGTCTTTGCCCTTAGCGAGGCCCTCCCTTCCATGAGCGCTGGTGGTCTTTACCTCTTGTGCTCCCATTTGTCTTTTTCCGGATTCGCCCCTCTTTCCCGCTCTCGTCCCACCCAACTACATATTTTTACTCACTCATTTTTTTTTTTTTTGTTTCTTTTCAATAGTTCATTATATATTATATATATTTAACTAACATTAAACAATATATATATGTATCCTCGACTAATAATATAGAAATAGCAACAAAAAAAAAAACTAACATAGAATCTTGACATATACTAAACCTAAAACCAAATTAACCCGAAAGCTATTGCTATCGCCCCAGTTGGCAGCCCCATTTGAGGAAAAGGTAAACAAAAATCGGCAGCGTGAATGACCAAAACTTAAGACTAAGAGCTCTTATCTACAGTGGTTAGTATTTCATGTTAAGAACTGAAGGGGGGAGGGGGGTAAGTGGCAATAACTCTCGTTCACATGTGCTAGATCTTCTCGTTTTTCTTTCTTGATTTAAACTAAATTAATACTAAATGGTTTTAAATATTCTTCTTCTTTTCTTTTTTTTTCTGATATTTTTCTTTATTTTCTTTTTTTGAATGAGCTTCTTTTTTTTATTTTCTTTTTGATAGATAGCGAGTTTGACTACGGTAGTTGTTTTTGATGTATGGTAAACTGATGGAGGATGGGTGTTAGGGTTTTTGTGTTGTATGTATGATATATGTTGGGTATGATGTATATATGTATAGTGTATGTTATGTGTGGTGTATGTTAAGTATGGTGTATGATATGTGTTTTATATGATATACATGCGTTTGTGATATGGATGTGGGGGGGGGGTGGTAATGGATGAATGGTTAAGGTGCTCCGGGGCACGGTGCGCTCCCGGGCGTGTCTCTTCCGGGATTCCTCCTCCAGACGCTGCGCCCAGTATCGGGCTGTGGCGGGGATCTGCTGGCGGCGGCTGGATGCGATCTCCTCTCAGTCCCTTTGGGCTCTTCCTCCGTTCGATCGCCGTATCTTGTTTTCGGGTCCTCTTGTTGGCACGTGTCGTTTCTCCTCCTCTTTTCTTTTTCCGGAAACTGCCTTCACCAACCTCACCTTCCTCTTCCCTCCTCTCACGCATCCCTGTTATGCCCTCTCAGGATCCACACCAGGTGCCGCTGCCATTCTTTTTTTTTTTTTCCATCCCTCGCAACTATCGGCTCTGGTCCAAGCCGACCATAACACCACACTGATGTTTCCAGGTCTTGCCGTCGAAACAGTAGTGCTAACCAGGCGGCTTCCGGAGCTGAATCGATCCCAAACGTAGGCCATCGCCCACACCCTGAGATTGCTTGGTCTCTGCTATACCGACTGTTATGACCGGGCTATTTCTGAATGAATGCTGGAGGATCGAGCTACTGGTGGTTTCTCGTGGAACGCGACTCCTCCGCTTGTGCCGTGCTCCTCTTCGAGTTTCCCGGCCGACATTTCGGACATTTCGGCAGAATTACTCCGACCAATCCACACTTATAACAGAAGGTGTTCCGTACTGCCGACTCGCACTCAAAATACGTATGCCCTGGCTGAGCACAGTTCCAGCACTTAAGCTGCGTACGGTCGACCACGGCCTCCTTTGCCCTGTACACTGCGTCTACGGCCTCCGTCTGCTCCTCGCCGTCGTGATGTTCGGCCTCCAGCTCGAACACCTTGGGGTCTTCCCTACGTCTACTCGTCCCGAGATCTGGACCGCTCCTCGCCCATCGCGTCGCCAGCAGCTTCTCGGTATCCGCGCATTCCTCTCGCAGCTTCTGCATGTTTGAGATCTGCATCGGGTAAATAACCCGCGACACAGCGTCTCTCACATTTACTTTGATGATTCCTATTAAGTCGTGATCCGAGCATGGATTCCGCAACCTGGACCTCAATACCAACATCTCCTGGATGTATCGGTCCGTCGACTCTCCGTGTCGCTGTCGGCGTTCTCGTAGCTCTTGCTCCCTCTCGAACTCTGTTCGCCGCAATTGGAATTGTTGCTGCAAACCATATCGCAAGTTCGGCCAATCTGGAACCCCCACCGTCCTGACGTGCATCCAATACCAGTCTCTAGCATGGCCGGTCACCAACGTGTGGAAGGCTTTTAGGACGTCCGACCATGCCACCTGGTACATCGACTGCAGGTGTTCCACCCGGAAGATGAACTCCTCCACGGGCATTCCTTTGGGATCGCCATCGAAACTGAGCTCCCATCTACGAATCTGGCCCGGCTCCATTCTGCCTTCTCCGACGCTTGGACGATTCCGGTTCATGTTGCCTCCAGTCCCCCTTGCGCTGGCCAACCAATCCAGCACCGGTCTCGACTCCGCGTGAGACCTCTGCTCATATTCTAGCGTGCGATTATCCACGAAGAGGTGAGTCGGCTGCGCCTGCTGGTTTGGAGGTGCTTCTGTTTCCCCTCTTCCTGGGCTGGTTGCGTTGGATCCTTGCACTCTTGAATCAACGTCCCTCTGCACCCTCTCGGCTTTTAGCGAGCCCACTACGGCGTTGATTTCTCGCATGAACTCCATCATATCCGCCTGTATGGATGACCTCAGCGCATCCATCTGCTGCCCAAACGAAGCTCTATACGTCTCCTGTGCCTGGGCCAAAGCCACATTAACCGCCGATTTCAGTTCTGAAGATAACTCCTGCCTCGTATGAGTTTGCTCCTGGCCTCCAGTTGCGCCAGCCACGGGGTCTCTCGGGTACAAAGGTTCCTGCCCTTGTCCGGTCCCTTGTGTTGTCCCCTCCGGGTTCCTGCCGGTTTTACCGTCCTGCGACCGAGTCGTCGGCATCGTATACGGCTGGTACCTGCGCTGTGCCTCCGGACTGCGCCGCGTTTTGGCCGACCTTTTAAACACTTCCGAATCACTCATCAATTGTCCCACCAATCAAAGTTTCTGCCTCGTCCAATCCCTATTTATCCCCTGTTCATACAACTATGTAAACTTAGTCTACACACCTATGTGGGTGATAAATAGCCTAGACGTTTTAAACTTTGACTACCTAACCTATTCTACTAAACAAAGACCTACATATATTTGGCGACAACGAGAAAATAACCAGTGCAGTAAATAAATACGCGAACAATCCCAAGTGCGTAAATAAATAAATAAGCTTAAATAAATAAATAAGTCTAAATAAATAAATAAATTTAAATAAATAAATAAATTCAAACAAATAAATTTAAATAAATAAATAAATTCAAATAAATAAGTAAACTTAAATAAATATATAAACAAACTTAAATAAATAAATAAACACCCAAATTATAAAACGTCACAATAAATACCACACTCATTAATCTAATACTTTCTCTCCCAAAAAAAAACTCCTATTCGGATGCCTTAGCCAATGCCTACATCTAAAATTGTCCTTTAACAAACCTAGTGAGGATCTTCAGTCCTCAAAATATGAGTCCTCTTTGGGTTTTACAAGCCAACAAACAACCAAACTCAAAACGATTTACTAAATTTATTGGGTGAGACGAGCGCCAACTGCAACTTATCGTTACAGCCGTTGGACGAACCCTTTACTTCTCCCTCGCTAATTACTCCGTTTTGTTTATCTGAGTGCCAACTACTATGCTGTTTTCTTGCTTCCTTTTTTCTTCCGACTGTCGTGGCTCCCTCGAGTCGGACATCGATGCTACTGCCACCAGGGCACTGCACGGACCCTCACTCGACAGACCCCCGACCTCTCCTCTACTTTCCATATCTCCTCCGCGGATCCTCTCGGTTGGACAACGATGATAGCGTCTTCTAGACACTCCACGGACCACAACTCGAGGGACCCGCGGCGTCTCCTCCTCGGACCCACTGAGTTGGACAACGATGTTAGTGTCTTTCAGGCACTACACGGACCACAACTCGAGATCCCTTCATTTTAATTGGGCGCCATTTGTTATTGCCCGCCTTTTTGCCACCCTGGTCTATCGCTCCCAGCTAGCTCTCGGGTATGTCAGGGGTGTTTTCGACCCGATAGATCAAGGGGCGGACTGAACAACAAAACAAAAAAAATACTATAACAAACATCAAACGTGTATAACGGACTTTCTTACTTTGGTTGGCACTCTATTCAGCGTGGGCATTCGGTGTCTTTGCCCTTAGCGAGGCCCTCCCTTCCATGAGCGCTGGTGGTCTTTACCTCTTGTGCTCCCATTTGTCTTTTTCCGGATTCGCCCCTCTTTCCCGCTCTCGTCCCACCCAACTACATATTTTTACTCACTCATTTTTTTTTTTTTTGTTTCTTTTCAATAGTTCATTATATATTATATATATTTAACTAACATTAAACAATATATATATGTATCCTCGACTAATAATATAGAAATAGCAACAAAAAAAAAAACTAACATAGAATCTTGACATATACTAAACCTAAAACCAAATTAACCCGAAAGCTATTGCTATCGCCCCAGTTGGCAGCCCCATTTGAGGAAAAGGTAAACAAAAATCGGCAGCGTGAATGACCAAAACTTAAGACTAAGAGCTCTTATCTACAGTGGTTAGTATTTCATGTTAAGAACTGAAGGGGGGAGGGGGGTAAGTGGCAATAACTCTCGTTCACATGTGCTAGATCTTCTCGTTTTTCTTTCTTGATTTAAACTAAATTAATACTAAATGGTTTTAAATATTCTTCTTCTTTTCTTTTTTTTTCTGATATTTTTCTTTATTTTCTTTTTTTGAATGAGCTTCTTTTTTTTATTTTCTTTTTGATAGATAGCGAGTTTGACTACGGTAGTTGTTTTTGATGTATGGTAAACTGATGGAGGATGGGTGTTAGGGTTTTTGTGTTGTATGTATGATATATGTTGGGTATGATGTATATATGTATAGTGTATGTTATGTGTGGTGTATGTTAAGTATGGTGTATGATATGTGTTTTATATGATATACATGCGTTTGTGATATGGATGTGGGGGGGGGGTGGTAATGGATGAATGGTTAAGGTGCTCCGGGGCACGGTGCGCTCCCGGGCGTGTCTCTTCCGGGATTCCTCCTCCAGACGCTGCGCCCAGTATCGGGCTGTGGCGGGGATCTGCTGGCGGCGGCTGGATGCGATCTCCTCTCAGTCCCTTTGGGCTCTTCCTCCGTTCGATCGCCGTATCTTGTTTTCGGGTCCTCTTGTTGGCACGTGTCGTTTCTCCTCCTCTTTTCTTTTTCCGGAAACTGCCTTCACCAACCTCACCTTCCTCTTCCCTCCTCTCACGCATCCCTGTTATGCCCTCTCAGGATCCACACCAGGTGCCGCTGCCATTCTTTTTTTTTTTTTCCATCCCTCGCAACTATCGGCTCTGGTCCAAGCCGACCATAACAGATTCAAGGACAAAAAATATGACATCAACCGTATTGTTGAAATGCTTGATTTAATAATAAAATTAGTTTCAACAATTTGTTCTAAGCATTACATGTATTTTGTCCCCTTTTACTCAGCTAAAAATTTAGCCCTATGCTAAACCTACGTAAAAAAACTGCGTTTCTGAGAAAACGCAAAGAATCAAGACGCAGCCTCAGTGTAAACGGCACCTTATGTTAAAAGTATTTCGTATTATTTTATTTCCGGTATTTTTCGCCGCTCACTAAAACTAAGGTCTCACTTGTTCTGTTCTTCTTCTTCTTATTCTTCAAAAACATTAAAATGCCGCGAAACATATATTACAAGTGTAATATAACGTATAACTATTGTAAGTATTATTGTAAATATAATTAAATATATAAAATAACACAGATAACTCATAGATAACTCGGAGGGAAGGAGGACACAGAATTTCAACGCCGGACATATAGACAAATTGAACGCCGAACATACAGACGACTTCAACGCCGGACATATAGACAATTTGAACGCAGAACAGCCACAGGATTTGAACGCCACCTATGAACAGCCGCAGGATTTGAACGCCGAACAGCCACAGGATTTGAACGCCGAACAGCCACAGGATTTGAACGCCGAACAGCCACAGGATTTGAACGCCGAACAGCCACAGGATTTGAACGCCACCTATGAACAGCCGCAGGATTTGAACGCCGAACAGCCACAGGATTTGAACGCCACCTATGAACAGCCGCAGGATTTGAACGCCGAACAGCCACAGGATTTGAACGCCGAACAGCCACAGGATTTGAACGCCACCTATGAACAGTCACAGGATTTGAACGCCGAACAGCCACAGGATTTGAACGCCACCTATGAACAGCCACAGGATTTGAACGCCACCTATGAACAGCCACAGGATTTGAACGCAGAACAGCCGCAGAATTTGGACTATACCCTCGAGTGGTTACGGAATCACGGCGAAAACTCCACTTATAAATCGGAGAAATATTCTTCTGTCACAACAATACTGCGGCTGCTGCAAGAGACGAATGATAAACGCTTTAAAGTCAGGCAAATTGCTGATAACATTCTGAAAAAAAAAGCCACAAAAACATGTCTAAGCAGAAAAGAGCGACTGTTCATTAGAAGACAGGTCGGCTTGTACCTTTTAAAAAGAACTTCCACATACAGACATACAAAGTCCGACTTTGAACCTATGATTAAAGAGATGGTGGAAGATTTCGGAGAACCTGGCAATGAATGGGAACAATTTCGTGGAAACGGCAGTAGACGCCCTGGTGGATTATTTTACAGTACTTATAGAACCATTCGTTTAAGGGGTGTAAAGTAAGTTTGTTAATATAACTATATTAATATATATAATATTATACATTATACAAATTATTTTCAGATAAAACATTACACCTGTGTTCCTGTGAATTTCGTTTAATTTGTTTCATTTGTTATTCTTATGTATAATAAAATTCTATGCCAAATGAAAACTTTGTTTATCTCTTTTCCACACCACCCGAGAGGTAGAGATTGAGGTGCGTTTTTTTTTAAGTGGTGTCCCCAAGAGGCCTACTCCACTAACTCGTTCATAATTATGCAGGTTCGACATAATGTCGAGTTATTGGCGTTCCCAATAGAGCGTATACCCCACTAATGGTTATCACCAATTGAGTGGGAGGTGCCCCCCCTGCATATTCATGCGCGAATTTCAGCATTCTGCCGACTCTGGTGCTGACCTCCTTCCCAACCTTCTCCAGAATGTTGGAATTAATATGCGAAATTGGAAAAGGTTGGGTGGACGTGCTAAAATATTTCCCTACCATACGCGAAAACTGAATAGTTTCCGCGTCGCAAATCAGTTGCATTTTCGCGTTCATCGAGGGCCGAACCACATCACGATAAAACTTGTCGATGGTCTCGAGTTTTTCGCTGTGGTTCTCCAGCGTGTAGGCGCAACCGTAGAGCCGTGCAAATAGCTCGTCCGCTACTTTGTATGTTACTGCCAGTCTTGGCAGGATGTGACACACATCATACGAAGCAGCGACCGAGCTACCCGCACAAGTTTTGGCCAGTACGTTGGCATAGTTGCCGTCGGACACCACAGCCAACAAATTGTGCTTCAACTGTCGGTCACGGATTGCGCCTAGCACCTTCTGGACGCCCTCGTTGATCACTATGCTGCCCAATACGGAGGTATTGGGCACCTAAAAGAGGGAAAACCAATTATTTCATTATTTGAACAAAATGTTTATTTTATTAATACTTACAGCTTGCAGATACACGAATTGAAATGCAGTTGCGTCGACCTTCTGGGCCGCAATCACAAGCAATTTGTACTTGTCAGTACCTGCCCATTCCTTTGTTGCGCCAACCTGAAAAGAAAAATAAATGGTCAAATTTAAATGCAGTTAAAATGAAATAAAAACTTTCTACTTACAACTTTTTTTATGTGTAATTCGTCGAATACAACAATGAAGTTGTCGTCGCCCATGTACTGAAGGTTCGCCCTTGGAGGTGTCGTGATGCTTTTCAAAAAACCTCAGGCAATTATAAACTTCCTGGTCCTCTAATGGGGGGGTGACCGCACCACCGTACGTGCGGAAGAGGGGCACAAGTCTATTTGCGGAAAGCATGGTTTTCATGTAAAATGATGTGATGATGTGCAATGTTCTGTAAACAATGCCAATTTTTTTTTTTTGAAAAAGTACCGCAATGTAGAGCTGGGCGGAACATGTTATATTGTTATATCGATGCGATGTTATATCGATGTATTGTATCGATGAAGACCCTCCGAGACATTTAAGTATCTGGCATTTCCCTCCTCATCAACGTAGTTTCTGTTTATATATTCACGCAATTCGCTGGTATACTTCTCATCGCCCGGAGCTGCCACCACGCCAGCGGAGTACCACAAACACAGGCGCAGATAGTCAAGCACCTCTTCATATACCTCCAGGAAAGCTTGGTACGTCCCACCACCACACAACAGCTGCTCTTCTTCAATCGCTTGTTGGACATTTCATGCACATGAGATGGCGTTGCGAACGTGTTGCTGGGCAAGTCCAGCAAGACCCTGCGGGCTACAGTCGCCATGAGCACGGACTTCCCACTCAGCGTTGAAATGCTTTTGGACGTCCTCGAGGTGGTGGCTCCCCTGAAGCACATCAACAAGCTGCGAAATTTCGTGACGCTCAAGTTACCCACTGGATTCCCGGTCAAGATTGAAATTCCTGTGCTGCACACTGTGACACCCACAACGGTGACAGCTCCGCCCACGACCACGGCCACCATGGAAGCGACGGCAATGGTAGTGTTCAGATAAACGAGAAGGCCAATGAGTACATACGCGACTGCATGGCCGAAAGGAATCGCATGGACCGAAAGTTTCCCATTGGCGAGAAGCTTTTGGATGGCGGTAAGTGTTCATGAACTCCACCTTCTACTGCCAGATTGATTGTCCGACTAACATTGTGCGCTCCTCGCAGAGATTGAAAAAGTCCAGACGACAGGACGCATACCGTCGCGGGAGCAGAAGTACGCGGACATATACCGGGAGAAACCTCTGCGCATATCACAGCGTGTCTTGGTGCCAATCAGAGAGCATCCAAAGTTCAATTTTGTTGGCAAACTTCTGGGACCCAAGGGCAACTCTCTGCGCCGGCTGCAGGAGGAGACGCTCTGCAAGATGACAGTTCTGGGCCGTAATTCCATGCGGGATCGCGTCAAGGAGGAGGAACTGCTGTGCGCGTGCATGGCGTCCTTAGAGCCTATACCAAGACGACGCCGGCGATCAATGGTATTCGTCAGATAACGGCACCGGATTTTTGCAACTTTCAAATGGAGCTGGCCAGCGGCACCCTCGTTACGGTGGCCCTGCACAGTCACACGGTGCCGGCCAAGGCCTTCTCACAGGAGGTGCTCATCTATGGCAGCAACACCAGACGCCGGAGTAATGCTTGACAATGTGAATCCACACCAAATATGCGCCGATGAAGATGGTCAGGCCCGTGAGACCCTTGCTGCGCTTGGGATAGGCGCGATATGAGGTAAACAAAAACAAGAGAATCGCGTCCAATCGAAGCAATTAATATTGACCGCATTTATAACACAATTATGCTCGATTTCTTTAGAATGACCGTTCTGAAGATCATTGCCCAAAACGTCAACTCGATCATATCGTTGCAAAAAGGTGCCGAACTTCAGCATTTACTGCAATTGCATAAACCTGTCTGGTTCTGCTCATATCCGAGCATCGTCTAATGCAAAAGCACCATATCGATTTGGATAACTACCAATTTATCCGACAAAATGCAAATCAATTGCTACCGATGTCCCAACGGCGACGGCGGCGACAGCAGCAACAGCACAGGTTCAAAATGGTGGTGTTGGTGGCGGTGGATGTTGTAGTCGTTCGCGTGGTGGCTCGGTAGCAATATGCCTAGCAAAGAATAAAGCAGTATAATTCAATTCGAATTGAACCGACACCAAAATATATTGAGGCAATTGCAAATTGAAATTGAAATTACCTATCCTACCTACCAACAGCTGCAGCAACAGCATCAACAAATGTTAATACGATGAAAAAAAATCACAAACAGAGACAGCGACAGCAACAAAAACGGATTATCTGTGCGGTGTATAAAAGGCCCTAGCATCTATTGTTAATCAATGACTTGGATAGCATTATGAATAATGCCATATACATATAATCGAGGCGATGCACAGTGGGCGAAACGGCTGATTTAGCTCCGATTAATTCAAATTTTAAGTAAAACTTGGCGCCAAAATTGTTTTTGCAATCGATTACTAACATATTCAATAGTCCAAAAACATTAATCGATTCGATTTTCTACCAATATTTGAACAGCAGTGAAGCTTTGAAGTCAGCATATGTTTCATCAGCTGTTGCCATCAGCTTTCCCGCCAATTCTGATTGCGTATAAAAAAAATTTGTATAAATTAGTGTTATTGCTTTCAATTGAACTTTTTGCTGTAAATTAAAGGAAAAGGTATGTAGTTACTAACAAAATAAATATTTGTGACCTGTGATTGTGTTTCGTCCCCAAAATGTAATATTTTCTTTGGTACTTATATGTGTCTTAACATTTACTAATAAATTGAACTTTAGTAGAGTATAACCAAAGACAATATAAACACTAAGATGTCCAACGCTCATACAATTCTGTTTTGTAGGGAGGGTTGTTTTCTCAAAGAGTGCTATCTCGCTCGCACGAACTCCAGTGCGGTCGCAAATCCAGTGCTGCCAACACTTCGTTGAAGGAAAACGCTAAATAAGCCTTTAAAAAAAGCTAGAAATAGCTAGAAATTATTCTTCGTAGCTAAAAAAAAACGTTACAAAGAAATTTTTTTTTATTGGTTTATTTCAATATTTTGGATGATTTCATCAATGACTTCATCTTCATCATCTTGGTTTATGTAGGTTTCATTGGTCCCTATCTTTCTCAAACATGCTGCTGGTAATTTGTAATCGTGGCAGCATTTTTCTTGTCTGCGTAGTCCGTATCTACAAATAAAAAATTTAATGTAATTAAAAATGTTATAAAATATTAGCTTAACAGGAAAAATACCTTATATGTAAAATTGCGTTCAAAGTTCTATTCGCCATACTATTTCTTTGCTTCGTTTTGACAATGTTCATTTGACTAAAAACCCTTTCTACCTCTGCGTTCGACCATGGCAGCGATAAAAGGCTTAGTGCAAATGATGCCAGTGCCGAAAACCTTTTCGTCCCAGCTCCATCTCGATAATTGAACACTTCGGCCCAAAAGGGTATTGTCTCTTCAATATTGCACCACTTAATAAGGTGGATGCTCGCGTACTGTAACAAAATTTCATCAATTTGGGTTGATTCCACCTTGAAATGCACGAGAATATTCAGAATATCATCTTTTTTTGCAGATAATATTTTGTCCACAGAAAACAAGTTAACTTGCTGGAGGATTTCAAAATTATCAGGCAACCTGAAAAAATGTATAATTTAATAAAACAAAATATTACAACTAATTCATATTTACATACCTCTGTTTTAGCTCATTGATTAATGCTACTATAAAGTTGGAACATTTCAAACGAATTTCTGCCTCCATTTCATTCGAGATATTTTCCTTATACTCTTTAAGCTTTGTCTCAAATGTATATCCGAAATAACAGTCGTGCTTAACAAATTGTTGAAAGTCTTCTTTTAAAATATCAACATCGACATCAGGCGGAATAATTTTACTTTTAAATGATTTTATCGTATATACGAGATCACTTAAAAGTTTGCTTGAGTCTCCAGTGCTTGATTGAAAAATGTTGTTGATGTGCTGCATTTGTGCTAGCACTGGTTGCAAGAACATGAGATACAAATGATTAACATCATCACTATAAAGTTTTTGCAACGTCTGCGCCATAAAACATTTTTCATTTGTTGCAGCAATGGTAAAGTGAAGCTTCAGTTCAATCCATTGCTGCAGAATTCGGCTAACTGCTTTTTCAATCGACAGCCACCTTGTCTCGCACACTCGAGGTATTTTAAGAGGATCCTAAAAAATAAATGTTATTCATATACATAATATATATACATATATATATAAACAAACATATACAAAACACAAACTACACACACGCATGTTAAATAGAACGAAACGCACACAATTGTTAATTTCGAAAAATACAAAAAGATGTCTCTTTCACCTGGTCGGAATTTATAATTTTATATATTTTTTTGTACTCAGTTTGTCTTTTTGTGCTGCAGGAAAACCAATTATATGTTTGAGCAACAATGTATTCTAAGACCTCGGGAACAGTTTTGCAGGAATTATTAACAGCCAATTGCAGTAAATGGCACACACATTTAATCAATACTAAAGAACGAACCATTTGTTTTAACTCCGTGTAAACACTTTGTTTGGAACCAACCATAACACTTGCGTTGTCCGTGCCGATTCCAATCAAATTCGCAAGGTTTAATTTAAAGTTGTTAAGTTCCTCGCAGAGGTTTTTCACGATCGTTTTTGAGTCGCCTGCCTCGAGCGGGACTAAGGATAAAAATGTGGAGACCATGACGCTCCGTTTTGAACTAAAATAGTTTATGGCAACACCTATACAGAAAGTAATTAAGATTAAGATTGTTTTTTATAATGATTAGAATTATTACTTACCAAGGGTCTTGTACACACTTATATCGGTACTCTCATCAATCAATAAACTATACTTCGCATCACAGATGTCCTCTCTCAGTAGCTCTATGAAGTGAGGAGCTAAAACGTTTTTGATTATGCTCGTGCACTTTGTCCTATGGAGCTTTAAAAGATTGGCATCTTGAAACTTTTCTCTGCACAGCAATCCCAAGTGGTCCACAGGTTTGATTGAACAATGTGTTGCAACATACAAACACAGTCCCGCTTCTTGATCGCAAGTTTTCAGTGAGATTGAAGAAACAAACGGTAGTTTGTTGGGCTGTGCAAAAGCCGCTGAAGTGGACTTGTGTTTAGCAGTCTTGGCTAGGGATGGCAAAAAAAATAAATTAATCGATTATTGTATCATATGATTATTTTTTTCCTTGCGATTATTAATCGCGATTAATCGCAAAAAATGAAAATAATCGATTATTTTAACGATTATTTTCATAGTTTTACTTTTTTATGATTTTTACATTTTCTTATATATTTTATGGCTAAAATAGTAAAGAAAACAGAAAATGTTATTCATATATACTCAAATCTTTTTTTGGAAACATTATTATTTTTATTTATTTAAAACAGAATTTAAGAACAGAAGTTTATTTAGATGTTCCGTAGTTAATCTGTTCCGTTTTTCTGTTGCCGTATTTCCCGCTTTTGAAAACAGGCGCTCAGCTGGTACAGATGTGCCAAGCAGAAAACAGTAGCGCTGTGCAACTGTATGCAATTTTGGGTATACCGATCTCATTTCCTCCCAGGCTTCAATGATGTTGCGCTTCAGCTCCAAAACAGGAGAGTTGAGGAAAAAGCTCAGCTCGTCTTGGACATCGGAATACTCCGCTTCTTTTTTGCGGCGTTTATGTGCCAACGATTTATGGTGGGCCCATAAGTCGAACTCCACTTCACCACTAACTGAGCCATCACTAACACTGTCTTGGCTTTCATTTGCATGGGCTATAGTCGCCATTTCTCTCCGTATATTTTTCATTACTGAAGCCAAGGCAAGAGCATCTTGAAAATGGATTCTCTTGAAGCGGGGGTCCAGCAAAGTTGATGCAGCCAACAAAAACGACTGTTCCATTGCTCCAAAACGACGGTCAAATTGAGCCAGTAAATTTGTTTTCAGTTTATTGCCAGTGGTTGTATTGCAGATCACCTTCATTATTTGTTGGCGTCCACAATGAGCAATCGGTATTCTCCTTCGATTTTGTACTGCGTTTGAACCAAACTACAATACTCCGGCACTTGGCAATCACCTCCGCTGCTTGTGGAAACTCCAGTGCGTTCACACACACTAAGTTTAAAGTGTGCGCGAAGCAAGGGATGTGGCGCGATCGTCCAAAGCTGTCATGCATTGCTTTAACAACATTTGCACCATTATCTGTTACCACTGCCGTAATTTGGTCTTTTCCAATGGAAAAGCTCTCCAACGAAGCCATGAACACGTTAGAGATGTGATCTGCGGTGTGGGCTTCTGGTAATTTAAAAACTCCAACTGTGGCACTGATTTGCTTATTTTCAAATAAGCCATGTAGAGTAATTCCAATTACGCTGGTCAAATTTTTATCAGTCCATATGTCTGTGGTTAATGACAATCCTGACATTTGACCCACCATTTTTTTAAACTTGGCAACCTCTACGTCATACATTTTAATTATTTTAATTTAATGGTGTTGCGTGCAGGAACTTTATAGAGGGGAAAAATCTTTTTCATCATTTTTAAAAATCCTGATCCTAAAATTAAATTTAGTATTACTGAATTTACAATATTAGTTATGATATTCAATTCATTATTACCTTCAACCATAGAAAATGGATAATTATCCGTAACAATAAATTCCATTATAATCTTAGTTATTTCGTCGTGCTTAGAGCCCCCCAATGCAAAGCTATTTACATGTGCAAATGTTGTTTGGATTTTTGGTTGCGTTTGCACAGGCAAGCGCAAAATCTTGCGCTGTTGACGTAGACGCAACCACCTCCTCTTCATCTTCAGTATCTTCAATACGTGTGATCGGTGTCTAGAAATAATCAAATTAAAATATTTATGTTTATAATAAATAAAAGCTGAAATACTAACCTTGAGGTGCGCAAACTCTTTGGCGTGTTTCAGTTTTAAATGCTGCAACATATTTGTTGTATTTTGGCAGTATTTTAATTGCTTCCCACACAAATTGCATTTCACTTCTTTGTTATTGACTTTGTTGTAGTACTTCCACACTTTACTTTGCGTCGGCGCCATTTCTTTCGCTTTTAATTTGTAATGAAATAGTTTGAGCTTGGCTGTAAAATTGGCGCTGAAATTGTCTCACCTAAGCGATTATTTGATCGAATAATCGATTATTGAATTGATTAATCTAATGTCATTAATCGATTATATTTAATCGCAAATTGAAACAAAATAATCGATTATTGTGTATCATATGATTAATTTTGCCATCACTAGTCTTGGCATGTGCGTGCAAGTCTGAAAGCTTGGCATTAATGCTGGATTTGCAGTATTTGCAATAACATTTTCCTTCATCCGCTGCATCTAAAGTCAGCCAATCTTTAAATGCAGGGTCTTGCATCCATATACCACGCGGTTTTTGCTTGTAAATTTTTGGCATGTTCAACTTCCGCTCGCGCTTTAAAAATTGTGAAATACTTTCCAAGTGATGGTATAAAACACGATTCGGTAGATTGAATGCTCGTTTGGCTTATCGATGTTTTTTGCCATTCAAATGAAAAAATACTATTCGTATGAAAATGTGGCATCATAGAGCATAAAAATACACGAAGCTACCAGATGTTTTAAAAATATAAAGTAAAGCTAGTTTTTCTTGGAAAATAGCTATCATTCCCGCTAGCCGCTATTTCACAATTTATCCCGCATTTCCTTGTCGCAACCCACTAGATCTAGTGGGAAAATAGCTAAATTGGCAGCACTGCGCAAATCTAAAAATAGAATGAGCTTGCTTGTATGAGTGCGCACGGAGCTGTAAGTGCGTATGTGTGTGTACGTGTGCAGAGCTGCCGAAATCGCCAGCAAAATACTTTTGAGAAGATTCCGTGAGACACAAATTTATTTGCTGAGTGTTGTTTATTGAAGCGACGCAGTAATACCCTGTACACAATTAATATAATTTGATGTCATGTCTTATATAAATTTTGCATTTGTACATATTTACATTCGTTTATTATATTCGTTAATAGTACATTAAACAAAATTATCATATAAAGGATATACAAAATATACAATTTTTTTATATTTTCGGCATGCGTCATCGGAAAATCATAATCTCCATTCAATTCTAAAGTAATGGACATTTTCTTCGACAGCGACGTCGTCAACAACCAATACACACAAGCAGCCCTACAATATGTACACACATACAGTTAAAGCTCAGCCTCACGTACAGAACGTGTGTTACTAAAGCTCTCTCTGTCTCTTCGTATATCTGTCTCTCTCTTTTTCATGTTGGAATATTTGATAATTCCAGCCAGTCAGGAATCGATCTGAAAATTTTGTATGGCGCGGCATATCTTAGTGTTTATATTGTCTTTGGTATAACTTTTAAGGTCCGACTGGGTTCGGTATTAATGTTTTTTTAAAAATTAGTCTGTGTCTGTGTACGAAGTGAAATTGTCCACAATGAGCTACATATATCCGCATATTATTTTAGAAATAATTTTTTTAGCAACAATGTCAGTGTGCAAGCGAGCACTTTTTACAGTATGGCATACGGAGCCTGATGCTTCAAAAAAAACTTTTGCGGTAGAGACGTACATATACACCAATATTATTGATAAAACTAAATTCGACGAAAGCCAATGCGCGTACATTGCCATGAAAATTAAAAATTTCATAAAAAAATTGACATGGAAATGGAAAGAGAACCACCGAAATTGCAAAAATTTTGAGGTAAAGAACCAAGAGTGGTTAGATGACGATCTAGTATTGGTGGACCAAATTTCAAATGTTGGACGACCTAAACTCAGTTTTGGAGATAGTCAGGGAAAAACAAAAAAAAAAAAATTGTCGGACATTGTCAAGGAAATTCCGAGCAATGAGCTGGTCTCTGCGGCAAGTACTAGTTTGTACAATTGTGGAAAGCGAAGTGCATCTAAAATGATTAATTTGTTGAGCTCTGACGAAAGTCTTCCCAAGAAAGTAATATCGTTCATTCAATCCGATGCATCGGATAATAAACATCATCGCAATGATAAACAACCAATTAACTACACACCAGAGGAAGCCTTTTTTAATGATATATGTAGCTGTCCAATTTATTTGAATTTTTTTTTATATGTGTATATATCCTTTATAAGTAACAGCAAAAAAAAAATTTTGAAAATGTGTAACGAAATTTCTTAAAATTGAGCGAAAACGACCAGACATCGAATAAAATAGGTTTACACTAACTTGGAACAAATAATAAAAACAAATATTTTCACTGAAAGAAACAATTTTTGTTCATTAATTTTTTTAATGTGTAATAAATTTATCTACAAAAAAAAAATATCCGTACAAAAATAGCATCATTTTTGCAGAAGTTATTAATTAATCGCCGCTAAATTAGCCGTTTCGCCCACTGTGCGATGGCTACAACACCAATACAGGCATCATTATCGGTGGTGATCTGAATGCGAATAGTTGGCATCTGCCAATCCATAGTGATAAGCAAAATAATCAACAGAGTAAAATACTTTATGAATGGCAGCAGGAACAGCCCAATCTGTATCCAAGCATGAGGCCAACACATCAGCGTACAAATACAAGCGAATCATCATTGACATTGACATCGGCGTCGTCAATTGATGTATTCATATGTTCCACCAATGTGACAACAAATACCGACCTTAATGTCGGTTGTCATGTTATCGAAAATCCATGCCTGTCCGATCACCTTGGCATCACAATTGATGTCAGATTGGGAGATCAGGATCCGGATATGAACGATATTGATATCGTACACTATCGACCGCAATTGGAAAAACCAATAAAGTATAAAAATTTCAAAATGATGAATGCACTCAAGTGGAATGTAATTCTGCTGCGAAATATGCAAAAAATTGAAAATACATGAAACCTGAAACAATATGAAATTGATCAACTGTATAGAAACATTAAATAGGGCAATGGCAATGGCCATCGATTCAAACGATTGTATACCAGCAGTCACGATTCGACCAAACAACAATAACAATTACAGTAATACTATTAGTAGTATTAGTAGAACGTAACCACAAGCATTTAAATACAAGACAACTGAGCAACATCAAACGTCTGATGAAAACAGTCACGTGTCTTATACAACAGAAATTGGAAACTGCCAACTTAAATAGACTCGAGAATCGAATTGCGAAAATTGAATCATATCAAATTAGCATTCGAAAATTGGGCAATACAGCCCACGGGTCAAATAATCAAAATTCCAATTCAAATCCAAATCAAGATCCACTCGAACAGCATATTATTTTAACAGCGAATAAAAGACAAAAATTTGATTTCGACCTACAATCACAATCACAACAGCAGAGACAACAGCAGGGACAACAACAACAACAATCAATAGCACTGACTAATGAAATTGATAAAATTAATGCAGGGCAGGGATGCAACAGCAGGGAAAACAACAACAACAATCAATAGCACTGACTAATGAAATTGATCAAATTAATGCATTGGCTTGGTCCATCGAACATACTCATAGACAAAATGATCAATTAACACATACATATGTTGCGCACATTGCAACAACATGAAAATCATGTTAATAATGCCGTCGATATGCATTTTAGTAAATCATATACTTATATGTGAACCGATCTTACAGTTTAATAGATTGGGAACAGCGGACTGTAAATGGTGCGGCACCGATGCCAGCAACAATCCAAATGCGGTCAAGCATGGCTTTACCGATGCCAATACCTTACTGGGATGGCTACGGCACAAGAATAATAAGAAATCACAGGGACCGGAGGGCTCCAGTAATTTCTTGCTGCGACAATGCAATCTATCATTGGCGCGACTGTTTAACCACTGCTTCAATTTGGGCTATTACCCGAAAGCATGGAAGTTTGCCAAAATTATACCCATACCGAAAGCAAATACAGACCGATCATGTCTAAATAACTATCGACCCATCTCAATACTATCCGCTGTTAGTAATCTGTTTGAGAAAATTCTCATCCCACTGCTACGTCCACATAAGGAAATGAACGAAATACTAAAAACACATCAGTTCGGTTTTAGGGAACGCGGCTCGACCACTCACGCAGTCACGGCCGTTGCCAATGAATTCATCTACCGGAATCTCAACAAAAAACGACCAAAAATTGCATTAGATTTTGCAAAAGCATTCGACACGGTATGGTCAAATGGCCTCATCTACAAGGTAACGCAAAAATATCATTACCCGTATACGATAACGCGAATGATCAAATCATATCTACATCAACGCACATTCAGTGTATTCGGTCGCACCGAACGCTCAATGGGGCGTAAAATGGAGGCCGGTTTGCCGCAAGGCTCGCCCCGGTTCTATTCAATTTATATTTAGCCGATATGCCGCTGTTCGAGTGGCCAATATCGCAATGCGTTTGAAGTAGTGTGATAACAACACAGGAAACTGAATACAAAATTTGGTTGCTCTAGCTTTAATAGTCGGACAGACAGACATGGCTATATCGACTCGGCAATTAATGCTGATCAGGAATACATATACTTTATGTATACATACATATGTATTATGTATTACATATATTTATGTAACGCTTCATTCTGAGCGTTACACACATCCATTATCATAGGAGGACATACGTAAATTCGTTGGGAAATTTAGCGCCGGGAATGAGGAAAACACCAGTTTGACAAATCGCGTGGCATACGCGTACATGTTCTCTTACTTGTGGTCCCCAAGGATGAGGAACAGGTTACAGGGAGGTGTTGCTACGGGAGGGGAATCTCAGTCCGTGGAAGTCGTGGCATTCGCGTACAACTCCACTGGCTGAGTTTCCGCCATGCAGAGGGAGTATTAAGTCGGCACCACAATACAGCAGGAGGGGGCTAGAATCGAGGGCTTTGCGAGTTATTGGAGGGGTGGTAATAATAAGATATGTATATGTACAACAAATATTTTTTATCCCGTCGGTTAGCTACTCTTGATTTAGGTTCGCTGGTGGCACTCCGAATACTTTTGTTTCACCCGCTCTTCTGATTTTCTTCCCCGATCTAGTTTTTTCTGCCAGCCACTCCAGGCCTTGAGGCTCTAGCCTCTGCCCCTAGCCTCTGCCGGCGTTTGTCGATTGTCGCTCGGCTTTGCGTTACGTGAGTGGTCGGCGCTCGCTCTCTGCGGTCTTCCCTCTCGCTCCTTCTGGTACTCCGGTATATCTGCCACCGTCGGCTGCTGATTCTCGCTTCTGTTTCCCGTTATTCGTTGGCGGGGTTTAGTGTTGTGGCGATCTCTCTGCTGCGGTCTCTGCTGTTTCTGCTCTCTCTTTGCCGTTCTTCCGTTATTCGTTGGCGGGGCTTTGTGATGTCTGATGGTGATGCCCGTCAGTGCTACTTGTCAGTGATGAGTGAGTCACGGTTCCCGTGAACCGCCCCAGCGATCACGGTTCCCTTCGGAATAAGGCTTGTATGTTGTGAAGGGTATGCTCCTTCACAACTCTAATGTCTCTGTCATTTGTCAACCATTGTATAATAAAATAAGGTATTAGACTGTAAGCGACCTCGACAATGACGAATAAAAACTAACGGAATCCGCTATCCGCTGACATTGAACATGGACTCAAAAAAATTAGTGACAAGACCCAAAAATTGTAAAAAACTTCAACAAAATAAACATTGAAAAATGGAACATGACTTAAATGAAACACATTTCACACATCCCCAATGACTTGAACCTAACCACTGACGAAATAGACCATCATATAGAGGCTCTTAATAGAGCGGTCGACAAGGCATTAAATTCCCCTGATGTCGTGCCAAAGAAAAAATAAACACTAATATGTCTTGCGCTCATACAATTTTGTTTTGTAGGGAGGGTTGTTTTTTAAAAGAGCGCTATCTCGCTCGCTCGAACTCCAGTGCGCTCGCAGATCTAAAAAGAAAATGATCTTGCTTGTATGAGTACACACGGAACTGTAAGTACGTGTGTGTGTGTATATATTTCCAGCGAAATACTTTTTGGATTTCTTGAGCAACAAATTTACAGAACGTGTGCCACTAAAGCGCTCTCTGTCTCTCCGTGTATCTTTCTCTCCCTTTTTCAAGCTGAAAGACTTTTAAATTGTAGCCCATCAGGAATCGAACTGAACATTTTGTATGGCGCGGCACATCTTAGTGTTTATATTGTCTTTGCTAGCATAATCACAATGCAAAATAAGTGCTAAAGCACTTAACCAACAAAAAAATAACCTTTAACAGGACATTGAACTAACGACAATAGAACAAAGCACCATTGACTTTGACATGAACCCGATAATCAAAAACCAAATCGACAAGATAAATGCGCTAGCCTGATATGACCACAACATCCCCAGACCTGATAAGACACAGCGAAAGTACCGACAATACATTTAGGGAAGCCCTCGCATCTCATAAATTCATCACACCATTCGGACCCAACAGAACAGCAGATGGGACATGTGAGGTAGCCAACTCACTAGGCTTCACCAACCCTAGCCAACTACCAGAATGGCTCAGACTAAAAAGCGAAGAAAATCATTGTAATTGCAAAACCAAATGCCAATCACAAAAGCCTTAAAGGCTACAGACCCATCTCGGTTCTATCTATTCTAAGCAACCTCTTTGAAAAAATGCTATTAGAAAATATAAAAACCCAACTAACCACTTCCCAAACGCTGCAAAACTTCCAGTTCAGATTTAGAGAAGAAAAGTGAAACAGTAGAAGAGAAGAAAAGTGCAACAATAACAAAAAAAATTTCCCAAAAAATTGGGAAATATAAAAAGAGAAAGAAAAGTGGGTAAAAAATTAATAGAACAGTGGCAAATATTGGCAAGGGTACCGGCCCAAGCTAGACTGAGAACAAATACCAGCAGTGTTGGTGTCAGTGCTAGTGCTAGTGCCAGTGCACTTGGTGGACGGCCTAGTGATAGGCGCATCATTAAAAAACGAAACAAAAGAAAACGTATAAGACCAGTGACCTGGCTGCCGGGGGACGGCTGTCTGACGGTAGAAACACCAAAAAAAAGTGCAAAATAAACAAAAAAATCATCATCACCAAGTAAATCAGACGAATATGCAAGAAGAAGAAGAAGACATGGAGAATGCCAGCATCGACGACAGCGATAGCGATAGCGACGCGATGGAGCATGACACCGAATACAACGGCGAAAATGCCACAACCACCTCAACGAGTGATCTCAACGAAATAATAGCCCAAGTAAAATAACTAAAAAACCAAAACAGCTGAAAAAGAGAATTATCAACATGAGCAAGACGATCGAGGACCTGAAGAATTTTGACAAAAGCATGGACTTCGAATCCGACACCGATTTTCCAGTGCTCGGAAGAAGAGGTCCAAAAATCAAAAGTCCAAACAAACTAAACGCTCACGCGCCTCAATGCTAACCACATCGTCGCTGTCATTGTCGTCGCAGTCATCGACAGCGTCAAAAGCAAAAACATCATCATCGACAGCAGCAGCAACACTGTCATCGACAGCAGCAGCAGATACACCAGCAGAGGTAACAAAGGCGCCATATGTACCAAACATATCAATCTACAACTGTAACCCTAAAATACTATTCAAGATACTTAAAGATAAGAACGTTAATTATACGCTAGATATTAAAAATAAGAATCTAACACATTTGAAAACTACGAATTTAAAAACATTCATTAAAACAAAGGAAACATTAGACACAAATCAAATAAAATACTTTTCCTATACTCCTAAGGAGTTAAAACCGTACACATGCATTATAAAAAAAATCCCTGTAAACGTCTATGAGCAAGAAGAGATCAAGGGGGCAATAAACGAAATCCTCCCAGATATAGAAATCAAAAACATAAAAATCTTTAAAGACAAGTTCTGGCTGGTCCAGATTGATAGGGACACAGATAAAATTAAAAAACTCCTCAATGTCAAGACACTCTTAAACTGCCGCATCTCAATAGAAACCCTCAAACCAGGCAAAAAAAGATTCCTACAGTGCCGCAATTGTCAGCGATTCTCGCACATAGATAGCAATTGCAAATTAGAATATAGGTGCGTCAAATGCCCCAATGAACATGACCCAGGGCAATGTCAAATAAAAAAGAATAATAATAACGAAAATCCGTCCACGGAAGTCAAGTGCGTCAACTGCAAGCAAGACCAGCAAACGCGAAAATATGTCCAGTTAGGCTAGCGTTACTAGAAAAAATAAAGCAAAGGAATGAGATTATAAACAACAAAACAAACAAGACAATATACAAGGCAAGTCGAACAGTCAGAACAGACACAAGTTATGCATCTCTGCTTCAAAAATCAGCAACAACAGCGACACCCGCAGCTCAACAAAATACAATAGCAACAAGCAACCCCAAACTGCAGAAATAAATGACAAATAGAGTCAACGACAATCAAAACAAACCCCAAAAACACCAAGCATCAAGACTCTCATTTGAGGACTTTAACAGTGATGCCATTGAAGCCTTCGGAAAAGATCTCATGACATGCATCCAAATAATGCAAAACGTTACAAAAAAATATGCAGGCATTCAGAATAGGGACAACCCGAAAAGCCTAAAGCAGCAAATAATTCTAGATTTCCTACTTCAAATATCCACTAATTAAAATCAAATGCATTTTCCAAAATGTCAATTCGCTCATATCCCTGCATAAGAGACATGAAATTAATGAAAAAGTAACCCAACACAAACCAGACGTCATGCTCATCGCTGAGCAACGCCTTAGCAACAAACATATAGTACAATTAACACACTACGACCTCATAAGGCAAACAACACATGCAACAGACACTAGAGCATCATCCCGCTAAGTGGCCCGGCCGGAAAACCGAGGAACTTCGGTAGCGATATGTCTCAAAAAAGGTGTCAAATATAAACAGTTGGATATCAAACCACTACTTCCTAGAAGCAATAGCCATCGAGCTCACATATAGGAAATCAACCGGAAAACAATTTTCCCTCGTAATAATAAGCCTATATAAGCGTCCCAACGATAAGCTCACGACCCAAGGTCTAGACACACTGATTACCTTAATAGAGGAATAAAACACAAGCCCAATCATTGCGGCAGGCAATCTGAATGCCAAACATCCAAGCTGGCACATACCAGAACAAAGCCCAATGCACATAAACACTGATGGACGAGTCCTTCATGACTGGCTTAATCACCAGCCAAAATACCCATCCGAAGTGCCTACGAGAAGGAGCAACGTCACGGGTGGACACAACTCCATAGACTACTTCATATGCTCAACAGAACTACCCGCTGACATCGAACAGGGACTCAAAACAATTAGTGACTTCACGTCAGACCACTTCGACATAGAACTCAAGCTCCGTCTAGGCATCCATCAGCTGATACGACAAGACCCAAAAATAGTAAAAAACTTCAACAGAATAAACATGATAAATGTAACATGACTCTAATGAAACACATATCACACATCCCCAGTGACCTGAACCTAACCACTGACGAAATAGACCATCATGTAGAGACTCTTAATAGAGCGGTCGACAAGGCATTAAATTCCACTGATGTCGTACCCAGCTTCCACATTGATCCATCCAAACCAAACAGAACCATACGCATCAACCGACATACAATCCAACTAATAAGGCAGCGACGTGCACTCAATCGTCTTCTACACAGAAGATATGAGACCCTGACAGACGCCCAGATAAACCAAACTAAAAACCTCATTAGAATAATCCCAATGCAAATAAAACTATACATCGAAGCTGCTCACATACAAAATATTGAAAAACTAGTAGAACAGATGGACTCACGCAAAATAAGTGCTAAAGCACTTAACCAACAAAAAAATAACCTTCAACAGGACATTGAACTAACGACAATAGAACAAAGCACCATTGACTTTGACATGAACCCGATAATCAAAAACCAAATCGACAAGATAAATGCGCTAGCCTGATATGACCACAACATCCCCAGACCTGATAAGACACAGCGAAAGTAGTAGTTTATATGGTTTATTTAGTTTAATATGGTTTATTGTGGGGCATATATGCAATACGATATCGAGTCAAGAAAATATTGGAAAAGCACGATGAGGCTGTTTAGCTCGATTCGAGACGTGGTCAACTTCAAGACGATGTCAACTTAAAGACGCGAGGGGTCGGTTCAACGACAGTGTCGGTTGAAGAGCTAGGTCCAGACGCTGCAAAGGCAGGCGGGCCGAATTGCCCATGCCCTAATGCGAACGCGACGATATCCAGACTGTTTGAGGGCAGCCGGGCCGAATTGCCTGTGCCCTACTGCAAGCGAGAGTGCGACAGATCCAGAGGAGAGAGCAATAGCGAAGACGAAAGATAAAGAGAGTGATAAAGAAGTGGAAAGAAAGAAGGAAAGAAGATAGAGAGAACGCGAGAGAGCGGCTGTATAGGCCGTGTGTATAGCCAAAGACAATATCAACACTGTTTACATTGTCCTTGGTATAACAATGTAGTACAGTGGGCAGTGCAAATAGCAAACAATAATAGGTATTTAATTTTACTGCTGCACCACTGAATATGATTAAACTTATGTCGACTAAATATCGGGCAGCGGAACCCGACACTAGTCAAATGGAAATACTCAGAGTATTCGAAAGACGTTGCATCAGACGTGCCATAGGAGCATCAGTTAGAAACTCCCAATGTAGGCAATTCATACATACATAAGTAAGAAAACACTTTGCTACAAAACACTTGCTACAGCCTCTCAGTCTGTTCAGTTCCCGGTCCCTATACAGAATAATTTGTATTTGGGAGACCACAGAGAGGGATCGGACGGACGCGTGTGTGGGGCATGATTCGCCCCGATCGGGGGGGAACGGGTATGAACTGGCTAGAATCGAGGGCTTTGCCAGTTATTGGAGGGGTGGTAATAATAAGATATGTATATGTACAAAAAATATTGTTTATCCCGTCGGCTAGCTCCTCTTGATTTAGGTTCGCTGGTGGCACTCTGAATACTTTTCTTTCACCCTCACCCTCACCCTCTCGCTCTTCTGATTTTCTTCCCCGATCTAGTTTTTTCTGCCAGCCACTCCAGGCCTTGAGGCTCTAGCCTCTGCCCCTAGCCTCTGCCGGCGTTTGTCGATTGTCGCTCAGCTTTGCGTTACGTGAGTGGTCGGCGCTCGCTCTCTGCGGTCTTCCCTCTCAATCCTTCTGGTACTCCGGTACATGGTGAAATAAGTAATAAGGTGGTGTATTCAGTTGTGGTGAGGACGTTAAATTTTTCAACTCGCTTTTTCGGCTCTCAGAGAGCAATTCGCTAGAAAGAGATAGCAATCGTTTGCGTTCTGCACTCTTCGTTTATCAGCAGACAGAAAAGAAAATATTTTCGTTAATAAATAAAACGAAATAATTCAAAGCATATTATATTTTAATTAAATATCAACGACGGGATAAAAAATATTTTTTGTACATATACATATCTTATTATTACCACCCCTCCAATAACTGGCAAAGCCCTCGATTCTAGCCAGTTCATACCCGTTCCCCCCCGATCGGGGCGAATCATGCCCCACACACGCGTCCGTCCGATCCCTCTCTGTGGTCTCCCAAATACAAATTATTCTGTATAGGGACCGGGAACTGAACAGACTGAGAGGCTGTAGCAAGTGTTTTGTAGCAAAGTGTTTTCTTACTTATGTATGTATGAATTGCCTACATTGGGAGTTTCTAACTGATGCTCCTATGGCACGTCTGATGCAACGTCTTTCGAATACTCTGAGTATTTCCATTTGACTAGTGTCGGGTTCCGCTGCCCGATATTTAATCGACATAAGTTAAATCATATTCAGTGGTGCAGCAGTAAAATTAAATACCTATTATTGTTTGCTATTTGCACTGCCCACTGTACTACATTGTTATACCAAGGACAATGTAAACAGTGTTGATATTGTCTTTGGCTATACACACGGCCTATACAGCCGCTCTCTCGCGTTCTCTCTATCTTCTTTCCTTCTTTCTTTCCACTTCTTTATCACTCTCTTTATCTTTCGTCTTCGCTATTGCTCTCTCCTCTGGATCTGTCGCACTCTCGCTTGCAGTAGGGCACAGGCAATTCGGCCCGGCTGCCCTCAAACAGTCTGGATATCGTCGCGTTCGCATTAGGGCATGGGCAATTCGGCCCATGAGAGAGAGAGTCTTGATGCTTGGTGTTTTTGGGGTTTGTTTTGATTGTCGTTGACTCTATTTGTCATTTATTTCTGCAGTTTGGGGTTGCTTGTTGCTATTGTATTTTGTTGAGCTGCAGGTGTCGCTGTTGTTGCTGATTTTTGAAGCAGAGATGCATAACTTGTGTCTGTTCTGACTGTTCGACTTGCCTTGTATATTGTCTTGTTTGTTTTGTTTTTTATAATCTCATTCCTTTGCTTTATTTTTTCTAGTAACGCTAGCCTAACTGGACATATTTTCGCGTTTGCTGGTCTTGCTTGCAGTTGACGCACTTGACTTCCGTGGACGGATTTTCGTTATTATTATTCTTTTTTATTTGACATTGCCCTGGGTCATGTTCATTGGGGCATTTGACGCACCTATATTCTAATTTGCAATTGCTATCTATGTGCGAGAATCGCTGACAATTGCGGCACTGTAGGAATCTTTTTTTGCCTGGTTTGAGGGTTTCTATTGAGATGCGGCAGTTTAAGAGTGTCTTGACATTGAGGAGTTTTTTAATTTTATCTGTGTCCCTATCAATCTGGACCAGCCAGAACTTGTCTTTAAAGATTTTTATGTTTTTGATTTCTATATCTGGGAGGATTTCGTTTATTGCCCCCTTGATCTCTTCTTGCTCATAGACGTTTACAGGGATTTTTTTTATAATGCATGTGTACGGTTTTAACTCCTTAGGAGTATAGGAAAAGTATTTTATTTGATTTGTGTCTTAATGTTTCCTTTGTTTTAATGAATGTTTTTAAATTCGTAGTTTTCAAATGTGTTAGATTCTTATTTTTAATATCTAGCGTATAATTAACGTTCTTATCTTTAAGTATCTTGAATAGTATTTTAGGGTTACAGTTGTAGATTGATATGTTTGGTACATATGGCGCCTTTGTTACCTCTGCTGGTGTATCTGCTGCTGCTGTCGATGACAGTGTTGCTGCTGCTGTCGATGATGATGTTTTTGCTTTTGACGCTGGCGATGACTGCGACGACAATGACAGCGACGATGAGGTTAGCATTGAGGCGCGTGAGCGTTTAGTTTGTTTCGACTTTTGATTTTTGGACCTCTTCGATTTTAGACTCGTTGAGGTGGTTGTGGCATTTTCGCCGTTGTATTCGGTGTCATGCTCCATCGCGTCGCTATTGCTATCGCTGTCGTCGATGCTGGCATTCTCCATGTCTTCTTCTTCTTCTTGCATATTCGTCTGATTTACTTGGTGATGATGATTTTTTTGTGTATTTTGCACTTTTTTTGGTGTTTCTACCGTCAGACAGCCGTCCCCCGGCAGCCAGGTCACTGGTCTTATACGTTTTCTTTTGTTTCGTTTTTTAATGATGCGCCTATCACTAGGCCGTCCACCAAGTGCACTGGCACTAGCACTAGCACTGACACCAACACTGCTGGTATTTGTTCTCAGTCTAGCTTGGGCCGGTACCCTTGCCAATATTTGCCACTGTTCTATTAATTTTTTACCCACTTTTCTTTCTCTTTTTATATTTCCCAATTTTTTGGGAAATTTTTTTTGTTATTGTTGCACTTTTCCTCTCTTCTACTGTTTCACTTTTCTTCTCTAAATCTGAACTGGAAGTTTTGCAGCGTTTGGGAAGTGGTTAGTTGGGTTTTTATATTTTCTAATAGCATTTTTTCAAAGAGGTTGCTTAGAATAGATAGAACCGAGATGGGTCTGTAGCCTTTAAGGCTTTTGTGATTGGCATTTGGTTTTGCAATTACAATGATTTTTCTTTGCTTTTTAGTCTGAGCCATTCTGGTAGTTGGCTAGGGTTGGTGAAGCCTAGTGAGTTGGCTACCTCACATGTCCCATCTGCTGTTCTGTTGGTTCCGAATGGTGTGATGACTTTATGAGATGCGAGGGCTTCCCTAAATGTATTGTCGGTACTTTCGCTGTGTCTTATCAGGTCTGGGGATGTTGTGGTCATATCAGGCTAGCGCATTTATCTTGTCGATTTGGTTTTTGATTATCGGGTTCATGTCAAAGTCAATGGTGCTTTGTTTTATTGTCGTTAGTTCAATGTCCTGTTGAAGGTTATTTTTTTGTTGGTTAAGTGCTTTAGCACTTATTTTGCGTGAGTCCATCTGTTCTACTAGTTTTTCAATATGTTGTATGTGAGCAGCTTCGATATACAGTTTTATTTGCATTGTGATTATGCTAGCAAAGACAATATAAATACTAAGATGTGCCGCACCATACAAAATGTACAGTTCGATTCCTGATGGGCTAGAATTTAAAAGTCTTTCAGCTTGAAAAAGGGAGAGAAAGATACACGGAGAGACAGAGAGCGCTTTAGTGGCACACGTTCTGTAAATTTGTTGCTCAAAAAATCTAAAAAGTATTTCGCTGGAAATATATACACACACACACGTACTTACAGTTCCGTGTGTACTCATACAAGCAAGATCATTTTCTTTTTAGATCTGCGAGCGCACTGGAGTTCGAGCGAGCGAGATAGCACTCTTTTAAAAAACAACCCTCCCTATAAAACAAAATTGTATGAGCGCAAGACATATTAGTGTTTATATTTTCTTTGGTACGACATCAGGGGAATTTAAGGCCTTGTCGACCGCTCTATTAAGAGCCTCTATATGATGGTCTATTTCGTCAGTGGTTAGGTTCAAGTCATTGGGGATGTGTGAAATGTGTTTCATTTAAGTCATGTTCCATTTTTTAATGTTTATTTTGTTGAAGTTTTTTACAATTTTTGGGTCTTGTCACTAATTTTTTTGAGTCCATGTTCAATGTCAGCGGATAGTTAAGTTGGGCATATAAAGTAGTCTATGGAGGTGTGTCTACCCGTGACCACCTAAGCCGTTAATTCCGTTAGTTTTTATTCGTCATTGTCGAGGTCGCTTACAGTCTAATACCTTATTTTATTATACAATGGTTGACAAATGACAGAGACATTAGAGTTGTGAAGGAGCATACCCTTCACAACATACAAGCCTTATTCCGAAGGGAACCGTGATCGCTGGGGCGGTTCACGGGAACCGTGACTCACTCATCACTGACAAGTAGCACTGACGGGCATCACCATCAGACATCACAAAGCCCCGCCAACGAATAACGGAAGAACGGCAAAGAGAGAGTAGAAACAGAGAGAGAGAGAGAGAGAGAGCAGAGACCGCAGCAGAGAGATCGCCACAACACTAAACCCCGCCAACGAATAACGGGAAACAGAAGCGAGAATCAGCAGCCGACGGTGGCAGATATACCGGAGTACCAGAAGGAGCGAGAGGGAAGACCGCAGAGAGCGAGCGCCGACCACTCACGTAACGCAAAGCCGAGCGACAATCGACAAACGCCGGCAGAGGCTAGGGGCAGAGGCTAGAGCTTCAAGGCCTGGAGCAAGGCATACTAAGGCTGCAAACATAGTGCGGGCTGAGACGAAGACGAAGATGAAGACGAAACGCAAGCAATCATATTCAAACGCTGCTGTACTGATTATGAAGACTAATCGCTTGCTATTTAACCGTTTTTTTTTGTTTTTCTGTCTATGCTTTGGCACCGAGCATGTTAAAATTTAGTTGTAATTTGTGATTTGACGGACGCATATGTACATATGTATGTTTTGCGAAAATGTCTGCAAATAACGAGGAATTAATTGCGGCAGTATTTAAAAAACGCTGTTTATGGGACCAGCAAAACAAACTACCACAATATTCAAATTTTTAGTAATTAGTGGTTCAATTTTCAATGGTTCAATGAAAACAAATGTGCTCATTTTCATTCTAGTATATTCCACAAATTTCTTCTCATCTTGGCGCAGCTCATCAAACAAATGATGAAATTCGCCAAATGCTTTTCTTCCCAAATTTATAGGACGAATTTTTTTTATTTACTTTTTGACGTTTTAATTTAAAAAATAAACTGCTCAATCAGCAGGTCATCATCTGATGAGAAATCCATTGCGACTAACAAAACAAAAGCACAACCAATTCTTCTTGCACTATGTAAGCAACCTATTAGCTTTCTCTTCAGCTTCGTCTTCATCTTCGTCTCAGCCCGCACGATGTATGCAGCCTAAACAAGGTAGTCTTACTCGCTCTCTCGCCCTCTTTTCAACTTTTTAAATTTCAGTCTGTTGTGAAGAGTTGTGAGCGACGCATCTCCGCGGACGATTTTTTCGTATTTTTGCAATGGAAAAAATATTACAACTAGATCAAATTTACCCTCAGACTAATTATAACAAAATATCTTATAATATATAAAATAACATTTGCATACATGTACAAATTTCTTTGTTTTGACACAAGAGAGCAAACTCAGTTTTTCGCTTACTCTCTCTCTCTCTCTTGACGCTGAAATAAAAAGTTGAGCGCTCTCAGTTCGGCTACCTTGTTTAGTATGCCTTGGCCTGGAGTGGCTGGCAGAAAAAACTAGATCGGGGAAGAAAATCAGAAGAGCGAGAGGGTGAGGGTGAAAGAAAAGTATTCAGAGTGCCACCAGCGAACCTAAATCAAGAGGAGCTAGCCGACGGGATAAACAATATTTTTTGTACATATACATATCTTATTATTACCACCCCTCCAATAACTGGCAAAGCCCTCGATTCTAGCCAGTTCATACCCGTTCCCCCCCGATCGGGGCGAATCATGCCCCACACACGCGTCCGTCCGATCCCTCTCTGTGGTCTCCCAAATACAAATTATTCTGTATAGGGACCGGGAACTGAACAGACTGAGAGGCTGTAGCAAGTGTTTTGTAGCAAAGTGTTTTCTTACTTATGTATGTATGAATTGCCTACATTGGGAGTTTCTAACTGATGCTCCTATGGCACGTCTGATGCAACGTCTTTCGAATACTCTGAGTATTTCCATTTGACTAGTGTCGGGTTCCGCTGCCCGATATTTAATCGACATAAGTTAAATCATATTCAGTGGTGCAGCAGTAAAATTAAATACCTATTATTGTTTGCTATTTGCACTGCCCACTGTACTACATTGTTATACCAAGGACAATGTAAACAGTGTTGATATTGTCTTTGGCTATACACACGGCCTATACAGCCGCTCTCTCGCGTTCTCTCTATCTTCTTTCCTTCTTTCTTTCCACTTCTTTATCACTCTCTTTATCTTTCGTCTTCGCTATTGCTCTCTCCTCTGGATCTGTCGCACTCTCGCTTGCAGTAGGGCACAGGCAATTCGGCCCGGCTGCCCTCAAACAGTCTGGATATCGTCGCGTTCGCATTAGGGCATGGGCAATTCGGCCCGCCTGCCTTTGCAGCGTCTGGACCTAGCTCTTCAACCGACACTGTCGTTGAACCGACCCCTCGCGTCTTTAAGTTGACATCGTCTTGAAGTTGACCACGTCTCGAATCGAGCTAAACAGCCTCATCGTGCTTTTCCAATATTT